>JAQQAC010008350.1:37339144-37378214 GCA_029783875.1 Phataginus tricuspis | reverse complement strand
TTACGATTAGCAGACATAGGGTGGGGGGGCACGGGGAGGACTGTACAGCTCAGAGAAGACAAGTAGTGATTCTCATCTCACTACACTGATGGACAGTGACTGTGGTGGGGTTGGTGGGGGGGACCTGATGGGGGGTGTAGTTTGATCATCACGGTGTTGCTCATGTAATTGTGGGTTAATGATACTAAAATAAAATAAATCGTAAAAAAATATAAATAAATAAATAAATAAATAAATAAATAAATAAATAAACCTTAACCAGTTTATTTAAAAGAGTAAGTAACCTTTCTTCAATAACCTGGAACAAAGTCTTGGAATTAAAATATTTTTTAAAACGATGTCTTTGTGTTATTAATTAATTACTTAATACAAATGTGTTAATTCTGACTGCTGTTACTAAATAGTTAGAAGCCAACAGGCATATCATTTCAATTTCCTAAGGAAAATTACATCCTCTTTAAGAGTAAAGAGTTAAAACCTGCCCTTCAGATTTATGATGACTAATAAAATAAAATTTTGAATTTAAAAATAAAACTCAAAAATAGTTTATTTTATTTGGTACACAAATACCTCAAGTAACTATTCTTATTATTGCTAGTGTAGTTTTATTTTATCATGGGTACATTCCATCAAATGATACGTTAACATTCTATATCTTTTTTGTTTATGTATTGATTTGTATCAGGAAAAAAGTCATTTTGTTCTGTTGAACAAGACCAACTGCTTTGTGATGTAAGTAACAGCACATTCATGTGAGTCTATTCATATAGCTATATTTATATAATTTGCATATGTTTTATTTATGTGCTTCTGGAAAAAGTAAGTGTGCATCAAATACTGCAGTCTTTTTATGAATGAAATGAAAAATAAATGGGTATTTAGCAGAAATGAATTGGAAAAGAAAAAAAAGGAAGTCCAATGACTGAATCAAATTAACTTTTTTGGAAAATTGCTTTTAAAATATATTCTAATTGTTTTGATTCATGTCACTTCAGATTTTCATATCCAAATACTTTCAGTCCAACTCAACCTATAATTTTAGTTACTTTCTGTATTTTAAAATACAAGAAGATGTTTTAAGAATGGTATATATTTTATCGTAGTATATATATTTATCACCACATATTGAATTTTCACCATATATGTATATTGGGGAGGTGTTTGTGTGTCTATGTATATATGAATGTTTAGTAAAAGTGAGTAGCTTTATCCTTAAGGCATTTACAATGCTGTTACAAATTTGTGTGACACACGCATACAATTTGTGTATAATGAAGATCTTTTTGAATTAATAAGTAGATGTTTGAAATAGTAATTTCACCTATGTATGCTACAATGGAATGTTCATATCAAGGGACTTTTAATGCCTCCTGATGTGATTACTAATACACTTTGAGCTGAAGAGAGCAACACTAACAGTCCAACCTTGCTTTTGCTGAGATTGTTAGTAAAGGTAAAACTCCAGAATTTTTCATGTTTCTGCACTATTACCAATGTTATTTTATTGATAAAATATACAAGAAAGGGAAATGCAACTTTATGAGAGTGATTTATATTTCTCAAAATGAAAAGGAAGAAACAAAATGCATTTTACAACAGTAAGAACACCTACTAGGACATCTCCTGAGCTGAGAAAAAATAATGTGAACAGCTTTACATTGAATTTAATACAGTTTTCTTTTTTTGAGAACTACAAAGTCTAAATATTACCTTTTATTTTTCCTCTGAAAATTAACAAACATCAGGTAGCAACTCTAGAGCCAGGACTGATATTATAGGTGTCTTATGCTCTGAATGCTTAGTAATACTCACTGAGTCATCCTTTTGGTGATGATGCTGAAACCAGTGCTACTGAACAGAGGAGATCTTCCTTAGGAAGCATTAACATGTTACTTTTGTTAACTGTTCATTTTTCTATGTGTAGAAAGTATAACAAATCTGATAAACCTGAGAGTATAGATCTAGGCCTAAAGAATAAAGCTCTGTGTATGTTTTCTGCATGACAAGGTACTAGACATTGCATCATTTAGTTGATAGTGTCCCAGAGCTTTAAAGTGAAATGTGGAGAGATTTGTGGCAAGTATAAATATGATCAACAATGCAAAACGATGCAGAACTCTGGCTTTTTCCAGCCCATCACAACGAGAATGGAAGTGGTTTCTGAGAAAAGAGCTGAACTAGAATGGTGTAGAACAGTCCTTCTGTTGTAAGCTAATCCTCCTTGAGATGGAAAATTTACCTTTTTCAGAGTGTTCCATATTCCCTCATTACTTGTGATCTAACAACAATTATGTGAGTTGGTCAGTATAGTCCCAAATGATCCCTGCCTCCTGGTATTCTCACCTCTGGTAGTCCCTTAATGGTTAGGATTGGCCCATATAAACAATAGGATATACTGTAAATGATGTTATGCAATTTCCAAGGCGAAAGTGTAAGAGATGTTGGGGCTTCCACTTTGAATACTCTAGGACCACTCATTCTGGGTGAAGTCAACTACCATATTATAAGAACATATTAAGCAGCCCTGTGAAGAAATCTAGGTAAATAGTTAATAATTTAGTCCCAGCAATAGCCAGCATCAACTTGCCAGGAAGTTGCGTTGCCCTAGATATACCTTCAGATTATAAAAGCCTCAGTAAAAATCCTGTCTGCAGTACCAGGAGAAACCTTGATTCAAAACCATGTAGCTATAATATGTGTGAATGTACTAACTACAGTGTTGCACATGTGAAATCTTCAGAAGATTGTTTATCAATGATACCTTAATAAAAAAATAATAAAACAGAAAAAACATGTAGCTAACTTACACCCTCATTCCTGTCCATAAAAATTCTGAAATTTTTTGATTTATTGTTTTAAACCACGAAGTGTTTAAGTAACTGACTACACAGCTATAGAAAACTAATCCAGATAGCAAAGAGATGACCACCCCATTGTTTTTCAGATGATTAAACAAGGGTCTGATATATTAAATTATTTTCATAGTATCATAAAACTAACTTTTGATACAATTTGGATTTGAAAGTAGAGCTGCTCTTTCTTAGACAAGAAAGATTTACAAATAGAGAATTAGTGAAAATGACCCAAAGGAGGCCTTTGAAGTGTCAGTATGTTGCTTTAATCACATGTGTCTTATGGTTGCCATAGTCATGAAATATTGAGGGTTACCTAAAGAGATTTTTCATTCCTCCCAATTCTGTCCTTTAACACTAAGAGTTGACCATCACTGAATAACTTTTTCCAAGAAAGCATTCATTTGCCTACCTAACTCTTACTTATAACCCATCAGTCTTTATACCTATACCTTACCTATAACACATAGAAAATCTATGTGTTGCAGAAAGGCTGTCAACATGAATATTTACATTTACATATTTTATTTAAATCTACTATATATATCAAGCCCTTGACCCCTTGGAACCCATACTATATAAACTTACTTCTCTGGTATCTCCTTCCTTCCTGGTTGGTTGTAGTCTGTCTTACCTTGTGAAAATGTAAGCTAAGGTTGGAAAAGAAAAGTTGTAAACGGAGAGGTTGCTAAAAGGAAGGAATAAGATACATATGCAGATCAAATAACCTTTTTGGAAGATTGGTTATCAGGAATCTTCACACGGGGGTATGAAAAAACAAATTACTAGTATCATTTTACATGTACCAGAGAGCCATGAAAGAAACAAGGGTTTGATGAACTAAACTTCCAGACAGGGGAGCACATTTCTGAAGTTACTTTATAATCTAAGGTCATTTCTTTCCCTGGGGTCATTATCACAAAAGTGATGGAAATACAAATTTATTGGTAACTATAAAAAATAAGGCAACTGCTGCTTAAGGCCGAAAGAAATAATCCTAACAACAATGGAGCAGGGACTGGGTTGAAAAACAAAGCTTGTGGAGTCACCTACCCAATCCTCAAAAGGTGTTCAGTGTTCAGTAAGAATATGACAGTCAAGGATTAAGGATCCTCATCAAACAAAAAAGAAGACAGCCACATATATACTAGGCTTGGACACAAACATAAACACATCCTTTCTTCCTAACTTAACCACCTCCAAATTTCTCTATATATGATTGCAATAATTTGATTTCCAGCATGCTATAACACTGTAGGTAAGAAGAGATTTGTTGGATGTTCAATCCTCTCTATGTCTACTGAAAAGTTGCACATAAATGATTGCAGAAATAACAGGAAGAGAAATAGTTTGTGCACATTAATATTTCTTTCCAATGCTAAGTGAACTACCTGCAAATAAGAGGAAGTCAATCAATACTTTGTAGGAAGGAGGGAGGAAAGGATTGAAGGAAGGAAGGAAGGAAGGGGAAAACATATGGTAAATATCTATTTCTTTAAGTTAGAAAAAAATTTAGTTGAGTAAATATAAACAGTACATCTGACTAGGTTATGGACTGCCTTCTGGGTAGTCATATCCTTACAAAAGTCTAGGTTTGTTTTGATGTATCAGTTTGATAATTTATTAGCAAAGAAAATGAGGATTAGTATTTTTGGGAATCAATGGATTTCTCTATGCAAAATATACTGTTTTCATATATTGGATATATATTTGTGTGAAAGTGTATTATGCATATATACATTATTGTATAACTAAATACTACAATGACATTTTCATTTTGGGTACATACCATCACATCAAGTATAGGCCAGATAACCAACCATTAAAATGAAAGTTTGATTTTAATATAATGGTGAATATATTTGGCTGTAATTAAGTTGTCATTTTAATTTTTAAGTAGGATTTTTTTTAATGGCATTTTTGTAAGCAGAGTTGTATTGATTACCCTCAAATTGACTGATCCAAAAAACATATATCTGCTTAAGATCAATTTACTTTTCCTGGGAAATAACAAAAAAAATAATCTATTATGCCCAAAACCAACAGAAGTTAAGAATAAAGAAAATAGAAAGTGTGGTTATTAAAACATAGCTCATTTGTTTTATATGTAGAGTTGATATGTAGAATTCTAAGGTTAATTTATTCATGTGTTAGAATAAGCCTTCTAAACATGAGAGGTTAATGTCTATTTTTATATTTTACATGCAGTGTGAAGATATTCAAGGTTATTTGATATGCATATGTATCTTATACCTTCCTTTTTGCAACTTCTCTATTTGCAACTTTCCTTTTCCAACCTTATCTTACATTTTCACAAAGTAAGGCAGACTGCTGCCAACAGGAAGGAAGGAAACACTGGAGAAGTAAATTTATATAGTATGGGTTCCAAAGGGTCCAGGAATTGACATATACAGTATATTTGAGGAAAAAATGTAAAGACTTATGTTGACAGCTTTTCTGCAACACATAGATTTTCTACACACAGACATATACATACCACACACTTACACACACACCTGTCTACAGGGGATGGAAGAAAGGGAGCTAGAAAAAGTGCATAAGAGTGTAGGTTTTGTGTCTTGTTTGCTGTGCTTTTACCACCATTTACATTGGCAGAAAGCTAGAATTGTTCAGATAAACAGCATCACACAGAGGGAAAAAGTTGTGGAACAATATCGGTGGAGCATCTTCCATCAGATGTTGGGAAGGGTGGCTTCTTCTCCAACCACTATGCCTCGACCACATAAATACATTTAATTTGTGGTCTAGATTAAGAAGGAACATATTTCTTCTGTTGTCATTATGTCAGGAAAGTAAATGAGAGACTTCTAAGGGTTAGGTTTTAGGAAAAAAATCTCTTCCTTATTGCCTGACTTAAAAAAATATTGGCCTACTGAACTCCATCCAATCATTAAGGTATTATGTAGCCTTAAAAGTAAATGAGCTGGACATCTACTCATGATAAAAACTGTCAAAAAAGTAGGCACAGAAAGAACATATCTCAACATAATAAAGGCCATATATGACAAACCCACACTATCCATTCATATTCAATGGTGAAATGGTGAAAGCTTTTCCTCTAATATCAGGAATAGGACAAGGATGTCCCTTCTCACCACTTTTATTCAACATAGTACTGGATTTCCTGGCCATAGCAATCAGACAAGAAAAATAAACAAAGGCATCTGAATGAGAAATGAAGAGGTAAAATCATCACTATTTTCAGATGGTATAATACTACATATAGAAAACCTAAAGGCTGCACTAAAAAAATATTAGAATTAATAATAATTCAGTAAAGTCACAGGATACAAAATCAATATAGAAATCTTTGTGTTTCTATAAGCAAATAACAAACTAATAGGAAGAGAAATTAAGAAAACAATCTCACTTACAATTGCATCAGAAAGAATAAAATACCTAGGAATAAATCTATACAAAGAGGTGAAAGTCCTGTACTATGAAAATTGTAAGACATTGATAAAAAATATATAAGTAAATGGAAAGACAATCCATGCTCATGGATAGGTAGAATTAATATTTTTAAATGGCCATACTAGCCAAACAATCTACAGATTCAAAGCAATCCCCATCAAAATAATAATGACATTGTTCCCTAAACTTGAACAAATAATCCTGAAACTTGTATGAACCACAAGAAACCCTAAATAGCTTGAGCAATCCTGAGAAAGAATAAAGCTGGAGGCATCATATTCCATAATTTCAGGCAATACTACAAAGCTACAGTAATCAAAAGAGTATAATACTGGCACAGGAGATATATTTAGACCAATGGAATAAAATAGAGAGCCCAGAAATAAACATATACTATATGATATATTAATATATGAAAAAGGAGGCAAAAATATACAATGAGAAAAAGTCTCCTCAGTAAATATCATTGGTAGAACTGGTAGTTACATGCAAAAGAATGAAATTGGAATACAATCTTACACCATACATATAAACAAACTCAAAATGGATTAAAGATTTAAATATAAGACCTGAAAACATAAAACTTCCAGAAAACAGCAGGCAGTAAACTCTTTAACATCAACATTAACAAATTTTTTCTGGATATGCTTCTCCAAGCAAGGGAAACAAAAGCAAAAACAAACAAATGGGACTAAATGAAACTAAAAAGCTTCTGTATAGCAAAGGAAACCATCAACAAAACAAAAGGCGATCTACTGAATGGGTGAAGATATTTGCAAGTAATATATTCAATTAAGAGGCTAATAGACAAAATATATGAAGAATACATATACCTCAACATCAAAAATGCAAATAATATGATTAAAACATGGGCAGAGGACCTGAATAGATATTTTTGCAAAGAAGACATACAGATGACCAGTAAATGCATGTAAAGATGCTCAGTGTCACTAATCATCAGGGAATTGCAAATCAAAACTACAATAAGATGTCACCTCACACCAGTCAGAGTTGTTAGTATTTACAAAACAAGAAATAATGAGTGTTTGTGAGGATGTGGAGAAGATGGAACCCCTGTATACTCTTGGTGAATATGTAATTGGTGCAGCCATTATAGAAAATAATATGGAGCTTTCTCAAAAAAGTAGAAATAGAAATACCAAATATCCAGATATTCTACTTCTGGGAATTTATCTGATGAAAACAAAAATCACTAATCTGGAAAGATATATGCACCCTTATGTTTATTGCCACATTATTTACAATAGCCAAAATATGGAAGCAACTAAGTGTCCATTGATAGATGATTAGATAAAAAATATGTGCTACATATGTAGAATGGAATATTGCTTAGCCATTATAAAGAATGAAATCTTGCCATTTGTGACAACATAGATGGACCTAGAGGATACTATGTTAAGTGAAATAAGTCAGAAAGAGAAAGACAAATATGATTTCATTTTATGTGGAATCTAAAAAACAAAACAAACAGAAATAAATTCAAACACAGAGAACAGACTGCTGGTTGCTGTAGGGCAGAAAGATGGGTCAAAATAGGTGACGGGGATAAAGAGATACAAACTTCCAAGTATAAAATTAATTAGTCACAAGGATTAAAGTATAGCATAGGGAATATTGTAAGTAATACTGTAATATCTTTGTATGTTGGCAGATGGTAACTACACTTATGGCAAACATTTAGTAAGTATATAATTGTAAAATCACTATGTTGTACATCATGAAACCAATAAAATATTGTATATTAACTATATTTAAATTTAAGAAAAAAATAGATAAAAGAGATCAGCTTTGGGGAAAAAAGTATATGTGCTTGGAGTCAAAAGGATTACAGAGACTGTGAGATATAATGTGAAGAGCATGAAATATGATAGAAGATGTATAAAACCTCACCTTTTAGGGGGTCTATAACCTCATTTGGTCACTTGATCTCTGTTAATTTTATAGGGTCTTTGAGAATCAACATACATTAAGTATGATGACATTTTCTAACACTTGCACTTAGCAGATTGATGATGAATCAGCACCCCACTGTGCTTCCACTGACCTTTCCATAGAGTCAAGTGAGACAGGGTACCTTCTCACTTTAGACAGTATACCCTTCTCTCAGGCTCAAGGTTATCAATGCACATCCCTAAACAAAGGATACTTGATAGTAAAGAGAATTGATGATAAGCAAGTATTCATCTTCAAGGACTGTACATAGATCCTAATCTCACTGGGATATCTTTACAAAATATCTTAATCTTATTAACATTTGATGGGAGAATTGTGGTATTCAGGTCACGAGGTGTTCTTGTCACAGTGAGTCAGTGGAAAGTGAACTAAGAAATTAAGCTTTCTAGAAGGCAACTGCAGGCTTAATTATTAACCTAGCCTAATTATTACATGGAGAAAAGCCCTTGAAAGTGAAAAGATCATTCTTTTTAATGTTTAACTGTCCAAATAATTACCTAAAATTTTCTAATAATTAACACAAAAAAATACTTTGTGCTACGGGAAATTGTTTTCTCAACATTCAAATTAATGTCAACACTGTTAAACTGTGTAATGAGACAATATTAAATTACAAACAAATAGAGAATTTCAATCATGTAACCAGAAGCAATACTGCCATTTTCATTTCGATGATTTTCCTATTATTCCAAAGCTAGACTGTAAATTTCTTAATATAACTTGTAAGACCCTGGATAAAATGCCCAGAAACTTGCTGTTTGCTCAACCAGAGCCTCACTGACTGACCCTTAGGACCTTTGAGTTTGAGGTATCACTGAGTGACTCAAGATTCAGACTATGCTGCTTTTTTTTTGTCCTTTTCTCCTAGGTTTTATTTATTTATTTATTTATTTTCAGTTTTATTTTATTTTTTTTTTATTAAGGTATCATTGATATACACTCTTATGAAGGTTTCACATGAAAAACAATGTGGCTATTACATTCACCCTTATTATCAAGTCCCCCACATACTCCATTGCAGTCACTGTCCATCAGTGTAGTAAGATGCCACAGAGTCCCTATTTGTCTTCTCTGACATGCTGCTTTCTTAACCTAGAAGAGCCATCTCTTCTGTCTGCATCTTTTTTATTCACTTTTCAGGTCCCACTATAAATATTTGGCTAAATGTCATATCTTCAGGGAAAACATATCCTGACCTGTAACCATTCTATTGTACTTTATATTGTTCATGTAAATAGTAGTTGGGTTTTTAAAGAATAGTTTTGTAATTACTCAGTGTCTGAATAAATCATTAAGAAGAAAAAAAAGAACCATTTATCTGGGAAGATATTATTTACAACAAAGTTAAATAGGCATCTGCAGTATGCTTTTTGTGATTATTGGTTTCATATTTTCTTATCCCCAGTCTACCCTAAGTTCTTGGAATCTAGGAAAAATGTTTACCTTGTCATCCAGTGTATCTATAGCTCTTATAGATATATGTAGGACAATGTCTTATATAGCCAGCATTTAATAAATATTTAATGAATTAATTAATTTAACTAGTACTTTAAAATAGCATTACATATCTCCAATTTGTTAGCAAAGAACACAAATAAAAATTCAAGAAAACCACATTCTACTTCATTTATCTATCTTACATATTGAGAACTCCAATCATTTTAGTGACTAGCATGGTTATTAAAATAATATTTCCGTATCTCTCAGTCTTCAATATTAATTTTTGCTAAATGAAAATAAGTGAGATACACATTTTACTAACAACTTGACCATGAAAAAAACTGCCCAGATTGACTTTAATACAAAATTCAGCCTAAAGATTAACGATTCTTTTGGAAACACACATATAGACTTTCAAATCAAGTACTTAAGATAGGGGTTTTTTTTTGCCATTTATACAAACATTTCAGCTTAAAATAACTAGTAAAAAATTATTTACCTTACAAACTTTTCCTTATAGAAAATCTTCATTAAATTTAAATGAAAATAAATATAGGTATATGATTAATTCAGTAACTGCTTATATCCTTTTATGTAGCTAACTTCTATGGAAAGAAACAATTGACATACAGCATGGCCAGCATATTTTATACCATGCAATCTAGATTGCAATTAAACATCATATTTTGAGGACCTTAAAATATACATATATTTTATTCTACTGCCTAATCCCTGATTAGAAGCCACATCAAATCAACAGTTGAAATACATCAGTGATCCTGAATTATATAGTAGCAGACAGTTGTCTGCATCTCTTGGTCCAAAGGAGAATTCATTTACCTCTCTTTGTGCTTTATTCCACAACATAGGAAAAAGTCAACCACTCCCCACTTTAGTTATAGAATGTGAGAATTCCCAGATAGAGGAAGAAACAGATACCGAACTAGACACACACATTTATTCATCAGTATTCATGGGGATAATTTTTGTAAATATTGGCTGCACAAAATTATGTGTGTATATAATTTCCTTAAGTTGATTTCTAAGTGTCATAATTAAATGTATGTATTTTATTAATTTAAGGAATGCAATGTTATTTAAAAAATAATAATGCATTTCTTTTCTTTTGACAGCTATTTTTCTGCTTGCTTTATGCATAGGCATATATTTCATTGCGTTTACATCATGTGATGTTGAAATTGTATTCATTTAAATTCACCCACAGATAGAAATCATAAAGTAGCCTTTGTCAAAAATATCCCTATAATGCATTTTAAATATGAAAGGCAAATTGGCATATCTCAGTATATCTTATTTTAGTAAGAATTCTACTTTTCCCACATTTAAGTTTTAAGTTCCCACTTACACAAACACCTGTTCTGGCTGTTGTTTCCAGTTTAATGAGTTTGAGGAGGTTTATATCTCTGAACTGAGAGTAGTTATATCATTTTGACATTTAATTTTGTTTTTATTTTATGTCTTGTAAAAAGAGCATCATTCAGCATCTGTTTTGTTATCTACCAACATCTGTCCCAGTCACCCACTATAACAAAAAGTACACACTTCTTAAATCACAGATTGATTCAAATTTTGAGGTGGAGTTACTAACATCACAAATTTTCAATGAGACATTAATGTAATATCTTATTATTAACAGACAGATTTCCTCTCTCACTGTAACATAAAATACAGTATATAGTATATGCCTATTATATATATAATTAGAATTTCTTTTTATAACAGATATTTATGTGTATTATATATATTACATATATAATATGTATTACATATGTTTAATATATACATACATATAAATTCTGGATCTACATAGAGAAATGACATGGAGACCTGAATCAATTCAAAAAATTAAGGGATATTCTTCCTTTTGAAAAAAAGTGTAGTTGGACATAATTTTAGCAATGATTTATTTGAATGCTATAAAGATCAGGATCATCCTATAAAATTCAGTTAGACATTTAAAAACATGAAATCAGACTTTTTTCACAAATATGGTCTTACAAAAATATCACAATCAATAAAAGGCAGTCAACCTTTATTGAGCCAAACCTCCTTTATTCAGATTTATTTATATGAGACTCTGATTTGGAAATGAGCAAAATGAGGAAGAAAGCTCAAAGAACATAATTAATATTTGGCTAATTAAAGAGGCATGTAACTTTCAGGAGCAGCTGTGGTTGAGCTTTGGGCATAAAAGAGGCACCAGTGAGGTCAGCAGCACCAGCCATAGCAGTGGTTTCCTCTAGCAAAATGAAGTGGTGGCAACCATCACTTTCCTTCCTGGTTACGTTTTTTTCTCCATTGCGTCTTTGAGCTTTGAGGCTGGTTCCCTGGACCAATAAGTAATTCTGTAAACTGATTTTTTTTAATGAACTCTTTTTCTGCTTCATGTATAGTAACTGTCTTTGCTGACTATTTAAACCCCAAGAGATATAAGAAAATGTACAATGAGCAATTAAATACGTAATGTATCGTCAAGAGTTCATATGTGCTGTAACTTTTGAACCACTGTGCTGTATACTTGAAATCAACATAAGATTGTGTATCAGAGGAGACAATACTCCCAAAATCATTTTACAAGGCCAGAATCACTCTAATAACAAAACCAGGCAAAGAAACTACAATTAAAAGAAATTTAAAGACCAATATCCCTGATGACTATAGATGCAAAAATACTCAACAAAATATTAGTGAACCAAATTGAAAAATACATCAAAAAGATCAACCATCACGATCAGGTAGGATTAATTCCAGCAATGCAAGGGTGGTATAACATTCAAAAATCCATCAACATCATCCACCACATCAACAAAAAGAAGAAGAAAAACCACATGATAATCTCCATAGATGCTGAAAAAGCATTCGACAAAATTCAACATCCATTCATGATAAAAACTCTCAACAAAATGGGTATAGAGGGCAAGTACCTCAACATAATAAAGGCAATATACATGATAAACCCACAGCCAACATTATACTTAACAGCGAGAAGCTGAAAGCTTTTCCTTTAACACTGGGAAAAAGACAAAGATGCCCACTCTCTCCACTTACATTCAATATAGTTCTGGAGGTCCTAGCCACAGCAATCATACAACACAAAGAAATGAAATGCATCCATATTGGCAAGAAAGAAGTTAAAATGTCCCTGTTTACAGATAACATGGTATTGAATATAAAAAACTCCAAAGTGTCCACTCCAAAACTGCTATATCTAATATCTGAATTCAGCATGAATACAAAGAAATCTATTGCATTCCTGTACACTAACAATGAACTAGCAGAAAGAGAAATCAGGAAAACAATTCTATTCACAATTGCATCAAAAAGAATAAAATACCTAAGACTAAACCTAACCAAAAACCAAGAAAGTGAAAGACCTATACTGTGAAAACTACAAGACATTCATGAGAGAAATTAAAGAAGATACCAATAAATGGAAACACATCCTGTGCTCATTGATCAGAAGAATTAATATTATTCAAATGGCCATCCTGCCTAAAGCAATCTACAGATTCAATGCAATCCCTATCAAAATACCAATAGAATTCTTCAACGAACTAGAGCAAATAGTTCTAAAATTCATATGGAACCACAAAAGACCCCAAATAGCCAAAGTAATCCTGAGAAAGAAGAATAAAGTAGGGGGAGGGCTATGCTCCCCAACTTCAAGCTCAACTACAAAGCCACAGTAATTAAGACTATTTGGTACTGGCACAGGAACAGACACATAGACCAAAGGAGTAGACAAGAGAGCCAGGTATAAACCCAAGCACATATGGTCAATTAATATATGATAAAGAAGCCATGGATATACAATGGGGAAATGGCAGCCCCTTCAACCACTGGTGTTGGCAAAATTGGACAGCTATATGCAAGAGAATTAAACGGGATTATTGTCTAACCCCATATACAAAAGTAAACTCAAAAGGGATCAAAGACATGAATGTATGTTGTGAAATGATAATACTCAGAAGAAAACATAGGCAATAATCTCTTGAATATAAACATGAGCAACTTTTTCCTGAACTCATTTCCTCGGGCAAAGGAAACAAAATAAATATGTACAAATGGGACTACATCATGCTAAAAAAGGTTCTGTACAGCAAGGGACACCATCAGCAGAATAAAATGGCCTCCTACAGTATGGGAGAATATATTTATAAATGACATATCTGATAATGGGTTAACCTCCAAAATATATAAAGAACTCATACATTTAAACACCCAAAAAGCAAATAACCCTATTAAAAAATTGCAGAGGATATGAAAATACACTTCTTCAAAGAAGAAATTCAGATGGCCAACAGGCACATGAAAAGATGCTCCACATTGCTAATTGTCAGGGAAATGCAATTTAAAACGGCAATGAGAAATCACCTCATGCCAGTTAGGACGGCCAACATAGAAAAGAATAGGAACAATAAATGCTAGTGAGGATGCGGAGAAAGGGGAATCCTCCTACACTGCTGGTGGCAATGTAAACTAGTTCAGCCATTATGAAAAGCAGTATAGAGGTTCTTCAAAAACTAAAAATAGAAATATCATTTGACCTGGGAATTCCACTCCTAGAAATTTACCCTAAGAATGCCATAGCCCAGTTTGAAAAAGACATATGCACCCCTATGTTTATCGCAGCACTATTTACAATAGCCAAGAAATGGAAGCAACCTAAGTATCCATCAGTATATAAATGGATAAAGAAAATGTGGTACATATACACACTCATCTGTGGAGCATAAGGACAAAGCAAAAACTGAAGGAACAAAACAGCAGAAGACTCACAGAACCCAAGACTGGACTAACAGTTATGAAAGGGAAATGGACTGGAGAGGGTAGGTGGGAAGGAAGGGAGAAGGGGAAAAAGGGACATTATGATTAGCACACATAATGTGGGGGGGTATGGTGAAGGCATTATAGTACAGAGAAGACAAGTAGTGATTCTATAGCATCTTACTACGCTGATGGACAGTGACTGTAATGGGGTATGTGATTGGGACTTGATAATGGGGGGAATCGAGTAACTATAATCTTGCTCATGTGATTGTATATTAATGATACAAAAAAAGTGAAGAAAAATGAACGCTTCCTCAGTAAAAAAGTATAACAGTGTTGGGAACCTTAAATAACCAAAGTGTTAGGTTATTTTCCAAAATGAGAAAAAAAGTATGTTATGTACCACCCAGTTATTTCAAAATATCTGTTTTAAATTAATATTGCTTATTTTCTTTGCTGTTAAGCAAGTAAGATTATCTTCAACAATATATATTTTGTTATTACTATCTATAAGAGCAAAAATATAAATTCATATTTTAACTGTAATATTCTCTTCACAGTTAGTTAATTAATGTAATAGAGTTTCCAGCATTTTATGAGTTCTGCTTAATGTGAAAAAGAAAATATTGTTTTGATATGTGTAAAGAAGAAATTACATTTATATTGAAAATTGTTCCTTTAATCATCTTATTTTTAGATTCACAGAAGCATTTTTCAACAACATACATAATAGTAACTATAAATGTTAGGAAAAATGTTACATAATTATATTACTTAAAAAATCTGCATAGTAATCAATGCCCTAACCAATCTTCTAGAATTTTTCCATGAATGAGAAATCCTTTTTAATCAAATGCATTTGAGTATGTCTTCCAGAAGCTCTGTTGCTTTTGTGTAAAGAAATAAAAAAATAGCTTCCTATTCTGTTCTGTATCCCTACAATCTTTGAACTTCTAAATGCTCACATGTGATTGTAAGCCCTGATTTTATTAACTGTGTTGGATTATTTTCATGAGAATAGGCAAAAATTTAATTTTTTCTGTTTTAGTATTTGTAGAGTGCTTTTTGGCAATAAAATACAGAAAACACAGAAAAACAATAAAAAGGATACCTTTTACTGGAGTGGGAAAGGTGATTGCATTGCCAAGTATCAAATATGCTCCATTTTTTCACCAAGAACATAGTTTTATTTCATTTAATACTTTGGTTCAGATGAAAGTTTCCCTCTTTAAAATATTGAAGGCTTGGTAGTTTTCAAATGTATTTCACTGAGATCTCTCATGTTATGCTTGACTTCTTTACTTGAAAATGTTATAAACAATCTGGTATAATCATTCAAGACAAAGTCATGGTGTTAGGGTAAAACTATGTTAGTCATAGCATTTACATCTGAAACTCCATTTTCCAAAGGTATATGCACTCTGTTGCATTTTCAGAATAGATATAGGCAAAAGATATTTCTTTTCTATGCTTTTTAAAAAATATATCAATAATTAAGGCAGTTTTTTTCCTGTCTTCTTTTTAAAACCAACACATCTCTACTGCCATTGACTTAATCTGTCTTCATATAGCATGATGATATTTGATGGGTTTTATCAACATGCATTTTATTTTAATATTTACTAAAAAACTTTCTAGTATCCTCCTTGCTCTTCAGAACCAACAGAAAATAAAGATTGAAAACAATATTTAAACTTGAAACACACAGGAGGATTCAAGATGGCAGTGTGAGAGGTGAGACAGAGAACTCCCAAAACCACATATAGTGCAAAAATATAGTTAATACAACTGACCCTACAACAGCAACAGGAAAGAAGGCTGCATCAGACTGTATATACCTGGAGAACAGAGCAGACCTCACAAAATGGCGTAATGTACCAAAGCTATAATCTTGCAGGACCCAAGCCCTTCCCCCAACCCAGCTCACCAGCAGGAGGAAGAGTAACAGAGTGGGGAGGGGGAGGAAGCCAAGAACTGCTGAACACCCAGTCCTGGAGATCTGCTTTGGAGCAAAAACCTACATTGTGTCATTCTCTGGAGGCTGGTGGGGTTGGGGTGATGGGACAGGTGGAGTGCTTGAGGAACTGAGATTCTGGCAATTTGTGGAAGACAGGGATCCACATCTAGCCACTCTGGGACAAAGGAAAGGTGGGCAGTTTGAGAAGTTTCCTAGCAGCAAGAGGGCTGCAGAAGGGGAAGGGTTTGCACAGAGTTTGCTGTACAGGAGAAGGGAGAGGTGGACAAGGTTGTCTGAGCGTGTGCTGCCCAGCAGGTTGGGAACTTTGAGGAGCTTCAAGTGCTCCATAACTCTGGCTAGCTACTCAGCCCCACCCCCCACTGTGACACAGTCTGCTGCACCTTCCTTCTGGCCTGCAGGCACTGGTTTGCAAACCAGCAGTCACTGTGCTTGAATCAGGCCAGCCAAAGGTAGGCCCCACCTACAAAAGCTAGAGATGCAAAGCACAGAGGCTTACTACACCAGTGTGCTCAGCCCACTGGCTCTGATACTAGAGACAGGCACTACAGCAGGGAATCAGGAAACAGTTCTTTCCTCCCTTGAACCACCAGTGCTGCTCCCTTAGAAACCCAAACCTCGCTAGGGGCTGAGCAGCTCCAGAGACTAGAGCTTCTAGGCACTAGAGGGCACCACACAGAAATATGAAACATCAAAGGAGCCTGGTTCAGAGCAAAATCTCACAAACCCCAGAAAAAGGGCCAAATGAAACTGCACTCACCAATCTTCATGAAAGAAAGTTCAAAATAAATGTCATAAACCTGCTCATGTAGGTACAGAAAAATATTCAGGAACTCAGGAATGAATTCAATATAGAGATTCAATCATTAAGAAATTCCATATCTGAAATGAAACATACAATGGGGTATTTCTAAGAATATTGGATGTAGTAGAAGAGACAGTAAATGGAATAGAAATTAGAGAACAGGAATACAATGAAGCTGATGCACAGAGAAAAAGGTATCTCTAAGAATGAAAGAATATTTAGAGAACACTGACCAATCCAAACGGAACAGTATTCACATTACAGGGTACCAGTAGAAGAAGAGAGAGAAAAGGGATAGAAAGTGTCATTGAGGAGGTAATTGATGAAAACTTCCCCAATCTGGGGAAGGAGATAATCTCTAAAGCCATGGAGGTGCACAGATGGGACCCAAGGATGACAACATCATCAAGACGTATAATTGTGGGGAACTACCTTGAAATTCTGCTGCACCACAGCTTCCCACCAAGTGTTCTCACTCAGGTCCTCTGCTTATGTCAGAGACAACTGCGCATGCGCACAACTCTGTGCGTGATTGGAAATTTGAAGGTCGCCTTGTTAGCATAAGGTGCAACCAATCAGAAGAGACCACACCCTATATATCCCGTGTTCTGAGCTGCAATAAATGAGTTCCTGCTTTGACTGAGTTCCCTGTCATGTCTGATTGTCTCCGGGGATGGTGGAGGCTGCGGAAGGGGTGGACAGTCGGCTCTTGCCTCCTTTGCTTTGCCTTGTCGGGGCGTGCCTCTCCCTTCTTTCCTTTCCCTCCACTGGCTCAGAGGGTCACTGAGAGCTAGTAGTCCTGACAGTGAGCAGGACGGCAGGGGAGAGGCTAGAAACCCCGACAACTGGTGCCCTGTGTGAGGAGCAACTGACGAAGCCTTGCAGACTGGATCAAGGATCCCTTGGTTGACGAACCAAAAGTGCAGCAGAGTGAGCAGTGGGTGATTACGTGGTAAGAGCATTCCCGGGAAAATGGGAAAGCAACCTCTAAAGATGAACCTGCCCTTAAAGCGCTGAAATATATGCTTAAAAGTCAAGGATTAGAGCTCTCGGACACTCAAGCTGAGAAGGTCTGGGAGGCCCTAATGTGGGTGGCTCCCTGGCTTCCGGTCGGGAATCTTTTTGAGTGGACCACATAGAACAGTTGATCAGGAAGGTGGAGTTAGACAAGGGTAAGAGTCCACTCTTGGGGGTGTACCGCACCTTATCTGCCCTTAAGGCATGTTTTGAGGCTAGCCCCCCCAGGGAGGTAGAAGGATTAGGCAAAAAGAGCAAGACAAAGGAAAAGGCAAAGATAATGCCAGGGAAAAGAGAATGGGTTCCGTTCACAGAGGAGCGGGCTGAGCAGCCCCAACACCTATACCTCAAATTATCTAAAGAAACCTCGAACCCCTGGGTCGACATCGACCCAGATCCCAAACCCCAGCCAGGCCCTGTTGCCTTAGTGCCTAAGAAACCCCCCGACTCCGCTCCACCACCATCATAGCCTCTGCCTTTAGGGACTGAAAATACGCGCAGGGATGGGTTGGCACCACCTTCCTACCAGGCATTTCAAGTCAACATCAACTCTGGGGGCAATAGACTGGCCACATAATACCCATGGGAGACTCCCAACCTCAAGGGGCTAAAGAGGGCAGTCTGTGAGGATGGACCCAACTCTCCATGGGCAGAGACCATCCTCCAGGGGCTGGCCCATCAGCCCTGCACTATGCAGGACAGGAAGAGCATGACTAAGGAGGTCCTTCCGGGGCCCTTGTTCCTTAAATGATGTGCCTTTTTAAGGAGGAATGCCATGTCCAGGCGGAGAGGAATCGTTCAGTGAATCTCCCCGTCCCAGTTACCTTTGGGATGCTTTCTAGGACCAGTGACCAATTCGCCACCAGTCTCCACCAAGCAGCAATCCCTGCTCCGTACAAAGAGCAGGTGAGGGCCCTCGGACTATCTGCCTGGAAGAAGTTAGAGGAGGGCCCCTCTGAACATCCAATTTCGTGGATCACTCTGAAACCCATAGAGGACTTAGCCTCCTTTGTAGATAGAGTGGAGAGGAGCCTCCACCAGAAGTTCCCCCCAGGTCAACTAAGGGACCAATTTGTCAATATGTTAGTGTGGGAAGGCATGATATCAGATCACAAACTAGCATGTGCAGAATTAAGACAAAGGTCCATGAGAGGTGGATAGTTGCCACCAAGGATGTAGGCACTCAGGTCCAACAAGCCCAGGCCCTGGTAACTGCACTGCAGGCTCAAACCGCCTCCCTGGCAGAGGCCCTGTCATTAACGCTCTCCCCCAGACCCCGTCCGGGGAGCATGAGCCACCTGTCAGGGTCAATGGAGTTTGTTTTGGGCGTGGGAAGAAGGGACACTATAAGAGAGAATGGTCCAGGGGGGCCAGGGAAACCTGGGAGGGAGGAAGAAGGATCATCCACTGCCCCAGTCTCTGTGCCCAAGGTGCAAGAAAGGGTTCCACTGGATGAAAGTGTGCCAATCCAAGTTTGATCGGCAAGGGAACCCTTTAAACTAGGGATGGGGCATCCTCCAGCCCCATTAACCAAAGGAGGAGCAGATCCCCCGGGCTCTCATGGAGTCCACTGGATGGTACCTGTTGTGCCAGGAAAAAGGCCAGAGATGGATAAAGTTATATCTGGGAAGAGGTTTTGATGTCTCATTGACACAGGAGCTGATTGGACAGTGCTCAGAAAACAGGAAGTACCCTCCCATTTGAAGTTGATCCCCGGACCACCCCTATGGGGGGTCGGGGGCAATTCAGTCTCTGAGGAGGCTAGGGATTGGCTCAGGTGGGAAGATGTAGACAGTAATCATGGAAAGGTTAGGCCCCTTGTTGCTTCTGGCCTAACCGACAACCTGCTGGGTCAAGACATCTTAAGTGAGTCTGCCATATACATCACTAATGACCCAGAAGTCCTTTATGAGACAATGCCAGGGAGACCTGCGTGCCAGCGGCCCACTGGCTGCTCCAATTATCTCCCTCAGACTAGGTCACAGCACCCCCAATCCTAAAGGCCACTGCCCCGGTGACGCCTGCCATTACGTGGCTCCCCAGGCCTCCAGTCTGGGTGGAGCAGTAGCCGTTACCGCAAACTAAGCTTCAGAAACTTAAGGAGATTGTTCAGGAACAGTTTAGGTTGGGACACATACGACCTTCTCTAAGCCCATGGAATAGCCCGGTGTTATTAAGAAGGCCTCCGTTAAATGGAGGATGCTCCAAGACTTAAGAAAAATCAATGAACGGATGGTCACAGTGGGCACGCCCTTGAGAGGCCTGCCCTGGATCCTGTCCATTCCAAAAGAATTATCCCTTATCGTAATTGATATTAAGGATTGTTTCTTCTCCATTCCCCTCCACCCAGCTGATTGTGAGAAGTTCACCTTCTCCGTGCCATCTACCAATTTTCGAGGGCCTGATGAGAGATATGAATGGACAGTGCTACCCCAAGGCATAGCCAATAGCCCTGCCTTCTGTCAGCAATATGTTTCCAAAATTCTGCAGCCCCTTCAGCAGTGGGCAGGAATAACTCTTTATGTGTACATGGATGATATTATTTTAGGGGCAGCTAGTGCGCACCAGTTAGAATCTGCATACAGGGAGCTTCAATGCCTCTTAGAGGAAAGGGGACTGCATGTGTCTAATAACAAGTTCCAAACTATACTTCCCTTTGAGATTTTAGGGGCAAAGCTTAACCTAGATTCTGTCTGCCCTCTTAAACCTCAGTTATCCATCAAGACCTCATATTCTTTAGTGGAATTACAAAATGTATTAGGGGAACTCAACTGGCTGCGGCCCTGGATTCACATTGCAACAGAGGACCTCCTCCTGTTTTTGAGTTGTTGAGAGACAAAACTCCATCTGAGCTTGTTGTATTAATGGAGGAACATAAACAAGTATTTAGACAGATTCAATTAGCACTTGATAATGCCCAACTAGCCCAGTATCAACCTTACTGTGACCTTTGTCTATGGATTCTTCCTGGCTTGGAGTTGCTTACCACTGTTATCACGCAGCAAGGTAACCCTCTCCAATGGGTCCATGCATCAGTAGGAGGCAGTCCGCGAGTGTATGCCCAATTAGATCAACTGGCAGACCTTATAGTCAAAGGCAGAGACACCACCTTAAGACATTATGGGAAAGACCCAGAAATTTTAACCATTCCTTATCATTTGTCCGACTTTGGATGGATCAAGTGAAATCACAATAGAGTGTCTGAGGCTCTGACGGGTTTTTTGGGTAAGATTGATTGCCATTATAGACCTAGCAGATGGGTTGCCTCCTTCTTCAAGTTAAGTTGGACCACTCCTAGACTCTTTTTGAGTAAGCCCCTTTCTGATGCCTTGAATGTGTTTATCGATAGAGGAAAAGAGGGGTCTGCTGTTGTTGTCTTTCCCTCTCCTCACATCTCGACCAAGTTAAAAGAAACCCAACATTTTGAAAAGGTTAGTGGCTCAGCACAATTTAAGGAGTTGTATGCCATATCATTGGCACTAAGTAAAATTTCTGAACCTATGAATCTTTTTTCTGATAGTCTGTATGTGGTGAACTTGCTTCCCACCTTAGCCTCTTCTTATATCAAGTTAGATAAAAACCCCATAACCCCCTTGATGATTCAGGTGAGATCCTTGCTGATGGCAGAATCCAAGCCCATATTCTTGCAGCACCTCTGAGGACACCAAGGTTTGACCGGATTCCTCTCCAGAGGAAACCTATTAGCTGACCAATTACCATCCTCTGTTGCTCAAGCCCTTTCCATACAACAGGCCCAAGGTTTCCAACGGGCCCAAGACCTCCATAAACTTACCCACCTAAATTGGAGGGGACTTCATCATAGATTTCCTCATATTCCTATTAAAGACTTGAAGAAAATTATCAGGACTTGTAAATCCTGTTTGCCTTTTCTACAAATTCCACCCCTCCAGTCCCCTGGAGTTAACCCAAGGGGCACTAAACCAAATTGTCTCTGTAAAACTGATGTTACTCATTATGCAGCTTTTGGAAAATTAAAATTTGTCTTTGTCTCAATAGATACATGCTCCCACACTTGCTGGGTTAGTGCCCATGCTGGAGAGAAAGCTAAACATGCACAGAGCCATTTTTTACAATGTTTTGCTATATTAGGCATACCACATCAAATAAAAACAGAAAGTGGCCCCTGCTTTACTAGCAGGGCATTACAAGACTTTTAAAATACATGGCATATCAGCCACCCAACAGGGATCCCATACAACCCACAGGGCCAGGCCATAGTAAAGCGTCACAATAAGACATTAAAAGACCTATTACAAAATCAAAAAGGGAGAATAAGCCCCCATGACCAATTACGGATGGCCCTACTTACATTAAATATTTTAAATTTTTCAAAAGATCAACCTCTAACGGCCTTTCAAAGGCGTTGGACAAATCAAATGTCATATGCCAAAATAGAAGTGTGCTGGAAAGACCAGCTGACTGGGCAATGGTGAGGACCAGATCCACTGATAAGTATGGGCAGAGGATTCAGATGTGTATTTCCTATAGGCGAACCGAATCCAATTTGGGTTCCTGCTAGGAACTTGAAATTCTGCCCTCAGACCAGTCAGCAAGTATAAGAAAGCCATGATATAGACTCTCTCCAAGAGGGTGACCTCTTGAGGGCCTGCCTATCCCTTCTTTTCCAGGACTGACCTTTTGAGGATTGCATAAGAAGAAAAGGAGTCATGAAGGCTGGACTATTACTCCTGCTTGTGCTCACTTTCCTACTCCCTTTGTGTGCTGGAGAATATTTAGCCCTCTATGCTAATCCTCAAATACTTGTTCCGGCACCCTCCATATCTTTGGGCTGTTTCTAACACAATGGGAGGACAAAGAATCCAATTAGTTCATCACAGGACTAAGAGAGACTTTGGAATCACTGCTGTTATTGTTGCCTCCATTCCTGCATCTGCTGTGGCTGCAACTGCTGCTACCATTGCCATAGTCCCTACAGTGACTACTGCTGAAGAAGTGACACTGTTAAGCCTTCAATAAGGACATCTTTGCAGTCCTATGTTTTCCCATGTATATCAAACATTTACTACCATTAATGCTACTACAATGTTGAATAATTACTCTGAATATTAAGGGACCATGGAATGATAAGATGTTAAAAATATCTGCAATGCTCCTTCACGATATTGTGAACCTTAATGCAACTGAGGTTTTAATCTTACCCTCTGCTTCCTTTTTTACCAGAGTATGGGAAGAAATAACTAGTTTGTTTAGTCTACCCAAGCTGTTATTAGGAGTTATAATAATTGTAATGTCATTAGTTATTTTCATGCTTGTGCGGTGGTGAAGATCATATCAACGGCAACAGATATTACAGCAAAAGGTAATTATGTTAGCTCAAGTGATTGAATAAGGAGTTCCCCATACCCCAGAGCATTCATGGGCATTTATGGCCCTACAAGAGGTGCAAGCGACCTCTTGAGAATGTCATTACTGGAAGTGCTAGGATGGTAGTCAATGACGGGTAAGATCTCCTGAAAGATGGGGACAACCTAAGACAGGCACATCCCCCAGCACAGAATGGCATCTCTCATGCTCATACAAAAACAAAAAGTTGGAAAATGTGGTCAACCACCTTGAATTTCTGCTGTACCACAGCTTCCCGCCGAGTGTTCTCACTCAGGTCCACTGCTTACATCAGAGACAACTGCGCATGCCCACAACTCTCTGCATGATTGGAAATTTGAAGGTCGCCTTGTTAGCATAAGGTGCAACCAATCAGAAGAGACCACACCCGATATATTCTGTGTTCTGAGCTGCAATAAATGAGTTCCTGCTTTGACTGAGCTCCCTGTCACGTCTGATTGTCTCCAGGGACGGCAGAGTCTGCGGAACAGGCGGACAGTCGGCTCTTGCCTCCCTTGCTTCACCTTGTTTGGCATGCCTCTCCCTCCTTTCCTTTCCCTCCACTGGCTCAGAGGGTCACTGAAAGAGTTTGTAGTCCTGACGGTGATCAGGACTGGCAGGGGATAGGCTAGAAACCCTGACATATAATAATTAAAATGGCAAAGATAAAGGATAAAGACAGACTTTTAAAAGCAGCTAGAGAGAGCAAAAATATCACATACAAAGGAAAACCCATCAAGCTGTAATCAGATTTCTCAACAGAAACCTTACAGGCCAGAAGTGAGTGGCATGATCCATTTAATGCAATGAAGCAAAAGGGCCTCAAACCTAGAATACTCTACCTGGCAAGGTTATCATTTAAATTTGAAGGTGGGATTAAATAATTTTCAGATAAACAAAAGCTGAGAGAATTTACCTCCCACAAACCACATGTACAGTGCATTTTGGAGGGACTGCTATAGACGGACGTATTCCTAAGGCTAAATGGATGTCACTAGGGGAAATAAATCACAGCAAAATAGAACAATTAATTTCTAAGCAGATGCAAAATCAAATCAACTACCCCAAAGTTAATCAAGGGATAGCAAAGAGTACAGAATATGATACCTAACACAAACAATGGAGGAGGAAGAAAAAGGAGGAAAAGAAATAAGAACCTTCAGGTTGTGTTTGTAATAGTATATGAAGTCACTTAAATTAGAATTTAGATAGTAAGGGAATTACCCTTGAACCTTTGGTAACCATGAATCTAAAGCCTGCAATGGCAATAAGCACATACCCATTGATAATCACCCTAGATGTAAATGATCAGGATGCACCAATCAAAAGACATAGAGTCACTGAATGGATAAAAGAGCAAGACCAGTCTATATTCTCCCTACAAGAGACTCACTTAAAACCCAAAGGCATATACAGACTGACAGTAAAGAGATGGAAAAAGATGTTTCATGCAACTAATAGGGAGAAAAAAGCAGGAGTTGCAGTACTTGTATCAGACAAAATAGACTTCAAAGCAAACAAAGTCACAAGAGACAAAGAATGACATTACATAATGACAAGAGGGGTCAGCCCAACAAGAGGATATAACTTATAATTATCTATGCACCCAACACAGGATCACATACATATGTGAAACAAATACTAACAGAATTAAATGGAGAAATAAAATGCAATGCATTCATTTTTGGAGACTTCAACAGAACACTCACTCCAAACGACAGATCAACCAGACAGAAAATAAGCAAAGAGAAAGAGGAACTAAACAATGTATTAGAACTGACAGACCTAAAGGATATCTACAGAACACTCCATCCAAAACAACAGGATACACATCCCTCTCAAGTGCACATGGAACATTTTCAAGAATAGATAACATACTAGACCACAAAAAGAGCCTCAGTAAATTAAAAAAAATTGAAATTGCATCAACCAGTTTCTCAGATCACAAATGTATGAAACTAAAAATAAATTACACAAAGAAAATAAATAAGCCTGCAAACACATGGAGGCTAAATAACATGCTCCTAAATAAACAATGGATCAATGACCAAATAAAAACAGACATCAAGCTATATATGAGACAAATGACAATAATAATACAACACCACAAAATATGTGTGCTGCAGTTAAGGCCGTGCTCAGAGGGAAGTATATTGCAATACAGGCCTACCTCAGGAAAGAAGAACTATCCCAAAAGAACATTCTAAACTCACAATTAGTGAAACTAGAAAAGGAAGAACCAGTGAGGCCCAAAGTCAGTAGAATGAGGGACATAATATATATAAAAGTGAAAATAAATAAAATCGAGAAGAATAAAACAATAGAAAGAATCAATGAAAACAGAAGCTGGTTCTTTGAGAAAATAATCAAAAATAGAATAACCCCTAGGCAGACTTATCAAGAAAAAAATAGTATACACACATAAACAGAATCAGAAATGAGAAAGGAAAAATCACCAATGGAGGACACGACAGATCTACAAAGTATTATTAGAGAATATAATGAAAAATTATATGGTAACAAACTGGATAACCTAGAAGAAATGGACAACTTTCTAGAAAAATACAACCTTCCAAGGCTGACCCAGGTTGGTCAGAAAATCTGAATAGACCGGTTGCCAGCAAAGAAATTGAATTGGTAATCAAAAAACTACCTAAGAATAAAATCCTAGGCCAGATGGTTTCACTGCTGAATTTTATCAAATATGTAGTGAAGACCTAATACCCATCCTCCTTAAAATTTTCAAAAAAGTAGAAGGGAATACTCCCAAACTCATTCTATGAGGTCAACATCACTCTAATACCAAAACCAGCTGAAGACACCACAAAAAGAGAAAATTACAGACCAATACCCTTATGAACATAGATGCAAAAATACTCAACAAAATATAAGCAAACCGAATCCAAAAATACATCAAAAGGATCATCCATCATGATCAAGTGGGATTCATCCAATGATGCAAAGATCATTCAACATTCGAAAATCCATCATCATCCACCACATCAACAAAAAGGACAAAAACCACTTGATTATTGCCATAGATGCTGAAAATGTATTCAACAAAAGTCAACATCCATTCATGATTTAAACTGTCAACAAAATGAGTATAGAGGACAAGTACCTCAACATAATAAAGGCCATATATGACAAACCCACAGCCAACATTATTCTTAATGGAGAAAAGCTGTAAGCCTTTCCTTTAAGATCGAAAACAAGACAAGGATGACCACTCTACCCATTTTATTCAACATAGTACTGGTGGTCCCAGCCATGGCAATCAGACAACACAAAGAAATAAAAGGCATCCAAACTGGCAAGAAAGAAGTCAAATAGTCTCTCTTTGCAGATGACATATTGTACATAAGAAACCCTAAAGAATCCACTCCAAAACTACTAGATATGCTATCTGAATACAGCAAAGTTGCGGGATACAAAATTAATACACAAAAATCTGTTACATTCCTATACACTAATGATGAACTAGGAGAAAGAGAAATCCAGAAAACAATTCCATTCACAGTTGCAACAAGAACGAATAAAATACCTAAGGATAAACCTAACCAAGTAAGTTAAAGACCTATACTGTGAAAATTACAAGACACTCTTGACAGATATTAAAGATACCAATATATGGAAACACATCCTATGCTCATGCATAGGACAAATTTGTATTGTCAAAACGGCCATCCTGCCTAAATAAATATACAGATTCAAGGCAATCCCTGTCAAAATACCAACAGCATCCTTCAATGAACTAGAACAAATAGTTCTAAAATTCATATGGAAGTAAAAAGGACCCCAAATAGCCAAAGCAATCCTGAGAAGGAAGAATAAAGTGGGGGGAATTACGCTACCTGACTTCAAGCTCTACTACAAAGACACAGTAATGAATACAATTTGTTACTGGCCCAAGAACAGACCCATAGACCAATGGAAAAAACTAGAGAGGCAGGTATAAACATAAACCCAAGCATATATGGTCAACTAATATACGATAAAGAAGCCATGGATATACAATGGGGAAATGACAGCCTCCTCAACAGATGGTGTTGGAAAAACTGGACAGCTACCCATAAAAGAATGCAGCTGGATTATTGTCTAACCCCATACACAAAAGTAAACTCAAAATGGATCAAAGACTTGAATGTAAGTCATGAAAGCATAAAACTCTTAGAAAAATGTAGGCAAAAATCTCTTGGACATAAATATGAGCAACATCTTCATGAACATATCTCCCTGGGCAAGGAAAACAAAAGCAAAAATGAACAAGTGGGTCTACATCAAGCTGAAAACCTTCTGTACAGCAAAGGACACCATCAATAGAACAAAAAGACATCCTACACTCTGGGAGAATATATTCATAAATGATATATCTGATAAGGGGTTGACATCCAGATAATATAAAGAGCTCACACACCTCAACATACAAAAAGCAAATAAGCCAATTAAAAAATGGGCACAGGAGCTGAACAGACACTTCTCCAAAGAAGAAATTCATATGGCCAACAGGCACAAGAAAAGATGTTCCACATTGCTAATTATCAGGAAAATGCAAATTAAAACTGCAATGAGATATCACCTCATGCCAGTTAGGATGACCAAAATAGAAAAGAATAAGAATAACAAATGCTGGCAATTATGCAGATAAAGGGGAACCCTCCTACACTGTGTTGGGAATGTAAATTCATTCAACTATTATGGAAAACAGTATGGATGATCCTCAAAAACTGACATAGAAATACCATTTGACCGAGAAATTCCACTCTTAGGAATTTACCCTAAGAATGAAGAGCCCAGTTTGAAAAAGACATATACACCCATTTGTTTATCGCAGCACTATTTCCAATAGTCAGAAATCGAAGCAACCTAAGTGTCCATCAGTAGAAGAATGGATGAAGAAGATGTGGTACATATACACAATGGAGTATTATTTAGCCATAAGAAGAAAACAAATCCTACCATTTGCAACAACATGGATGGAGCTAGAAGGTATTTTGCTCAGTGAAATAAGCCAGGCAGAGAAAGACAAGAATTAAATGATTTCTCTCATCTGTGGAGTATAAGAACAAAGCAAAAACTGAAGGAATAAAACAGCAGCAGACTTAGAACTCAGAAGGCTTTCATACATTACCCTGATTCGTTAGGTTTACTCTGTTCATGATGTCTGTATGCAGTCTGGTTCAGCCTTCTTTCCTGTTGCTGTTTTAGGGTTAGTTGTATTAATTAACTATATTTTCATACTTTTGTGGTTTTGGGTGGAGTTCTCTGTCTTACCTCTCATGCTACCATCTTGAATCCCCCTTAACTTTTTTTTTATTAAAGTACTGATATACACTCTTATGAAGGTTGTATATGAAAAAACAGTGTGATTATTACAGTCACTCATACTATCATGTCTCCACCATACCCCATTGCACTCACTACCCATCAGTGTATTAAGATGCCACAGAGTGACTATTTGCCTTCTCTGTGCTACAATGTCTTCCTTATGACCCCCCCACACCATATGTGTCACTCATAATACCTCTCAATCTCCGTCTCCCTCCCTCCTCACCAGCCCTTGCCCACCCATCTCCTTTGGAAACCGCTAGTTTCTTCTTGGAGTCTGTGAGTCTGCTGCTGTTTTGTTCCTTCAGTTTTGTTTCATTGTTATACTCTACAAATGAGGGAAATCATTTTGTACTTGTCCTTCTCCACCTGGCTCATTTCACTGAGCATAATACCTCTAACTCCATCCATGTTGTTGCAAATGGTAGGATTTGTTTCTTTTTTATGGCTGAATAGTATTCCATTGTCTATATGTACCACTTCTTCTTTATCCATTCATCTACTGGTGGACACTTAGGTTGCTTCCATTTCTTGGCTATTGTAAATAGTGCTGCAATAAACATAGACAATGCATATGTCCTTTGAATCTGAGAAATTATATTCTTTGGGTAAATTCCTAGGAGTGGAATTCCCAGGTCAAATGGTATTTCTATTTTTAGTTTTTTACAGAACCTCCATATTGCTTTCCACAATGGTTGAACTAGCTTACATTCCCACCAGCAGAGTAGGAGAGTTCCCCTTCTCTGCATCCTCACCAGCATTTGTTGTTCTTAGTCTTTTCGATACTATGGACATTTTCTCTTACACATTTTATTTGGTTTCTTATATTGTCTCATGGGTCATGCAATCAGTATTACTCATAAGGATTCTAGAATGATAAAGACTCTCCCACTTTCCTTACTTCATTTTTCTTATCCCTCACTACTGGCTTGGAGATTTTACTCCCCATTAAAGTAATAGCTTGAGTCACTGCCTGAGGCTCTGCTTTCTGGATAACACAGGCTATGACACTATTTGTGCAACCATAAATCACTTTCAAAAACATGATTTGCTTTCATTTCTTTTTCTGGCAGTGTTTTCAGAAGTGAAGTTAAAGAAAAGTTGTGTCTTTTATTTCTCTCTTTCTGCCTTTCTTTATATTCTTTTCTCTTTTTTTATTTTTCTTTCTTTCCTTCTTTTTGTCCAGTGTTTGGAATTTCTCAAGGTAATTTAGAAATATGTTTTCAATACATCTCTTTCTGTGACAGTCACAATCTGTTGGCAAAAATATATATAATCACACAAGGGACTTTATTTACTTTATAGTTGTAAACAAAAGAAGGGTGAGCAAATATATTTAAAGTATCAAAATATGGATATAGATTTACTAAAACAGATAAGTTAATTTATGCCCATTACAATTCCACACCTTGCTATTTTTCATAACATGTTTTATACTGATTTTAATTTCAGTCTGGACACTTGCTTGTTCTACAGAATATGAAGTGAGCCAGGAAGACGTTCTATAATATCACATCAAACTAAAAGTTAAGAACTATGCAAAAGAATTGGGTCATGATAAAAGAAATGGGGTGGAGTGTAACGTTGGTAAGAATAAAGGTGGAAAACGAACTATTGATTTATTAAAGAACATTGGAAAATAAACTGCTCAATTCTATCAGATGAAGAGGGTTATTTCTTTGAATATAAAAAAAGCAGATGTGGATTTATAACAAAAGAAGAAATGTAGTTCTGTTTTAAAATCTGAACTTACACACTATTAAAATATATACCCTTTCTCCATATTCTAAACAGTATTTCTCATTCACACATATTTTCAATTAGAATAAATATTTTTACCATCATATTTGGGTATTGGAATAAAAAACATTAGCCATTTTTTAGGAAGGTATGGCTTAAATGTATTTTGTGAAATATTTATTAAAATAATTTTTTTCTTCCTGAGAAGTGAGGAAGATTTTATTTTGTCAAATATAGTCTTGAAAGTTACCAATGTTTACTGTCAAGCCTGTTACAAAGAAAGATGATGTTTACAATTATTTGTATTTTATGTAAATTGACAATGAGCATAAAAACCTTTTCCCCAATGGAATGGGATATCTTTTTAAAGATGGCCAGTCAATTAAATGCCTTGTTTTGGACTGAATAATTAGGAATACCATTGACCCTCCTCTCATGCTTATATATATTAATGATTCTATTTCTCACATTTTTCTTCTTTTTTTTGGCTTTTATTGTGCCATATACACATGGCCAATAATATATGTAGTTTAACTACATGAAACAAAAGCCAGGCTTTTTTTTTACTTAATATATAGCCAACATAGGCAATATCATCCCCATTCAACTGTAAGTGTGCTTCATGATCTCCATTATTAAAAGAAAAATGAAATCAAACCAGCAGAAGCCATGTCTATTATCATTCATGTTGCATTCAGTTAAAAAAATACTGTTTTAAATATTACTTCAATATGCTTTGCTTGATATTTCTATCAGAGATTAAAATTATAATGCTTATTCAGTTTTTGGAACACTCTATTTCCTAAAACCAAACTACAGAAAAGAATTGTAGGGGCAGTGTATTTATTTGACAAGCTAATTGAAATATCACAGTAAGTCAGTCTGATTTCCAAGGACAGAAAGGTTAATGGAGTATGCTTTTCTATACTTGTACAATGGCTGAGTTTTCTTTACTGAAATAACTGTGACTTCCTATATCAGTACTTATATTGTACAAGCAGCAAAGATATATTTGAAAGGAAAACTTAATCATTATAAAATAAATTCATTTTAGAATATACACTTTACAAACTTAGATAATGTCATGTCCTTGTCAAATAATAAAAAATGCATAGTTCTTATTTTCCCTGTTAAAACTTGTTGTGATTTCAACTTAAATGTATTTAGTTCAACAAGACACTAGGGAGCAAATAGATAAGAAATATTTAGTCTATTACATTGTCATCATTAATGAGAAACTTTAGATCTTTTTAATACATTTTGGCTCCAGCTGAAAATAAATGCAAAACTTATGTCAAAGGCAATTGTTCCATATGACGATGATTGAAAATCAGGTGCCAGGAAGTGAAGTTCATTTGAGAAATGAAATTGGGTTAGGAAAGGATGACACATGAACACAGAGGTTCACTATAACCTTTACTATGTAGTTTTTTGTGTTGAAATAAGGAAAAAGTAAAGACTTTTAAAAGTTGAAAGAGGAGCAAAATGCAGTCATTTCTGTAATGAACTTAGTAATGTTTAATGTATGTTTAAGTGTATTTGTAATATCTGTAAATTTTCCATAACTCTAGGATTTATATAAACATTGAAAAATAGTATTTATTGTTTTCACATTACAAAACAATACAGGCTCAGTCATATATTTAGAGATAAGTTCCTACTCTGTAGCATTTGAAAAGAGACTATACTTGAGAGAAATAAGCAAATTGACCATTAATAAGATGGTAATGATAAGTGCTAAAGAGAACAGTAAAGGAGGAAAAGGGGATATGATAGATTAGAACCAGGGAGGGAGTGGTTAGAAAGGTGAGGAGGGAGTTCCATAATGAGTCTTCTAGATCACATACAAATTGGAGGGAAGAAACCTATCAAAATCTCCCATTATGTTTCATTCATTGTCAGCCATTTGTATATTTTGAATAAATCTCTTAATTAATTTTCAGTAGACACACAAATAGCTCTTTACAAAGTGAAAAACACACTACATATAGCATTTTTAGGAGTTTTTCATTGAAAATGATGTTTATAGCACTTTACTTCATTTTATAAATTCACATTTCTTTTTCAGAAAAAATGTAACTATGATACATTTTAAGTTAATTTTTGCATATAGTATTAGCTAACATTTGATGGTCATTTTCTTTTCTCTACATATGGATATATCATTGTTCCAGAATCATTTGCTGAAAAGTTATTCTTTTCCATTTGGATTACCTTGTCTCCTTTGTCAAAAAATAATTGACTATACCTGTATTTCTATTTCTGAACCCTTTCTCCCATTCCGCTGATCCATGTGTCTCACACTGTCTTCTTCATAGCTTCATTCTAAATCTTCAAATAAATATATAGACTTTCAGTTTCTGGTTCCACAGTATGGAGCTTGGAAGTTTCTGACCTAACAACTAAAAAGCTGAACAAATAGAAAAACTAACAATTCTTCTTGGATCCGTAAGAGATAGGAAAACACAGGGTAAACTTCTGCCCTCTGGACTGGAGAGACATACAGGAAAATAAAGGGAGTTGAGACTTATCAGAGCAGAGATCCAGGAATGGAATTGCTGGGGAAACTAGTGCTGGGGTAGGAAAACCTGGGCTGGAATTGATGAATTGCTGGTGGCTCAGTGCAGACAAGTCTGAAAGTTAATAGCTTCAGGGGAGCCCAGTCATGGGAAATCACAATATTGTGAGAATTACTCTCAGGAAGTCAACTAAGTTCCTGCAATAAATATCTGAGAAAAATATCTCCCTGCTTCCTACAGAAGAGAAGATGAACCCTTTTGAAATGCCCCAGAAGCAGTGTGTTCTTAACAAGTCCTGACCTCAGGAGAAACCAGTTAAACTGAAGCCTAACCTCCTAGGATATTATCAGAGCCTTACTGACCTCGAGAAGGCAATACTCAACTCCAGTCTGCTTGGGCCATCCTGTCCTACCTAAGGGGGTAGAAATAAACTGAGAAACACTTGTGAAGTTCACAGTTCAGGGCACAAGCTCACTAAAACACCTAGAACTAATCTCAGGACTATAGAAGGTTCACCTCACCCTCACACTTACCACCATTTTACTAAAGGCCTATTTTCTGTAGTTTCTTTTACCCAGTAGATCATGCCTGGCTACCAGGAAAAAATATCAAGACATATTAAAAAGCAAAAAAGCACAATTTGAAGAAACAGAGATGGTATCAGAACCAGACTCAGATGTGGCAGGGATGTTGGAATTATCAGACCAGGACTTTAAAACAACTATGTTTAATATGTTAAGGGCTGTAATTGGTAAAGTAGCATGCAAGAACAGGTGGGCAATGTAAGCAGAGAGATGGAAATTCTAAAAAAATCACCAAAAAGAAATGTTGCAGATCCAAAACACTAAGATGGAAATGAAGAGTACCTTTGATGGGTTTATTAGTAGAACTAGACAGGGCTGAGGAAAGAAATTCTGAGTTTGAGAATGTCACAAATAGGTAATATAATTTGTTCCACTCTGTTATTTTTCAAAATTGTGATGAATAATCTAGGTACTTTTAATTTCTGTATGATTTTTATATCATCAATTAAAAAAACCTGCTGGATTTTAATTATGGCATTGTGATACCCAGAGATCATTTGTAAATAACTACTAACAACAGTATTATTTTCCAATCAATCAACATATATCTCTTCATCTGGTCATCAATATATTGCAGGTTTAATACAGTATCTTATATTAATTTCATTATGTTTTTCTTAATTCCCATTTCACTTCGTCTCTGTGCATTGCTGGTATTTAGAAACAAATGTGATATTTTTATATAGTAAGTTTTCATCCTATGAAATTTCACTTATTTGTTCCAGTTGTTACTTATATATTGCTTTATATTATCTAGGCACATAAAATCTATATTCTACAAATGTGTTTAATTACCTAGATTAATTATTGAATATTTAAAGATCTTACATTTCTAGTATAGACCCCCACTTACTATTTGTAAAAATATCAAAGATATCAGAAAAAGTGTAGCAAAAATATGTGGTACATTTGCCAAATTTGTGACAATTTGTCACAGAGCATAGAAAAATAATACACATGTCTATATCTTTGTCTCTTTTTCTTTTCTACTCTCCAGTGGTTTGGCTTAGTCACCAACAACTCCAGGGTTACATGGTCTATGACGTTTGTGAACATAAAAGTAGAGACTATCTCCCAACATCTATACCAGTACCAATAGAAGTCTCTAATTAGTTTTGTTTGCAAGATATGCCCAGATAAAAATTAATCACTGTGTTCAAAAAGATTGACTACTCTTACTGGTTAATGCCTATTTTTCATGTTTTTCTTTTTCTCACCACTGTAATGAGAGAGGCAGGCACAGCCATGTGAATAAATTAGCAGGTAGCGCAGGGGAATATCCTAAAAGAAAAGGTGCGTGGAAGATAGATCAGGAAGTTATGTTCATCAGGAGCATTTTAAATAAATATACTTCGCATTAAGTAAAATTATCATTCTGATCAGTTTTACTAGAATCGAGACATGATAAAAATTAAGGGCAATTTACTGCCTTTGCTGGGTTGAAGGCAACAAATTATTTCATTGTATTGTCCCATGCAAATGTATCATGTGTTTTGCATTTTTATTTTATTTTCAGTTCATAATAAAACAGGGTAGAAAATACATGACATTTGTTTTTTGCAGCTGCTTCCTAATATATAAACTTGTGAACATAAACTAAATTGATGATGCATATAACATATGTTTGGCATTCAGTCTTTCCTTTGTTTTAACCCTAGAATTTTAAATGTGACCTGATATATTTGAGGAAAGACTTTTAATACAGAGCTTTATATTTTCTCCAAAAGTAAATATATAAAAGTTACTAAGGATGTGTTTCATTCAGTTTTAAACATATTAAAACATTTCAATACTGTAAATCAGGATTTTATTTCTTTGTTGATTCTGAACTCAAACTGTTCAACAGTTGTTATGTCCTCATATCATTAACATCCCACAAAAAACGTGCTATTACAAATCACTTAGACAAAAGAAATTTTGAAAATCTATTAGTATGTGAAGCCACGAAATTATCTGAATGTGACAAGTGTAGTTGAAGCAGCAATAGCCTTTATAGAGTTTACCCTATGTTTTGTGTGGTCAAGATAGTGATTCATCCTGATCTCTTTCCTTAAGATGCACACAAACAATGATTTAGTTATAAATCTGAGTGGACTGAATTTAGTTTAAGGAAAGAAAAGGGAATATTTCTTCTTTTATTAAGTTAAAGCAATGTTTACTTTAATAATACTTATAAAATAATATTAAGAATAAAAACAGCAACTACTTATTTCTACTTCATGGTTCCCAAATCCTCAGAGCCTCACTTAATTCTAGCAGAGGCTTTGTCAGCAATCTCCAGCTATGCCTTAAAGCTTCAAGGATACTAGCAGATACAACCAGATGTGCTTGGAATTAACATTGGAGGGATCCTCAGTTGCTGCAATAAAATGATGGATGCACAGCAGCAGACATGGTTATACACTACACTAAGGTCAATAGCAGCAACAGTCCGGAGCTTCACAAAGTGCTCCTTTTTCATGTACTTCTCAGCAAAATGGTTCAAAATCATGATTTATCTCTCATCCCAGATTCAAGAGGAGATCCCTGCACCTTTTCCAACACTGAGTGTTGGAAAACAGGAATAGACAAAGGAGGCCAATGTTAAGAGCTTATGTTGCTTTCCCCACTAGTATCTTTAGTGAAGCACATAGGTAATGAAGTGTTTGGTATAGCCTTGGGACCACCTCTCTCATCATACATTTAATGATGAGGTCCCTGAAATCAGTGGAGATATATGAGGTATACTTAAAAGCACACACACACACATACACACACAATGAAATACAAGATTTGTATAACTTTCATAGCTAAAGCTTAAGGAAAATATTAAAACAAGGAAAAACTTCAGGCTGGTCAAAAGATCATGTAGCATGAGATGTATCATAGTATTCAAGAAAATACAGAAAAAACTCATTGTGGCAAAGAAATTACAAAAAAATTAATGAAAAAGTGAAAACTACTATTCTATAAGCTTTGAGATGGTAAGACAGATGAAAAAATAGCAGACAGAGGCCAGTATAAATACAAAAGAAGTTATTTAGAGAGGAAATGTTTTTTCAAACTACAATGAATGATAATAAATTTAATGTTACATTAAAATATGAATTATTCATACACATAAGTAAAAATATTTTCTAATATGTAAAAAGAATCTCTGCATATACTAGTGAAGTTTTAAGCTTCAAGTGAATTAGAAATTTTACCAAATTGAAAGAAAACTTTGTAAAAAAGCATAGGTTAAATATTTGCAAATAATAGTCTTTGTCAATATTGTGTCTATGAATGTGAAGAAGTGATATACTGAGAATTATGAGGGAAACATACTCATGAAAAAGTCTATAGCCATTAACAAATATATTATAAGGTAAAGTTAAAAATGACATTCTCAAACTCTAAGAAAACCTTAAAAACAAAGCAAAACAAAAAGGAATTCAAATAATTGACAGAAAAATTATTTGAATTATTTGAGCGATGTGGACTCTTAAACAACATAACAAAATTAAGTTTTAAAAGTTTCAGCAGATATATTTTTTAGAATAAAATATAATTATTTATTAAAAAACAACACAAAATATAAAGGACAATAGAATTGTTTTGAAAAAAAGAAAATTGATCTACTATGGTTGACTGCAATAATGAAATGGGGAAATTAAAGAGGGATGAGAAAGTAGAAATAAAAGATACCAAATATTTATATGTCAATTTATTAGTGTTTATTTGACTTACGCACTAAGGGATTATAGAAATACATGTTCACTGTTTGTTAAAAATGTAGATTTTAATAAAGGCCACATATGACAAACCCACAGCCAACATAATACTTCAGAGCAAGAAGCTGAAAGCTTTTCCTTTAAGATCAGGAACAAGACAAGGATACCCACTATCCCCACTTCTATTCAACATAGTACTGGAGGTCCTAGACACAGCAATCACACAACACAAAGAAGTAAAAGGCATCCACATTGGCAGGGAAGAAGTTAAACTGTTCCTGTTTGCAGATGACATGATATTGTACATAAAAAGCCTTAAAGAATCTACTCCAAAACTACTAGATCTAATATCTGAATTCAGCAAAGTTGCAGGATACAAAATTAATATGCAGAAATCTGTGGCAGTCCTATACACTAACATTGACCTAGCAGAGAGAGAAATCAAGAAAACAATTCCATTCAAAGTTGCATCAAAAATAAAAATACCTAGGAATAAAGCTAACCAAGGAAGTGAAAGACCTATACTCTGAGAACTACAAGACACTCATGAGAGAAATTAAAGAATATACCAATAAATGGAAACACATCCCCTGCTCATGGATAGGAAGAATTAATATTATCAAAATGGCCATCCTGCCTAAAGCAATCTACATAGTCAATGCAATTTCTATCAAAACACCAACAGCATTTTTCAATGAACTAGAGAAAATCATTCTAAAATTCATATGGAACCACAAAAGACCCCGAATAGTCAAAGCAACCCTGAGAAGGAAGAATAAAGCTGGGGGGATTATGCTCCCCAACTTCAAGCTTTACTACAAAGCCACAGTACTTAAGGCAATTTTACTGGCACAAGAACAGACCTACAGACCAATGGAACAGAATAGAGAGTCCAGGTATTAATCCAAGCACATATGGTCAATTAATATGCAATAAAGGAGCCATGGACATACAATGGGGAAATGACAGCCTCTTCAACAGCTGGTGTTGGCAAAACTGGGCAGTTACATGCAAGAGAATGAAACTGGATTATTGTTTAACCCCATACACAGAAGTAAATTCGAAATGGATCAAGGACCTGAATGTAAATCATGAAACCATAAAACTCTTAGAAGACAACATAGGCAAAGATCTCCTGAATATAAGCATGAGCGACTTCTTCCTGAACGCATCTCCTTGAGCAAGGGAAACAAAAGCAAAAATGAACTCATGGGACTACATCAAACTAAAAAGCTTCTGTATGGCAAAGGACACCATCAACAGAACAAAAAGGCATCCTACAGCATGGGAAAATATATTTGTAAGTGACATATCCGACAAGGGGTTAACAGTCAAAATATATAAAGAACTTGTGGGGAACTGCCTTTGCATCCAGCCTCGCCACGAGGGTGGCTGCTGCGAACTGCCTTTGCATCTCAGCCTCGCCACGAGGGTGGCCGCTGAGAACTGCCTTTGAATCTCAGCCATGCCACTGAGAACTCAGCCGTGCTGCAGGGGTGGCCGCCGAAAGCCCCCTGAGGTTTAGCTGCGCCCACTCCGGTCAGAGACAGCTGC
>JAQQAC010008350.1:37286603-37333981 GCA_029783875.1 Phataginus tricuspis | reverse complement strand
ACCTAACCCTAGTGCTAATCCCTGGACCTGAAGCTTCCCCATGACCATCAATATTAAGCATGCCTCATTGTAAACCAAACATTCAATCTCGGGCTACACATTAGATCAGTGCAAACAAATACATCTAATCGTGTAGCTACAAGCCCCATAAACCTTACAGATATCCTAACACTAATCATAGCCTTGACACCTGGACCTGACACCTTCCCATGACTATCAATATCAGTCAGGCTTCACTGAACACCAGAACCCTCAAACGCGGTCTGAGCTGCACGTCAGAGCCGGAAAGTAACTCTAATTATTTCCATATATGTCCCATAAAACTGACAGAATGCCTAACCCTAACCCAATGCCTGGTCACTATACCTCACCTCTACAATCACCATCGATGCCATCCACTCCTGACAATAGCCCTGAACATCAATCTTAACTTGTCCACATATCAGAACGGGTTGCTAAATCAAACTGTAAACCTGTCTTCCCCAGGCACCTTACTGAACATTTAACCCTAATCCTATGCCTGGTCACAAGATCAGACCTCGGCAATCACCGTCGATGCCACCCACGCCTGACAATACCACTGAACATCAATTTTTAACTTGTCCACATATCAGAGCGGGTTGCTAAATCAAACTGTAAACCTATCTTCCCCATGTACCTTACTGAACATGTAAACCAACCTTACTCCTAACCCCCTGGACCTGAAGCTTCCCCATGACCATCAACATCAACCATGCCTCACTGTAAACCAAACCCTTAATCTCAGGCTAGACCTCACATCAGAGCAAGCAAATAACTCTAATCATATAGCTACACGCCCCATAAACCTTACGGGTATCCTAACCCTAACCGTAGCCTTGACACCTGGACCTGACACCTTTCCCTGATCATCAATATCAGTCAGGCCTCAGTGTAAATCAGAACCCTAAAACGTGTTCTTCACCTCACCTCAGAGCTGGAAAATAACTCTAATCATGTCCTTATATGCCCCATAAATCTGACAGAACACCTAACCCAAACCCTATGCCTGGTCACTAGACCTGACCTCGGCAATCACCATCGATGCCACCCATGCTTGACTGTCGGGGTTTTTCTAGCCTCTCTCCTGCTGGTCCTGCTCTCCGCCAGGATCACATGCTCTTTGTGTTACAAGCTCTTTCCACGATCCTCCGAGCCAGCGGATGGAAAGGAAGGGAGGGAGAGGCACTCTCCAACAGGCAGAGCAAGGGAGGTAAGAGCCGACTGTCCGCCCATTTCTGCAGCCTCCGCCTCTGGTCGCTGGCCACTTGCTGCTGGCCGCTGGCCCTCGCCGGAGACAATCATACGTGACAGGGAGCTCAGTCGAAGCAAGAACTCATTTATTGGGGCTCAGGGCACAGGATATATCGGGTATGGTCTCTCCTGATTGGTCACCGCCTACACTAACAAGGCGACTTTCAATTTTCCAATCACGCACAGAGTTGTGCGCATGCGCAGTTGTCTCTGATGTAAGCAGTGGACCACAGTGGGCACAGCTGAATCCCAGGGGCTTTCAACGGACACCCCTGTGGCACAGCTGAGTTCGCAGTGGCCATCTTTTGGCATGGCTGAGATTCAAAGGCAGTTCCCCACATTTCCCCCTTTTTGTTTTTGTATGAGCATGAGAGATGCCATCCTGTACTCGAGGATGTGCCTGTCTTAGGTTGGCCCCATCTTTCAGGAGATCTTACCCGTCATTGACTACCATCCTAGCACTTCCAGTAATGATATTCTCAAGAGGTCGCTTGCACCTCTGTGTAGGGTTATAAATGCCCGTGAATGCTCTGGGGTATGGGGAACTCCTTCTTCAATAATATCTGTTGCTGTTGATATGATCTTCACCACCACACAAGCATGAAAATAACTGATGACATTACAATTAGTGTGCCTCCTAATAACAGCTTAGGCAAACTAATTATTTCTTCCCATACTCTGGTAAAAAGGAAGCAGAGGGTAAGAAAACATAGGACTGCAAAGATGTCCTTGTTGAAGGATTAACAGTGTCACTTCTTCAGCAGTATGGACTATGGCAGTAATAGTCCAGCCTTCATGACTCCTTTTCTTTTTCCTCAAAAGGTCAGTCCTGAAAGACAGAAGAAAGACAAGCCCTCAAGAGGTCACCCTCTTGGGAAGAGTCTATATCATGGCTTTCTTCCATTTGCTGAGTGGTCTGAGGGCAGAATTTCAAGTTCCTAGCAGGAACACAAATTGGACTCAATCCACCTATAGGAAATACACATCCTAATCCTCTGCCCATACTTATCAGCGGATCTGGTCCTCACCATTGCCCAGTCAGCGGGTCTTCTCAGCGCACTTCTATTTTGGCATATGGTGTTTGATTTGTCCAGTGCCTTTGAAAGGCCATTAGAGGTTGATCTTTTGAAAAACTTAAAATATTTAATGTAAGTAGGGCCATCTGTAATTGGTCATGGGGGTTTATTCCCCCTTTTTGTTTTTCTAATAGGTTTTTTAATGTCTTATTGTGATGCTCTACTATGACCTGGCCCTGTGGGTTGTATGGGATTCCTGTGGAGTGGCTGATATGCCACGTATTTAAAAAATCTTGTAACGCCTTGCTAGTAAAGCAGGGACCATTATCTGTTTTTATTTGATGTGGTATGCCTAATATAGCAAAACATTGTAAAACATGGCTTTGTGCATGTTTAGCTTTCTCTCCAGCATGGGCACTAGCCCAGCAAGTGTGGGAGTATGTATCTATTGAGACAAAGACAAATTTTAATTTTCCCAAAGCTGCATAATGAGTAACATCAGTTTGCCAGAGACAATTTGGTTTAATGCCTCTTGGGTTAACTCTAGGAGACTGGAGGGGTGGAATTTGTAGAAAAGGCAAACAGGATTTACAAGTCCTGATAATTTTTTCAAGTCTTTAATAGGAATATGAGGAAATCTATGATGAAGTCCTCTCCAATTTAGGTGGGTAAGTTCATGGAGGTCTTGGGCCCACTGGAAATCTTGGGCCTGTTGCATGGAAAGGGCTTGGGAAGCAGATGACGCTAATTGGTCAGCTAATAGGTTTCCTCTGGAGAGGAATTCGGGCAAACCTTGGTGTCCTCGGAGATGCTGCAAGAATATGGGCTTGGATCATGCCATCAGCAAGGATCTCACCTGAATCATCAAGGGGGTTATGGGGTTTTTATCTAACTTGATATAAGAAGAGGCTGAGGTGGGAAGCAAGTTCACCACATACAGACTATCAGAAAAAAGATTCACAGGTTCAGAAATTTTACTTAGGGCCAATGCTATGGCATACAACTCCTTAAATTGTGCTGAGCCAGTAACCTTTTCAAAATGTTGGGTCTCTCTTAACTTGGTCGAGAGGTGAGGAGGGGGAAAGACAACAACAGCAGACCCCTCCTTTCCTCCATTGGTAAACACATTCAAGGCATCAGAAAGGGGCTTACTCAAAAAGAGTCTAGGTGAAGCCTCGCTCCCAGTATTTCTTGGGTAATTTCTTTAAGTCTTCGAAGTTTAGCTTGTGGTAATGGCTACTGCTCCACTCAGACTGGAGGTCCTGGGAGAGCATAAGGTGTTTTAACTCCCAGTTTTGTGGTCTAATATACTGAAATACTTCTAGGCTATAACTTAACAGGAACGTATAATCTTAGCACAAATATAACTGGCCTAGAATTAAACAAGGCTTATATATTACAAATAAAACACCATATATATAAAATCAATGGCATCTATTGATTTCCAGATCTTAAGTGTTTTATCAGACTTAGATATAACCAATCAGAAACTCAAATCTGGATACAACAAATCCAAGCTTTGTTGATTTGTGTGAAATTTCCTCTATATAGATAGGAATTACTACGGTTAGTTTAAACACTGTTCAATCTCTAATAACAGCAATTTTGTTATTTCTTGGAATATTTGCACTATTTTGAAATAACCGATAAACTTAAAAGAACTCACACTGACAGCTCCATGCATTACAAGATTTCTCTAAATGTATTTCTCTTTTAACATGAGCTGAATTTACTACTTATAATAAATTATATTCCTCAATATCACTAAAAGTCTTCAAAAGCATGGAGACTGCTATTTGTCAATAAAAACTGCAGGAAAGGCCACCTAAAAGCATAATAACTTACTGGGGAAATTTGCATATAATCTGAAAAATGAACTAACTACGAAGAGTCAGAAAACTTGTTTCAATGCTACATATAAAATTATCTCTTAAATTTAACCAAATGAAAATTCCTGGAATTTAATTACATGGCAAGATATCCTGAAGCAAACACTTCTACGAATTCTCAGAAAAGGAGAATATCAGGGTACAAAGGTCAAAATCAAGTGTTCAAACCTTTCATTCAATAGAGCCTTATTAACATGTGAGTATCTCTTGCCTCAAGGTATACAGGTTTTCCTTATCTTAATTCTATTTCAATATTTTAAACTTAAGGTTACTTCTGGATCTTAACACATACAGTAACTTACTAAAATTGGTCAAAGTAAACTTTATTCTGCCACTTTGACTTTTAAGATTATTATTTAGGTTTATATACAATTAACATCAATATTTAATTGCTTTCAATGAGCTGGAACATATAAAGTCTTTCAAGAAAAATTGCTTTTTTTACATCTTGGAGGTTCCAAAAAAAACTTAGTCCATATTAAGCTAGTCTTAAAAAACTAATCTAAAGACAAATTTATAGACCCTAACAGCTGACAGTTTTATTTTAATACTAAGAGACAAAAATCTAACTCCAGTGCTACTTTTCTCATGCCTAAGTGATGCTTAGCAAACAGGTAAGGTAGGAGAGCTAGATACAGCCTTTTATTTAGAAATAAAGTGATAGGACAGAGCTCCCGGCTCAACCCAGGAGGGGATAAGACAGTCCGGTGTGCTGCAAACACAAGGAATTTCTCACCCCATCTCCCTCTGGGATACTGGTGTCTTGGTCTAGTAGCATATCAAAAGGCAGCCTGCCCAGCCCCCACGTGGGCTGAAGTATTGTCTGTTTGCTAAAGAGAAAGTTAAGAATCCCGCTTCCCAAACTTCCTGGGTGTTAAAATTCAATCTTATCTTTAAGGTGGAATCTTCCCTGCCTTTCACTATGTTGTTTACAGCTGGGTTTGCATGCTAAATCAGTTGCCTGGTTTGCGAAACCACCCTATCAGATCTGAAAGAGGAAAGACAGCAAACAGGCCTGAGCCTTTTAGCATTTTAAAGTGAATTCTACAAGTGATTAGCATAATAAAAACATGAGGTACTCTTCTTTATCTGGGGAACACCCACCGATCTCACTGAAGAATGACTCTGGAGCTTAATGTTTAACACTGAGCCTTGGAAGGGGGCTTCCCTGCATGCAGTCATGTCTCTCTGACTGTAAATATTCTGCCTTGCTTTTTCCCGGAGGTCCTCCCCCCACTCTGACTACACCCACAGTCCTTGTCTCATTAGCAGAGATGCTGTACTAGCAGAAAGCCAAGGAGCCACCCTTACTAAGGCTTCCCAGACCTTCCCAGCTTAAGAGTCCAAGAGTTATAATCCTCAGCTCTTAAGCATATCAGCACTTTGAGCGCAGGTTCATCCTTAGAAAATTGCCTTTCCCATTTTCCCGGGAGTGCTCTTACCACGTGATCACCAACTGCTCACTTCGCCGCACTTTCGGTCCATCAACCGAGGGAATGTTGATCCGTACTGCGTTCCTCACATGCCTCTTCGGACGTGCCCCACGTTGTGTGCCATCTGTTGGGGTTTTTCTAGCCTCTCTCCCGCAGGTCCTGCTCTCTGCAAGGACCACAAGCTCTTTGTGTTACAAGCTCGTTCCGTGACTCTCCGAGCCAGTGGAGGGAAAGGAAGGGAGGGAGAGGCACTCCCCAACAGCCGGAGCAAGGGAGGTAAGAGCCGACTGTCCGCCCGTTCGCGCAGCCTCTGCCGCTGGCTGATGGCCACTCACCGCTTGCCACTGGCCACTCGCCGGGGACCATCAAACGCGACAGGGAGCTCAGTCAAAGCAAGAATTCGTTTATTGGGGCTCAGGGCACAGGATATATAGGGGATGGTCTCTCCTGATCGGTCACCCCCCCACGCTAACAAGGCGACTTTCAATTTTCAAATCACGCACAGAGTTTTGCACATACACAGTTGTCTCTGATGGAAGCAGTGGACTGGAGTGGGCACAGCTGAACCCCAGGGGGCTTTCAGCGGCCAGCCCTGTGGCACGCCTGAGTTCTCAGAGGCCATCTTTATGGCATGGCTGAGATTCAAAGGCAGTTCCCAGCGGCCACCCTTGTGGTGTGGCTGAGATGCAAAGGCAGTTCCCCACACTTGACAATACCCCTGAACATCAATGTTTAACTTGTCCACATATCAGAAGGGATTGCTAAATCAAACTGTAAACCTGCCTTCCCCATGCACTTTACTGAACATCTAACTTCAACCCTACTCCTAACCCCTAACCTGAGCCCTCCCCATGAACATCAACATCAATCATGCCTCACTGTAAATCAGAACCCTTAATGTCAGCCTCGACCTCACATCAGAGTGGGCACATAACTCTAAACGTATAAGTACACGCCATATTAACTTTACAGAAATCCAAAACCTAACACTTACCGACCCCAGTACCTGAAACTTCCCTGTCACTATTGATGTCATCGATGCCGTACCGTATTCCTGATACTCAATCTCGCACTCGCCCACACCTCAGGGTCGGAGAACATCTGTAAGCGTAACATTATAACCCTCATAAACCTTACCAAAATCCTAACCTTAACCCTAGAACTGGTCAGTAGAACTGACCACTCCCAATCACCATCGATGTCACCGAAGCCTTACAATAACTCTGAACATCAATCCTTACCTGGTACACATATCAGAACAGGTTTCTAAATCAAACTGTAAACCTCTCTTCCCCATGCACCTAACGGAATATCTAACCCTAACCCTAGTCCTGACCCCTGGACCTGAACCCTCCCCATGACCATCAACATCAACCATGCCTCACTGTAAACCAGAACCCTTAATGTTGGCCTCGACCTCACATCAGAGTGGGCAAATAATTCTAAACGTATAAGTAAACGCCCCATTAACCATACGGAAATCCAAAACCTTACCCTTACCAACCCAAGGACCTGAACAATCCCTGTCACCATTGATGTCATTCATTCCGTACCATATCCCTCATACTCAATCTCGCCCTCGCGCACACATCAGGGCCGTACCACATCTGTAACCGTAACCGTATAAACCTCACACACTTTACCGAAGCCATACCCCTAACCCTATCCCTAGTCACTACACCCCAGAACTCCCAATCACCATCGATGTTACCGAAACCTTACACTAACCCTGAACATCAATCCTTACTTGGTCCACATATCAGAATGGGTTGCTCAATCAAACTGTAAACCTGTCTTCCCCATACACCTTACTGAACATCTAACTCTAACCCTAGTCCTTACCCCTGGACCTGAAGCTTCCCAATGACCAACAACATCAACCATGCCCCATTGTAAACCAAACCCTCAATCTCAGGCTAGACCTCACATCAGAGCCATCAAATAACTAGTCGTATAGCTACATGCCCCATAAACCTTACGGGAATCCTAACCCTAACCCTAGCCCTGACAACTTCCCCTGACCTTCAACATCATTCAGGCCTCACTGTAAACAACAACCCTCACACATACTGTGGACCTAACCAGAGAGCTGGAATATAACTCTAATCGTGGTCTTATATGCCCCATAAAACTGACAGAACACCTAACCCTAACCATACGCCTGGTCACTAGACCTAACCTCTGCAATCACGGTCGATGCCACCCATGCCTGACGGTACCCCTGAACATCAATCTTTAACTTGTCCACATATCAGAACGGGTTGCTAAATAAAACTAAATGTGTCTTCCGCATGCACCTTACTGAATATCTAACTCTAACCCTAGTTCTAACCCCTGGCCCTGAAACTTCCCTATGACCTTCAACATCAACTATGCCTCATTGTAAACCAAACCCTCAATCTAGGTCTACACTTCACGTGAGAGCAAGCAAATAACTCTAATCGTAGAACTACACGCCGCATGAATATTTAAGGAATCCTAACCCTAAGCCAGGCCCTGACACTTGGACCTGACACCTTCCCCTGACCATCAGTATCAGTCAGGCCTCACTGTACACCAGAACCCTCAAACGCAGTCTAGAACGCACGTCAGAGCCGGAAAATAACCCGAATCGTGTCCTTATATGCCCCTAAATCTGACAGAACACCTAACCCTAACCCTACGATTGTCCCTAGACCTAACCTCGGAAATCACCATCGATGCCACAAACGCTTTACGATACCCCTGAACATCAATCTTTAACTTGCCCACATACCAGAACGGGTTGTTAAATCAAACTGTAAGCCTCTCTTCCCCATGGACCTTACTGAACATCTTACCCTAACCCTAGTCCTAACCCTTGGACCTGACCCCACCCCATGACCATCAATATTAACCATGCCTCACTGCAAAACAGAACCCTTAATGTCGGCCTCGAACTCACATCAGAGTGGGCAAATAACTCTAAACGTATAAGTACACTGTCCATTAATCTTACGTAATTCTGAAATCTAACCTTACAGACCCCAGGACCTGAACCCTCCCTGTCTCCATTGATGTCATCCTTGCCATACCATATTTCTGATACTCAATCCCGCCCTGGCGCACACCTCAGGGCAGGACCACATCTGTAACTGAAACCGTATAAACCTCACACACCTTACCGAAGTCATAACCCTAACCCTAGCCCTCGTCACTTCACTCGACCACTCCCAATCACCATCGGTGTTACCTAAGCCTTACAATACCCCTGAACATCATTACTTACATGGTCCACATATCAGAACAGGTTGCTAAATAAAACTGTAAACTTGCCTTCCCCATGCACCTTACTGAACATCTAACCCTAATCCTAGTCCTAACCCCTGGACCTGAAGCTTCCCCATGATCATCAGCATAAACCATGCCTCATTGTAAAACAAACCATCAATCTCAGGCTAGACTTCTCATCAAAGCCAGCAAATAACTCTAATCATATTGCTACACACCCCATAAACCATACGGGTATCCTAACCCTAACCTTAGACTTCACACCTGGACCTGTCACCTTCAACTGATCATCAATATCAGTCAGGTCTCACTGTAAACCATAACCCTAAAATGCGGTCTTGACCTCACCTCAGAGATGGAAAATAACTGTAATAATGTCCTTATATGCCCCATAAAACTGACAGAACACCTGACACTAACCCTACACGTGATCACTAGACATGACCTCTGAAGTCACCATCGATGCCACCCACGCCTGACAATACACGAGAACATCAATCTTTAACTTGTCCACATATCAGAATGGGTTGCTAAATAAAAGTGTAAAACTCTCTTCCCCATGCACCTTACTGAACACCTATCCCTAACACAGGTCCTTACCCCTGGACATGATCCCTCCCCATGACCATCAACATCAACCATGCCTCACTGTAAACCAGAACCCTTAATGTCGGCCTTTCCTCACATCAGAGGGGCCAAATAACTCTAAACGGATAGTACACGCCCCATTAATATTACGGAAATCCAAAACCTAACCCTTACCAACCCCAGGACCTGAATCCTCCCCGCACCATTGATCTCATGCATGGTGTACCTTATCCCTGATGCTCAATTTCACCCTCGCACACACCTCAGGGATGGACCACATCAGTGACCGTAACCGTATAAACCTCATACACCTTATCGAAGTCATAACCCTAACCCTAGACCTGGTGACTACACCCGACCACTCCCAATCGCCATCGATGTTACCCAAGCCTTACAATAACCCTGAACATCAATTGTTACATGGTCCACATATCAGAACGGGTTGCTAAATCCAACTGTATACCGGTCTTCCCCATACGCATTACTGAACATCTAACCCGACCCCAGTCCTAACCACTGGACCTGAACCTTCCCCATGACCATCAACATCAACCATGCCCCATTGTAAACCAAACCCGCAATCTCGAGCTAGACTTCACATCAGAGCCAGAAAATAACTCTAATCATTGGGCTACATGACCCATAAACCAAACGGGAATCCTAACCCTAACCCTAGCCCTGACAACTTCCCCTGACCATCAATATCATTCAGGCCTCACTGGACACCAGAACCCTCAAACACCGTCTTGTCCGCACATCAGATCCAGAATATAACTCCAATCGTGTCATTATATGCCCCATAAATCTGACAGAACACCTAACCCTAACCCTACGCCTGGTCACTAGACATTACCATGGCAATCACCATCGATGCCACCCACTCTTGACGTTACCCCTGAACATCAATCTTTAACTACTCCACATATCAGAACGGATTGCTAAATCAAACATGGAACCTCTCTTCCCCAGGCATGTTACTGAACATCTAACCCTAACCCTAGTCCTAACGCTTGGACCTGAACCCTCCCCATGACCATCAACATCAACCATGCCTCACTGTAAACCAGAACTTTAATGTCAGCCTCGACCTCACATCAGAGTGGGAAATAACTCTAAACTTATAAGTACAAGCCCTAATAACCTTACGGAAATCCAAAACATAACACTTAATGACCCCAGGGTCTGAACACTCCTGTCACCATGGATGTCATCCATGCCATACCATAACCCTGATACTCAATCCCAAACTCGGCCATACCTCAGGGAAGGACCATATCTTTAACCGTAACCATATAACCCTCACACACCTTAACGAAATCCTAACTGTAACCCTAGCCATGGTCACCAGAACTGACCACTCCCAATCACCATCGATGTCACCCAAGCCTTACAATAACCCTGAACATCAATCCTTACCTCGTCCAGCATATCAGACGAATTGCTAAATCAAACTGAAAACCTGACTTCCGCATGCACGTTACTGAATATCTAACCCTAACCCTAGTCCTAACCCCTGGACCTGAACTTTCCTCATGACCATCAACATCAAACATGCCTCATTGTAAACCAAACCCTCATTCCCAGGCTACACCTCACATTAGAGCAAGGCAATAACTCTAATCATATTGCTACACGCCCCATAAAACTTACGGGAATCCTAACCAAAACCCTAGCCCTGACAACTTCCCCTGAACATCAACATCATTCAGGCCTCACGGTAAATCAGAACCCTCAAACGAAGAGTTGACCTAACCTCCGAGGCAGAAAATAACTCTAATTGTGTCCTTATATGCCCCATAAAACTGACAGAACACCTAACCTGAACCATACACCTGGTCACCAGAACTGACCTCTGCAATCACAGTCGATGGCATCCACGCCTGAAGATACCCCTGAACATCAATCTTTAACTTGTCTACATATAAGAACGGGTTGTTAAATCAAACTGTAAACCTCCCTTCCGCATTCACCTTACTGAACATCTAACGCTAACCCTACCCCTAATCCCTGGACTCGAACCTTCCCCATGACCATCAATATAAACCATGCCTCATTGTAAACCAAACCCTCAATCTCAGGCTAGAACTCACATCAGAGGCAGCAAAGAACTCTAATCGTATAGCTACATGCCACATAAACCTTTTGGGAATATTAACTCTAACCCTAGCCCTGACAACCTCCCCTGACCATCAATATCATTCAGGCCTCACTGTACCCCAGAACCCTCAAAAGCCATCTTGTCCGCACATCAGAGCCAGAAAATAACTCGAATCGTGTCCTTATATGCCCCATAAATCTGTCAGAACACCTAACCCTAAACCTATGCCTGGTCCTTAGACATTACTTCGGCAATCACCGTCGATGCAGAGCACCCTTGACGTTTCCCCTGAACATCAATCTCTAACTTGTCCATATATCAGAACAGGTTGCTAAATCACACTTGGAACCTGTCTTCCCATGCACATTACAGAACATCTAACCCTAACCCTAGTCCTAACGCGTGGACATGAACCCTCCCAATGAACATCGACATCAACCATGCCTCACTGTAAAGCAGAACCTTAATGTCAGCCTCGACCGCACTTCAGAGTGGGACATAACGCTAAACATATAAGTAAACGCCCTAAGAACTGTACGCAAATCCAAAACATAACACTTAATGACCCCAGGGTCTGAACCCTCCCTGTCACCATGGATGTCATCAATGCCATGCCATAAACCTGATACTCAATCTCAACCTTGTCCATACCTCAGGGCCGGACCCATATCTTTAACTGTAATCATATAAGCCTCATATACCTTAAAGAAATTCAAACCCTAGCCCAAGCCCTGGTCACTAGACCAGACCAATCCTAGCATCTTCGATGTCACCCATGCCTTATAGTCACCCTGAACATCAATCCTTACCTGGTCCACATATCAGAATGGGTTGCTAAATCAAACTGTAAACCTGTCTTCCGGAGCACTTTACTGAATATCGAACCTTAACCTTAGTCCTAACCCATGGACCTGAACCTTCCCCATGACAATCAACATCAACCATGCCTCATTGTAAACCAAACCCTCAATCTCGGGCTAGACCTCACATTAGAGCCAGCAAAGAACTCTAATCGTATAGCTATATGCCCCATAAACGTTACGGGAATCCTAACCCTAACCCCAGCCCTGACAACTTCACCTGATCATCAACATCATTCAGGCTTCACTATAAATCAGAACCCTCAAACGCAGTGTTGACCTAACCTCAGAACCAGAAAATAACTCTAATTGTGTCCTTATAGGCCCAATAAAACTCACAGAACACCTAGCCCTAACCATATCCCTGGTCACTAGACTGACCTCGGCAATCACCGTCGATGCCATCCACGCCTGAAAATACCCCTGAATATCAATCATTAATTGTCCACATATCAGAATGGGTTGTTAAATCAAACTGTAAATCTGTGTTCTCCATGCAACTTACTGAATATCTAACCCTAAGCCTAGTCATAACACATGGACCTGAAGCTTCCCCAAGACCATCAACATCAACCATGCCTCAGTGTAAAACAAACCCTCAATTTCAGGCCAGACCTCACATCAGAGCCAGCAAATAACTCTAATCATAAAGCTATACGGCCCATAAACCTTACGGGTATACCACCCCAAACCGTAGCCCTGACACCTGGACCTGACACCTTCCCCTGATCATTAATATAAGTCAGGCCTCACTGTACACCAGAACCTTCAAACGCAGTGTTGACCAACCTCAGAGCCGGAAAATAACTCAAATCGTGTCCTTATATGCCCCATAAATCTGACAGAACACGTAACTTTTATCTTACGCCTGGTCACTAGACCTGACCTCAACAATCACCATCGATGCCACACACGTTTAACGATACCCCTGAACATCAGTTTTTCACTTGTCCACATATCAGAACGGGTTGCTAAATCAAACTGTAAAACTCTCTTCCGCATGCACCTTACTCAACATCTAACCTTAACAGTAGTCCTAACCCCTGGACCTTAACACTCCCCATGACCATCAACATCAACCATGCCTCACTGTAAACCAGAACCCTTAATGTCAGCCATGACCACACATCAGAGTGGGAAAATAACTCTGAACGTATAAGCACACGCCCCATTAACCTTATGGAAATAAACATGAGCGACTTCTTCAAGAACATATCCCCCTGGGCAAGGGAAACAAAAGCAAAAATGAACAAATGGGACTATATCAAGTTGAAAAGCTTCTGTACAGCAAAGGACACCATCAGTAGAACAAAAAGACATCCTACAGTATGGGAAAATATATTCATAAATGATGTATCTGAAAAAGGGTTGACATCCAAAATATACAAAGAACTCACGCACCTTAACAAACAAAAAGCAAATAACCCAATTAAGAAATGGGCACAGGACATGAATAGACACTTCTCTAAAGAAGACATTCAGATGGCCAACAGGCACATGAAAATAGGCTCCACATCGTTAATCATCAGAGAAATGCAGATTAAAACCACAATGAGATATCACCTCACACCAGTGAGGATGGCCAACATCCAAAACACAAACAACAAATGTTGGCGAGGATGTGGAGAGAGGGGAACCCTCCTACATTGCTGGTGGGAATGCAAATTAGTTCAACCATTGTGGAAAGCAGTATGGAGGTTCCTCAAAAAACTCAAAATAGAAATACCATATGACCCAGGAATCCCACTCCTGGGAATTTACCCCAAGAATGCAGCAGCCCAGTTTCAAAAAGACAGATGCACCCCTATGTTTATTGCAGCACTATTTACAATAGCCAAGAAATGGAAGCAACCTAAGTGCCCATCAGTAGATGAATGGATTAAGAAGATGTGGTACATATACACAATGGAATATTACGCAGCCATAAGAAAAAAACAAATCCTACCATTTGCAACAAGATGGATGGAGCTGGAGGGTATTATGCTCAGTGAAATAAGCCAGGCCGAAAAAGACAAGTACCAAATGATATCACTCATATGTGGAGTATAAGAACAAAGAAAAAAAAACTGAAGGAACAAAACTACAGCAGACTCACAGAACCCAAGAACGGACTAATAGTTACCAAAGGGAAAGGGACTGGGGAGTAAGGGCGGGAAGGGAGGGATAAGAGGGTAAAAGGGGCATTACAATTGGCAGACATAAGGTGGGGGGGCACGGGGGAGACTGTACAGCTCAGAGAAGAGGAGTAGTGATTCTCATCTCACTATGCTGATGGACAGTGACTGTAATAGGGTTGGTGGGGGGGTACCTGATGAAGGGGGTAGTTTAATCATCACAATATTGCTCATGTAATTGTAGGTTAATGATACTAAAATAAAATAAATTGAAAAAAAAATTTGTTGCAGAAAGACTCAGCCTTCCAGTGTGATCCTAAACATTAAGCTGTGTGCATGCACTGCAAGAGTCATTTCATGGGCAATTTTTAACCAACATGTATTATGTTTTAATGACTCAACATTAATATATAAAAATCAATGTGAAGAAAATGACCCCACAATTTAAATTAAATAATAAATATGATGAAATATGAAAATAAATAAAAATTTGTTGCCAAATAAAAAAAAATAAAGAATGGGTTGCTAAATCAAACTGTAAACCACTCTTCCCCACACCCTTTACTGAACATCTACCACTAACCCTATTCCTAACCCCTAGACCTGAAGCTTCCCCATGACCACCAACATCAACCATGCCTCATTGTAAAGCAAACCCTCAGTCTCAGGCTAGACCTCACTTCACAGCCAGCAAATAACTCTAATCATATAGCTACATGTCCCATAAATGTTACGGGTATCGTAAACTTTACCATAGCCCTGACACCTCGAACTGTCACCTTCCCCTAATCTTCAATATCAGTCAGGCCTCACTGTAAACCAGAATCCCTAAAATGCGGTATTGACCTCATCTCAGAGCTGGAAATTAACTCTAATCATGTCCTTATATGAAAGATAAAACTGACAGAACACCGAACCCTAACCCTACGCCTGGTCACTAGACATGACCTCGGAAATCACCATCGATGCCATCCACGCTTGATATTACCCCTGAACATCCATCTTTAAATTGTCCATATATCAGAATGGGTTGCTAAATCAAACTGTTATCCTCTCTTCCCCATGCACCTTACTGAACATCTAACCCTAATCCTAGACAGAACCTCTGGACCTGAACCCTCCCCATGACCATCGACATCAACCATTCCTCACTTTAAGCCAGATCCCTTAATGTCGGCCTCGAACTAATATCAGAGTGGGCAAATAACTCTAAACGTATAAGTACATGCCCCATTAACCTTATGGAAATCCAAAACCTAACACTTACCGACCACAGGACCTGAACCCTCCCTGTCACCATTGATGTCATCCATGCCGTACTGTATCCCTGATAATCAATCACGCCCTCGTGCACACCTCAGGGCTGGACCACATCTGTATATGTAACCGTATAAACCTCATACAACTTACCGAAGTCATAACCCTAACCCTACCCTGGTCACAAGACCTGACAACTACCACCACATTTGATGTCACCCAAGCCTTACAGTCACCCTGAACATCAATCCTCACGTGGTCCAAATATCAAAACGGGTTGCTAAATCAAATGTAAACCTGTCTTCTGCATGCACCTTACTGAATATCTAACCCTAACCTTAGTCCTAACCCCTGGACCTGAAACTTCTCCATGTCCATCAACATCAATCATTTCTCATTGTAAACCAAACCCTCAATCTCGGGCTAGACCTCACATGAGAGCCAGCAAAGAACTCTAATCGTATAGCTACACGCCCCATAAACCTGTACGGGGATCCTAACCCTAACCCCAGCCCTGACAACTTCCCCTGATCATCAACATCATTCAGGCCTCACTGTAAATCAGAACGCTCAAACACAGTGTTGACCTAACCTCAGAGCCAGAAAATAACTCTAATAGTGTCCTTAAAGGCCCAATAAAACTCACAGAACACCTAACCCTAACCGTATGCCTGGTCACTAGACCTGACCTCGGCAATCACCGTCGATGCCATCCACGCCTGATGATACCACTGAATATCAATCTTTAACTTGTCCACATATCAGAAAGGGTTGGTAAATCAAACTGTATACCTGTCTTCCCCATGCACCTTACTGAACATCTAACCCTAACCCTAGACCGAACCCCAGGAGCTGAACACTGCCCATGACCATCGACATCAACCATGCCTCACTGTAAACCAGAACCCTTAATGTCGGCCTCAACCTCACATCAGAGTGGGCAAATAACTCTAAACATATAAGTACATGCCCCTTTAACCTTACGGAAATACAAAACTTAAACCTTACCGACCACAGGACCTGAACACTCCCTGTCAATATTGATGTCATCCATGCCGTACCTTATCCGTGATATTCAATTTCACCCTCACGCAAACCTCAGGGCTGGAACACATCTGTAACGGTAACCGTATAAACTTCGTACACCTTACCGAAATCATAACCCTAACCCTAGCCCTGGTCACTACAACCGCCAACTCCCAATCGCCATCGATGTTATCCAAGCCTTACAATAACCCTGAACATCAATCCTAACATTATCCACATATCAGAATGGGTTGCTAAATCAGACTGTAAACCTGTCTTCCCCATACACCTTACTGAACATCTAACCCTAACGCTAGCCTAACCCCGGCACTCGAATCTTCCCCATGACCATCAATATAAACCATGCCTCACTGTAAACCAAACCCTCAATCTCGGGCTAGACCTCACATCAGAGCCAGCAAAGAACTCTAATCGTACAGCTACACGCCCCATAAACCTTACGGGAATCCTCACCCTAACCCTAGCCCTGACACTTGGACCTGACACCTTCCCCTCAACATCAATATCAGTCAGGCCTCACTGCACACCAGAACCATCAAACGTGGCCTTGACCACATGGCAGAGCTGGAAAATAACTCGAATCGTGTCCTTATATGCCCCATAAATCTGACAGAACACCTAACCCTAACCCTACGACTGGTCACTAGACCTGACCTCAGCAATCACCATCAATACCACCCACGCATGATGATACCGCTGAACATCAATCTTTAACTTGTCCACATATTAGAACGGGTTGTTAAATCAAACTGTAAACCTGTCTTCCCCATGCACCTTACTGAATATCTAACCCTAAGCCTAGTCCTAACCCCTGGACTTGAAGCTTACCCATGACCATCAATATCAACCATGCCTCAGGGTAAAACAAACCCTCAATTTCGGACCATACCTCACATCAGAGCCAGCAAATAACTCTAATCATATAGCTATATAGCCCATAAACCTTACGGGTATACCAAAACTAACCGTAGCCCTGACACCTGGACCTGACGCCTTCCCCTGATCATCAATATCAGTCACACCTCACTGTACACCATAACCCTCAAACGCAGTGTTGACCTAACCTCAGAGCCAGAAAATAACTCAAATTGTGTCCTTATATGTACCATAAATCTGACAGAACACCTAACCTTTATCTTACGCCTGGTCACTAGACCTGACCTTGAAAATCACCATCGATGCCTCCCACGTTTAACGATACCTCTGAACATCAGTCTTTAACTTGTCCACATATCAGAACGGGCTGCTAAATCAAAGTGTAAAACTCTCTTCCCCATGCATCTTACTCAACATATAACCCTAACACTTGTCCTAACCACTGGACCTGAACCCTCCCAATGACCATCAATATAAACCATGCCTCACTGTAAACCAAACCCTCAATCTCGGGCTAGACCTCACATCAGAGCCAGCAAAGAACTCTAATCGTACAGTTACACGCCCCATAAACCTTACGGGAATCCTCACCCTAACCCTAGCCCTGACACTTGGACCTGACACCTTCCCTTCAACATCAATATCAGTCAGGCCTCACTGCACACCAGAACCATCAAACGCGGCCTTGACCACATGGCAGAGCTGGAAAATAACTCGAATCGTGTCCTTATATGCCCCATAAATCTGACAGAACACCTAACCCTAACCCTACGACTGGTCACTAGACCTGACCTCGGCAATCACCATCAATACCACCCACGCAAGACGATACCGCTGAACATCAATCTTTAACTTGTCCACATATTAGAACGGGTTGTTAAATCAAACTAAACCTGTCTTCCCCATGCACCTTACTGAATATCTAACCCTAAGCCTAGTCCTAACCCCTGGACCTGAAGCTTACCCATGACCATCAATATCAACCATGCCTCAGGGTAAAACAAACCCTCAAATGCCTCACTATACACCAGAACCCTTAATGTCAGCCATAACCACACATCAGAGTGGGAAAATAACTCTGAACGTATAAGCACACGCCCCATTAACCTTATGGAAATCAAAAACCTAACCCTTACCAACCCAAGGACCTGAACCCTCCCTGTCACCATTGATGTCATCCATGCCGTACGTTATCCCTGATGCTCAATTTCACCCTCTCGCACACATCTGGGCCGGACCACATCTGTAACAGTAACCGTATAAATCTCATACACCTTACCGAAGTCATAACCCTTACCCAACCCCTCGTCACTAGACCTGTCCACTCCCAATCGCATTCGATGTCACCCAAGCTAGCTTTACAATAACCTGAACATCAGTCGTTACATTATCCACATATCAGAACATGTTGCTAAATCAAACTGTAAATCTGTCTTGCCCAAACACCTTACTGAGTATCTAACCCTAACCTTAGTCCTAACACCTGGACCTGAACCTTCCCCATGACCATCAACATCAATCATGCCTCATTGTAAGCCAGACCCTCAATCTCGGGCTAGACCTCACATCAGAGCCAGCAAAAAACTCTAATCGTACAGCTACACGCCCCATAAACCTTATGGGAATCCTCACCCTAACCCTAGCCCTGACACTTGGACCTGACACCTTCCCCTGATCATCAATATCAGTCAGGCCTCACTGCACACCAGAACCATCAAACGCAGTGTTGACCTAACCTCAGAGCCGGAAAATAACTCAATTTGTGTCCTTATATGTACCATAAATCTGACAGAACACCTAACCTTTATCTTACACCTGTTCACTAGACCTGACCTTGAAAATCACCATTGATGCCTCCCACATTTAACGATACCTCTGAACATCAGTCTTTAACTTGTCCACATATCAGAACGGGCTGCTAAATCAAAGTGTAAAACTCTATTCCCCATGCATCTTACTCAACATATAACCCTAACCTTAGTCCTAACACCTGGACCTGAACCTTCCCCATGACCATCAACATCAATCATGCCTCATTGTAAACCAGACCCTCAATCTCGGGCTAGACCTCACATCAGAGCCAGAAAAGAACTCGAAACGTATAGCTACATGCCCCACAAACCTGTACGGGAATCCTAACCCTAACCCTAGCCATGACAACTTCCCCTGACCATCAACATGATTCAAGCCTCACTGTAAATCAGAACCCTCAAACGCAGTGTTGACCTAACCTCAGAGCCAGAAAATAACTCTAATCATGTCATTATATGCCCAATAAAACTCACAGAACACCTAACCTTTATCTGACGCCTGGTCACTAGACCTGACCTCTGCAATTAAAATCGATGCCATCCATGCCTGACAATAATCCTGAACATCAGTCTTTAACTTGTCCACATAACAGAACAGGTTGCTAAATCAAAGTGTAAACCTGTCTTCCCCAAACACCTTACTAAACATCTAACCATAACCCTAGTCCTAACCCCTGGACCTGAAGCTTCCCAAATACCATCAACATCAACTATGCCTCATTTTAAAGCAAACCCTCAGTCTCCGGCTAGACCTCACATCAGAGCCAGGAAATAACTCTAATCATATAGCTACATAACCCATAAACCTTATGGGTATCCTAAACCTTACTATAGCCCTGAAACCTGGACCTGACACCTTACCTTGATCATCAATATCAGTCAGGCCTCACTGTAAACCAGACCCCTAAAATGCGGTATTGATCTCACCTCATAGCCGGAAATTAACTCTAATCTTGTCCTTAAATGCCCCATAAAACTTACAGAACACCAAACCCTAACCCTACGCCTGGTCACTAGATATGACCTCGGCCATCACCATCGACACCACCCACGCTTGGCGTTACCCCTGAACATCCATCTTTAATGTGTCCACATATCAAAATTGGTTGCCTCATCAAACTGTAATCCTCTCTTCCCCATGCACCTTACTGAACATCTAACCATTACCCTAGACCGAACCGAAGCACCTGAACCCTCCCCATGACCATCGACATCAACCATGCCTCAATGTAAACCAGAACCCTTAATGACGGCCTCGACCTCACATCAGAATGGACAAATAACTCTAAACGTATAAGCACACGGCCCATTAACCTTACGGAAATCCAAAACCTAGCCCTTACCGACGACAGGACCTGAACCCTCTCTGTCACCATTGATGTCATTCATGTTGCACTGTATCCCTGATAATCAATCACGACCTCGTGCACACCTCAGGGTCGGAACACATCTGTAACTGTAACCGGATAAACCTCATACACCTTCCAAAGTCATAACCATAACCCTAGCCCTGGTCACTAGACCTGACCACTCCCACCGCCTTCGATGTCACCCAAGCCTTACAGTCACCCTGAACATCAAACTTACATGGTCCACATATCAGAACAGGTTGCTAAATCAAACTGTAAACCTGTCTTCCGCATGCACCTTACTGAATATCTAACTCTAACCTTAGTCCTAACCCCTGGAAGTGAACCTTCTCAATGACCGTCAACATCAATAATGCCTCAGTGTAAAGCAGAACTCTTAATGTCGGCTTTTACCTCACATCAGAGTGGGAAAAGAACTCTAAATGTATAAGTACACGCCCTATTAACCTTAAGGAAATCCTAAACCTAACCCTTACCAACCCAGGACGTGAACCCTCACTGCCAACATTGACGCAATCCATGCCGTACCTTATCCCTGATACTCAATTTCACCCTCGCGCACACCTCTTGGCCGGACCACATCTGTAACCGTAACCGTATAAACTTCATACACCTTACCGAAATCATAAACCTAACCCTAGCCCTGGTCACTACACCTGACCACTTCCAATCGCAATCGATGTTACCCAAGCCTTACAATAACCCTGAATATCAATCCTAACATTATCCCCATATCAGAACTTGATGTTGCTAAATCAAACTGTAAACCTGTCTTCCCCATACACCTTACTTAACATCTAACCCTAACGCTAGCCCTAACCCCGGGACCCGAACCTTCCCCATGACCATCAATATAAATCATGCCTCACTGTAAACCAAACCCTCAATCTCGGTCTAGACCTCACATCAGAGCCAGCAAAGAACTCTAATCGTACAGCTACATGCCCCATAAACCTTACGGGATTCCTAACCTTAGTCCTAGCCCTGACAACTTCCCCTGACCATCAACATCATTCAGGCATCACTGTAAACCAGAACCCTCAAACTCAGTGTTTACCTAACCTCAGAGCCAGAAATTAACTCTAAACTTGTCCTTATATGCACTATTAAACTGACAGAACACCTAAGCCTAACCCTACGCCTGGTCTCTAGACCAGACTTCTGCAGTCACCGTCGACGACACCCACCCGTGATAATACCCTTAACATCAATCTTTAACTTGTCTACATAACACAACGGTTTGCCAAATCAAACTGTAAACCTGTCTTCCCCATACAACTTACTGAACATGTAACCCTAACCCTAGTCCAAACCCCTGGACCTGAAGCTACCCCATGACCATCAACATCAACAATGCCTCAGTGTAAAACAAATCCTCAATTTCGGGCTAGACCTCACATCAGAGCCAGCAAAAACTCTAATCATATAGGTACACGTCGCATAAACCTTACGGGTATCCTCACCCTAACCCTAGCCCTGACACCTGGACCTGACACCTTCCCCTGATCATCAATATCAGTCAGGCCTCACTGTAAACCAGAACTCTAAAATGCGGTCTTGACCTCACCTCAAAGCCGGAAAATAAGTCTAATCATGTCTTTATATGCCCTATAAAACTGACAGAACACCTAACCCTAACCCTACACCTGGTCACTAGATCTGACCTCTGCAATCACCGTCGATGCCACCCATGCCTGACGATACCCCAGAACATCAATCCTTAACTTTTCCACATATCAAAACGAGTTGCTAAACCAAACTTGGAACCTTTCTTCTCCATGCACCTTACTGAACATCTAACCGTAACCCTAATCCTAACCCCTGGACCTGAACCTTCCCCATGACCATCAATATCAATCATGCCTCACTGTAAACCAGAACACTTAATGTCGGCTTTGACCTCACATCAGAGTGAGCAAATAATTCTAAACGTATACGTACACACCCCATTAACCTTACGGAAATCCAAAACATAAACCTTACCTACCCCGGGACGTGAACCCTCCCTGTCAGCATTGATGGCATCCATGCAGTACCATATCAAGGATACTCAATCTTGCCCTCGGGCACACCTCAGCGCCAGACCACATCTATAACCGTAACTGTATAAACCTCATACACCTTACCGAATTCATAACCGAACCCTAGCCTTGGTCACTACACCTGAACACTTCCAATCACCATCGATGTTACCCAAGCTTTACAATAACCCTCAACATCAATCCTTACATGGTCCACATATCAGAACGGTTAGCTAATTCAAACTGCAAGCCTGTCCTCCCCATACACGTTACTGAACATCTAACTTAAACAGTATTCCTAACCGCTGGACCTGAACAACCCTCATGACCATCAACATCAACCATGCCTCATTGTAAACGAATCCCTCAGTCTCGGGCTAGACCTCACATTAGACCCAGCAAAAAACTCTAATCATATAGCTACACACTCAATAAATCTTACGGGAATCCTAACCCTAACCCTTGACCTGACACTTGTACCTGACACCTTCCCCTCACCATCAATATCAGTCAGGCCTCACTGTACACCAGAACCATCAAACGCGGTCTTGACCACATGTTAGAGCCAGAAAATAACTCGAATCGTGTCCTAATATGCCACATAAATCTGACAGAACACCTAACCCTAACCCAACGCCTGTTCCCTAGACCTGACCTTGGCAATCACCATTGATGCTACCCACGCATGATGATACCCCTGAACATCAATCTTTAAGTTGTCCACATATCAGAATGGGTTATTAAATCAAACTGTAAACCTGTCTTCCCCATGCACCTTACTGAATATCTAATCCTAACCCTAGTCCTATCTCCTTGACGTGAAGCTTCCCCATGACCATCATCATCAATCATGCTTCATTTTAAACCAAACCGTATATCTCGGGCTAGACCTCACATCAGAGGCAGCAAATAACTCTAATCATATACCTACATGTCCCATAAACCTTACATGTATCCTAATCCTAACCCTAGCACGGACACCTTCACATGATCATCAATATCAGTAAGGTCTCAGTATAAACCAGAACCATTAATGTCGGCCTCGACCTCACATCAGAGTGGGCAAATAAATCTAAACCTATAAGTACACACCTCATTCACCTTACGGAAATACGAAACCTAACCGTTTACCGACCCTATGACCTGAACCCTCCCTGTCACCATGGATGTCATCCATGCCGTACCATTACCATGATACTCAATCTCAAACTCGCACACAATTCAGGGTAGGATCATATCTGTAAAAGTAACCGTATAACCCTCATACACCATTCCGAAATCCTAACCATAACTCCAGCCCTGGTCACTACACCCGACCACTGCCAATCACCATCGATGTTACCCAAGCCTTACAATAACCCTGAACATCAATCCTTACATGGTCCACATATCAGAACGGGTTGCTAAATCAAACAGTAACTATCTTCCCCATAAACCTTAATGAACATGTAACCCAAACCCTAGTTCTAACCCCGGGGCCTGAACCTACCCATGACAATCAACATCAAACATGCCTCATTGTAAATCAACCCCCCAATCTCTGTCTATACCTCACATCAGAGTGAGCAAATAACTCAACTCATATAGCTACATGCCCCATAAACACTACGGGTATCCTTACCCTAACCCTAGCCCTGACACCTGGACCTGACACATTCCCCTAACCATCAATATCAGTCAGGGATCACTGTACACCAGAACCCTCAAATGCCATCTTCACTGCACATCAGAGCGGGAAAATAACTCGAATCGTGCGCTCATATGCCCCATAAATCTGACAGAACAACTAACCCTAACCCTACGCCTGGTCACTAGACATTACCTCGGCAATCACCTTCGATGCCACCCATGCTTGACGTTATGCTGAACATCAATCTGTAACTTGTCCACATATCAGAATGGGTTGCTAAATCAAATGTGGAACCTGTCTTCCCCATACAACTTACTGAACATCTAACCCTAACCCTAGTCCTAAAGCCTGGACCTGAACCCTCCCCATGACCATCAACATTAACCATGCCTCACAGTAAACCAGAACCTTTATGTCAGCCTCTACCTCACATCAGAGTGGGAAATAACTCTAAACTTATAAGTACACGCCCTAATAACCTTACAGATATCCATAACATAACACTGAATGACCCCAGAATTTGAAGCCTTCCTGTCACATTGGATGTCATCCATGCCATACCACAACCCTGATACTCAATCGCAATCTAGGCCACACCTCAGGGTCGGAACATATATTTAACTGTAACCATATAAGCCTCATACACCTTAACGAAATCGTAACTATAACCCTAGCCCTGGTCACCAGAACTGACCAATCCCAATCACCATTGATGGTACCCAAGCGTTACAATAACCCAGAACATCAATACTTACCTGGTCCACATATCAGAACGGGTTGCTAAATCAAACTGTAAACATGTCTTCCACATGCACCTTACTGAATATCTAACTCTAACCCTAGTCCTAACCCCTGGACCTGAACATTCCCCATGACCATCAACATCAACCATGCCTCAGGGTAAAATAAACCCTCAATTTCAGGATAGACCTCACATCAGAGCCAGCATATAACTCTAATCATATAGCTATATGCCCCATAAACCTTACGGGTATCCTAACTGTAACCGTAACCCTGACACCTGGACCTGACACTTTCCCCTGATCATCAATATCAGTCAGGCCTCACTGTACACCAGAACACTGAAACGCAGTGTTGACCTAACCTCAGAGCTGGAAAATAACTCAAATCGTGTCCTTTTGTGCCCCATAAATGTGACAGAACACCTAACGATAACCCTATGCCTGGTCACTAGACCTGAACTCGGCAATCACCATCGATGCCACCCAAGCCTGACATTACCCCTGAACATCAATCTATAACTTGTCCACATATCACAATGGGTTTCTCAATCAAACTGTAAATCACTCTTCCCCTTGCACCTTACTGAATTTCTAACCCTAACCCTAGTCCTAACCCCTGGACCTGAGCCCTCCCCATGACAATCAACATCAACCATGCATCACTGTAAATCAGAACCCTTAATGTCGGCCTCAACCTCACATCAGAGTGGGCAAATAACTCTAAACGTATAAGTACACTCCCCATTAACCTTACGGAAATCCGAAACCTAACCCTTACTGACCCCAGGAACTGAACCCTGCCTGTTAGCATGGATGTCATCCATGCCATACCATAAACTTGATACTCAATCTCGACCTCGCCCACACTTCAAACCAGACCATATCTGTAAAGAGAACTGTATAACCTTCATACACATTACCAAAATCCTAATCCTAACCTTAGCCCTCGTCACGAGAACTGACCACTCCCAATCACCAACGATGTCACACAAACCTTACAATAACCCTGAACATCAATCCATACCTTGTCCACATATAAGAACGGGTTGCTAAATCAAAGTGTAATCCTGCCTTCCGCATGCACCTAACTGAATATCTAAACGTAACCCTAGTCCTAACCCCTGGACCTTAAGCTTCCCCATGACAATCAACTTCAAACATGCCTCATTGTAAACCAAACCCTCAATCTCGGGCTAGACCTCACATCAGAGCCAGCAAATAACTCTAATCATATAGCTACATGCCCCATAAACGTTACGGGTATCCTAACCCTAACCCTAGCCCTGAAACCTGGACCTGACACCTTCCCCTGATCATCAATATCAGTCAGACCTGACTGTAAACCACAACCCTCAAATGCTATGTTCACCTAACGTCAGAGACGGAAAATAACTCTAATCATGTCCTTATATGCCCCATAAAACTCACAGAACACCTAACACTAACCCTACACCTGGTCAGTAGACCTGACCTCTGCAATCACCGTCGATGCCACCCATGCCTGACGATACCCCTGAACAACAATCTTTAACTTGTCCACATATCAGAACGGGTGGCTAAATCAAACTTGGAACCTGTCTTCCCCATGCACCTTACTGAACAGATAACCGTAACACTAGTCCTAACCCCTGGACCTGAACCCACCACATAAACATCAACATCAACCATGCCTCAATATAAACCAGAATTCTTAATGTCGGTCTCGACCTCACATCAGAGTGGGCAAATAACTCAAGACGTATAAGTATACTCCCCATTAACCTTACAGAAATACAAAATCTAACCCTTACCGTCCCCAGGACCTGAACCCTCCCTGTCACCATTGATGTCATCCATGCCGTACGGTTTCCCTGATACTCAATCTCACCCTTGCCCACACATCAGGGCCGGACCACATCTGTAACCGTAACCGTATAAAGCTCATACACCTTACCGAAGTCATAACCCTAATCTTAGCCCTGGTCACTACACCAGAGCACTCCAAATCACCATCGATGTTACTCAAGCCTTACAATAACCCTAAACATCAATCCTTACATCGTACACATATCAGAACGGGTTTCTCAATCAAGCAACCTGTCTTCCCCATACACCTTGCTGAACATCTAACTCTAACCCTCGTCCTAACCCCTGGACCTGAACTTTCCCCAGGACCATCAACATCAACCATGCCTCATTGTAAACCAAACCCTCAATCTCGGACTGGGCCTCACATCAGAGCCATCAAATAACTCTAATACTATAGCTACATGCCCCAAAAAACTTATGGGAATCCTAACCATAACCCCAGCCCGGACACCTGGATCTGACACCTTCCCATGATCATCAATATCAGTAAGGCCTCAGTGTTAACCAGAAACATTAATGTCGGCTTTGACCTCACATCAGAGTGGGCAAATATATCTAAACGAATAAGTTAACTCCCCATTCACCTTACGGAAATGCGAAACCTAATCCATACTGACACCAGGAACTGAACCCTCCCTTTTACCATGGTGTCATCCATGCCTTACCATAACCCTGATACTAAATCACGACCTCGGCCATGCCTCAGGGCCATACCATATCTGTAAACGTAACCGTATACCCCTCATACACCTTACCGAAATCGTAACCATAATCCCAGCCCTGGTCACTAGAACTGACCACTCCTAATCAAAATCGATGTTACCCAAGCCTTACAATAACCTGAACATAAATCCTTCCCTGGTCCACATATCAGAACAGGATCTAAATTAAAGTGTAAACCTGTCTTCTGCATGCAAGTTACTGAATATCTAACCCTAACCCTAGTAATGAACGCAGGAACTGAACCTTCCCCATGTCCATCAATATCAACCATGCCTAATTGTAATCCAAACCCTCAGTCTCGGGCTAGACCTCACATCAGAGCCAGCAAATAACTCTAATCATATAGCTATACGCACCATAAACCTTACACGTATCCTAACCCTAAGCCTAGCACTGACACTTGGACCTGACACCTTCCCCTGATCAACAATATCAGTCAGGCCTCACTGTAAATGAGAACCCTCAAACGCAGTGTGGACCTAACCTCAGACCCGGAAAATAACTGAAATTGTGTCCTTATATGCCCCATAAACCTGACAGAACACCTAACCTTAACTCAACGCCTGGTCACTAGACCTGACCTGGGCAATCAACATTGTTGCCACCCACCCTTGACGATAACCCTGAACATCAATCTTTACTTGTCCACTTATCAGAACGTGTTGCTAAATCAAACTGTAAACCTCTCTTCCCCATGCACCTTACTGAACATCTAAACCTAACCCTAGTCCTAACCCCTGTACCTGAACCCTCCCATGATCATCAACATCAACCATGCCTCACTGTAAACCAGAACCCATAATGTCGGCCTTGACCTCACATAAGAGTGGGCAAATAATTCGAAACGTATAAGTACACTCCCCCTTAACCTTACAGAAGTCCGAAATCTAACACTTACTGACCGCAGGACATGAACCTTCCCTGTCACCATTGATGTCATCCTTGATGTACCATATCCCTGAAACTCAATATCGCACCTGCACACAACTCAGGGCCGGACCATATCTTCAAACGTAACCGTATAACCCTCATACACCTTAGCCAAATCCTAACCCTAACCCTAGCCCTGGTCTTTAGAACTGACCACTCCCAATCACCATCGATTTCACCCAAGCTTACCAATAACCCGGATCATCAATCCTTACCTGCTCCACATATCAGAACGGGTTGCTAAATCAAACTATAAACCTATCTTCCGCAAGCACCTTACTGAATATCTAAATCTAACACTAGTCGTAACCCATGGACCTGAACTTTCCCCATGACCATCAACATCAACCATGCCTCATTGTAAAACAAACACTCAATCTTTGGCTACACCTCACGTCAGAGCAAGAAAATAACTCTAATCGTATAGCTACATGCCCTATAAACCTTACCGGAATACTAATCCTAACTCTTGCCCGGACACTTGGACCTGACACCTTCCCCGGACCATCAATATCACGCAGGCCTCACTGTACACCAGAACCCTCAAAGGCGGCCTTTACCGCACATCAGTGCCAGAAAATAACACGAATGGTGGCCTTATATGAGTCATAAATCTGACAGAACACCTAACCCTAACCCTATGCCTGGACACTAGAACTGACCTCGGTAATCACCTTTGATGCCACCCATGCTTGACGATACCCCTGAACATTAATCTTTAACTTGTCCACATATCAGAACGGATTGCTGCATCAAACTGTAAACCTCTCTTCCGCATTCACCTTACTGAATATCTAAATCTAACACTAGTTGTAACCAATGGGCAGGAACCTTCGCCATGACCATCAACTTCAACCATGCCGCATTGTAAACCAGAACCCTTAATGTCAGCCTCAACCTCACATCAGAGTGGGCAAATAACTCTAAACGTATAAGTACACTCCCCATTAACCTTACGGAAATCTGAAACCTAACACTTACTGACCCCAGGAACTGAACCCTGCCTGTCAGCATGGATGTCATCCATGCCATACCATAACCCTGATACTCAATCTCGACCTTGCCCACACCTCAGGGCAGGATCATATCTGTAACGGTAACTGTATAACCCTAATACACCTTAACGAAATCCTAACCCTAACCCTCGCCCTGGCCACTAGAACTGACCACTCCCAATCACCATCGATGTTACCGAACCCTCACATTAACCCTGAACATCAATTCTTACAGGGTCCACATATCAAAACGGGTTGCTCAATCAAACTGTAAACCTCTCTCCCCATGCACCTTACTGAACATCTAACCCTAACCCTATTCCTAACTCCTGGACCTGAACCCTCCCCATGACCATCAACATCAACCATGTCTCCCTGTAAACCAGAACCCTTAATGTCGGCCTCGATATCACATCAAAGTGGGCAAATAACTTTAAACATATAAGTGCACTCCCCATTGACCGTACCGAAATTACAAACCTAACACTTACCGACACCAGGACCTGAACCCTCCCTCTCAAGATGGATGTCATCCAGCCGTACTATAACCCTGATACTCAATCTGGACCTCACGCACACCTCAGGGCCGGACCATATCTGTAACCGTAACCTTGAAAGCCTCATACACCTTACCGAAATCCTAAACATATCCCCAGCCCTGGTCACTAGAACTGACCACACTCAATCACCATCTATGTCACCCAAGCCTTACATAACCTTTGACATCAATCCTTACCTGGTACACATATCAAAACGGGTTGTTAAATCAAAGTGTAATCCTGTGTTCCGCATGCACCTTACTGAACATCTAAACCTAACCCTAGTCCTAATCCCTTGAACTGAACCCAACCCATGACCATCAACATCAACCATGCCTCACTGTAAACCAAACAATCAATCTCAGGCTAGACCTCACATCAGAGCCAGCAAATAAATCTTATCTTATACCTACACTCCCCATAACCCTTAAGGGAATCCTAACACTAACTCTAGCCCTGACAGCTTCCACTGACCATCAACATCATTCAGGCCTCACTGTAAACCATAACCCTCAAACACAGTGTTGACCTAACCTCAGAGCCGGAAAATAACTCTAATCGTGTTCTTATGTGCCCTATAAAACTGACAGAACACCTAACCCTAACCCTATGCCTGGTCACTAGGCTTGACCTCTGCAATCACCGTCGATGCCACCCATGCCAGACGATACCCCTGAACATCAATCTCTAACTTGTCCACATATCAGAATGGGTTGCTAAATCAAACTGTTAACATGTCTGCTAAATGCACCTTACTGAACATCTAACCATAACCCAAGTCATAAACCAAGGACCTGAATCCTCCGCACAACCATCAACATCAACCATGCCTCACTGTAAACCAGAACCCTTAATGTCGGCCTCAACCTCATATCAGAGTGGGTGAATAACTCTAAACATATTAGTACACACCACATTAACCTTACGAAAATTCGAAACCTATCACTTACCGACCCCAGGACCTGAACCCTACCTGTGACCATTGATGTCATCCATGCCGTACAATATCCCTGATAATATCGCCCTCGCGCACACCTCAGGGCCGGACCCCATCTGTAACCATAATGGTATAAACGTAATACACCTTCCCGAAATATTAACCCTAACCCTAGCCCTGGTAACTACACCTGACCTCTCCAAATCACCACCAATGTTACCCAAGCCTTACAGTAACCCTGAATATCAATGCTTACATGGTCCACATATCAGAACGCGTTGCTAAATCAAACTGTAAACCTGTCTTCCGCATACACCTTACTGAATATCTAACCCTAACCCTAGTCCTAACCCTTGGAACTGAACATTCCCCATGACCATCAACATCAACCATGCCTCATTGTAAACCAAACCCTCAATCTCGGACTACACCTCACATCAGAGCAAGCAAATAACTCTAATTGTATAGCTACACACCCACAAACGTTACCGGAATCCTAACCCTAACCCTAGCCCTGGCACTTGTACCTGACACCTTCCCCACACCATCAATATTAGTCAGGCCTCACTGTACACCAGAACCCTCAAACACGGCCTTGACCATACCTCAGAGTCGGATAATAACTCGAATAGTGTCCTTACATGCCCCATAAATCTGACAGAACACCTAACTCTAACCCAACGCCTGGTCACTAGACCTGACCTTGGCAATCACAATAGATGCCACCCACGCTTGACGATAACCTTGAACATCAATCTTTAACTTGTACACATATTAGATCGGGTTGCTAAATCAAACTATAATCCTCTCTTCCCCATGCACCTTACTGAACATCTAACGTTAACTCTAGTCCTATCCGCTGGACTAGAACCCTCCCCATGATCACCAACATCAACCATGCCTCACTGTAAACCAGAACCCATAATGTCGGCCTCGACCTCACTTCACAGTGGGCAAATAACTCTAAACGTATAAGTACAGGCCCCATTAACGTTATGGAAATCCAAAACCTAACCCTTACCGACCCCAGGACCTGGACCCTCCCTGTCACCACTGATGTCATCCATGCCATACCATATCCCTGATACTCAATCTCACCCTCGCGCACACCTCAGGGACGGACTACATCTGTAACCGTAGCCATATAAACCTCATACACCTTACTGAAGTCATAAACCTAAGCCTAGCCCTGGTCACTACAACCGAGAACTCCCAATCACCATCGATGTTACCCAAGCTTTACAGTAACCCTGATCATCAATCCTTACATGGTCCACATATCATAAGGGGTTGCTAAATCAAACTAAACCTTTCTTCCCCATACACCTTACTGAACATCTAACCCAAATCCTAGTCCTAAACCCTGGACCTGAACCTTCCCCATGACCATCAACATCAACCATGTCTCATTGTAAACAACACCCTCAATCTCGGGCTAGACCTCACATGAGAGCCAGCAAATAACTCTAATCGTATAGCTACATGCCCCATAAAACTTACGGGTTTCGTAACCCTAACCCTAGCCCTGACACCTGGACCTGACACCGTCCCATGATCATCCATATCAGTCAGGCCTCACTGTAAACCAGAACCCTAAAATGCGGTCTTGACCTCACCACAGAGCCCGAAAAAGCTCCAATCGTATCCTTATATGCCCCATAAAACTGACAGAACCCCTAACCCTAACCCTAAGCCTGGTCACTAGACCTGACCTGTGCAATCACCTTCGATGACACGCACGCTTGACAATACCCCTGAACATGAATCTTTAACATGTCCACATAGCAGAAAGGGTTGCTAAATCAAACTGTAAACCTGGCTTTCACATGCACCTTACTGAATATATAACCCTAACCCTAGTCCTAAGCCCTGGACCTGAAACTTCCCCATGATCACCAATATCAAACATGCCTCACTGTAAAGCAGAACCCTTAATATCACCGTCGACCTCTGATCAAAGTGGGCAAATAACTCTAAATGTATAAGTACACACCCTATTAACCTTATGGAAATCCAGAACCTAACACTTACCGACCCCAGGACCTGAACCCTCCCTTTCACCATTGATGTCATCCATGCTGTACCGTATCCCTGATACTCAATCTCGCCCTCTCATACACCTCAGTGGCAGACCACATCTGTAAACGAATCTGGATAAACCTCATACACCTTACCAAAGTCAAACCCTAACCCTAGCCCTGGTCAGAAGATCTGACCACTAGCAATCACCTTCGATGTCACACAAGCCTTACAGTAACCCTGAACATCAATCCTTACATGGTCTCAATATCAGAAAGGGTTGCTAAATGAAACTGTAAACCTCTCTTCCAGATGGGCTTTACTGAACATCTAACCCTAACCCTAGTCCTAACCCCTGGACCTGAACCCTTCCCATGACCACCAACATCAACAACGCCTCCCTGTAAACCAGAACCCTTAATGTCGGCCTCGACCTCGCTTCAGAGTGGGCTAATAACTCTAAACGTATAAGTACACTCCCCATTAACCATACGGAAATCCGAAACCTAACCCTTACTGACCCCAGGACCTGAATCCTCCTTGTCACCATGGATGTCATCCATGACGTACCATACCTTGATACTCAATCTCGACCTCGTCCATACCTCAGCACAAGACTATATTTGTAACCATAACCGTATATCCTTCATACACCCTACCGAAATCCTAACCCTATCCCTAGCCCTCGTCACTAGAGCTGACCACTCCCAACCCCCATCGATGTCACCCAATCCTTACAATAACCTTGAATATCAATCCTTACGTTGTCCACATATTAGAACAGGTTGGCAAATCCAACTGTAAACCTGTCTTCCCCATACAACTTACTGAACTTCTAACACTAACCCCAGTGCTAACCCCTGGACCTGAACCTTCCCCATGATCATCAGCATCAACCATGCCTCAGTGTAAACCAAAGAATTAATCTTTGGCTAGACCTCACATCAGAGCCAAGAAAAAACTATAATCGTACAGCAACACACTCCAAAACCTATGGGACTCCTCACTCTAAGCCTAGCCCTGAGACCTGGACCTGACAACTTCCCCTGATCATCAATATCAGTCAGGCCTCACTGTAAACCAGAAACGTAAAATGCGGACTTGACCTCACATCAGAGCCGGAAAATAACTCGAATCGTGTCCTTATGTGCCCCATAAAACTGACAGAACACCTAACCCTAACCCTACGCCTGGTCACTAGACCTGACCTCCGCAATCACCATGGATGCCACCCACGCTTGACGATACACCTGAATGTGGAGAACGGTTGGGACAGAAGGAGCAAGAGTACAGGACAGGACTAATTGTTTTTATGCCTAGTCTCCATCTAGGGCCTGAACCAGGCCTGACTCTGAAAGAAACCTTGGGGGGTTTCCTGAATTCCAGGAGCAAGTATCTCAGGAATGCAGGGAGATCTTATTTCAAAGCCAGCCACCTGGACCAGATGCCCCCATGCATATGTGACCTAAGTATTGGATTGATGTCCTATTGTATTGATCTGTGGGCGGTGCTTAAGTGATTGAATCTGAGGTGATTGACAAGGGTATGTGAATCTAGTCTGTGGACAATGCATGTGAATATAAGTCATGCCAGAATAAAGCTTCTTTGCATTCTGCACCAGACAGTTTGCCTTCCTGTTGTCTTGTATATACAGCCCGACGCCCCCACTCAGGAACTGTTCGACTCCTGCCGGCAGGCTCCGGCAGAAAGTGGCGCCCGAACAGGGACCTGAGTACGGGGGAGCAACGCCAGGGAGCCACCAAGAGAGAAGACGCAGCGCTGCGGATCTGAAGCACTTCTGCCATAGCACGCAGGCAAGAAAGTGCGGGGACGGTAGTAAAGACAGGAGTTGAAGAAAAGGACCAACAGTGCATGAGTAAAATAAACGGTATTATAACCCCGGGGAACAGACACTGCCTTTCTCTTTTACTTTTCTTATAAAAAAAGAAAGAAAAAAGAAAAAAAAAGAGCCGTCTGTGGCTCACAACATCGGGCGCTCGTCATCCACTTAAAAGGGACTAGCCCGGCTGCCGTTCTCAAGTCTAGAGTGACAGGTTCCCCTGGGTCTCCCTCAGTGGATCCCCCATCTCCCCTGGGAGCCGGGAATGTCAGCTGATCGGAGGCCAGGATTCCCTTTCAACGGCACCTCCTTGGATGCGAGGGACTGAAGACAGCCTTGGGCAGCTGCGAGAGTCCATCCTGAGGCTACACTTCAGCAGCTCCTCAAAGGCCCACGTGTCTGGATTCAGACCCCGACAGCCCGACTGGGTATCCGTGAGGAGTGTCTCTTTCTCAGTCTCTGACTTCCAGCCTGCTTTTTCAGGCCGCCCTAGCCTTTGAGTCAGGTGCGGGGCACTCCTAGTTCTTTCCTACTTTGCTAGCTAAAAGTGGAAGTATAAAACCTCATTATCTATTATCAATAGTGTTACAACAGAGATAAGTATGGGAAACGGGAATAGCCGTTTGCTCTTTGCTTATGCTTTTGGGCTTTGGACTCTAATCAGAGATAGTTTAGGTCCTATACAGGAGAGGCAGAGATTAAATTCGGCTACAGGTGAAAGTGAAACAACATACGCTCGACCCATTCTTTCGGCACCACCCGAATAGGAAGTGGTGGATGAGGAAGAATGGGAGAGCGATCGTGGCTCTTTAATAGACCTTAAAGAACAAAGGCCCAAAAAATTAGATCCGCCAGAGGATTGCTTGTGTAAAACCTTTAGTAAGCTCATGGCTGAAGGTGCACTGAAATATACTCCTCCAATTCCCCCTCAGTCAGTTGCAGGGCTTGACCCCCCTGCACCGTCTCTTACAGCCTTGGCCGTCCCACCTTTAAAACCTAGACCAGATAAAAGACAGCTGTTGCCACTACAACAGCTTTCTCCCCTGCAAAGGCTGTGAAACAAGCTTCAGATAGAGGGGAAGATACTATGGGTTTTGTAGCCTGTCCAGTCTTTGAGGAAGTGGATGAGCAGGGGGTGAGGCACAGAATCCATCAGCCTTTATTATTCAAACAACTGAAAGAGCTGAAAATGGCCTGCTTATCCTATGGAGCCACTGCTCCGTTTACACAAACTATGCTTGAGACTTTTGCGGCTGATGCTCTCCCGCCCTCTGATTGGAAAGCTATTGCTGGAGCCTGTATAAGTGGAGGAGATTATCTATTGTGGAGATCAGAATATGCAGAGCAATGTCAAAAAGACAGCTGATATTAATAGAGCTCAAAATCATACAGTAACTTTTGAAATGCTTATGGGGGACGGACCCTATAGGGATCTTAACAGGCAGTTAGATTTTGATCCTGCTGCTTATGCACAAATAAATGCCGCTGCTAGGCAAGCTTGGATGAAACTGCCCTCAGGGGGGGCACCATCTGAAGATTTATCCAAAATTAGGCAAGGGCCAGATGAGCCTTTTCAAGATTTTGTCTCTCGTTTGATGCAAACATCTAGCAGATTGATAGGAAATACAGATGCAGACCTTCTCCTTGTAAAACAATTAGCCTATGAGAATGCAAATTCTGCATACCAGGCAGCCCTTCACCCTTTCAGAAAAAAGGGCACAATTTCAGATTATATTAGTCTCTGTTCAGACATTGGCCCAGCTTACACACAAGGGTTAGCCATGGCTGCCGCACTTCAAGGGTACTGCAGACCCCTCTGTAGAGAGACAGAGTAAAGAAGGGCAAGAAGAGAGAAGCAAGAAATAAGACATTATTGAGAAGCTTAAGGAACTAGTAATAACAGTAACAAACATTACGGGACATTCAGAGTCTAAAGAAAGAAGACTATTGAAGTTTTGGGATTACTGAGTCTAAAGGAAGAAGACTCTGTATTGAAGTTTTAATACATATGCTTGGAGGTAGAGGTATAAAAGTCACCAATGAACAAATAGTAAAATTCTTGCACTTTTTGCAAGGATGTTGTCCTTGGTTCCCTGGAGAGGGAAGTGTTAACTGGCAGATAGGGAAAAGTTTGCTTTTATTGTACCCTCCTTAAATTTACTAACCCCTTCAGAAAAATGCCAGTAGAAAGTACTTCCTCAGGGGATGAAAAACAGCCCCACTCTTTGTCAAAAATTTGTAGGCCTAGCCTTAAGTATAGAAGGAGGTATCCTTCTGTGTATTGTATTCATTATATGGATGATATTCTTATTAGTTGTAAAGATTATTGGATGTCATTTGAATCTCAACGATTTAACTGTTATTTTATCTGAGTATGGACTTGTTATAGCTCCTGAAAAAATTCTTAAAGATCTTAAAAAAGCAGTTTCTGATCATGGGCCCTGTTAGCCTGGGGCCATCTAAACCTTAACCCAGTTATATAAACTGCTCGCCCTTAAACTGAGATACTTTTAGTGAAATAAGCTAAAAGGAAAGAAAGCAATTGGATATCAGTAACTCAAATCTTTATATCAGTTTGTCTGTGCATATGTTCTTTTATGAAAAGTGTTGCTACCTGTAATCATTATGTCTCAGTCTGTATGTTTGTTTGTCTACGTGTGTAAATGAAAAAAAAATTTTTTTTTTACCTACAGATGGTATTAATATAAATTAATTTAAAAACAAGCGCTTGTAAAAATTGGGCATTCTAAAACTTCCAAGAAATTCTTATAAAAGATATTAAGCATTAATGCTAATTTAAGTTTATCTGAAACGGACATGTCCTTATATTTATCAGTTGCCTGAGTTTACCTAAGTCATTTAAGTTGATGTTATCTGTTAAATCTTTCAAGAAGATGCTTAAAGAAATGGTCGACTTTGTCTGATGTTTAGTAGAAGTTTTTGTGAGTAATCTAGCATAATTGCTAAAGAGTGTGTAAACAAGTTAACAAATATGTTAATAATAATAATAGCATATTAATGTATAACTATGTATATCTCCAAACAGCCTGAGAATTTTTGTAGTAACCGAAATTCTTAGGAGTTTTGCTAAGTTATATGAAGATGTTTTGTGCTCAGTAAAAAATTGTGCTGTAAGGCACATTTCCAGTAATGATAAAAAGTGTTCACAAATGTATCAATCTGAAGAATGCTAGTGTTACAGTTTACAATAGCCTATTTTTCAGTGTTCATTGAAAGTTAAAGTACCTAATGTTTTAAGTTCTAATTAAAACTGCTTAATGTAATAAAGAAGACATCTTTGCTTGCTAAAAAGATGTGTGTTTTATAAAAGAAAGTATAAGAAATAGGAATTCATTTTGTTGAAAGTAGTAACTGTTCTAAAGTGCAGCTGTTTATCTGAAGAAGGGGAGCACTGAATGTAAAAAGAAAATTATAGAAACTATAGAAGGGTTGATATAGTCATGTTATATGAAATTAAAGCAAATGAGTCTCAATATCAAGTACACAGCAAAACTAAAAGTTTTTGTTAAAGGAACAGAAGTTTATTAGTCTGCCTTTAATATTGTAAGATTGCAAAAAGTTTTCTAATTGTTTTCTGAGTGTTTAAGAAAATGAACTCTTCATATTAAAAGGACTGTAACCTAAGTGTTAACAACTGAGTAACCTGTATTTGCCTTTAAACCTTTTACTGTCATTCTAGTTAAATAATAAGTATTAATAACCTATAATTCTGTTTAGGCAAGCACCTTAAAAGCTTTCTTTTGACAACTTTCCAAAATCAAATTCAAAAAGGTACTTTACCTGTAAGTAACTCTGATATTTTCCAGAGGGCCCCTGAAAAATATCAGGGAAATTTTCTCTTCATTAGAGAAAGTATTTGGCTAATTTGGCTTACTTATCTGATATATAATTGCCTGGAAAGCACTGTCTAAAAGAATGATGCCAAACTTTGTTACTGAATACTTTATATTACAAAAATATCCAAATTTCCGTATGTCAACTGTCTTATAGTAAGCTCTCATCAGATCTTTAGCCACTCCCATTTACAAGTCTTGTCATTTATAGTCACTGTTTTGTTACTCCTAAACTAGTAAAGAACTAGATTTCATCAGAACAGGTATTCCTTACAATCCCCAAGGACAAGATATTGTGGAAAGGACACACAGTACACTCAAGCATCAGCTTCAAAAAATAAAAAAGGGGGAGTTATACCCAGAAACTCCCGCAAACTATTTAAACCATGCCCTTTTTATTTTAAATTTTCTCACTGTAGATGCACAGAGCAGGTCTGCAGCGGATAGATTTTGGCATCCAAAAACAAAAGATTCATATGCTATGGTGAGGTGGAAGGATCCTCTCACGGGTCAATGGAATGGTCCAGATTCAGTACTAATCTGGGGACGAGGGCATGTTTGTGTTTTTCCACAGGATGCAGAAGGAGCCAGGTGGCTCCCAGAAAGATTGGTCCGCCATGCTGAAGCTCATACTCCTCTGCATTCTGCTGACCTCCACGAGAGCCAACCACACACACTGGGCACTTGTGCCAGACCCTCCGATCCTCCACCCAGCGGTTTGGGACAGCCTGGAGATCATTGTCCAGGTCAATGATACCAGGATTCTGGGCCATCCTTCCACCTCCAGGAATTTGCCTGCCCTGAGCCCTTATAAGAATTATTCAGCCAAAGGAAAAGGAATGCCTGTGTGCTTCCGTGCTGGGCCTTCTGACAATTGTATCAGTGTTATGGGCAACAAAGGTAACAGAGTGCGCATGCCTGCAGTGAATGTGTCCTATCCTGGGATGACTAACAATTCCAAGAGTAAATCCAAATGTGACTATGACCATGGACATCAGCAAGTGCCTTATTGTGGCACAGAGAATACAAGGGTTAATGCAACAATCTTATGGACCCGTCGTGTAGAAAGAACCCCAACACGGTGTAATGTGTCAACAGGGCACTATTGGGACTGATCTACCTGCGATAACTGTTCAGATCATCAGCTGACGGCTGGAATGTGGTGGTCTAGCAATAGGCATCCTCAAATTTATATTTGGAAGCTGGCAGCTGCGTCAGGATGAAGGGTGAACTTGAATGATCAAAATTAGTAGGGTTTTTATGATAATGCAAAAGATTTTACAGTGCTGGCTTGTGTCAATCCCTCTTATCTTCTATTAATCGGTGATGTCTATATATGTGGGGAATAATTCAAAATTCAATGTTAGCTGCAATAATTGTAACTTTACTTCCTGTGTAACTTTTCTATCAGACATTCAGACTGCAGATTTTGTAGATAATTAAGCTCCATGGTCCCCACCTGGGTCTCTACCAAAATAGCTTTTGAGCTCCTTCATTGTCTGCGCTCTAATGCTCTTTCTTCTACTTATATTGGTCCCTACAGCACTACGTTTGGTAGAAAAAGTGCTGAAGCAAATCTACGGAAACCTCCACAAGCAAAAACTTATCACTCAACCCCACCCCCAGCCAATTTTGGCTTAGGAGCCTGGATAGCCAATGACGGGTAAGGCAAGAAGGGGAGTGGACCAACCTAAGACAGGGAATGGGTCATGCAACCCTCAGCCCGATGACGGGTAAGGCCATCCCCGTTCTTGACCAACCTAAGACAGGCACAGTCATCCCATGCATTCAAGCATGTTAAAAAATAAAAAAGGGGGAGATGTGGAGAGCGGTTGGGACAGAAGGAGCAAGAGTACAGGACAGGACTAATTGTTTTTATGCCTAGTCTCCATCTAGGGCCTGAACAAGGCCTGACTCTGAAAGAAACCTTGGGGGGTTTCCTGAATTCCGGGAGCAAGTATCTCAGGAATGCAGGGAGGTCTAATTTCAAAGCCAGCCACCTGGACCAGATGCCCCCATGCATATGTGACCTAAGTATTGGATTGATGTCCTATTGTATTGATCTGTGGGCGGTGCTTAAGTGATTGAATCTGAGCTGATTGACAAGGGTATGTGAATCTAGTCTGTGGACAATGCATGTGAATATAAGTCATGCCAGAATAAAGCTTCTTTGCATTCTGCACCAGACAGTTTGCCCTCCTGTTGTCTTGTATATACAGCCCGACACCCCACTCAGGAACTTTTCGACTCCTGCCGGCAGGCACCGGCACCTGAACATCAATCTTTAACTTGTCCACATATCAGAACTGGTTGCTAAATAAAACTGTAAACCACTCTTCCCCATGCACCTTACAGAATATCTAACCCAAGCCCTAGTCCTAACCCTCAGACCTGAGCACTCTCCATGACCATCAACATCAACCATGCCTCCCTGTAAACCACAAGCCTTAATGTCGGCCTCGACCTCACATCAGAGTGGGCAAAACTCTAAAATTATAAGTACATGCCCCATGAACCTTAAGGAAATTCAAAACCTAACCCTTACCGACCCCAGCACCTGAACCCTCTCTGTCACCATCGATGTCATCCATTCCGTATGGTATCTCTGATACTCAATTTCACCTTCGCGCACTCCTCAGGGCCGGACCATACCAGTAACTGTACCCGTATAAACCTCATACACTTTACCGAAGTCATAACCATAACCGCAGCTCTGGTCACTACACCCGACCACTCCCAATCACCATCAATGTTACCCAGGCCTTATAATAACCCTGAACATCAATCCTTACATGGCCGACATATCAGAACGGGTTGCCAAATCAAACTGTAAACCTGTGTTCCCCATACACCTTACTGAACATCTAACCCTAACCCTAGTCCTAACCGCTGGACATGAACCTTCCCCATGATCATCAATATCAACAATGACTCATTGTAAACCAAACCCTCAATCTCTGTCTAGAAATCACATCAGAGCCAGCAAATCACTCTAATCATAAAGCTACACGCCCCATAAACCTTACACGAATCCTAACTGTAATACTAGCCCTGACAACTTCCCTGGTCCATCAATATCATTCAGGACTCACTGTAATCCAGAACAGTCAAACACAGTTTTGACCTAACCTCAGAGCCAGAAAATAAATCTAATAGTGTCCTTATATGCTGATAAAACTGACAGAACACCTGACCCTAACCGTACACTTGGTCACTAGACCTGACTCTGCAATCATCATTGATACCACTCATGCCTCACGATACCCCTGAACATCAATCTTTAACTTGTCCACATATCAGAAGGAGATGCTAAATCAAACTTGGAACTTGTCTCCCCCATGCACCTTACTGAACATCTAACCATAACACTCGTCCTAACCCCTGGACCTGAACCCTCCCCATGACCATCAACATGAACCATGCCTCACAGTAATCCTGAACTCTTTTTTTTTTTTTTTTTTTTTTTTAACTCAGATTAGCAATTTATTGCTGCTGCAGAGCAGTAGTAACACACAAAACTTTACAAAACACAGCTCACCTCACAGAAGTGGGAGCCAAAAACCTGATGAGACAGATAAATGTAGGAATCATTCTCTCAAACGCAAGACCACCTCAGCACTCCCTAACAATCTTTTTTACTAAAGAGGAAATGAACCTACAAGAATTCCTGGGAAATAAAACCAGTAATTTAGGTGCTAAAAATAGTGGCAATCTAAGACTCCTATTCCCATGAGAGAACTGAGGAGGGAATGATGTTGACACAAAATAATTTATTGTAGGAAACTGAGAGAGGAAAAAATGTGACACAGATTTTATATCAAATATTTATGTTCTCAATATACTGAGATTTTCTTTGAGGCCACTTGAAAATCAACTCAAGAATAAAATCTGTGTGCTTGTTTTTACCGTTTAATCCTTCTCAAGATGCTTTTCAAGGAGCCAGCTTTAAAAATCTAAAAAAGAACAGAAACTATGGCTGATACTCATAATTTAAAAATTACTCTTAAGAACATTTTAGTCTTCTTTATACTACACAGGATAGTTAAGACAAAATTACATAGCAGGACGGTGGCCATGGAAGTCGGAATCCGCTAAGGAGTGTGTAACAACTCACCTGCCGAATTAAAAATTAAAAAAAAAAAAAAAAAGACAAAATTACAGGAATGGAGACTAAGAAAACACTTTTATATACCCCAAACAGCAAGGTCTTATTTTCTTAAGGACTGGAGAGAACAGTTCTTCTGTTGCTCATGTTGAAATATCTCAAAGTTTTACTAATTATTCAGTCAACCTCAAAATAGTCTCATGTATGGTTTTATTTTGTGATAGGAGAAATGGATATAAAAAGAGGAGTAAATGCTCAAAATACCCAGAAAGTTACTGTTTTTCATCAATTCTAGCATCCACACCCTAATTTAAGCATTTAAGAAATAAGATGCATCTCACAATTAATGGTTTGTCATAGTTAACCGGCAGCATTTTTTCTTTCTTATTGGTACATAAATATGGGTGTGAGTAACAATCGATGGCAGGCTTAGACTTGATGGCAGTCAGTAACTGACACGTAATTTTCAATCTCCTTCTCCAATGACATATTCTAGGGCTGTTGGAAAGATGTCAAAGGATGTTGAAGTTTGTTCTTTATACTCCAAACAGCAAGGTCTGCATCATAAAAATGTACACAAAGCAACTGATTGGTGTCTGACCTGATCTTTAACCTACATAAACAAATTTGCTGTTTCACCCTGACTTCACTTGAGTCTGGTTAAGCACTATGAACCATTACAGATTACAAAATCTTCAAACTGACTCTGAAACACACTACACCAAGCATTTAAAAGCAAAACAAAACAAACCTCTTCTTGTGTCATTTTAAGGAAGAATAAAATCTTACTCAATTTTTAAAGTTTACAAACCCAACTTAAGCTAATTCACAGACAATCTAGGCATTATTACTCTACCTCAACAACCATTTGAGTTACAAACCTTCAAAATGAGCATTTGGAAGTACTCTGATTTGGATTACCAAAAATAAATAGTATTTTTATAACTAAAATGGAAAACAGTTCTGAGGACATTCCTAGGGGCCACAGTAAATTATTTCATCTCCACAATGACCAGGTCAGATTGAAGATAATGTGGTATTTTTAAAATGTATTAGAGGCACTAGTTTAAGGAATGACTATCACTACATAAAGGAAGAACTTGTAACAAATTTCATTTTTCCTGGCTCTTGAATAGACGCCATTCATCTTATTTCATCTTTATTGATGAAAACACGAAGTTCTCTTAAAATGTAGAAACTTTTTAAACCACATGATTTCATCAGGGTCTGCGATGCCATACTCCCTTATCTTCTTCACCATGTTGGCACTCTTTCTAACAGCTACCTCGTAACGCTGGCTCCGAGTGAGGTAGTTCAAGTTCTCATGATCGAAGTCTGGGTCTTTCAGAATCAGATTCTCGATCTCCCGGCGGCGCCGGGTGTTTTCAGGGCTGCCGTCCAAGACGTGCGTGAGCAGCTCCGGGTTGAAGCTGGCGGCGGCCCGCTCCCTGCGAAGGTCCTTTTGTTAGAGATTTGTAGTCGAATCCTGAACTCTTAATGTCAGTCTCGATCTCACATCAGAGTGGGCAAATAACTATAAACTTATAAGTGCACTCCCCATTAACTGTACGGAAATATGAAACCTAACCCTTACTGACCCCTGGACCTGAACCCTACCTGTCACCATGGATGTCATCCATGCCGTACCATAACCCTGATACTCAATCTCGATGGCCCACACACCTCAGGACCAGACCATATCTGTAACCGTAACTGTATAACCCTCATACACCTTACCGAAATCCTAGCCCTAACCCTAGCCTTGGTCAGTGGAACTGACCACTCCCAATCACCATCGATGTCACCCAAGCCATACAATAACCCTGAACATCAATCCTTTCCTGGCCCACATATCAGAACGTGTTGCTAAATCAAACTGTAAAACTCTCTTCCCCATGCACTTTACTGAACATCTAACCCTAACCCTAGTCCTCATGCCTGGACCTCAACCCTCCCCATGACCATCAACATCAATCATGCCTCACAGTAAACCAGAACCATAATGTCAGACTCGAGCTCACAACAGAGTGGTAAATAACTCTAAACTTATAAGTACACGCCCTTATAATCTGTAACCTTAACCGTATAAAACTCATACACCTTACCGAAGTCATAATCCTTACCCTGGACCTGATCACTACACCCGAACACTCCCAATCGCCATTGATGTTACCCAAGTCTTACAATAACCCTGAACATCAGTCCTTACATTATCCACATATCAGAACGTGTTGCTAAATAAACCTGTAATCCTGTCTTCCCCATACATCTTACTGAACATCTAACCCTAACCCTAGCCCTAACCCCTGAACCCGAACCTTCCCCATGACCATCAATGTAAACCATGCCTCATTGTAAACCAAACCCTTAATCTCGGCTAGACTTCCCATCAGAGTCAGCAAAGAACTCTAATTGTACAGCTACATGCCCAATAAACCTTATGGGAATCCTAAACCTAACCCTAGTCCTGACAACTTCCCCTGACCATCAACATCATTCAGGCCTCACTGTAAAGCAGAACCCTCAAACGCAGTGTTGACGTAATCTCAGAGCCGGAAACTAACTCTAATCGTGTGCTTATATGCCCTATAAAACTTACAGAACCCCTAACCCTAACCATACGGTTGGTCACTAGACCTGAACACGGCAATCACCATCGATGCCACCCACACCTGACGATAACCCTGAACATCAATCTTTAACTTGTACACATACCACAACGGGTTGCTCAATCAAACTGTAAACCTCTCTTCCCATGCACCTAACTGAACATGTAACCATAACCCTAGTCCTAATCCCTGGACCTGAAGCTTCCCCATGACCATCAACATCTACCATGCCTCATTGTAAAGCAAAGCCTCAGTCTCAGGCTAGACCTCACATCAGAGTCAGCAAATACCTCTAATCATATAGCTACATGACACATAAACCTTAGGCGTATCCTAAACATTACCATAGCCCTGACACCTGGACCTGACACCTTCCCCTGATCATCAATATCAGTGAGGCCTCACTGTAAACCACATCCCTAAAATGCGGTATTCACCTCACCTCAGAGCCGGAAAATAACTCAAATCGTGTCCTTATATGCCCCATAAAACTTACAGAACACTGAACCCTAACCCTACGCCAGGTCACTAGACATGACCACGACAATCACCATAGATATCACCCACGCTTGATATTACACCTGAACATCCATCTTTAATTTGTCCACATATCAGAATGTGTTGCTAAAACAAACTGTAATCCTCTCTTCCCCATGCACCTTACTGAACATCTAACCCTAAACTTAGACCAAACCCCTGGACCTGAAACCTCCCCATGACCATCGACATCAACCATGCCTCACTGTAAACCAGAACCCTTAATGTCGGCCTCGACCTCACATCAGAGTGGGCAAATAACTCTAAACGTATAAGTACACACCCATTAACCTTACAGAAATGCAAAACCTAACCCTTAGCGACCACAGGACCTGAACCCTCCCTGTCAACATTGATGTCATCCATGCCTTACTGTATCCCTGATAATCAATCACACCCTCGTGCACACCTCAGGGCCAGACCACATCTGTAACCGTAACCGTATAAACCTCATACACCTTACCGAAGTCATAACCCTATCCCTAGCCCTGGTCACTAGACCTGACCACTCCCACCACATTCGATGTCACCCAAGCCTTACAGTCAGCCTGAACATCAATCCTTACCTGGTTCACATATCAAAACGGGTTGCTAAATCAAACTGTAAGCCTGTCTTCCGCATGCACCTTACTGAATATCTAACCCTAACCTTAGTCCTAACCCCCGGACCTGAAAATTCCCCATGACCATCAACATCAATCATGCCTCACTGTAAACCAAACCCTCAATCTCGGGCTAGACCTCACATCAGAGCCAGCAAAGAACTCTAATCGTATAGCTACATGCCCCATAAACCTTACGGGAATCCTAACCCTAACCCTAGCCCTGACACCTTCCCCTGACACCTTCCCCTGACAATCAACATCATTCAGGCCTCACTGTAAGTCAGTACCCTCAAACGCAGTGTTGACCTAACCTCAGAGCCAGAATATAATTCTAATCATGTCCTTATAGATTGAATAAAACTCACAGAACACCTAAACCTAACCGTACGCCTGGTCACTAGGCGTGACCTCGGCAATCACCATCGATGCCATCCATGCCTGACGAAACCCCTGAACATCAATCTTTAACTTGTCAACATATCAGAACGTGTAGGAAAATCAAACTGTAAACCTGTATTCCCCATGCACCTTACTGAATATCTAACCCTAACCCTAGTCCTAAC
>JAQQAC010008350.1:37147820-37286103 GCA_029783875.1 Phataginus tricuspis | reverse complement strand
TCCTTATATGCCCCATAAATCTGACAGAACACCTAACCCTAACCCTATGCCTGGTCACTAGACCTAACCTCTGCAATCACCATCGATGCCACCCAGGCTTGACGATACCCCTGAACATCAATATTTAAATTGTCCACATATCAGAATGGGTTGGTAATTCAAACTGTTAACCTCGCTTCCCCTTGCACCATACTGAACATCTAACCCTAACCCTAGTCCTAACCCCTGGAACTGAACACTCCCCATGAACATCAACATCAACCATGCCACACTGTAAATCAGAACAATGTCAGCTTCGACCTCACATCAGAGTGGGCAAATAACTCTGAACGTGTAAGTACACGCCCCTTTACCTTACGGAAATCCTAAACCTAACCCTTACCGACCCCAGGACCTAAACCCTCCCTGTTACCATTGATGTCATCCATCCCGTACCGATACCCTGATAATCAATCTTGGCCTCGCGCACAGCTCACGGCCAGACTACATCTGTAACTATAAACTTATAAGCCTCATACACCTTACCGAAGTCATAAACCTAACCATAGCCCTGCTCACCAGACCTGACCACCACCAATCACCTTCGATGTCGCCCAAGCCTTACACTAACCCTGAACATCAATCCTTACCTGGTCCACATATCAGAAAGGGTTGCTAAATCAAACTGTAAATCTGTCTTCTGCATGCACCTAAAAGAATATCTAACCCTAACCCTAGTCTTATCCCCTGGAACTGAACCTTCCCCATGACCATCAACATCAACCATGTCTCATGGTAAACCAAACCCTCAATCCCGGGCTACACCTCATGTAAGAGAATGCAAATAATTCTAATCGCATAACTACATGCCCCATAAACCTTACCGGACATCCTAACAGTAACACTAGCCCTGACACGTGAACCTGACACCTTCCCCTGAACATCAATATCAGTCAGGCCTCACTGTACACCAGAACCGTCAAATGCGGTCTTGACCTGACCTCAGAGCTGGAAAATAACTCTAATCGTGTTCTTATATATCCCATAAAACTGACAGAACACATAATACTAACCCTATGCCTGGTCACTAGACCTGACCTCTGCAATCACCACCGAAGCCACCCATGCCTAACGATATCCCTGAACATCAATCTTTAACTTGTCCACATATCAGAACGGGTTGTTAAATAAAACTTGGAACCTGTCTTACCCATGCACCTTACTGAACATCTAACCCTAACCTGAGTCCTAACCACTGGACCTGAACCCTCCCAATGACGATCAACATCAACCATGTCTCACTGTAAACCAGAACCCTTAATGTCAGCCTCGAACTCACATCAGAGCCAGCAAATAATTCTAATCATATAGCTAAATGCCCCATTAAATTTACCGGTATCTGAAACACTATCCATAGCCTTCACACCTGGACATGACACCTTCCCTGATCATCAATATCAGTCAGGCCTCACTATAAACCAGAACCCTAAAATTCAGCCTTGACCTGACCTCAGAGCCGGAAAATAACTCTAATCGTGTCCTTATATGCCCCATAAACTGACAAAACCCCTAAACCTAACCCTATGCATGGTCACTAGACCTGACCTCTGCAATCATCACCGAAGTCACCCATGCCTGACAATATCCCTGAACATCAATCTTTAACTTGTCCACATATCAGAACGGGTTGCTAAATCAAACTTGGAACCTGTCTTCCCCATGCACCTTACTGAACATCTGAACCTACCCTCGTCCTAACCCCTGGACCTGAACAGTCCCCATGACCATCAACATCAGCCATGCCTCACTGTAAACCAGAACCCTTAATGTCAGCCTAGACCTCACATCCGAGTGGGCAAATAACTCTAAACGTATACGTACACTCCCTATTAACCTTACATAAATCCAAAACTTAACCCTTACAATAAGTCTGAACATAAATCTTTACATGGTCTACATATTAGAACGGGTTGCTAAATCAAACTGTAACCTGTCTTCCCCATACACTTTACTTAACATCTAACCCTAACCCAGACCTAACCCCTGGGTTTGAACCATCCCCACGACCATCAACATCAACCATGCCTCATAGTAAAAAAATCCCTCAATCTTGTGGTAGACCACACATCAGAGCCAGCAAATAACTGTAATTGTATACCTACAAGCCCCATAAAACTTATGGGAATCCTAACCCTAATCCTAGCCATGACAACTTCCCCTGATTGTCAACATCATTAAGGCCTCAATGTTAACCAGAATCCTCAAACACAGTGTTGACCTAACCTTAGAGCTGGAAAATAACTCTAATCATGTCCTTATATGCCCAAAAAATCTGACAGAACTCCTAACCCTAACCCTATGCATGCTCACTAGACCTGACCTCTGCAATCACCGTTGATGTCACCCACGCCTGACGATAACCCTGAGCATCAATCTTTAAATAGTCCACATATCAGAATGGGTTGCTAAATCAAACTTGGAACCTGTCTTCCCCATGCACCTTACTGAACATACAACACTGTCTCTACTCCTAACCCCTGGACCTGAACCCTCCCCATGACCATCAAAATCAACCATGCCTCACTGTAAACCAGAACCCTTAATGTCAGCCTCAACCACACATTAGAGTGGGCAAATAACCCTAAACGTATAAGTACACGAACTATTAACCTTACGGAATACCAAAACCTAACCCTTACCGAACCTAGGACCTGAACCCTCCCTGTTACCATTGATGTCATCCATGCGGTAACATATCCCTGATACTCAATCTACTCAATCTCGCCCTCACCCACACCTCAGTGCCAGACCACATCTGTAACCGTAACTGTATAACCCTCATACACCGTACCGAAGTCATAATCCTAACCCTAGACTTGGTCACTAGACGTAACCACACCCAATCATCTTCAATGTCACCCAAGCCTTACAGTAACCCTGTACATCAATCCTTACCTGGTCTACATATCAGAACGGTTGCTAAATCAAACTGTAAACCTGTCTTCCACATGCACCTTACTGAATATCTAACCCTAAACCTAGTACTAACCCCTGGACCTGAACCTTCCCTATGACCATCAACATCAACCATGCCTCATTGTAAACCAAACCCTCAATCTCAGGCTAGACCTCACATGAGAGCAAGCAAATAACTCTAATCGTATAGCTACACGTCCCATAAACCTTAGGGGAATCTTAACCCTATCCCTAGCCCTGACAACTTCCAATGACAATCAACCTCATTCAGGCCTCACTGTAAACCAGAAACCTCAAACGCAGTGTTGACCTAACCTCAGACCCGGAAAATAACTCTAATCGTGTCCTTACAGTCCCCATAAACTGAGAGAACACCTAACCCTAACCCTACATCTGGTCATTAGACCCGACCTCTGCAATCACAGTCGATCCCACCCCCTTGACCATACCCCTGAACATCAATTTTAACTTCTCCACATAGCAGAACGCATTGCTAAATCAAACTGTAAACCTCTCTTCCCCATGTACCTTACTGAACATCTAACCCTAACCCTAGTCCTAACCCCTGGATCTGATCCCTTCACATGACCATCAACATCAACCATGCATCACTGTAAACCAGAACCCTTAATGCCGGCCTCAACCTCACATCAGAGTGGGCAAATAACTCTAAACGTATAAGTACATGCCCCATTAACCTGACAGAAATCCAGAACCTAAGGCTTACCGACCCCAGGACTTGAACCCTCCCTGTCACCAGTGATGTCATCCATGCCATGCCTTATCCCTTATACTCAATCTCGCCCTCTTGCACACCTCAGGGCCGGACTACATCTGTAACCGTAACCGTATCAACCTCATACACCTTACCGAAGTCCTAACCCTAACCCTAGCCCTGGTCACGACACCCTACCAGTCCCAATCACCATTGATGTTACCCAAGCCTTACAATAACCCTGAACATCAATCCTTACATGGTCCACATATCAAAACGTGTAGCTAAATTAAACTGTAAACCTGTCTTCCCCATACACCTTACTGAAAATCTCACCCGAACCCTACTCCTAACCCCTGGATCTGAACCTTCCCCATGACCATCAACATCAACCATGCCTCATTGTAAACCGAACCCTCAATATCTGGCTAGACATCACATCAGAGCCAGAAAAATACTCTAATCATATAGCTACACGCCCCATAAACCTTACCGGTACCCTAACCCTAACCCTAGCCCTGACCCCTGGACCTGACACCTTCCCATGATCATCAATATGAGTCCGGCCTCACTGTAAACCAGAAACCTAAAATGCAGTGTTGACTTCACCTCAGAGCAGGAAAATAACTCTAATCATGTCCTTATATGCCCTATAAAATGGACAGAACACCTAACCGTAACCCTACGACTGGTCACTAGACCTGACCTCGGCAATCACCATCGATGCCACCCACGCCTTATGATGCCCCTCAACAACAATTTTTAACTTGTGCACATATCAGAATGGGTTGCTAAATCAAACTTGGCACCTGTCGTCCCCATGCACCTTAGTGAACTTCTAACCCTAATCCTTGTCCTATCCCCTGGACCTGAACCCTCCGCATGATTATCCATATCAACCATGCCTCCCTGTAAACCAGAATCTTTAATGTGAGCCTCGACCTCACAACAGAGTGTGCAAATAACTGGACGCATATTAGTTCATGCACAATTAACCTTACGGAATTCCTAAACCTAACCCTTACAGACCCAAGGACCTGAACCCTCCCTGTCACCATGAATGTCTTCCATGCCGTACCATAACTCTGATACCCAATTTTGACCTCATCCACACCTCACAGCCAGACCATACCTGTAAAGGTAACCGTATAACCTTCATACACCTTACCGAAATCCTAACCCTAACACTAGCCCTGGTCACTTGAACTGACCACTCCCAATCACCATCGATGTCACCCAACACTTACAATAACCCTGAACATTAATCCTTACCTGGTCCACATAGAAGAACGGGTTGCTAAATAGAACTGTAAACCTGTCTTCCGCATGGCCCCTACTGAATATCTAACCCTAATCCCAGTCCTAACCCCTGGACCTGAACCCTCCCCATGAACATCAACATCAACCATGCCTCACTGTAAACCAGAACCCTTAATGTCAGCCTCGACCTCCCATCAGAGTGGGCAAATAACTCTAAATCTTTAAGTACACTCCCAATTAACCTTAAAGAAATCCGAAGCCTAACCCTTACTGAACCCAGGACATGAACCCTCCCTGTCACCATGGATGTCATCCATGCCGTATCATAACCCTGATACTCAATATCGACCTCGCCCACACCTCAGGCCGGACCATATCTGTAACCATAACCGTATAAACCTCATACACATTACTGAAATCCTAACACTAACCAGCCCTGGTAGGTAGAACTGACCACTACCAATCATCATGGATGTCACCCTAGCCTTGCAATAACCCTTATCATCAATGCTTGCCTGGTCCACATATCAATACGGGTTGCTAAATAAAAATGTAAACGTGTCTTCGGCAGGCACCTTACTGAATATATAACCCAACCCTAGTCCTAACCACTGGACCTGAACCTTGCCATGACCATCAACATCAACCATGCCGCATTGTAAAACAAACCCTCAATCTCAGGCTAAACCTCACATCATAGCAAGCAAATAACTCTAATCGTATAGCTATACACCCCATAAACCTTCCCGGAATCCTAACCCTAACCCTAGCCATGACACTTGAACCTGACACATTCACGTGACCATCAATATCAGTCAGGTCTCACTGTACACCAGAAACCTCAAACGCGGTCTTGATCTCACCTCAGAGAAGGAAAATAACTCTAATCGTTTCCTTATATACCTCATAAATCTGACAGAACACATAATCCTAACCCTATGTCTGCTCACTGGACATGACCTCAGCCATAACCATCGATGCCACCCACGCTTGACGATACCCCTGAACATCAACCTTTAACTTGTCCACATCTCAGAACGGGTTGCTATATCAAAGTGTTAACCTCTCTTCCTCATGCACCTTACTGAACATCTAACCATAACACTAGTCATAAACCTGGACCTGAACCCTCCCCATGATCAACAACATCAACAATGCCTCACTGTAAACCAGAACCCTTAATGTCATACTTGACCTCACATCAGAGTGGGAAAATAACTCTAAACGTATGAATACACCCTATATTTACTTTACGAAAATCCAAAACCTAACCCCTACCGACACCAGGGCCTGAACCCTCCCTATCACCATTGAAGTCATCCATGCTGTACCGTATTCCTGATACTCAATTTCGGCCTCGCGCACACCTCAGGGAAAGACCACATCAGTAACCATAACCGTATAAACATCATACACCCTACCGAAGTCATAACCCTATAACTATCCCTGGTCACTACATCCGACCAGTGCCAATCACCATCGATGTTACCCAAACTTTACAATAACCCTGAACATCAATCCTTATATGGTCCACATATCAGAACGGGTTGTTAAATCAAACTGTAAACCTGTCTTCCCCATACACCTTACTGAACATCTAACCCTAACCCTAGTCCTAACGCCTGGATCTGAACCCTCCCCTTGATCAACATCAACCATGCCTCACTGTAAACCAGAACCCTCAATGTCAGCCTAGACCTAATTTCAGAGTGGGCAAATATCTTTAAACGTATAAGTACACTCCCCATTAACCTTACAGAAATCCGAAAACTAACCCTTATTGATGCCAGGGCCTGAACCCTTCCTGTCACCATGGATGTCATCCATGCCGTACCATAACCCTGATACTCAATCTCGACCTCGCCCACACCTCAGGTTCAGACCATACCTGTAACCATAATCAAATAACCCTCATACACCTTATCGAAATTCTAACCCTTACCTCCGCTCTAGTCACTAGAACTGACCACTCCCAATCACCATCGATGTCACCCAAGCCTTACAATAACCCTGAACATCAATCCTTCCCTGGTCCATATATCAGAAAGGGATGCTAAATCAAACTGTTAACCTGTCTTCGGCATGCACCTTACTGAATATCTAACCCTAACCCTAGTCCTAAGCCCTGGACCTGAACCTTGCCCATGACCAACAACAATTAACCATGCCTCATTGTAAACCAAATCTTCTATCTCGGGCTTCACCTCACCTCATAGCAAGCAAATAACTCTAATAGTATAGGTACACATCCCATAAACCTTACAGGAATCCTAACCCTAACCCTAGCCCTGACACTTGGACCTGACACCTTCCTCTGACCATCAATATCAGTCAGGCCTCACTGTACACCAGAACTCTCAGAAGCAGTCTTGACTTCACCTTAGAGCAGAAATTAACTCAAATCGTGTCCTTATATTCCCCATAAATCCGACAGAACACCTAACCCTAACATTACGCCTGTTCACTAGACCTGATCTCAGCAATCACCATAGATGCCACCCACGCTCGACGATAAACCTGAACATCAATCTTTAACTTGTCCACATCTCAGAACGTGTTGCTAAATCAAACTGTTAACCTCTCTTCCCCATGCACCTTACTGAACGTCTTACCCTAACCCTAGTCATAAACCCTGGAACTGAACCCTCCCCATGACCGTCAACATCAACAATGCCTCACTGTAAACCAGAACCCTACTGTCGTCCTTGACCTCACATAACAGTGAGCAAATAACTAAACGTATAAGTACACGCTATATTTACCTTATGGAAATCCAAAACCTAACCCTTACTGACCCCAGGGCCTGAACCCTCCCTGTGACCATTGATGTCATCCATGCCGTACTGTATCCCTGAAACTCAGTCTCGCCCTCGCGCACACCTCAGGGCCAGACCACATGTGTAACCATAAAATTATAAGCCTCATACACCTTACCGAAGTCATAAACCTAACCCAAAGCCTGGTCACTACAGCAGACCACTCCCAATGACCATCGATGTTACCCAAGCCTTACAATAACCCTGAACATCATTCCTTACATGGTCAACTTATAAGAATGGGTTGCTAAATCAATCTGTAAACATATCTTCCCCATACACCTTACTGAACATCTAACCCTATCCGTAGTCCTAACCCCTGGACCTGAACCTTACCCATTACGATCAACATCAACCTTGCATCATTGTAACCAAACCCTCAATCCCTGAATACACCTCACAATCAAGCAAGCAAATAATTCTAATCGTATAGCTACATGCCCCATAAACCTTACCTGAATCCTAACCCTAACTCTAGCCATGACACTTGGACCTGACAACTTCCCCTGTCCATCAATATCAGTCAGGTCTCACTGTACACAACAACCTTCAAACGCAGTCTTGACCGCACGTCAGAGCTAGAAAATAACTCTAATAGTGTCCTTATATGCCCCATAAATCTGACAGAACACCTAACCCTAACATTACGCCTGGTCACTAGACCTGACCTCGGCAATCACCATTGATGCCACTCATGCTTGAACATACCCCTGAACATCAATCTTTAACTTGTCCACATCTCAGAACGGGTTGCTAAATCAAACTGTTAACCTTTCTTCCCCATGCACCTTATGAGCATCTAACCGTAACCGTAGTCATAAACCCTGGACCTGAACCCTCCACATAACCATCAACATCAACAATGCCTCACTGTAAACCAGAACCTTTAATGTCGTCCTTGACCTCACATAACAGTGGGCAAATAACCCTAAACTTATAAGTACACGCCATATTTACCTTAGGGAAGTCCAAAACCTAACCCTTACCGAAACCAGGACCTGAACCCTCCCTGCACCATTGATGTCATCAATGCCGTACCGTATCCCTGATACTCAATCTCACACACACCAACACCTCAGGGCGTCACCATATCGGTAACCACATCCGAACAACCCTCAAACACCTTACCGAAGTCATAACCCTATCCTTACCCTGGTCACTAGACCTGACCACTCCCAATCACCTTCGATGTCACCCTAGCCTTACATTAGCACTGAACATCAAACCTTACTTGGTCAACATAACAGAAAGGGCTGCTAAATCAAACTGTAAACCTGTCTTCCGCACGCACCTTACTGAATATCTAACCCTAACCCTAGTCCTAACCCCTGGACCTGAACCTTCCCCATGACCATCAACATCAACCATGCCACATTGTAAACCATACCCACAATCTCGGGCTACACCTCACGTCAGAGCAAGCAAATAACTCTAATCATATAGCGACACACCCCATAAACCTTACCGGAATCCTAACCCTAACCCTAGACCTGACACTTGGACCTGACACCTTCACTTGACCATCAATATCAGTTAGGCCTAACTGTACAGCAGAACCCTCAAAAGTGGTCGTGACCGCATGTCAGAGCCAGAAAATAACTTGAATTGTGTCATTATATGCTCCATAAATTTGACAGAACACCTAACCATAACCCTGTGCCTGGTCACTAGACCTGACCTCGGCAATCACCATCGATGCCACCGACACTTGACGATACCCCTGAAAATCAATCTTTAACTTGTCCACATATCAGAATGGGTTGCTAAATAAAACAGTAAACCTCTCTTCCCCATGCACCTTACTGAACATCTAACACTAACCCTGGTCATAACACCTGGACCTGAACCCTCCCAATGACCATCAACATCAACCATGCCTCACTGTAAACCAGAATCCTTAATGTCAGCCTCGACCTCACATCAGAGACAGCAAATAACTATAATCATAGAGCTACATGCCCAATAAACTTTACGGGTATCCTAACCCTAACAATAGCCCTGACACCTGGACCTGACACCTTCCCTGATCATCAATATCAGACAGACCTCAATGTAAACAAGAACCCTAAAATGCGGACTTGACCTCACCTCAGAGCTGGAAAATACCTCTAATCATGTCCTTATATACCCATAAAACTGACAGAACACATAACACTAACCCCACGCCTGGTCACTAGACCTGACCTCTCAATCACCATCGAAGCCACCCACGCCTGACTATATCCCTGAACATCAATCTTTAACTTGTCCACATATCAGAACGGGTTGCATAATAAAACTTGGAACCTGTCTTTCCCATGTACCTTACTGAACATCTAACCCTAACACGAGTCCTAACCCTTGGACCTGAACCTTCCCCATGACCATCAACAACAACCATGCCTCACTGTAAACCAGAACCCTTAATGTCAGCCTAGACCTCACATCCGAGTGGGCAAATAACTCTAAACGTATAAGTACAGTCCCCAGTAACCTTACGGAAAACCGAAACCTAACTTTTCCTGACCCTAGGACCTGAACCATCCCTGTCACCATGGATGTCATCCACGCCATACCATAAACATGATACTCAATCTCGACCTTGCCCACACCTCAGGGCCGGACCATATCTGTAACCATAGCCATATAACCCTCATACACCTTACCGAAATTCTAACCCTTACCCCACTCCTGGTCACTAGACCTGACCACTCCCAATAACCTTCGATGTTACCCTAGCCTTACAGTAAACCTGAACATCATACCTTCCCCGATCCACATATCAGAACGGGTTGCTAAATCAAACTGTAAACCTGTCTTCCCCATACACTTTACTGAACATCTAACCCTATCCCTAGCCCTAACCCTTGCTCCTGAACATTCCCCATGACCATCAGCATCAAACATGCCTCATTGTAAACCAAACCCTCAATCTCGGGATACACTTACTGTCAGAGCAAGCAAATAATTCTAATCGTATAGCTACATGCCCCATAAACCTTACCGGAATCCTAACCCTAACCATAGCCTGGACACTTGGACCTGACACCTTCCCTAGATCATCAATATCGGTCCAGGCTCACTGTAAACCAGAACCTTCACACTCGGACTTGACCTCACGTCAGAGCCAGAAACTAACTCGAATCGTGTCCTTGTATGCCCCACAAATCTGACAGAACGCCTAACCCTACCATTACGCCTGGTCCCTAGACTTGGCCTCGGCAATCACCATCAATGCCACCCATGCTTGACGATACCACTGAACATCAATTTTTAACTTGTCCACATCTCAGAATGGTTTGCTAAATCAAACTGTTAACCTCTCTTCCCCATATACCTTATGAACATCTAAACATAACCCATGTCATAAACCCTGGACCTGAACCCTCCCCATGACCATCAACATCAACCATGCCTCACTGTAAACCAGAACCCTTAATGTCGTCCTCGACCTCACATAAGAGTGGGAAAATAACTATAAACGTATAAGTACACGCCATATTTACCTTACGGAAATCCAAAACCTAACCCTTACGGACCCCAGGGCCTGAATCCCCCTGCACCATTGATGTCATCAATGCCGTACCGTATCCCTGATACTCAATTTCGCACTCGCCCACACGTCATGGTCGGTCATATCAGTAACCATATCCATACAACCCTACCGAAGTCATAACCCTAACCCTAGTCCTGGTCAGTACACCTAACCACTCCCAATCACCTTCGATGTCACTCAAGCCTTACATTAACCCTGAACATCAAACCATACCTGGTGAACATATCAGAACGGGTTGCTAAATCAAACTGTAAACGTGTCTTCTGCATGCACCTTACTGAATATCTAACCCTATCCCTAGTCCTAACCCCTGTACCTGAACCCTATCTGTCACCATTGAGGTGATCCATGTTGTACCGTAACCCTGATACTCAATCTTGCCCTCCCGTACACCTCAGGGCCGGACCACAAATGTAACCATAACTTTATAAACCTCATACACTTTACCGAAGTCAAAACCGTAACTCTAGCCCTGGTCACCACACCAGACCACTCCCAATGTCCATTGATGTTACCAACGCCTGACAAAAACCCTGAACATCAATCCTTACATGGTCCACATATCAGAACGGATTGCTAAATCAAACTACACACACATCTTCCCCATACACCTTACTGAACATCTAACCCTAACCCTAGTCCTAACGCCTGGACCTGAACCTTCTTCATGACCATCAATATCAACCATGCCTCATTGTAAACCAAATCCTCAATCTCGGGCTAGCCGTCACATCACAGCCAGCAAATAACTCTAATCATAAAACTACATGCCCCTTAAACCTTACCGGAATCCTAACCCTAACCCTAGCCAAGACACCTGGACCTGACACCTTCCCCTGATCATAAATATCAGTCAGGCCTCACTGTAAACCACAACCCTTACGCGCGGCCTTGACCGCACGTCAGAGCCCGAAAATAACTCGAATTGTGTCCTAATATGCCTCATAAATCTGACAGAACACCTAACCCTATCCCAACCGCTGGTCACTAGACCTAAATTCGGCACGAACCATTGATGCCACCCACGCTTGACCATAACCCTGAACATCAATCTTTAACTAGTCCACATATCAGAATGGGTTGCTAAATCAAACTGTAATCCTCTCTTCCATGCATCTTACTTAACATCTAACCTAACCCTAGCCCTTACTCCTGCACCTGAACCCTCTGCATGACCAGTAACATCAACCATGCCTCACTGTAAACCAGAACCATTAATGTCGGCCTCGACCTCACATCAGAGTGGGCCAATAACTCTAAACGTATAATTCCACGTCCCATTAACCGTACGGAAAACTTAAACCTAACCCTTAAAGAACTCAGGACCGGAACCCTCCCTCTCACAACTGATGTCATCCATGCCGTACCTTATCCCTGATACTCAATCTCACCTTCGTGCACACCACAGTGCCAGACCACATCTGTAAACATAACCGTATAAACCTCATACACCTAACTGAAGTCATAACTCTTACCCTAGCCCTGGTCACAACACCCGACCACTCCCAATCACCATGTATGTTACCCAAGTATTACAATAACCCTGAACAATTATCCTTACATGGTCCACATATCAGAACGTGTTGCTCAATCAAACTATACACATATTTTCCCCGTACACCTTACTGAACATCTAACCCTAACCCTAGTCCTAACCCCTGAACCTCAACCTTCCCCCATGACCATCATCAACAACCATGCCTAATTGTAAACTAAACCCTCAATCTTGGGCTAGACCTCACATGAGAGCCAGCAAATAACTCTAATCGTATAGCTACACGTCCCATAAACATTACGGGAATCCTAACCCTAACAATAGCCCTGACAACTTCCCCTAATCATCAACATCATTCAGGCCTCACTTTAACAAGAAAGCTCAAACGCAGTGTTGAACTAACCTCAGAGCCGTTAAATAACTCTAATATTGTCCTGATATGACCCATAAAACTGACAGAACCCCAAACCATAACCTGACGCTTGGTTACTAGACCTGACTTCTGCAATCAGGGTCGATACCACCCACGCCTGATGATACACCTGAACATCAATCTTTAACTTGTCCACATATCAGAACGGGTTGCTAAATCAAACTGTAAACCTGTCTTCCCCATGCACGTTACTGAACATCTAAACCTAACCCTAGTCCTAACCCCTGGACCTGAACCCTCCCCATGACCATCAACATCAACCATGCCTCACTGTATACCAGAACCCTTAATGTCAGCCTCGACCTCACATCAGTGTGGGCAAATAACTCTAAACATATAAGTACACGCCCCATTACCCTTACGGAAATCCAAAACCTAAACACTTACCGACCGAAGGACGTGGACCCTCCCTTTCACCATTGATGTCATCCATGCCGTACCATATCCCTGATACTCAATCTTGCCCTCGCACACAATTCAGGGCCAGCCCACATCTGTAACCGTAAACGTATAAACCTCATACACCTTACCGAAGTCATAACCCTAACCCGAGCCCTGGTCACCATAACTGACCACTCCCAATCACCATCAGTGTTACCAGAGCCTTACAATAACATTGAACATCAATCCTTACATGGTCCACATATCAGAACGGGTTGCTAATTCAAACTGTAAACCTGTCTTCCCCATACACCTTACTGAACATCTAACTCTAACCCTAGTCTTAACCCCTGGACCGGAACCTTCCCTATGTCCACCAACATCAACCATGCCTCATTGTAAACCAAACCCTCAATCTCAGGGTAGACTTCACGTCAAAAGCACCAAATAACTCTAATCGTATAGCTACATGCCCAATAAACCTTACGGGAATCTTATCCCCAACCCTAGCCCTGAGAACTTCCCCTGACCGTCAATATCATTCAGGCCTCACTGCAAACTATAACCCTCAAAAGCAATGTTGACATAAACTCAGAGCCGGAAAATAACTCTAAGCATGTCCTTATATGCCCCATAAAACTGACAGAACCCCTAGCCCTAACCCCAAGCCTGGTCACTAGACCTGACCACTGCAATCACCATCGATTACACCCACACCTGACGATAGAGCTGAACATAAATCTTTAAATTGTCCACATATTAGAACAGGTTGCTAAATCAAACTGTAAACTTGTCTTCCCCATGAACCTTACAGAACATCCAACCCTAACCTTAGTCCCAACCCCTGGACCTGAAGCTCCCCATGACCATCAACATAAACCATGCCTCATTGTAAACCAAATAGTCAATCTCGGGCTCGACCTCACATCAGAGCCAGCAAATAACTCAAATCATTTTGGTACACACTCCATAAACCTTATGGTTATCCTAACACTAACCTTAGCCTTGACACCTGGACCTGAAACCTTCCCATGACCATCAATATCAGTCAGGCCTCACTGTATACCAGTACCCTCAAACGCGGTCTTGACCTCAACTCAGAGCCATAAAATAACTCTATTTGTGTCCTTATATGCCCCATAAAACTGACGAAACAACTAAACCTAATCCTATGCCTGGTCACTAGACCTGACTTCGGCAGTCACCATCGATGCCACCTATGCATGACGATAACCCTAAAAATGAATCTTTAACATGTCCACATATAAGAACGGGTTTCTAAATCAAACTGTAAACCACTCTTCCCCATGCACCTTACTGAAACTCTCACCCTAACCCTAGTCCTAACCCCTGGACCTGAACTCTCGCAATGACCATCAACATCTACCATGCCTCACTGTGAACCAGAACCCTTAATGTCGGCCTCGACCTCACATCAGAGTGGGCAAATAAATCTAAACATATAAGTACCCTCCCCATTAACCTTACGGAAATCCGAAACCTAACCCTTACTGACCCCAGCACCTGAACTCTCAATGTCACCAGGGAAGTCATCCATGCCGTACCATAACCCTGATATTCAATCTCGACCTTGCCCACATGCCAGTGCTGGACCATATCTGAAACCGTAAACGTATAACCCTGATACACCTTACTGAAATCCTAACAATAACCCTAGCCCTGGTCACTAGGACTGACCACTCAAAATCACCATCGATGTCACCCAAGCCTTACAATAACCCTGAACATCAATCCTTACCTAGTCCACATATCATAACGGGTTGCTCAATCAAACTGTAAATTTGTCTTCTGCATGCACATTACTGAATATCTAACCCTAACCCTATTCCTAACCCGTGGACCAGATGCTTCCCCATGACCATCAATATCAACCATCCCTCAGTGTAAAACAAACCCTCAATATCGGGCTAGACCTCACATCAGAGTCAACAAATAACTCTAATCATATAGCTATATGCCCCATAAACCTTACGGGTATCCTAACCCTAACCTAGGGTGACAACTGGACTCACACCTTCCCCTGTCATCAATATTAGTCAGGCCTCACTGTACACCAGAAACCTCAAACGCAGTGTTGACCTAACCTCAGAGCCGAAAAATAACTCAAATCATGCCCTTATATGCCCCATAAATCTGACAAAACACCTAACCCTAACCGTACACCTAGTCACTACACCTGACTTCCGCAATCACCATCGATGCCACCCACACATGACAATACCCCTGAACATGAATCTTTACCTTGGCCACATATCAGAACGAGTTGCTAAATCAAACTGTAAACCTCTCTTCCCCATGCACCTTACTGAACATCTACACCTAACCCTTGTCCTAACCCCTGGACATGAAGCTTCCCCGTAATAATCAACATCAACCATGCTTCACTGTCAACCAGAACCCTTAATGTCACCCTTGACCTCACATTAGAGTGGGCAAATAACTCTAAACGTATAAATACATGCCCCATAAACCTTACGGAAATACAAAACCTAACCCTTACCGACCCCAGGACCTGAACCCCAGCTGTCACCATGGATGTCATCCACGCCGTACCATTTCCCTCATACTAAATCTCCCCCTCGCGCACACCTCAGGGCCAGACCACATCTGTAACTGTAACCGTATAAATCTCATACACCTTGCCGGGATCATAACCCTAACACTAGCCTGGTCACTACACCCGACCACTCCCAATCACCATCTATGTTACCCAAGCGTTACAATAAACCTGAACATCAATCCTTACATGGTCCACTTATCTGAACGGGTTGTTAAATGAAACTGTAAACCTGTCTTCCCCATACATCTTACTGAACATCTAACACTTACCCTAGTCTTAACCCCCGGACCTGAACCTACCCCATGATCATCAACATCAACCATGCCTCATTGTAAACCAAACCCTCAATCTCGGGCTAGGCCTCACATCAGAGCCAGTAAATAACTCTAATTGTATTGCTACACGCCACATAAAACTTATGGGAATCCTAACCGTACCACGAATCTTGACAACTTCCCCTGACTATCAATATCATTCAGGCCTCACTGTAAACCAGAACCCTCAAACACTGTGTTCACCTAACCTCAGACCCAGAAAATAATTCTAATCATGTCCTTATATGCCCCATAAAACTGACAAAAAACCTAACACTATCCCTATGCCTGGTCACTAGACCTGACCTCTGCAATCACCGTCGATGCCACCCACGACTGACTATACCCATGAACATCAATCTTTCACTTGTCCACATATCAGAATGGGTTGCTAAATCAAACAGTAAACCTGTCTTCCCCATGCACCTTATTGAACATCTAAACCTATCCCTAGTCCTAACCCCTGGACCTGAACCCTTCCCCTTGACCATCAATATCAACTATGCTTTATTGTAAACCAGAACCCTTAATGTCAGCCTCGACCTCACATCAGAGTGGGAAAATAGATCTAAACGTGTAAGTACACTCCCCATTCACTTTACGGAAATACGAAACATAACCGTTACTGACCACATTACCTGAACCCTCCCTGTCACCATGGATGGCATCCATGCTGTACCATAACCCTGATACTCAATCTCGACCTCGCCCACACCTCAGGGCCGGACCATATTTGTAACCATAACCTTATTAACCTCATACATCATACCAAAATCCTTACCCAAACCCAGCCCTGGTAACTAGACCTGAGCACTCCCAATCACCTTCAATGTCACCCAAGCCTTACAGTAACTCTGAACATCAATCCTTACCTGGTCCACATATCAGAACCAGTTACTAAATCAAAATGTTATCCTGTCTTCCGCATGCAAATTACTGAATATCTAACCCTATTCCTAGGCCAACCCCTCTACCTGAACCTTCCCCATGACCATAAACATCAACCATCCCCCATTGTAAACCAAACCCTCAATCTTGGCTAGGCCTCACATCAGAGCCAGCAAATAACTGTAATCGTATAGCTACAGGCCCCATAAACCTTACAGGTATCGTAACCGTAACCCTAGCCTTGACACCTGGACCTGACACCTTCCCAAGATCATCAATATCTGTCAGGCCTCACTGTAAACCAGAACCCTAAAACGAGGTCTTGAATTCACCTCAGAGCTGGAAAATAACTGTAATCGTGTCCTTATATGCCCCATAAATCTGAAATAACACCTAACCCTAATCCTACGATTGGTCAATAGACCTTACCTCGGCAATCACCGTTGATGCAACCCACGTTTGACGATAAACCTGAACATAAATCTTTTACTTGTCCACATATCAGAACGGGTTGCTAAATCAAACTGTAAATAAACCTCTCTTCCCCATGCATCTTACTGAATATCTAACCCTAACCCTAGTCCTAACCCCTGGACCTGAAAGATCCCCATGACCATCAACATCAACCATGCCTCATTTTAAACCACAGCCTCAATCTCGGGCTAGGCCTCACATCAGGGCCAGTAAATAACTCTAATCATATAGCTACATGCTCCCTAAACGTTACAGTATCCTAATCCTAAGCCTCGCCCTGACACCTGGACCTGACACCTACCCCTGACCATCAATATCAGTCAGATCTCATTGTCCACCACAACCATCAAACGCGGTATTGACCTCACACAGAGCTGGAAAATAACTCGAATCGCATCCTAATAAGCCCCATACATCTGACAGAACACCTAACCCTAACATTATGCGTGGTCATTTTACCTGACATCGGCCATCACCATCGATGCCACCCACGAATGACGACACCCCTGAACATCAATCTTTAACTTGTCCACATCTCAGAAAGGGTTGCTAAATAAAACTGTTAAGCTCTCACCATGCACCCTACTGAACATCTAACCCTTACCCTAGTCCTAACCCCTGGACCTGAACCCTCCCAATGACCATGAACGTCAACCATGCCTCACTGTAAACCAGAGCCCTTAATGTCAGCCACGACCTCACATCAGAGTGGGCAAATAACTCTAAACATATAAATACACGCCCCTTTAACCTTACGGAAATCCAAAACGTAACCCTTACTGACGCCAGGACCTGAACTCTCCCTGTCACCATTGATGTCATCCATGCCATACGGTATCCCTGATACTTATTCTAGCCCTCGCGAACACCTCAGGGCCGGACTACATCTGTAACTGTAACCGTGTAAACCTCACACACGTTACTGAAATCATGACCTTAACTCGAGACCTGGTCACTAGACCTGACCATTCCCACCACCTTCGATGTCACCTAAGCCTTACAGTAACCCTGAACATCAATCCTTACCTGGTCCACATATCAGAACGGGTTGATAAATCAAACTGTAAACCTGTCTTCCACATGCACCATACTGAATATCTAACCCTAAACTTAGTCCTAACCCCTGGACCTGAAACTCCCCCATGACCATCAACATTAACCATGCCTCATTTTAAACCACAGCCTCAATCTTGGGCTAGGCCTCACATCAGAGCCAGTAAATAACTCTAATCATATAGCTACACGCTCCCTAAATGTTACAGTATCCGAACACTAACCCTATCCCTGACACCTGGATGTGACACCTTCCTCTGATCATCAATATCAGTCAGGCCTCACTGTAAACCACAACCCTAAAATGCGTTCTTCACCTCACCTCACAGTCGGAAAATAACTCTAATCATGTCTTTATACACCCCATAAATCTCAGAGAACACCTATCCCTAACCCTATGCCTGGTCATTAGAACTGACCTCTGCAATCACCATCAATGCCACCCACGCCTGACGATACCCCTGAACATCAATCTTTAACTTGTCCACATATCAGAACAGGTTGCTAAATTAAACTTGGAACCTGTCTTCCCCATGCACCCTTCTGAACATCTAATCCTAACCCTAGTCCTAACCCCTGCACCTGACACTTCCCTATGACCATCAACATCAACCATGTCTCATTCTAAACCAAACCCTCAATCTCCGGCTTGACCTCACATCAGAGATGGTAAATAACTCTAGTTATATAGCTACATGCCCCATAAACCTTACGGGAATCCTAACCCTAACCATAGCCCTGACAACTTCCCCTGATCATCAACATCATTCTGGCCTCACTGTAAACCAGAATCTGAAATGCAGTGTTGACCTAACCTCAGAGCCGGAAAATAACTCTAATCATGTCCTTATATGCAGCACAAAACTGATAGAACACTTAACCCTAACCCTACGCCTGGTCACTAGGCCTGACCTCTGCAATAACCGTCGATGCCACCAATGCCTGACGATACACCGGAACATGAATCTTTAACTTTTCCACATATCAGAATGGGTGGCTAAATCAGCCTGTAAACCTGTCTTCCCCATGCACCTTACTGAACATCTAACCTTAACCCTAGTCCCAACCCCTGAACCTGAAGCTTCCTCATGACCATCAACATCAACTATGCCTCATTGTAAAGCAAATCCTCAATCTCGGAATAGACCTCACATCAGGCAAGCAAGTAACTATAGTCATATAGCTACATGCCACATAAACCTTACGGGTATCCTAACATTAACCCTAGCATTGACACATGGACCTGAAACCTACCACTGATCATAAAGATCAGTAAGGCCTCACTGTAAACCAGAACCCTAAAATGCGGTTTTGACCTCACCTCAGAGCCAGAAAATAACTCTAATCGTGTCTTTATATGCCCCATAAAACTGACAGAACACCAAACCCTAACCAAACACCTGGTCACTTGACCTGAATCCTGCAGTTACCATTGATGACATCCACACCTGACGATACCCCAGAACATCAATCGTTCCATTGTCCACATATCAGAATGGGTTGCTAAATCAAACTTGGAACCTGTCTTTCCCATGCACCTTACTGAACATCTAACCCTAACCCTAGTCCTAACCCCTGGACCTGAACCCTCCCCATGATCACCAACATCAACCATGCCTCACTGTAAACCAGACCCCTTAATGTCAGCCTCGACCACACATCAGAGTGGGCAAATAACTCTAAACGTATAAGTACACGCCCAATTAACCTTACAGAAATCCAAAAACTGACACTTACAGACCCTATGCCCTGAACCCTCCCTGTCACCATGTATGTCATCCATGCCATACCATATCCCTGATATTCAATCTCACACTCGCCAACACCTCAGGACCGCACCACATCTGTAACCGTAACCGTATAACCCTAATACACCTTACCAAACTCATAACCCTAACTCTAGCCTGGTCACTAGACCTGACCACTCCCAATCACCTTCAATGTCACCCAAGCATTACAGTAACCTGAACATTAATCCTTACCTGCTCCACATATGAGAACGTGTTGCTTAATCAAACTGTAAACCTGTCTTCCGCATGCACCTTACTTAATATATACCCCAAACCCTAGTTCTAACCCCTGGACCTGAAACTTCCCATTGACCATCAACATAAACCATGCCTCATTGTAAATCAAACCCTCAATCTCGGGCTACACATCACATCAGACTAAGCAAAAACTCTAATTGTATAGAAACATGCTCCATAAAACTTCCCGGAATCCTAACCCAAACCCTGGCCCTGACACTTGGACCTGAAACCTCTCCCGAACCATCAATATCAGTCAGGTCTCACTGTACACCAGAAACCTCAAACACGGTCTTGACCCACGTCACAGGCAGAAAATACTTCGAATCATGTGCTTATATGCCCCAAAAATCTGACATAACACCTAACACTAACCCTATGCCTGGTCACCAGACCTGACATCGGCAATCACAATCGATGCCACCCACGCCTGACGATACCCCCAAACATCACTCTTTAACTTGTCCACATATCAGAACGGGTTGCTAAATCAAACTTGGAACCTGTGTACCCCATGCACCTTGCTGAACATCTAAACCTAACCCTAGTCCTAACGCCTGGATCTGAACCCTCCCAATGACAATCAACATCAACATCAACATCAACTATGCCTCACAGCGAACCAGAACCCTTAATGTCAGCCTCGACATCACATCAGAGTGGGCAAATAACTCTAAACGTACAATTACACTCGCCATTATACTTACAGAAATCCGAAACCTAACCCTAACTTACCCCAGGATATGAACTCTCCCTGTCACCATGGATGACATCCATGCCGTACCAAAATCCTGATACTCAATCTCGACCTCGCCCACACCTCAGGGCCAGACAACATTTGTAACCGTAACCGTATAACCCTCATAAACCTTACTGAAATCCTTGTACTAAACCTAACCCTCATCACTGGAACTGCAAACTCCCAATCAATATCGATGTCACCCAAGCCATACTATAACGCTGAACATCAATCCTTAACTGGTCCACATATCAGAAAGGGTTGCTAAAACAAACTGTAAACCTGTCTTCCGCATGGACCTTACTGAATATCTAACCCTAACCCGAGTCCTAACACCTCGACCTGAACCGTCACAATGACCATCACCAACAACATCAACCATGCCTCATTGTAAACCAAACCCTCAATCGCGAGCTACACCTAACGTCAGAGGAAGCAAATAACGCTAATGATATACCTACATGCCCCATAAATCTTATGGGAATCCTAACCCTAACCGTATCCCTGACACCAGGACCTGAAACCTTCCCCTGATCATCGATATCAGTCAGGCCTCACTGTGCACCAGAACCCTCAAACTTAGTGTTGACCTAACCTCAGAGTCGGAAAATAACTCAAATCCTGTCGTTATATACCCCATAAATCTGACAGAACACCTAATGCTAACCCTATGCCTGTTCACTAGACCGGACCTCGGCAATCACCATCGATTCCACCTACACCTGACGAAACCCCTGAAACATCAATCTTTAACTTGTCCACATATCAGAATGGGTCACTAAATCAAACTTGGAACCTGTCTTCCCCATGCACCTTACTGAATATTTAACCCTAACCCTAGTCCTAACCCCTGGACTTGAACCCTCCCCATGACCATCAACATCAACCATGCCTCACTGTAAACCAGAATCCTTAATGTCGGCCTCGACGTCACGTCACAGTGGGCAAATAACTCTAAACGTATAAGTACATGCCGTATTAACCTTACGGAACTCCAAATCCTAAGCCTTACCGACCCCAGGACCTGAACCGTCCCTGTCACCATTGATGTCATCCATGCCGTACCGTATCCTTGATACTCAATCTCACCCTCACGCACACCTCATGGCCGGGCCACCTCTGTAACCGTAACCGTATAAAAATGACACACCTTACCGATTTCATAGCCCTAACATTAGCCCTGGTCACTACACCCGAACACTCCCAATTACCATCAATGTTACCCAAGCCTTACAATAGCCCTGAACATCAAACCTTACATGGTCCACATATCAGAACTGGTTGCTAAATGAAACTGTAATTCCCCATACACCTTACTGAACATCTAACCCAAACTGCAGTCCTAAACCCTGGACCTGAACCTTCCCCATGTCCACCAACATCTACCATGCCTCATTGTAAACCAAACCCTCAATCTTGGGCTACACCTCATGTCAGAGCAAGCAAATAACTCTAATCGTATAGCTGCACACCCCATAAACCTTACCGGAATCCTAACCCTAACCCAGGCCCTGACACATGGACCTGACACCTTCCCCTGGCCATCAATATAAGTCAGGCCTCACTGTATACCAGAAACCTCAAACGCGGTCTTGACCCACGTCACAGGCAGAAAATACTTCGAATCATGTGCTTATATGCCCCATAAATCTGACAGAACACCTAACCCTAACCCTACGCCTGGTCACCAGACCTGACCTCGGCAATCACCATCGATGCCACCCACGTCTGACGATACCCCCGAACATCAATCTTTAACTTGTCCACATATCAGAATGGGTTGCTAAATCAAACTTGTAACCTGTGTTCCCCATGCACCTTACTGAACATCTAAACCTAACCCTAGCCCTAACCCCTTGACCTGAACCCACCCCATGACCATCACCATAAACCATGCCTCACTGTAATCCAGAACCCTTAATGTCAGCCTTGACCACACATCAGAGTGGGCAAATCACTCTAAACGTATAAGTGCACACCCCATTAACTTCATGGAAATCCTCAACCTAACCTTTACCAACACCAGGACCCGAATCCTCCCTGTCACCATTGATGTCATCCATGCTGTACTGTATCACTGATACTCAATCTCACCCTCGCCGACACGACCGGCATGCACCACATCTGTGATCGTAATCGTATAAGCCTCATACACCTTACCGAAGTCGTAACCTTGACCCGATCCCTTTTCATCAGATCTAAGCACTACCAATAACCTTCGATGTTACGCAAGCCTTACAGTAACCCTGAACATCAACCCTTACCTGGTCCACATATCGGAACGGGTAGCTAAATCAAACTGTAAACCTGTCTTCCACATGCACCTTACTGAATATCTAACCCTAACCCTAGTCCTAACCCCTGGACCTGAACCTTCCGCATGCCCATCAACATCAACCATGCCTCATTGAAACCAAACCCTCGATCTCGGGATACACCTCATATCAGAGCAAGCAAATAATGCTAATCGTATAGCTACACGCCCCATAAACCTTACCAGAATCCTAACCCTAACCCTAGCCATGACACTTGGACCTGACACCTTCCCCTGACCATCAACATCAGTTAGGACTCACTGTCCACCACAACCCTTAAACATGGTCTTGACTGCACGTCCGAGCTGGAAAATAACTGGAATTGTGTCCTCATATGCCCCATAAATCTGACAGAACACCAAACCCTAACATTATGCCTGGTCACTAGACCTAACCTCGTCAATCACAATTGATGCCACCCACCCTTGACGATACCCCTGAACATCAATCTTTAACTTGTCCACATCTCAGAAAGGGTTGCTAAGTCAAACTGTTAACCTCTCTTCCCCATGAACCTTACTGAACATCTAACCATAACCCTAGTCATAAACCCTGGACCTGAACCCTCCCATGACCATGAACATCAACAATGCCTCACTGAAAACCAGAACCCTAAATGTCAGCCTCGGCCTCACATCCAAGATGGCAAATAACTCTAAACGTACAAGTACACGCCCCATTTACCTTATTGAAATCCAAATCCTAACCCTTACCGACTCCAGGGCCTGAACCCTCCCTGTCACCATTGATGTCTTCCATGCCGAACCATATAACTGATACTCAATCTCGCCGTCGTGCGCACATCAGGGAAGGACCACATCTGTAACCATAACCGTATAAGCCTCATACACCCTACCGAAGTTATAACCCTATCCCTAGCCCTGGTCCCTATACCCGACCACTACCAATCACCATCGATGTTACACAAGTCTTACAATATCCCTGAACATCAATCCTTACATGGTTCACATATCAGAACGGATTATTAAATCAAACTGTAAGCCTGTCTTCCCCATACACCTTACTGAACATCTAAACCTAACCCTAGTTCTAACCCTTGGACCCGAACTTTCCCCAATTTCATCAATATAAACCATGCCTCATACTAAACCAAACCCTCAATCTCGGGCTAGAGCTCAAATCAGAGCCAGCAAATAACTCTAATCATATAGCTACATGCCACATAAACCTTAAGGATATCCTAAACGTAACCATAGCCCTGACACCTGGAACTGAAACCTTCCCCTGATCATCAGTAACAGTCAGGCCTCACTGTAAACAAGGTCCGTAAAATGCGGTCTTGACCTCACCTCAGAGCCCGAAATTAACTCTAATCTTGTCCTTATATGCCCCCAAAATCTGACAGAACACCTAACCCTAACCCTATGCCTGGTCACCAGACCGGACCTTGGCAATCACCATCGATGCCACCCACGCTTGACGATATCACTAAACATCAATCTTTAACTTGTCCACATTTCAGAACGGGTTGCTAAATCAAACTTGGAACCTGTGTTCCCCATGCACCTTACTGAACATCTAAACCTAACTATAGCCCTTACCCATGGACCTGAACCCACCCCATGACCATCAACAACAACCATGCCTCCCTGTAAACCAGAACCCTTCATGTCAGCCTCGACCTCAAATCAGAGTGGGCAAATAACTCTAAACATATAAGTACACGCCCCATTTACCTTATGGAAATCCAAAACCTAACCGTTACTGACCCCAGGACCTGAATCCTCCCTGTCATCATGGACGTCATCCATGCGGTACCATAACGTTGATACTCAATCTCGACCTCGCCCACACCGCAGGGCCGGACAAATATCTGTAAAGGTAACCGTAAAACCTTCATACACCTTACAGAAATCCTAACCCTAACCCTAGGCCTTGTCACTAGAACTGACCACTCCCAATCACCATCGATGTCACCCAAGCCTTACAATAACACTGAACATCAATCTTTCCCTTGTCCACATATCATAAGGGGTTGCTAAATCCAACTTGGAACCTGTCTTCTCCATGCACCTTACTGAACATCTAACCCTAACCCTAGTCCTAACCCCTGGACCTGAACCCTCCCCATGATCATCAACATCAACCATGCCTATTGTAAACCAGACACCTTAATGTCAGACTCAAACCCACATCAGAGTGGGCAAATAACTCTAAACGTATAAGTACACGCTCAATTAACCTTATGGAAATCCAAAGACTGACACTTACAGACCCTATGACCTGAAACCTCCCTGTCACCATGGATATCATCTATGCCATACCATATCCCTGATATTCAATCTCACCCTCACCAACACCTCAGGGCCGCCCCACATCTTTAACTGTAACCGTATAACCCTCAAACACTTTACCGAACTCATAACCCTAACCCTAGCCTGGTCACTAGACCTGACCACTCCCAATAACCTTCGATGTCACCCAAGCCTTACAGTAACCCTGAACATCAATCCTTACCTGCTCCACATATGAGAACGTGTTGCTTAATCAAACTGTAAACCTGTCTTCCGCATGTACCTTACTGAATATGTAACCCAAACTCTAGTTCTAACCCCTGGACCTGAAACTTCCAATTGACCATCAACATAAACCATGCTTCATTGTAAATCAAACCCTCAATCTCCGGCTACACCTCACATCAGACTAAGCAAAACCTCTAATCGTATAGCTACACGATCCATAAAACATCCCGGAATCCTAACCAGAACCCTGGCCCTGACACTTGGACAAGACACCTTCCCCTAACCATCAAAATAAGTCAGGCCTCACTGTACACCAGAACCCTCAAACGCGGTCTTGACCCACGGCAGAGCCATAAAATACGTCAAATAGTGTGCTTATATGCTCCAAAGTCTGATAGAACACATAATCCTAAACCTACACCTGGTTACCAGACCTGACCTCGACAATCACCATCAATGCCACCCATGCCTGACGATACCCCCGAACATCAATCTTTAACTGGTCCACATATCAGAACGGGTTGCTAAATCAAATTGAAACCTGTGCTTCCCATGCACCTTACTGAATATCTAAACCTCACCCTAGCCCTAACCCCTGGACCTGAACCCACCCCATGACCATCAACATCAACCATGCCTCACTGTTAACCAGAACCCTTAATGTCAGCCTTGACCACACATCAGAGTGGGCAAATCACTCTAAACGTATAAGTACACGCCCCGTTAACCTTACATAAATCCTCAACCTAACCCTTACCGACACCAGGACCCTAACCCTCCCTGTCCCCATTGATGTCATCCCTGCTGTACTGTATACCTGATACTCAATCTCACTCTCGCGCACACGTCAGGGCTGCACCACATCTGTGACCGTAACCGTATAACCCTCAAACACCTTACCGAAGTCATAAACCTAACCCTAGCACTGCTCACCAGACCTGAGCACTACCAATCACCTTCGATGTCACGCAAGCCTTACAGCAACCATGAACATCAATCCTTACCTCGTTCCCATATCAGAACGTGTTGCTAAATAAAACTGTAAACCTGTCTTCTGCATGCACTTTACTGAATATCTAGCGCTAAACCTAGTCCTAACCCTTGAACCTGACACCTTCCCCTGACCATCAATATCTGTCAGGTCTCACTGTACACCAAAACCTTCAAACGCAGTCTTGACCGCACGTCAGATCTGGAAAATAAAAATAACTTGAATCGTGTCCTTATATGCCCCATAAATCTGACAGAACACCTAACCGTAACATTACGCCTGGTCACTAGACCTGAACTCGGCATTCACCACGGATGCCACCCACGCTTGACGATACCCCTGAACATCAATCTTTAACTTGTCCACATATCAGAACGGGTTGCTAAATCAAACAGTAAACCTCTCCTCCCCATGCGCCTTACTGAACATATACCCCTAACCCTAATCCTAGCCCCTGGACTAGAACCCTCCCAATGACCATCAACATCAACCATGCCTCACTGTAAACCAAAACCTTTAAGGTCAACCTCGACCTCGCATCAGAATGGGGAAATAACTCTAAACCTATAAGTACACGCCCCATTTACCTTACGGAAATCCAAAACCTAACCCTTACTCACCACAGGACCTGAACCTTCACTGTCACCGCAGATGTCATCCATGCCATACCATATCCCTGATACTCAATCTCCACCTCGCACACAACTCAGGGCCGGACCATATCTGTAAAGGTAACCGTATAACCTTCATACACCTTACCATAATAATCACCCTAACCCTAGCCCTCGTCACTAGAACTGCCCACTTCCAATCAACATCGATGTCACCTAAACCTTACAATAACACTGAACATCAATCCAACCTTGTCTGCATACCAGAATGGGTTGCTAAATCAAACTGTAAATATTTCTTCCACATGCACCTAACTGAACATCTAACCCTAAACCTAGTCCTAACCCCTGGACCTGAACCTTCCCCATGACCATCAACATCAACCATGCCTCATTTTAACGAAACCCTCAATCTCGGGCTACAACTCACGTCAGAGCAAGCAAATAACTCTAATCGTATAGCTGCACTCCCATAAACCTTACCGGAATCCTCACGCCAACACTATCCATGACACTTGGACCTGACACCTTCCCCTGACCATAAATATCAGTCTGGCCTCACTGTACACCAGAACCTTTCAAACGCTGTCTTGACCGCATGTCAGAGCCAGAAAATAACTCGAATCATGTCCTTATATGCCCCATAAATCTGACAGAACACCTAACCCTAACCCTACGCCTGGTGAATGGACCTGACCTCGGCAATCACCATCGATGTCACCCACGCTTGAGGATACCCCTGAACATCAATCTTTAACTTCTCCACATATCAGAATGATTTGCTAAATCAAACTGTTAACCTGTTTTCCACATGCACCTTACTGAACATCTAACCCTAACCCTAGTCTTAACCCCTGGACCTGAATCCTCCCCATGACCGTCAACATCAAACATGCCTCACTGTAAACAAGAACCCTTAATGTTGGCCTCGACTTCACATCACAGTGTGCAAACAAGTCTAAACGTATAAGTACACGCTCCATTAACATTACGGAAATCCTAAACCTAACCCTTACCTACCCCAGGACCTGAACCCTCCCTATCACCATTGATGTCATCCATGCTGTACTGAATCCCTGATACTCTATCTTGCCCTAGCACACACCTCAGGGCCGGACCACGTCTGTAACCATAACCTTATAAGCCTCATACACCTTACCAAAGTCATAACCTTAACCCTAGCCCTGCTCACCAGACCTGACCACTAACAATCACCGTCGATGTCGCCCAAGCCTCACAGTAACCCTGAACATCAATCCTTACCTGGTCCCCATATCACAACTGGTTGCTAAATCAAACTGTATACATGTCTTACACATGCACCTTACTGATGATCTAACAATAATCCTAGTCCTAACCCTGAACCTGAACCTTCACCATGACCATCAACATCAACCATGCGTCATTGTAAACCAAACCGTCAATCTCGAGATACACCTCACACCAGAGTAAGCCAATAATACTAACTGTATAGCTACATGCCACATAAACCTTACCGGAATCCTAACCCTAACCCTAGCCTGACACGTGGACCTGACACTTTCCGCTGTCCATCAATATCAGTCAGGTCTCACTGTACACCACAACTTTCAAACGCGGTCTTGACCGCAGGTCAGAGCTGGAAAATAAGTCGAATACTGTCCTTATTTGCCCCATAATCTGACAGAACTCCTAACCTTATCATTACGCCTTGTTACTAGACCTGACCTAGCCAATCTCCATTCATGCCACCCACGCTTGACGATACACCTTAACATCAATCTTTAACTTGTCCACATCTCAGAACGGGTTGCTAAATCAAACTGTTAACCTCTCTTCCCCATGCAACATACTGAACATCTAACCATAACCTTACTCATAAACCCTGGACCTGAACCATCGCCATGACCATCAACATCAACCATGCCTCCCTGTAATCAAGATAACTTAATGTCAGCCTCGACCTCACATCAGAGTGGGCAAATCACTCTAAACGTATAAGTACACTCCCCATTAAACTTAGAGAAATCCAAAACCTAACCCTTAATGACCCCAGAATCTGAACCCTCCCTGTCGCCATGGATGACATCCATGCCATACCATAACCTTGATACTCAATATCGACCTTGCCCACACCTCAGGGCCGGACCATATCTGTAAAGTTTACCGTATAACCTTCATATACCTTACCAAAATCCTAACCCTAACCCCAGCCATCGTCAATAGAACTGACCACTCCCAATCACCATCGATGTCACCCAAGCCTTACTATAACCCTGAACATCAATTCTTCCCTTGTCCACATATAAGAATGGGTTGCTAAATCAAACTGTAAACCGGTATTCCGCATGCACCTAACTGAATATCTAGCCATAAATCTAGTCCTAACCCCTGGACCTGAACCTTCCCCATGACCATTAACATCAACAATGCCTCATTGTAAACCAAACCCTCAATCTCGGGCTACACCTCACATCAGAGCAAGCAAAACACTCTAATCGTATAGTTACACACCCCATAAACCTTACCGGAATCCGAACCCTAACTCTTACCCTGACACTTGAACCTGACATCTTCCCCTGACCATCAATATCAGTCAGGCCTCGCTGTACACCAGAACCTTTAAGCGGTGTTGATCACACGTCAGAGCTGGAAAATAACTAGGAAAATGTCCTTATATGCCCCATAAATCTGACAGAACACCTAACCTTAAATCTACGCCTGGTCACTAGACCTGACCTCGGCAATCACCGTCGATGCCACCCACGCTTGAGGATACCCGTGAACATCAATCTTTAATTTCTCCACATATCAAAATGGGTTGCTAAATCAAACTGTTAACCTGTTTTCTGCATGCACCTTGCTGAACATTTAACCCTAATCTCAGTCCTAACCCCAAGACCTGAACCCTCCCCATGACCATCAACATCAACAATGCTCACTGTAACCAGAACCCTTAATGTCGGCCTCAACCTCACATCACAGTGGGCAAATAACTCTACACTTATAAGTACACGCCCCATTAACCTTATGGAAATCCTAAACCTTACACTTACTGACCCCAGGACCTGAACCCTCCCCATGAACATCAACATCAACCATGCCACACTGTAAATCAGAACACTTAATGTCAGCTTCAACCTCACATCAGAGAGGGCAAATAACTCTGAACGTGTAAGTACATGCCCCTTAACCTTACAGAAATCCTAAACCTAACCCTTACCAACCCCAGGACCTAAACCCTCCCTGTTACCATTGATGTCATCCATCCCGTACCGATACCCTGATAATCAATCTTGCCCTAGCGCACACCTCACGGCCGGACTACATCTGTAACTGTAAACTTATAAGCCTCATACACCTTACCAAAGTTATAAACCTAACCATAGCCCTGCTCACCAGACCTGACCACCACCAATCACCTTCAATGTCGCCCAAGCCTTACACTAACCCTGAACATCAATCCTTACCTGGTCCACATATCAGAAAGGGTTGCTAAATCAAACTGTAAATCTGTCTTCTGCATGCACCTAAAAGAATATCTAACCCTAACCCTAGTCCTATCCCCTGGAACTGAACCTTCCCCATGACCATCAACATCAACCATGCCTCATGGTAAACCAAACCCTCAATCCCGGGCTACACCTCATGTAAGAGAATGCAAATAATTCTAATCATATAGCTACATGCCCCACAAACCTTACCGGACATCCTAACAGTAACACTAGCCCTGACACGTGAACCTGACACCTTCCCCTGAACATCAATATCAGTCAGGCCTCACTGTACACCAGAACCGTCAAACGCGGTCTTGACCTGACCTCAAAGCCAGAAAATAACTCTAATCGTGTTCTTATATATCCCATAAAACTGACAGAACACATAATACTAACCCTATGCCTGGTCACTAGACCTGACCTCGGCAATCACCACAGAAGCCACCCATGCGTAACGATATCCCTGAACATCAATCTTTAACTTGTCCACATATCAGAACGGGTTGTTAAATAAAACTTGGAACCTGTCTTACCCATGCACCTTACTGAACATCTAACCCTAACCCTAGTCCTAACCCCTGACCTGAACCCTCCCAATGATGATCAACATCAACCATGCCTCACTGTAAACCAGAACCCTTAATGTCAGCCTCGACCTCACATCAGAGCCAGAAAATAATTCTAATCATATAGCTAAATGCCCCATTAAATTTACCGGTATCCAAAACACTATCCATAGCCCTCACACATGGACATGACACCTTCCCTGATCATCAATATCAGTCAGGCCTCACTATAAACCAGAACCCTAAAATTCAGCCTTGACCTGACCTCAGAGCCGGAAAATAACTCTAATCGTGTCCTTATATGCCACATAAAACTGACAAAACCCCTAAACCTAACCCTACGCATGGTCACTAGACCTGACCTCTGCAATCATCACCGAAGCCACCCACGCCTGACGATATCCCTGAACATCAATCTTTAACTTGTCCACATATCAGAACGGGTTGCTAAATCAAACTTGGAACCTGTCTTCCCCATGCACCTTACTGAACATCTAAACCTACCCTCGTCCTAACCCCTGGACCTGAACACTCACCATCACCATCAACATCAACCATGCCTCACTGTAAACCAGAACCCTTAATGTCAGCCTAGACCTCACATCCGAGTGGGCAAATAACTCTAAACCTATAAGTACACGCCATATTTACCTTACGGAAATCCAAAACTTAACCAATACCGACCCTAGGGCTTGGACCCTCCCTGTCACCATTGATGTCATCCATGCCGTACCGTATCCCTGATACTCAATCTCTCCCTCGTGAACAACTCAGGGAAGGACCACATCTGTAACCATAACCGTATAAACCTCATACACCTTACCGAAGTCATAACCCTATCCCTAGCTCTGGTCACTACACCCGACCACTCTCAATCACCATCGATGTTACCCAAGCCTTACAATAACCCTGAACATCAATCCTTACATGGTCCACATATCAGAACGTGTTGCTAAATCAAACTGTAAACCTGTCTTCCCCATACACCTTGCTGAACAACTAACCCTAACCCTAGTCCTAAACCCTTTACCTGAACACTCCCAATGACCATCAACATCAACCATGCCTCACTGTAAACCAGAACCCTTAATGTCATCCTCAACATCACATCAGAGCCAGCAAATAACTCAAATCAAATAGCTACACGCCCCATAAATTTAACAGGTATTCTTACCCTAACCACAGCCCTGACGGCTGGACCTGACACCTTCCCTGATCATCAATATCAGTCAGGCCTCACTGTGAACAATAACCGTAAGATGCGGTCTTGACCTCACCTCAGAGCCGGAAAATAACTCTAATCATACCCTTACGTATCCTATAAAATTGACAGAACACATAACACTAACCCTACGTGTGCTCAGTAGACCTGACCTCTGCACTCAGCACCAAAGCCACCCACGCCTGACGATATCCATGAACATAAATCTTTAACTTCTCCACATATCAGAACAGGTTGCTAAATCAATCTTGGAACCTGTCTTCCCCATGCACCTTACTGAACATCTAACTCTAACCATAGTCCTAACCCCTGGACCTGACCATCAACATCAACCATGCCTCACTGCAAACCAGAACCCTTAATATTGGCCTCGACCTCACATCACAGTGGGCAAATAACTCTAAACGTATAAGTACATGCACCATTAACCTTACGGAAATCCTATACCTAACCCTTACCGACCCCAGGACCTGAACCCTCCCTTCACCATTGATGTCATCCATGCTAGACCGTATTGCTGATTCTCAATCTTGCCCTTGTGCACACCTAAGGGCTGGAACACATCTGTAACCATAACCTTATAAGCCTCATACACCTTACCGACGTCATAACCCTAAACCTAGGCCTGGTTACTACACCAGACCTCTCCTAATGACGATCGATGTTACCCACGCTTTACAATAACCCTGAACATCAATCCTTACATGGTCCACATATCAGAACGGGTTGCTAAATCTATCTGTAAACATATCTTCCCTATACACCTTACTGAACATCTAACCCTATCCCTAGTCCTAAACCCTGGAGTTGAAACTTCCCCATGACCATCAATATTAACCATGCCTCATTGTAAACCAAACCCTCAATCTCGGCATACACCTCACGTCAGAGCAAGCAAATAATTCTAATCGTGTAGCTAAACGCCCATAAACCTTAGCGGAATCCTAACCCTAACCCTCGCCCTGACACTTGGAACTGACACCTTCCCTTCACCATCAATATCAGTCAGGCCTCACGGTAAACCGGAACCCACCAACGCGGTCTTGAACGCATGACAGATCAAGAAAATAACCCGAATCATGAAATTATATGCCCCATAAATGTGACAGAACACCAAACCCTAACCCTTCGCCTGATTACTAGACCTGACATCGGCCAACACCATTGATGCCTCCCACGCTTGACGATACCCATGAACATCAATCTTTAACTTGTCCACATATCAGAAAGGGTTGCTAAATCAAGCAGTAAACCTCTCTTCCCCATGCACCTTACTGAACATCTAACCCTAACCCTAGTCCTAACCCCTGGACTTGAACACTCCACATCACCATCAACATCAACCATGCCTGACTGTAAAGCAGAACAATTAATGTCAGCTTCGACCTCACATCAGAGCCAGCAAATAACTAATCATATAGCTACATGCCCCATAAACTTTATGGGTATTCTAACACTAAACATAGCCATGACAACTGGACCTGACACCTTCCCTGATCATCAATATCAGGCCTCACTGTAAACCAGAACCCTAAAATGCGGTCTTGACCTCACCTCACAGCCGGAAAATAACTCTAATCGTGTCCTTATATATCCCATAAAACTGAAAGAACAGATAACACTAACCCTATGCCTGGTCACTAGATGTGACCTCTGCAATCACCACTGAAGCCACCCACGCCTCACGATATCCCTGAACATCAATCTTTAACTTGTCCACATATCATAACGGGTTGCTAAATCAAACTTGGAACCTGCCTTCCCCATGCACCTTACTGAACATCTAACCCTAACCCTAGTCCTAACCCCTGGACCGGAACCTTCCCAATGACGATCAACATCAACCATGCCTCATTGTAAACCAGAACCCTTAATGTCAACCTAGACCTCACATCCGAGTGGGCAAATAACTTTAAACGTATAAGTACACTCCCCATTAACCTTACGGAAATCTGAAACCTAACCCTTACTGACCCCAGGACCTGAATGCTCCCTGTCACCATGGATGTCATCCATGCCATACCATAACCCTGATACTCAATCTCGACCTCGTCCACACCTCAGGGCCAGACCACATCTGTAACCGTAACCGTATAACCATCATACACGTTACCGAAATGCTAACTCTTACCTTAGCCCTGGTCAATAGAACTAACCACTCCGAATCACGATCGGTGTCACCCAAGTTTACAATAACCCTGAACATCAATCATTCCCTGGTCCACATATCAGAACAGGTTGCTAAATCAAACTGTTAATCTGTCTTCCGCATGCACCTTACTGAATATTTAACCCTAACCCTAGTTCTAAACCTTGGAACTGAACCTTCCCCATGACCATCAACATCAACCATGCCTCATTGTAAACCAAACCCTCAATCTCGGGCTACATCTAACGTCAGAGCAAGCAAATAACTCTAATCGTATAGCTACATGCCCCATAAACCATACCAGAATCCTCACCCTAACGCTAGCCCTGACATTTGGAACTGACATCATCCCCTGACTATCAATATCAGTCAGGCCTCACAGAACACCAGAAACCTCAAACGCGGTCTTGACCTCACCTCAGAGAAGGTAAATAACTCTAATCGAGTCCTTCTAAGCCCCATAAATCGGACAGAATACGTAACCCTAACCCTACGCCTGGTAACTAGACCTGACCTCAGCAATCACCATCGATGCCACCCACGCCTAACGATACCCGTGAACATCAATCTTTACCTTCGACACATATCAGAAAGGGTTGCTAAATCAAAATGTAAACATATCTTCCCCATACACCTTACTGAACATCTAACCCTAACCCTAGTGCTAACGCCAGGATTTGACTCGTCTCCATTACCATCAACATTAACCATGCATCATTGTCAACCAAATCCTCTATCTCGGTATAACCCTCACATAAGAGCCAGCAAATAACTGTAATCATATAGCTACACGCCCCATAAACCTTACGGGTATCCTATCCCTAACCCTAGCCATGACACCTGGACCTGACACCTTCCCATAATCATCAATATCAGTCAGGCCTCACTGTAAACCACAACCCTCAAACGAAGTCTTGACCGCAAGTCAGAGCCGGAAAATAACTCTAATCGTGTCTTTATATGCCTATAAAACTGACAGAACACATAAACCTAACCCTACGCCTGGTCACTAGACCTGACCTCTGCAATCACCGTCAATGCCACCCACGCCTGATGATACCCCAGAACATCAATCTTTAACTTGTCCACATATCAGAATGGTTTGCTAAATCAAACTGTTAACCTGTCTTGGGCATGCACGTTACTGAACATCTAACCCTAACACTAGTCATAAACCCTGGACCTGAACCCTCCCCATGATCATCAACATCAACCATGCCTCACTGTAAATCAGAACCCTTAATGTCGTCCTCGACCTCAAATCACATAGGGCAAATAACTCTAAACGTATAAGTATACCCCCCATTAACCTTACGGAAATCCAAAACCTAACCCTTTACCACCCCAGGACCTGAACCCTCCCTGTCACCATTGATGTCATCTATGCCATACCATATCCCTGATAATCAATCTCGCCCTCGTGCACACCACAGGGTCGAACCACATCTGTAACCATAACCGTATAAACCTCATACACCTTACAGAAGTCATAAACCTAACCCTAGCCCTGGTCACTACATCCGACCACTCCCAATCACCATCGCATGTTACCCGAGCCTTACAATAACCCTGAATATCAATCCTTACAATGTCCACATATCAGAACGGGTGGTGAAATCAAACTGTATACCTGTCTTCCCAATACACCTTACTGAACATCTAACCCTAACCCTAGTCCTAACCCCTGGACCTGAACCTTCCCCATGACTATCAACATCAACCATGCCTCATTGTCAACCAAACCCTCAATCTCGTTCTATACCTCACATCAGAGCCAGCAAATCTAATCGTATAGCTACACTCCCCATAAACCTTATGGGAATCCTAACCCTAACCCTAGCCATGACAAATTCCCTTGATCATCTACATCATTCATGCCTCACTGTAAATCAGAACCCTCAAACGCTGTGTTGACTTAACCTCAGAGCTGGAAAATAACTCTAATAGTGTCCTTATATGCCCTATAAAACTGACAGAACACCTAACCCTAACGCTACGCCTGATCACTAGCCCTGACCTCTGTAAACACCATCGATGCCACCCACGCCAGACGATATCCCAGAACATCAATTTTTAACTTGTCCACATATAAGAATGGATTGCTAAATCAAACAGTAAACCTGTCATCCCCATGCACCTTACTGAATATCTTAACCTAAACCTAGTACTAACACCTGGACCTGAAGCTTCCCCATGACCATCAACATCAACCATGCATCATTGTAACCCAAACACTCAATCTCGGGCTACACCTTAGGTCAGTGCAAGCAAATACATCTAATCATAAAGCTACAAGCCCCATAAATCTTACGGGTATCCTAACCCTAACCCTAGCCTTGACACCTGGACCTGACACCTTCCCCTGACTATCAATATCAGTCAGGGTTCACTGAACACCAGAACCCTCAAACATGTTCTGGGCTGCACATCAGAGCCAGAAAGTAACTCTAATCATTTCCTTATATGTCCCATAAAACTGTCAGAACGCCTAACCCTAACCCTATGCCTGGTCACTATACCTGACCTCTGCAATCACCATTGATGCCAACCACGCCTGACGATACCCCTGAATATCAGTCTTTAACTTGTCCACATATCAGAACGGGTTGCTAAATCAAACTGCATACCTGTCTTCCCAAGACACCTTACTGAACATGTAACCCAACCCTACTCCTAACCCCCTGGACCTAAAGTTTCCCCATGACCATCAACATCAACCATTCCACACTGTAAACCAAACCCTTAATCTCTGGCTAGACCTCACATCAGAGCAAGCAAATAACTCTAATCATATAGCTACACGCCCCATAAACCTTACGGGTATCGTAACCCTAACCGTAGCCTTGACACCTGGACCTGACACCTTTCCCTGATCATCAATATCAGTCAGGCCTCAGTGTAAATAAGAAACCTAAATTGCGGTCTTGACCTCACCTCAGAGCCGGAAAATAACTCTAATCATGTCCTTATATGCCCCATAAAAATGACAGAACACCTAACCCAAACCCTAAGCCTGGTCCCTAGACCTGACCTCGGCAATCACCATCGATGCCACCCATGCTTGACTGTCGAGGTTTTTCTAGCCTCTCTCCCACCGGTCCTGCTCTCCACCAGGACCACATGCTCTTTGTGTTACAAGCTCTTTCCGTGACCCTCCGAGTCAGTGGAGGGAAAGGAAGGGAGGGAGAGGCACGCCCCAAGAGACGGAGCAAGGGAGGTAAGAGCGAATGTCCGCCCGTTCCCGCAGCCTCCGCCAGTGGCCACTGGCCACTTGCTGCTGGCCCTCACCGGAGACAATCAGATGCCACAGGGAGCTCTGTCGAAGCAAGAACTCGTTTATTGGGGCTCAGGGCACAGGATATATAGGGTATGATCTCTCCTGATCGGTCACCGCCTACGCTAACACGGCGACTTTCAATTTTCCAATCACGCACAGAGTTGTGCGCATGCACAGTTGTCTCTGATGTAAGCAGTGGACTGGAGTGGGCACAGCTGAACCCCAGGGGGCTTTCAGTGGACACCCCTGCGGCGCGGCTGAGTTCTCAGTGACCATCTGTGTGGCATGGCTGAGATTCAAAGGCAGTTCTCAGCGGCCACCCTCGTGGCATGGCTGAGATGCAAAGGCAGTTTCCCACATTTCCCCCTTTTTGTTTTTGTATGAGCATGAGAGATGCCATCCTGTACTCGAGGATGTGCCTGTCTTAGGTTGTCCCCATCTTCCAGGAGATCTTACCCATCATTGACAACCATCCTAGCACTTCCAGTAATGATATTCTCAAGAGGTCGCTTGCACCTCTGTGTAGGGCTATAAATGCCCGTGAACGCTCTGAGGTATGGGGAACTCCTTCTTCAATAATATCTGTTGTTTCTGATATGATCTTCACCACCGCACAAGTATGAAAATGACTGATGAGATTAGAATTAGTGTGCCTCCTAGTAACAGCTTAGGCAAACTAATTATTTCTTCCCATACTCTGGTAAAAAGGAAGCAGAGGGTAAGAAAACATAGGACTGCAAAGATGTCCTTGTTGAAGGATTAACAGTGTCACTTCTTCAGCAGTAAGGACTATGGCAGTAATAGTCCAGCCTTCATGACTCCTTTTCTTTTTCCTCAAAAGGTCAGTCCTGAAAGACAGAAGAAAGACAAGCCCTCAAGAGGTCACCCTCTTGGGAAGAGTCTATATCATGGCTTTCTTCCATTTGCTGAGTGGTCTGAGGGCAGAATTTCAAGTTCCTAGCAGGAACCCAAATTAGATTCGGTCCACCTATACGAAATACACATCCGAATCCTCTGCCCATACTTATCAGTGGATCTGGTCCTCACCATTGCCCAGTTAGCTGGTCTTTCCAGCACACTTCTATATTGGCATATGGTGTTTGATTTGTCCAGTGCCTTTGAAAGGCCGTTAGAGGTTGATCTTTTGAAAAATTTCAAATATTTAATGTAAGTAGGGCCATCCGTAATTGGTCATGGGGGTTTATTCCCCCTTTTCGTTTTTGTAATAGGTCTTTTAATGTCTTATTGTGACACTCTACTATGGCCTGGCCCTGTGGGTTGTATGGGATTCCTGTGGAGTGGCTGATATGCCACGTATTAAAAAAATCTTGTAACGCCTTGCTAGTAAAGCAGGGACCATTATCTGTTTTTATTTGTTGTGGTATGCCTAATATAGCAAAACATTGTAAAACATGGCTTTGTGCATGTTTAGCTTTCTCTCCAGCATGGGCACTAGCCCAGCAAGCGTGGGAGTATGTATCTATTGAGACAAAGACAAATTTTAATTTTCCCAAAGCTGCATAATGAGTAACATCAGTTTGCCAGAGACAATTTGGTTCAATGCCTCTTGGGTTAACTCTAGGAGACTGGAGGGGTGGAATTTGTAGAAAAGGCAAACAGGATTTACAAGTCCTGATAATTTTTTCAAGTCTTTAATAGGAATATGAGGAAATCTATGATGAAGTCCTCTCCAATTTAGGTGGGTAAGTTCATGGAGGTCTTGGGCCCACTGGAAATCTTGGGCCTGTTGCATGGAAAGGGCTTGGGCAGCAGATGATGCTAATTGATCAGCTAATAGATTTCCTCTGGAGAGGAATCCGGGCAAACCTTGGTGTCCTTGGAGATGCTGCAAGAATATTGGCTTGGATCATGCCATTAGCAAGGATCTCACCTGAATCATCAAGGGGGTTATGGGGTTTTTATCTAACTTTATATAAGAAGAGGCTGAGGTGGGAAGCAAGTTCACCACATACAGACTATCAGAAAAAAGATTCACAGGTTCAGAAATTTTATTTAGGGCCAATGCTATGGCATACAACTCCTTAAATTGTGCTGAGCCAGTAACCTTTTCAAAATGTTGGGTTTCTCTTAACTTGGTCGAGAGGTGAGGAGGGGGAAAGGCAACAACAGCAGACCCGTCCTTTCCTCCATCGGTAAACACATTCAAGGCATCAGAAAGGGGCTTACTCAACGAGAGTCTAGGTGAAGCCTCGCTCCCAGTATTTATTGGGTAATTTCTTTAAGTCTTCGAAGTTTAGCTTGTGGTAAAGGCTACTGATCCACTCAGACTGGAGGTCCTGGGAGAGCATAAGGTGGTCCCAGTTTTGTGGTCTAATATACTGAAATACATCTAGGCTATAAGTTAACAGGAACGTAAAATCTTAGCACAAATATAACTGGCCTAGAATTAAACGAGGCTTATATATTACAAATAAAACACCATATATATAAAATCAATGGCATTTATTGATTACAGATCTTAAGTGTTTTATCAGACTTAGATATAACCAATCAGAAACTTAAATCTGGATACAACAAATCCAAGCTTTGTTGATTTGTATGAAATTTCCTCTATATAGATAGGAATTACTAGGGTTAGTTTAAACACTGTTCAATCTCTAATAACAGCAATTTTGTTATTTCTTGGAATATTTTCACTATTTTTAAATAACTGATAAACTTAAAACAACTCACACTGACAGCTCCATGCATTACAAGATGTCTCTAAATGTATTTCTCTTTTAACATGAGCTGAGTTTACTACTTATAATAAATTATATTCCTCAATATCACTGAGTCTTCAAAAGCATGGAGACTGCTATTTGTCAATAAAAACTGCAAGAAAGGCAATCTAAAAGCATAATAACTTACTAGGGAAATTTGCATATAATCTGAAAAATGAACTACAAAGAGCCAGAAAACTTGTTTCAATGCAATATATAAAATTATCTCTTAAATTTAACCAAATGAAAATTCTGGAATTTAATTACATGGCAAGATATCCTGAAGCAAACACTTCTATGAATTCTCAGGAAAGGAGATCAGGCTACAAAGATCAACATCAAGTGTTCAAACCTTTCATTCAACAGAGCCTTATTAACATGTGAGTATCTCTTGCCTCAAGGTATACAGGTTTTCCTTTAGTTCTACTTCAATATTTTAAACTTAAGGTTACTTATGGATCTTAACACATATAGTAACTTACTAAAATTGGTCAAAGTAAACTTTATTCTGTCACTTTGACTTTTAAGATTATCATTTAGGTTTATATACAATTAACATTAATACTTAATTGCTTTGAATGAGCTGGAACATATATAGCCTTTCAAGAAAAATTGCTTTTTTTACTTCTTGGAGGTTCCAAAAAAACTTAGTCCATATTAAGCTAGTCTTAAAGAACCAATCTAAAGACAAATTTATAGACCCTAACAGATGACAGTTTTATTTTACTACTAAGAGACAAAAATCCAACTCCAGCGCTTCTTTTCTCATGCCTAATTGATGCTTAGCAAACAGGCAAGGTAGGAGAGCAAGATACAGCCTTTTATTTAGAAATAAATTGATAGGATGCAGCTCCCGGCTCACCCCAGGAGGGGACAAGAGAGTCTGGTGTGCTGCGAACACAAGGAATTTCTCACCCCATCTCCCTCTGGGATACTGGCATCTTGGTCTAGTAGCATATCAAAAGGCAGCCTGCCCAGCCCCCACGTGGGCTGACGTATTGTCTGTTTGCTAAAGAGAAAGTTAAGAATCCCGCTTCCCAAACTTCCTGGGTGTTAAAATTCAATCTTATCTTTAAGGTGGAATCTTCCCTGCCTTTCACTATGTTGTTTACAGCTGGGTTTGCATGCTAAATCAGTTGCCTAGTTTGCAAAACCACCCCATCAGATCTGAAAGAGGAAAGACAGCAAACAGGCCTGAGCCTTTTAGCATTCTAAAGTGAATCCTACAAGTGAATAGCATAATAAAAACATGAGGTACTCTTCTTTATCTGGGGAACACCCACCGATCTCACTGAGGAATGACACTGGAGCTTAATGTTTAACACAGAGCCTTGGAAGGGGGTTTCCCTGCACGCAGTCATGTCACTCTGACTGTAAATATTCTGCCTTGCTTTCTCCCGGAGGTCCTCCCCACACTCTGACTACACCCACAGTCCCTGTCTCATTAGCAGAGATGCGGTACTAGCAGAAAGCCAAGGACCCACCCTTACTAAGGCTTCCCAGACCTTCTCAGCTTGAGAGTCCGAGAGTTCTAATCCTCAGCTCTTAAGCATATCAGCGTTTTAAGCGCAGGTTGATCCTTAGAAAATTGCCTTTCCCATTTTCCTGGGAGTGCTCTTACCACGTGATCACCAACTGCTCACTCCGCCGCACTTTTGGTCCGTCAACTGAGGGATCGTTAATTCGTACTGCACTCATCACATGCCTCTTTGGACGTGCCCTATGTTGGGTGCCATCTATCGAGGTTTTTCTAGCCTCTCTCCCGTCAGTCCTGCTCTCCGCCAGGACCACAAGCTCTTTGTGTTACAAGCTCTTTCCGCGACCCTCCGAGCCAGCGGAGGGAAAGGAAGGGAGGGAGAGGCATGACCCAACAGGCGTAATAAGGTAGGTAAGAGCCGACTGTCCGCCCGTTCCCGCAGCCTCCGCCGCTGGCCACTGGGCACTCGCCGCTGGCTGCTGGCTGGTCGCCGGAGACAATCAGATGCGACAGGAAGTTCACTCGAAGGAAGAACTGATTTATTGGGGCTCAGGGTATGGGATATATAGGGTGAAGTCTCTCCTGATCAGTGTACCCCCCACGCTAACAAGGCAACTTTCAATTTTCCAATAACGCACAGAGTTGTGTGCATACGCAGTTTTCCTTGAAGTAAGCAGTGGACTGGAGTGGACACAGCTGAAACCCAGGGTGCTTTCAGCGGCCACCCCTGTGGGGCGACTGAGTTCTCAGTGGCCATTTTATGAAATGGCTGATATTCAAAGGCAGTTCCCAGCAGCCAGCCTCGTGGTGTGGCTGAGATAAAAAGGCAGCTATACACACTTGACAGTACCTCTGAACATCAATGTTTAACTTGTCCACATATCAGAAGGGGTTGCTAAATCAAACTGTAAACCTGTGTTCCCCATGCCCCTTACTGAACACCTAACTCTAACCATAGTCCTAACCACTGGACCTGAGCCCTCCCCATGACCATCAACATCAAACATGCCTCACTGTAAATCAGAACCCTTAATGTCAGCCTCGACCTCACATCAGAGTGGGCACATAACTCTAAACGTATTAGTACATGCTCCATTAACTTTACGGAAATCCAAAACCTAACACTTACCGACCCTAGCACCTGAACCCTCCCTGTCACCATTGATGTCATCGATGCCATACCGTATTCCTGATACTCAATCTCGCCCTCGCCCACACCTCAGGGCCGGACCTCATCTGTAAGCGTAACCGTATAACCCTCATACACCTTCCCAAAATCATAATTAACCCTAGCACTGGTCAGTATAACTGACCACTCGCAATCTCCATCAATGTCACCCAAGCCTTACAATAACACTGAACATCAATCCTTACCTGGTACACATATCAGAAAGGGTAGCTAAATCAAAGTGTAAAACTTTCTTCCCCATGCACCTTACTGAACATTTACAGCTAACACTAGTCCTAACCCCTGGACCTGATCCCTCCCCATGACCATCAACATCAACCATGCCTCACTGTAAACCAGAACACTTACTGTCGCACTTTACCTCACATTAGAGTGGGCAAATAACTCTAAACGTATAAGTACACGCCCCATTAACCTTACGGAAATCCAAAACCTAACTCATACTGAACACAGGACCTGAACCCTCCCTGTCACCATTGATGTCATCCATGCCATACTTTATCCTTGATACTCAATTACACCGTTGTGCACACCTCATGGCCAGACAACATCTGTAACCGTAACCGTATAAACCTCATACACCTTAGCGAAGTCAAAACCCTAACCCTAGCCCTGGTCACTACACTCGAACACTCCCCATCACCATCAATGTTACCCAAGCCTTACAATAACCCTGAACATCAGTCCTTACATGCCCACATATCAGAACGTGTTGCTAAATCAAACTGTAAACCTGTCTTCCCCATACACCTTACTGAACATCTAACCCTAACCCTAGCCATAACCTGTGGACCAGAACCTTCCCCTTGACCATCAGTATAAACCATGCCTCACTGTAAACCAAACCCTTTATCACAGGCTAGACCTCACATCAGAGCCAGCAGAGAACTCTAATCGTATAGCTACATGCCCCATAGACCTTACGGGAATCCTAACCCCAACCCTAGCCCTGACAACTCCCCCTGACCATTAACATCATTCAGGCCTCACTCTAAACCAGAACCCTCAAACGCAGTGTGGACCTAACCTCAGAGCCTGAAATTAACTCTAATCATGTCCTTATATGCCCTATAAAACTGACAGAACCCCTAACCCTAACCTGACGCCTGGTCACCAGACCTGACTTCTGCAATCACCGTCGATGCCACCCATGCCTGACGATACCTCTGAACATCAATGTTTAACTTGTCCACGTATCAGAATGGGTTGCTAAATCAAAGTGTAAAACTCTCTTCCCCATGCACCTTACTGAACATCTACCCCTAACACTAGTCCTAAACCCTGGACCTGATTCCTCCCCATGAACATCAACATCAACCATGCCTCACTGTAAACCAGAACACTTAATGTCAGACTTTACTTCACATCAGAGTGGGCAAATAACTCTAAACGTATAAGTACACACCCCATTAACATTACGGAAATCCAAAACCTAACCCTTATCAACCCCAGGACCTGAACCCACCTTGTCACCATTGGTCTCATCCATGCTGTACCTTATGCCTGATACTCAATTTCACCCTCGCACACACCTCAGGGACGGACCTCATCTGTAACCATAACCGTATAAACCTAATACACCTTACCGAAGTCATAACCCTAACCGTAGACATGGTCACTACACCCAACCACTCCCAATTGCCATCGATGTTACCCAAGCCTTACAATGACCCTGAACATTAATCCTTACATGATCCACATATCAGAACGTGTTGCTAAATCAAACTGTAAACGTATCTTCCCCATACACCTTACTGAACATCTAACCCTAACCGTAGTCATAACCCGTGGACCAGAACCTTCCCCATGACCATCAATATAAACCATGCCTCACTATAAACCAAACCCTCAATCACAGTCTAGACCTCACATCAGAGCCAGCAGAGAACTATAATCGTATGGCTACATGCCCCATAAACCTTACAGGAATCCTAACATTCACCCTAGCCCTGACAACTTCCCCTGACCATCAACATCATTCAGGCCTCACTGTAAAGGAGAACCCTCAAACACAGTGTTGACCTAACCTCAGAGCCAGAAATTAACTCTAATCGTGTCCTTATATGCCCCATAAGAGTGACATAACACCGAATCCTAATCCTATGCCTGGACACTAGACATGACCTCGACAATCACTATCGTTGCCACCCACGCTTGATATTACCCCTGAACATCCATCTTTAATTTGTCCACATATCACGATGGGTTGCTAAATCAAACTGTAAACCTGTCTTCCCCATACATCTTACTAAACATGTAACCCTAACCCTAGTTCTAACCCCTTTACCTGAAGCTTCCCCATGACCATCAAAATCAACCATGCCTCATTGTAGAGCAAAGCCTCAGTCTCAGGCTAGACCTCACATCACAGCCAGCAAATAACTCTAATCATATAGTTACATGCCCCATAAACCTTACGTGTATCCTAAACCTTACCAAAGCCCTGACACCTGGACCTAACACCTTCCCCTGATCATCAATATCAGTCAGGCCTCACTGTAAACTAGAACCCTAAAATGCGGTGTTGACCTCACCTCAGAGCCGGAAATTAACTCTAATCGTGTTCTTATATGCCCCGTAAAACGGACAGAACACCGAACCCTAACCCTAGCCCTGGTCACTACACATGACCTCGGAAATCACCATCGATGCCATCCACGCTTGATATTACCCCTGAATATCCATCTTTAAATTGTCCACATATCAGAATGGGTTGCTAAATCAAACTGTAATCCTCTCTTCCCCATGCACCTTACTGAATATCTAACCCTAACCCTAGAACGAACCCCTGGACCTGAAACCTCCCCATGACATCGACATCAACCATGCTTCACTGTAAACGAGAACCGTTAATGTAGGCCTAGACCTCACATCAGAGTGAGAAAATAACTCTAAATGTATAAGTACATGCCCATTGACCTTACGGAAATCCAAAACTTAACCTTTACCGAGCCCAGGACCTGAACCCTCCTTCTCAATATTGATGTCATCCATGCTGTACCGTATCTCAGATACTCAATCTCGCCTTTGTGCACACCACAGTATTGGACCACATCTGTAACCGTAACCGTATAAACCTCATACACCTTACAGAAGTCATAATCCTAACCCTGCCCTGGTCGCTACACCCGACTACTCCCAATCACCATCAATGTTACCCAAGCCTTACAATAACCCTGAACATCAATCCTTACATGGTTGACATATCAGAATGTGTTACTAAATCAAACTGTAAACCAGTCTTCCCCATACACCTTACTCAACATCTAACCCTAACCCTAGTACTAATCCCTGGACCTGAAGCTTCCCCGTGACCATAAACATCAAACATACCTCAGTGTAGAACAAACCCTCAATTTAGGGCTAGACCTCACATCAGAGCCAGCAAATAATTCTAATCATATAGCTATACGTCCCATAAACCTTACGGGTATCTTAACCCTAACCGTAGCCCTGACACCTACTCCTCATCATCAATATCAGTCAGGCCTCACTGTACACAAGAACCCTCAAACGCAGTGTTGACCTAACCTCAGAGCTGGAAAATAACTCAAATCGTGTCCTTATATGCCCCATAAATCTGACAGAACACCTATCGATAACCCCATGCATGATCACTAGACCTGAACTCGGCAATCACCATCGATGCCACCCACGCCTGACGATACCCCTGAACATCAATCTTTAACTTGTCCACATATCAGAATGGGTTTCTCAATCAAACTGTAAACCTCTCTTCCCCATGCACCTTACTGAATATCTAACCCAAACCCTAGTCCTAAACCCTGGACCTGAACCCTTCTCATGACAATCAACATCAACAATGCATCACTGTAAACCAGAACCCTTAATGTCGGCCTCGACCTCACATCAGAGTGGGAAAATAACTATAAAACTATAAACCCACGCCCCATTAACCTTACAGAAATCCAAAACCTAACCCTTACCGACCACAGGACCTGAACCCTCCCTGTTACCATTGATGTCATCCATGCTGTGCTGTATCCCTGATACTCAATCACACCCTTGTGCACACCTCTGTGCCGCACCACATCTGTAACCATAACCGTATAAACCCCATACACCTTACCGAAGTCATAACCCTAACCCTAGCCCTGGTCACTTGACCTGACCACTCCCACCACCTTCGATATCACCCAAGCCTTACAGTCACCCTGAGCATCAATCCTTACCTGGTCCACATATCAGAACGGGTTGCAAAATCAAACTGTAAACCTGTCTTCCGCATGAACGTTATGGAATACCTAACCCTAACCATAGTCCTAATGCTTGGACCTGAAAATTCCCCATGACCATCAACATCAATCATGCCTCATTGTAAACCAAACCCTCAGTCGCCTGCTAGACCTCACATCAGAGCCAGCAAATAACTCTAATCATATCGCTACATGCCCCATATTCCTTACAGGTATCTTAAACCTTACCATAGCCTTGACACCTGGACCTGACACCTTCCCCTCATCATCAATATCAGTCTGGAATCACTGTAAACCAGATCCCTAAAATGTGGTATTGACATCACCTCAGAGTCGGAAATTAACTCTAATCGTGTCCTTATATACCCCAAAAAACTGACAGAACACCGAACCCTAACCATATGCCTGGTCACTGGACATGACAACGACAATCACCATCGATGCCACCCACGCTTGACGTTACAGCTGAACATACATTTTAATTTGTCCACATATCAGAATGGGTTGCTAAATCAAACTGTAAACCTCTCTTCCCCGTGCACCTTACTGAACATCTAACCCAAACCTAAACCGAACCCCTGAACCTGAACCCTCCCCATGAACATGTATATCAACCATGCCTCATTGTCAAACAGAACCCTTAATATCCGCCTACCTCACATCAGAGTTGGCAAATAACTCTAAGTGTATAAGTACATACCCCATTAGGCTTACGGAAATCCAAAACCTAACCCTTACCTACCCCAGCACCAGAACCCTCCCTCTCACCATTGATGTCACCCATGCTGTACAGTATCCCTGATACTGAATCTCACCTTCGTGCACAACACAGTGTCGGGCCACATCGGTAACCATAACCGTATAAACTTCATACACCTTACAGAAGTCATAACCCTAACCCTAGCCCTGGTCACTACACCCGACCAATCCCAATCACCATCAATGTTACCCAAGCCTTACAATGACGCTGACCATCAATCCTTACATGGACCACATATCAGAATGTGTTGCTTAATCAAATTGTAAACCTGTCTTACCCATCCACTTTACTGAACATCTAACCCTAACCCTAGTCTTAACCCCTGGACCTGAAGCTTTCCCATGACCATCAACATTTACCATACCTCATGGTAAACCAAACCCCCAATATCGGGCTAGAACTCACATCAGAGCCAACAAATAACTCTAATCATATAGCTACACGCCCCATAAACCTTACGGGAATCCTAACCCTAACCCTAGCTCTGACACATTCCCCTGACCGTCAATATCATTCAGGCCTCACTATACACCAGAAACCTCAAACACCGTCTTGTCCGCACATCAGAGCCGGACAATAGCTCGGATCGTGTCCTTATATGCCCCATAAATCTGACATAACACCTTACCGTAACCCTACGCCTGCTCACTAGACATTACCACGCAATCACCATCGATGCCACCCACTCTTGACGTTACCCGAACATCAATCTTTAACTTATCCACATATCAGAAAGGGTTGCTAAATCAAACTTGAAACCTGTATTCCCCATGCACCTTACTGAACATCAAACCCTAACCATAGTCCTAACGCCTTGACCTGAACCCTCCCCATGACAATCAACATCAACCATGCCTCACTGTAAACCAGAACCTTAATGTCAGTCTCGATCTCACATCAGAGTGGGAAATAACTCTAAACTTATAAGTACACGCCCTAATAACATTACGGAAATCCAAAACATAACACTTAATGACCCCAGGATCTGAACCCTCCCTGTCACCATGGATGTCATCCATGCCATACCATAACCCTGATACTCAATCTCAACCTCGGCCACACCTCAGGGTCGGACAATATCATTAACCGATCCATATAACCCTCATACACCTTAACGAAACCCTAACCCTAACCCCAGCCCTGGTCCCAAGAACTGACCACTCCCAATCACCATCGATGTCACCCATGCCTTACAATAACCCTGAACATCAGTCCTTACCTGGTCCACATATCAGAATGAGTCGCTAAGTGAAACTGTAAACCTGTCTTCTGCATGCACCGTACGGAATATATAACCCTAACCCTAGTCCTAACACCTGGATCTGAACCTTCCCATTGATTATCAACTTCAACCATGCTTCATTGCAAACCAAACCCTCATTCCCGGGCTACACCTCACATTAGAGCAAGCAAATAACTCTATTCATATTGCTACATGCCCCATAAAACTTACGGGAATCCTAACCCTAACCCTAGCCCTGACAACTTCCCCTGACCATCAACATCATTCAGGCCTCACTGTAAATCATAACCCTCACACGCAGTGTTGACCTAACCTCAGAGGCAGAAAATAACTCTAATCATGTCCTTATATGCCCCATATAACTGACAGGACACCTAACCCTAACTGTACTCCTGCTCACTAGACATGACCTCGGCAATCACCTTCAATGGCATCCACGCCTTACGATAGCCCTGAATATCAATCTTTAACTTGTCCACATATGAGAACGGGTTGTTAAATCAAATTGTAAACCTGTCTTCCCCATGCACCTTACTGAATATCTAACCCTAACCCTAGTCCTAACCCTTGGACCTGAAGCTTCCCCATGACCATCAACATCAACCATGTCTCAGTGTAAAACAAACCCTCAATTTCGGGCTAGACCTCACATCAGAGCAAGCAAATAACTCTAATCATATAGCTATACACCCCATAAAACTTGCAGGTATCCTAACCCTAACCGTAGCCCTGACACCTTCCCGTGACCATAAATATCAGTCAGGCCTCAATGTACACCAGAACCCTCAAACACAGTGTTGACCTAAATTCAGAGCTGGAAAATAACTCAAATCGTGTCCTTATATGCCCCATAAACCTGACAGAACACCTAATGATAACGCTATGCCTGGTCACTAGACGTGAACTCAGCAATCACCATCGATGCAACTCACGCCTGACGATACCCCTGAATATCAATCTTTAACTTGTCCACATATCAGAATGGGTTTCTCAATCAAATTGTAAACCTCTCCCCCATTAACCTTACCGAATATCTAGCCCTAACTCTAGTAATAACCCCTGGACCTGAACCCTCCTCATGACAATCAACATCAACCATGCATCACTGTAAACCAGAACCCTTAATGTCAGGCTCAACCTCACATCAGAGTGGGCAAATAACTCTAAACTTCAAGTACATGCCACATTAACATTACGGAAATCCAAAACCTAAATCTTACTGACAACAGGACCTGAACCCTCCCTGTCACCATTGATGTCATCCATGCTGTACTGTATCCCTGATACTCAATCACACCTTCATCGTGCACATCTCAGGGCCAGACCACATCTATAACCATAATCATATAAACCTCATACACCTTATCGAAGTCATAACCCTAACCTTAGCCCTGTTCACTAGACCTGACCACTCCGACCACCTTCGATGTCAACTAAGCCTTACAGTCACCCTAAACATCAATCCTTACCTGGTCTACATATCTGAACGGGTCGCTAAATCAAACTGTAAACCTGTCTTCCCCATGCACCCTACTGAATATCTAATGCCAACCTTAGTCCTAACCCCTGGACCTGAACCTTCCCCATGACCATCAACATCAATCATGCCTCATTGTAAATGAAACCCTCAATCTCGGGCTAGACCTCACATCAGAGCCAGCAAAGAACTCTAATTGTATAGCTATACGCCCCATAAACCTTAAGGGTATCCTAACCCTAACTGTAGCCCTGACACCCGTTTCTGACCCCTTGCCTGCTCATCAATATCAGTCATGCCTCACTGTACACCAGAACCCTCAAACTCAGTGTTGACCTCACCTCAGAGTCGGAAAATACCTCAAATCGTGTCCTTATATGCCCCATAAATCTGAGAGAACACCTAACCTTTATCTTACGCCTGGTCACTAGATCTTACCTCTGCAATCACCATCGATGCCACCCACGTTTAATGATAACCCTATACATCAGTCTTTAACTTGTCCACATATCAGTAGGGGTTGCTTATCAAACTGTAAAACTCTCTTCCCCATGCACCTTACTAAACATCTAACCCTAACACTAGTCTTAACCCCTGGACCTGAACCCTCCCCATGAAAATCAATATCAACCATGCCTCACTGTACACCGGAACCCTTAATGTCAGCCTTGACCACACATAAGAGTGGGGAAATAACTCTGAACGTATAAGTACTCGCCCTATTAACCTTACGGAAATCCAAAACCTAACTTTTACCGACCACAGGACCTGATCCCTCCCTGTCACAATTGATGTCATCCATGCTGTACTTTATCCCTGATACTCAATTTCACCCTCGCGCACAACTCTCGGCCGGACCACATCTGTAACAGTAACCGTATAAACCTCATACACCTTACCGCAGTCATAACCCTATCCCTAGCCCTGGTCACTACAGCCGACCACTCCCAATGGCCATCGATTTTACTCAAGCCTTACAATAACCCTGAACATCAGTCCTTACATTATCCACATATCAGAACGTGTTGCTAAATCAAATTGTAAACCTGTCTTCCCAATACACCTTACTGAACATCTAACCCTAACCATAGCCCTAACCCCGGGACCAGAACCTTCCCCATGACCGTCAATATAAACCATGCCTCATTATAAACCAAACCCTCAATCTCGGGCTAGATCTCACATCAGAGCCAGCAAAGAACTCTAATCGTATAGGTACACACCCGTAAACCTTACGGGAATCCTCACCCTAACCTTAGCCCTGACAACTTCCCCTGACCATCAACATCATTCAGGCCTCACTGTAAACCAAAACCCTCAAACTCAGTGTTGACTTAACCTCAGAGTCAGAAATGAACTCTAAACGTGTCCTTATATGCACTATAAAACTGATAGAACCCCTAACCCTAGCCCTACAGCTGGTCACTAGACCTGACTTCTGCAGTCACCGTTGATGCCAACCACGCCTGACAATACCCCTGAACTTCAATCTTTAACTTGTCCACATATCATAACCTGTTGCTAAATCAAACTGTAAACTTGTCTTCCCCATACACCTTACTGAATATCTAACCTGAAACCTACACCTAACCCCTGGACCTGAAGGTCCCCATGACCATCAACATCAACCATTCCTCATTGTAAAGCAAACCTTCAGTCTCGGGATAGACATCACATCAGAGCCAGAAAATAACACTAATCATATAGCTACATGCCCCATAAACCTTACGGGTATCCTAAACCTTACCATAGCCCTGACACTTAGACCTGACACCTTCCCCTGATCATCAATATCAGTCAGGCCTCAATGTAAACCAAATCCCTAAAATGCGGTATTGACCTCACCTTAGAGCCGGAAATTAACTCTTATCGTGTCCTTACTAGCCCCATAAAACTGACAGAACACTGAACCCTAACCCTAACCCTCGTCCCTAAACATGACCTCGGCAATCACCATCGATGCCACCAACGCTTAACGTTACCCCTGAACATCCATCTTTAATTTGTCCTCATATCAGAATGGGTTGCTAAATCAAACTGTAATCCTCTCTTCCCCATGTACCTTACTGAGCATCTAACCCTAACGCTAGACCGAACCCCTGGACCTGAACCCTCATATGACCATCGACATCAACCATGACTCCCTGTAAACCAGAATCCTTAATGTCGGCCTTGATCTCACATCAGAGTGGGCAAATAACTCTACACGTATAAGTACACGCCCCATTAACCTTATGGAAATCCAAAACCTAACCCTTACCGACCCCAGGACCTGAACCCTCCCTCTCACCATTGTTGTCATCCATGCCGTACCATATCCCTGATACTCAATCTCACCTTCGTTCACACCACAGTGCCGGACCACATCTGTAACCGTAACCGTATAAACCTCATACACCGTACCTAAATCCTAACCCTAACCTTAGCCGTGGTCACCAGAACTGACCACTCCTAATCACCCTCGATGTCACCCAGCCTTACACTAACCATGAACATCAATCCTTACCTGGTCCACATATCAGAATGGGTTGCTAAATGAAACTGTAAACCTGTCTTCCGCATGCACCTTACTGAATATCTAACCCTAACCCTATCCTAACCCCTGAACCTGAACCTTCCCCATGATTATCAACATCAACGATTCCTCATTGTAAACCAAACCCTTATTCCCAGGCTACACCTCGCGTTAGAGCTAGCAAATAACTCTAATCATATTGCTACATGCCCCATAAAACTTATGGGAAATCTAACCCTAACCCTAGCCCTGACAACTTCACTTGACCATCAACATCATTCAGGCCTCACTGTAAATTTGAATCCTCAACGCAGAGTTGTCCTAACCTCAGAGCCAGAAAATAACTCTAATTGTGTCCTTATATGCCCCATAAAGCTGACAGAACACCTAACCCTAACCGCACGCATGGTCACTAGATCTGACCTCGGCAATCACCGTCGATGGCATCCATGCCTGACGATACCCCTGAACATCAATCTTTAACTTGTCCACATATCAGAACAGGTTGTTAAATCAAACTGTATACCTGTCTTCCCCATGCACCTTACTGTGGGGAACTGCCTTTGCATCTCAGCCTCGCCACGATGGTGGCTGCTGAGAACTGCCTTCTAATCTCAGCCATGCCAAAGATGGCCACTGAGAACTGCCTCTGAATCTCAGCCACGCCTACTCTAGTCCACCTCTTACATCAGAGACAACTGCGCATGTGCACAACTCTGTGCGTGATTGGAAAATTGAAAGTCGCCTTCTTAGCATGGGGGGTGACCAATCAGGAGAGACTTCACCCCATATATCCCATGCCCTGAGCCCCAATAAACGAGTTTTTCCTTCGAGTGAACTTCCTGTCGCGTCTGACTGTCTCTGGAGAGCGGCCAGCGGCCAGCGGCGAGTGGCCAGAGGCCAGCGGCAGAGGCTGTGGGAACGGGTGGACAGTTGGCTCTTACCTCCCTTATTCCACCTGTTGGGTCATGCCTCTCCCTCCCTTCCTCCCCACCGCTGGCTCAGAGGGTCGCAGAAAGGGCTTGTAACACAAAGATCCTGACAGCGAGCAGGATCGGCGGGAGAGAGGCGAAAAACCACAACAGATGGTGCCCAATGTGGGGCACGTCCGAAGAGGCATGTGAGGAATGCAGACGGATCAACGATCACTCGGTTGATGAAACGGAAGTTCGGCAGAGTAAGCAGTCGGATTATGTGGTAAGGGCACTCCTGGGAAAAAGGGAAAGGCAACTTTCTAAGAATGAACCTGAGCTTAAAGCACTGATATGCTTAAGAGCTGAGGATTAGAACTCTCGGACTCTCAAGCTGAGAAGGCCTGGGAAGCCTTAGTAAGGGTGGCTCCTTGGCTTTCTGCTAGTACAGCATCTCTGCTAATGAGACAAGGACTGTGGGTGTAGTCAGAGTGGGGGGAGGACCTCCGGGAAAAAGCAAGGCAGAATATTTGCAGTCAGAGCGACATGACTGCATGCAGGGAAACCCCCTTCCAAGGCTCTGTGTTAAACATTAAGCTCCAGAGTCATTCTTCAGTTCCCCAGATAAAGAAGAGTACCTCATGTTTTTATTATGCTAATCGCTTGTAGGATTCACTTTAGCATGCTAAAAGGCTCAGGCCTGTTTGCTGTCTTTCCTCTTTCAGATCTTATGGGGTGGTTTTGCAAACCAGGCAACTAATTTAGCATGCAAACCCAGCTGTAGACAACATAGTAAAAGGCAAGAAAGATTCCACCTTAAAGATAAGGTTGCATTTTAACACCCAGGAAGTTTGGGAAGCAGGATTTTTAACTTACTCTTTAGCAAACAGACAATACCTCAGCCCACGTGGGGGCTGGGCAGGCCACCTTTTGATATGCTACTAGACAAAGACGCCAGTATCCCAGGGAAATGTGGGGAGAGAAATTCCTTGTGTTAAGTTAATTCTGGGTGTTCAGACAAATGCAGCACACCAGACACTTGTCCCTTCTTGGCGTGAGCTGGGAGCTCTGTCCTATCACTTTATTTCTAAATAAAAGCCTGTGCCTTGCTCTCCTACCTTGCCTGTTTGCTAAGCATCACTTAGGCATGAGGAAAGAAGTGCTGGAGTTGGATTTTTGTCTCTTAGTAGTAAAATAAAATGTCAGCTCTTAAGGTCTATAAATTTGTCTTTAGATTAGTTCTTTAAGACTGGCTTAATATGGACTAGCTTTTTTGGAACCTGCAAGATGTAAAAAAGCAATTTTTCTTCTTGAAAGACTTAACATTATATGTTCCAGCTTATTGAAAGCAATTAAGTATTAATGCTAATTGTATATAAACCTAAATGATAATCTTAAAAGTCAAAGTGACAGAATAAAGTTTACTTTGACCAGTTTTAGTAGGTTACTGTATGTGTTAAGATCCAGAAGTAACCTTAAGTTTAAAATATTGAAATAGAACTAAAGATAAGGAAAACTTGTATATCTTGGAACAAAAGATATTCACATGCTAATAAGGCTCTGTTGAATGAAACGTTTGATGAACACTTGATGTTTGATCTTCCTAGCCTGATCTTCTTTTCTGAGAATTCATGGAATTGTTTGCTTCAGTGTATCTTGCCATGTAATTAAATTCCAGGAATTTTTATTTAATGAAATTTAAGAGATAATTTTATATATAGCATTGAAACAAGTTTTCTGACTCTTCGTAGTTAGTTCATTTTTCAGATTATATGCAAATTTCCCCAGTAAGTTATTATGCTTTTATACTGCCTTTCTTGCAGTTTTTATTGACAAATAGCAGTCTCCATGCTTTTGAAGACTCTTAGTGATATTGAAAAATATAATTTATTATAAGCGGTAAATTCAGCTCAGGTTAAAAGAAATACATTTAGAGACATCTTGTAGTGCATGGAGCTGTCAGTGCGAGTTGTTTTAAGTTTATCAGTTATTTAAAAATAGTGAAAATATTCCAAGAAATAACAAAATTGCTGTTATTAGAGATTGAACAGTGTTTAAACTAGCCCTAGTAATTCCTATCTATACAGAGGAAATTTCATACAAATCAACAAAGCTTGGATTTGTTGTATCCATATTTGAGTTTCTGATTGGTTATATCTAAGCCTGATAAAACACTTAAGATCTGGAAATCAATAGATGCCATTGATTTTATATATATGGTGTTTTATTTGTAATATATAAGCCTTGTTTAATTCTAGGCCAGTTATATTTGTGCTAAGATTTTACATTCCTGTTAAGTTATACGTTGAAGTATTTCAGTATATTGTTAGAGCACAAAACTGGGAGTTAAAACACCTTATGCTCTCCCAGGACCTCCAGTCTGAGTGGAGCAGTAGCCATTACCACAAGATAAGCTTCAAAGACTTAAAGAAATTACCCAAGAACAACCAAAACTGGGACATATTAGACCTTCCCTAAGCCCATGGAATAGTCCTGTTTTTGTTATTCAGAAGGCCTCTGGCAAATTGAGGATGTTACAGGATTTAAGAAATATCAACGAGCGATTGTTCCTGTGGGCACGCCCCTGAGGGGGTTTCCCTGGATTCCGTCCATTCCAAATTGTTTTTTCTCCATTCCCCTCAAGCCCGCTGATTGTGATAAATTTGCTTTCTCCGTACCTTCCACCAATTTTCAGGGGCCTGATGAGCGATATGAATGGACAGTGTTGCCACAGGGCATGGCTAACAGCCAAGCCTTTTGCCAACGATATGTCTCTCAGGTTTTTCAGCCACTTCAACAGTGGGCAGGAGTGGTCCTATATGCATACATGGATGATATTATTTCAGGAGCATCCACTACCCAACAGCTGAGCTCTGCCTACAAGAAGCTCCAAACCCTCTTGAGACAAGTGGGGCTACATGTGTCTAGCAACAAGGTCCAGACCGTGCCTCCCTTTGAAATACTGGGAGCGAGGCTACACATAAACTCTTTTTGAGTAAGCCCCTTTCTGATGCCTTGAATGTGTTTATCGATGGAGGGAAGGAGCGGTCTGCTGTTGTCTTTCCCCCTCCTCATCCCTCACCCAAGTTAAAAGAAACACAGCATTTTGAAAGGTTACTGGCTCAGCACAATTTAAGGAGTTGTAAGCCATAGCATTGGCCCTAAGTAAAATTTCTGAACCTATGAATCTTTTTTCTGATAGTCCGTATGTGGTGAACTTGCTTCCCACCTTAGCCTCTTCTTATATCAAATTAGATAAAAACCCCATAACCCCCTTGATGATTCAGGTGAGATCATTGCTAATGGCATGATCCAAGCCCATATTCTTGCAGCATCTCCGAGGACACCAAGGTTTGCCCGGATTCCTCTCCAGAGGAAACCTATTTGCTGATCAATTAGCGTCCTCTGCTGCTCAAGACCTTTCCATGCAACAGGCCCAAGATTTCCCGTGTGCCCAAGACCTCCATGAACTTACCCACCTAAATTGGAGAGGACTTCATCATAGATTTCCTCATATTCCTATTAAAGACTTGAAAAAATTATCAGGACTTGTAAATCCTGTTTGCCTTTTCTACAAATTCCACCCCTCCAGTCTCCTAGAGTTAACCCAAGAGGCATTAAACCAAATTGTCTCTGGCAAACTGATGTTACTCATTATGCAGCTTTGGGAAAATTAAAATGTGTCTTTGTCTCAATAGATACATGCTCCCACGCTTGTTGGGTTAGTGCCCATGCTGGAGAGAAAGCTAAACATGCACAGAGCCATTTTTTACAATGTTTTGCTATATTAGGCATACCACATCAAATAAAAACAGATAATTGCCCCTGCTTTACTAGCAGGGCCTTACAAGACTTTCTTAACATGTGGCATATCAGCCACTCCACAGGAATCCCATAAAACCCACAGGGCCAGGCCATAGTAGAGCATCATAATAAGACATTAAAAGACCTATTATAAAATCAAAAAGGGGGAATAAGCCCCCATGACCAATACTGGATGGCCCTACTTACATTAAATATTTTAAATTTTTCAAAAGATCAACCTCTAACGGCCTTTCAAAGGCACTGGACAAATCAAACGCCATATGCCAAAATAGAAGTGCGCTGAAAAGACCAGCTGACTGGGCAATGGCGAGGACCAGATCCACTGATAAGTATGAGCTGAGGATTCGGATGTGTATTTCCTATAGGCGGACTGAATCCAATTTGGGTTCCTGCTAGGAACTTGAAGTTATGCCCTCAGACCACTCAGCAAATGGAAGGAAGCCATGATATAGATTGTCCCCAAGAGGATGACCTCCTGAGGGTTTGTCTTTCTTCTCTCTTTTAGGACTGATCTTTTGAGGAAGAAGAAAAGGAGTCATGAAGGCTGGACTATTACTCCTGCCATAGTCCAGACTGCTGAAGAAGTGACACTCTTAAGCCTTCAACAAGGACATCTTTGCAGTCCTGTTTTCTTACCCTCTGCTTCTTTCCTTTTTTTACCAAAGTATGGGAAGAAATAATTAAGTTTGTTTAGTCTACCCAAGCTGTTATTAGGTATAATAATTGTAATGTCATTAGTTATTTTCATTCTCGTGTGGTGGTGAAGATCATGTCAACAGCAACAGGTATTATTGAAGAAGGAGTTCCCCATACCCCAGAGTGTTCATGGGCTTTTATATCCCTACACAGAGGTGCAAGCGACCTCTTGAGAATGTCATTACTGGAAGTGCTAGGATGGTAGTCAATGATGGGTAAGATATCCTGAAAGATGGGGACAACCTACGACAGGCATATCCCCAAGTACAGGATGGCATCCCTCATGCTCATATGAAAACAAAAAGGGGGAAATGTGGGGAACTGCCTTTGCATCTCAGCCATGCCACAAACGTGGCCGCTGAGAACTGCCTTCAAATCTCAGCCACGCCAAAGATGGCCACTGAGAACTGCCTGTGAATCTCAGCCACGCCCACTCTAGTCCACCTCTTACATCAGAGACAAATGCGCATGTGCACAACTCTGTGCATGATTGGAAAATTGAAAGTCGCCTTCTTAGCGTGAAGGGTCAGGAGAGAATTCACCCTATATATCCCATGCCCTGAGCCCCAATAAACGAGTTCTTCCTTCGAGAGAACTTCCTGACGCATCTGATTGTCCCTGGAGAGTGGCCAGCGGACAGCGGCGGAGGTTGTGGGAATGGGCGGACAGTCGGCTCTTACGTCCATTATTCCGCCTGTTGGGGCACGCCTCTCCCTCCCTTCCTCCAGTCCACTGGCTCGGAGGGTCATGGAAAGAGCTGTAACACAAAGATCCTGACAGCGAGCAGGATCAGCGGGAGAGAGGCGAAAAACCCCGACACCTTACTGAATATCTAACCCTAACCCTAGTCCTAACCCCTGGACCTTAAACTTCCCCATGACCATCAACATCAACCATGCCTCATTGTAAACCAAACATTCAATCTCGGGCTAGGCCTCACATCAGAGCGAGTAAATAACTAATCGTATAGCTACATGCCCCATAAAACTTATGGGAATCCTAACCCTAACGCGAGTCCTGAGAACTTCCCCTGACCATCAACATCAGGCCTCACTATAAACCACAACCCTCAAACGCTGTGTTCACCTAACCTCAGAGCAGGAAAATAACTCTAATCATGCCCTTATATGCCCCATAAAACTGACATAACACCTAACCGTAACCCTACGCCTGGTCACTAGACCTGACCTCTGCAATCACCGTCGATGCCACCTACGACTGATTATACCCCTGAACATTAATCTTTCACTTGTCCACATATCAGAATGGGTTCCTAAATCAAACTGTATACCTGTCTTCCCCATGCACCTTACTGAACATCTAACCCTAACCCTAGTCCTAAACCCTGGACCTGAAGCTTTCCCATGACCACCAACATCAACCATGCCTCATTGTAAACCAAACCTTAAATCTCGGGCTAGACCTCACATCAGAACCTGAAAATAACTCTAATCATATAGCTACACGCCCCATAAACCTTACAGGTATGTTAACCTAACCCTAGCCCTGACACCTGGACCTGACACCTTCCCATGATCATCAATATCAGTAAGGCCTCAGTGTAAATGCGAACCATTAATGTCGGCCTCGACTTCACATCAGAGTGGACAAATATATATAAACGTATAAGTTAACGCCCCATTCACCTTACGGAAAACCGAAACCTAACCCTTACTGACACCAGGAGCTGAACGCTCCCTCTCACCATAGATGTCATCCATGTCGTACCATATCTCTGATACTCAATCTTGACCTCAGTCATACCTCAGGGCCAGACCATATCTGTAACCATAATCGTATACCCCTCATACACCTTACCGAAATCCTAACCATAACCCCAGCCCTGGTCACTAGAACTGACCAGTCCCAATAAACATCGATGTCACCAAACCTTACAATAACCCTGAACATCAATCCTTCCCTGGTCCACATATCAGAACGGGTTCTAAATCAAAGTGTAAACCTGTCTTCCGCATGCAAATTACTGAATATATAACACTAACCCTAGTCCTAACCCGTGGACATGAACCTTCCAAATGACCATCAATATCAACCATGCCTAATTGTAATCCAAGCCCTCAATCTCGGGCTAGACCTCACATCAGGCCAGCAAATAACTCTAATCATATAGCTATACGTGCCAGAAACCTCACGCGAATGCTCACTCTAACCCTAGCCCTGACACTTGGACCTGACACCTTCCCCTGAACATCAATATCAGTCAGGCCTCACTGTACACCAGAACCCTCAAACGCACTGTTGACCTAACCTCAGACCCAGAAGATAACTCCAATTGTGCCCTTATACACCCCATAAATCTGACAGAACACCTAACGCTAACCTTAAGCCTGGCCACTAGACCTGACTTCTGCAATCACCGTCGATGCCACCCACGCCTGACGATACCCCTGAACATGTATCTTTAACTTGTCCACATATCAGAACGGGTTGCTAAATCAAACTGTAAACCTCTCTTCCCTATGCACCTTACTGAAATCTAAACCAAACCCTAGTCCTAAACCCTGGACTTGAACCCTCCCCATGAACATCAACATCAATCATGCCTCACTGTAAACCAGAACTCTTAATGTCGGCCTCGACCTGACATCAGACTGGGCAAATAACTCTAAACGTATAAGGACACTCCGCATTCACTTTACGGAAATTCTAAACCTAACCCTTACTGACCCCAGTACCTGAACCCTCCCTGTCACCATGGATGTCATCCATGTTGTACCATAACCCTGATACTCAATCTCGACCTCGTCCACACCTCAGGGCCGGACCATATCTGTTACCATAACCGTATAACCCTCATAAACCTTACAGAAATGCTAACCTTAACCCTAGCCCTGGTCAGTAGACCTGACCACTTCCAATCACCTTCGATATCACCAAAGCCTTACAGAAGCCCTGAACATCAATCCTTACCTGTCCACATATCAGAACTGGTTGCTAAAACAGTAAACCTGTCTTCCACATGCACCTTACTGAATATCTGACCCTAACCCTAGTCCTAAGCCCTGGACATGAACCTTCCCGATGACCATCAACATCAACCATGCCTCATGTAAACCAAACCCTCATTCTCGGGCTACACCTCATGTCAGAGGAAGCAAATAACTCTAATCGTATAGCTACACACCCCATAAACCTTTCATGAATCCTAACCCTAACCCTAGCCGTGACTACTTCCCCTTACCATCAACATCATTCAGGCCTCACTGTAAACCAGAACCCTCAAACGCAGTGTTTACCTAACCTCAGACCCAGAAAATAACTCTAATCATGTCCTTAGGTGCCCCATAAAACTGACAGAACACCTAACCTTAACCCTACACCTGGTCACTAGACCTGACATCTGCAATCACCTTCGATGCCACCCACACCTGACGATACCACTGAACATCAATTTTTAACTTGTCCACATATCAGAACGGGTGGCTAAATCAAACTGCAAACTTCTCTTCCCCATGCACGTTATTGAACATCAAACCGTAACCCTAGTCCTAACCCATGTACCTGAACCCTCCCATGACCATCAATAGCAACCATGCCTCACTGTAAAACAGAACTCATAATGTCTGCCTCGAATTCACATCAGAGGGGGCAAATAACTATAAACGTATAAGTACACGCCCCATTAACCTTATGGAAATCTAAAACCTATCCCTTACCGACCCCAGGACCTGAAACTTCCCTGTTACCACTGATGTCATCCATGCCATACCATACCCCCTATACGCAATCTCACACTCATGCACACCTCAGGGCCGGACTACAACCGTAACCGTAACCGTATAAACCTCATACACCTTACCGAAGTCATTACCATAACCCTAGCCCAGGTCAGTACACCCGACCACTGCCAATCACCATTGATGTTACAGAAGCTTTACAATAACACTAAACATCAACCCTTCCATGGTCCACATATCAGAATTGGTAGCTAAATCAAATTGTAAACCTGTCTTCCCAATACACCTTACTGAACATTTAACCCACACCCTACTCCTAACCCCTGGACCTGAACCTTCCCCATGATTTGAAGATCAACCGTGCCTCATTGTAAACCAAACCCTCAATCTTGGGCTACACCTCACATCAGAGCCAGCAAATAACTCTAATCGTATAACTACATGCCCCATAAACCTTACGGGTATCGTAAACCTAACCCTAACCCTGACACCTGGACCTGACACCTTCCCATGATCATCAATATCAGTCAGACCTCACTGTAAACCAGAACGCTAAAATGCGGTCTTGACCTCACCTAAGAGACAGAAAATAACTCGAATCGTGTTCTTATATGCCCCATAAAACTGAATAAACACATAACCCTAACCCTATGCCTGGTCACTAGACCTGACCTCGGCAATCACCATCGATGCCACCCACACTTGACGATACATCTGAACATCAATCTTTAACTTGTCCACATATCAGAACTGGTTGCTAAATCAAACTGTAAACCTCTCTTCCCCATGCACCTTACTGAATATCTAACCCTAACCATAGTCCTATCCCCTGGACCTGAACCCTCCCCATCACCACCAACATCAACCATGCCTCCCTGTAAACCACAACCCTTAATTTCGGCCTTGAGCTCACATCAGAGTGGGCAAATAACTCTAAACGTATAAGTACAGGCCATATTAACCATACGGAAATCCAAATCCTAACCCTTACCGAACCCAGGACCTGAGCCCTCCCTGTCACCACTGATGTCATCCATGCCGTACCATTACCCGGATACTCAATCTACTCAATCTCGCCCTCGCCCACACCTCAGCGCCAGACCAGATCTGCAACCGTATCTGGAAAACCCTCATACACCTTACCAAAGTCATAATCCTAACCCTAGCCTTGGTCACTAGACCTAACCACTCCCAATCACTTTCGAAGTCACCCAAGCCTTACAGTAAACCTGAACATCAATCCTTACATGGTCCACATATCAGAACAGGTTGCTAAATCAAACTGTAAACCTGTTTTCTGCATGCACCCTACTGAATATCTAACCCTAACCCTAGTACTAACCCCTGAACCTGAACCTTCCAAATGACCATCAAAATCAACCATGCCTCATTGTAAACCAAACCCTCAATCTAAGGCTACACCTCACGTCAGAGCAAAAATAACTGTAATCGTATAGCTACACGCCCCATAAACTTTACCGGAAACCTAACCCTAATCCTAGCCCTGACACTTGGACCTGACACCTTCCCATGACCATCAATATCAGTCAGGCCTCGCTGTACAGAAGAACCCTCAAACCTGGCCTTGACCACACGTCAGAGCTGGAAAATAAATCGAATCATGTCCTTATATGCCAAATAAATCTGACAGAACACCCAACCGTAACCTTACGCTTGGTCAGTATACCTCACCTCGGCAATTACCATCGATGCCGTCCACCCTTGACGATACCCCAGAACATCAATCTTTAACTTGTCCACATATCAGAATTGTTTGCTAAAACAAACTGTAAACCTCTCTTCCCCATGCACCTTAATGAACATCTAACCCTAACCCTACTCATAACCCCTGGACCTCAACCCTCCCCATGATCATCAACATCAACCATACCTCACTGTAAACAAGAAGCCTTAATGTCCGCCTTGACCTCACATCAGAGTGGTCAAATGAGTCTAAATGTATAAGTACACACCACATTAACATTACAGAAATCCAAAACCTAACCTTTACCTACCCCAGGACCTGAACCCTCCCTGTGACCATTGATGTCATCCATGCTGCACCGTATTCCTGATACTCAATTTTGCCCTTGCACACACCTCAGAGCAGGACCATATCTGTAACCGTAATAGTATTAACCTCATACACCTTACCGAAATCATAACCCAAACCCTAGCCCTCATCACTACACCCAACCACTCCCAATCACCATCGAATGTACCCAATCCTTACAATAACCCTGAACATCAATCCTTACATGGTACACATACCAGAACGGGTTGCTAAATCAAACTGTAAACCTGTCTGCCGCATGCACCTTACTGAATATCTAACCCAAACCATAGTCCTAAACCCTGGAACTGAACCTTCCCCATGACCATCAACATCAACCACACCTCATTGTAAACCAAACCCACAATCTCGGGCTACAGCTCACATCAGAGGAAGGAAATAACTCTAATCGTATAACTACATGACTCATAAACTTTTCCGGAATCCTCAACTTAACCCTAGCCCTGACACTTCGACCTGACACGTTCCTCTGACCATCAATATCAGTCAGACCTCACTGTACACCAGAAACCTCAAACACAGTCTTGAGCACACGTAAGATCTGGAAAATAATTCGAATCATGTCCTTATATGCCCCACAAATCTGACAGAACACCTAACCGTAACCCAAAGCCTGGTCACTAGAACTGACAATGGCAATCACCATTGATGCCACCCATCCTTGACGATACCCGTGAACATCAATCTTTAACTTGTGCACATTTCAGAACGGGTTGCTAAATCAAACTGTAAGCCTCTCTTCCCCATGCACCTTACTGAACATCTAACCATAACCTTAGACGTAACCCCTGGACCTGAACCCTCCGCATGACCATCAAAATCAATCATGCCTCTATGTAAACCGGAACCCTTAATGTAAGCCTCGACCTCTCATGAGAGTGGGCAAATAACTCTAAAGCTATAAGTACATGTCCTATTAACTTTACGGAAATACAAATCCTAACCCTTACCGAAACCAGGACCTGGACCTTCCCTGTCACCATTGATGTCATCCATGCAATACCGTAACCCTGATATCCAATCTAATCAATCTCGCCCTATCCCTCATATCAGGGCCGGACCACATCTGTTACCATAACCGTATAACCCTCATACACCTTACCGAAGACATAACCCTAACCCAAGCCCTGGTCACTATACCTAACCACTCCCAATCTGCTTTGATGTCACCCAATCCTTACAGTAAACCTGAACATCAATCCTTACATAGTCCACATATCAGAACGGGTTTCTAAATCAAACTGTAAACCTGTTTTCCGTATGCACCATACTTATTATGACACCCTATCTCTAGTCCTAATGCCTGGACCTGAACTTTCCCCATGACCATCAACATAAACCATGCCTCATTGTAAACCAAACCCTCAATCTCGGGCTACACCTCACGTCAGAGCAAGCAAATAACTCTAATCGTATAGCTACATGCTTCATAAACGTTATCGGAATCCTAACCCTAACCCTTGCCCTGACACTTGGACCTGACACCTTAACCCTGATCATCAATATCAGTCAGGCCTCACTGTACAGCAGAATCCTCAAATGCCATCTTCACCGCACATCAGAGCCAGAAATAACTTGAATCGTATAGCTACATGCCCGTAAACCTTACAGGAATCCTAAACCTAACCCTAGCCCTGACAACTTCCCCTGACCATCAACATCATTCGGGACTCACTGCAAACCAGAACACTGAAACGCAGTGTTAACCTAAACTCAGAGCCGGAAAATAACTCTAATCGTGTCCTTATATTCCCCATAAAACTGACAGAATACCTAACCCTAACCCTACACCTGGTCACTAGACCTGACCTCTGCAATCACGTTCGATGCCACCCAAGCGTGACGATACCCCTGAACATCAATATTTAACTTGTCCACATATCAGAACGGGTTGCTAAATCAAACTGTAAACTTGTCTTCCCCATGCACCTTACTAAACATCTAACCCTAACCCTAGTCTTAACCCCGGGACATGAAGCTTCCCCATAACCATCAACATAAACCATGCCTCATTGTAAACCAAACCTTCAATCTCGGGCTAGACCTCACATCAGAGCCAGCAAAAAACTAATCATATAGCAACACACCCCATAAACCTTATGGGTATCCTAACCCTACACCTAGCCCTGACACCTAGACCAGACACCTTCCACTGATCATCAATATCAGTCAGGCCTCACTGTAAACCAGAAACCTAAAATGTGGTATTGACCTACCTCAGAGCTGGAAAATAAATCTAATCATGTCCTTATAAGCCCCATAGTACTGACAGAACACCTAACCGTAACCCTACGCCTGGCCTCTAGACCTGACCTCTGCAATCACAATTGGTGCCACCCACGCCTGATTATACCCCTGAACATCAATTTTTAACTTGTCCACATATCAGAACAGGTTGCTCAATCAAACTGTAAACCTCTCTTCCCCATGTACCTTACTGAACATCTAACCCTAACCTCAGTCCTAACTCCTGGACCTGAGCCCTCCCCATGACAATCAACATCAACTATGCCTCACTGCGAACCAGAACCCTTAATGTCGGCCTCGACCTCACATCAGAGTGGGCAAATAACTCTAAACGTATAAGTACACTCCCCATTAACCTGACGGAAATCCGAAACATAACCCTTATTGACCAAAGGACCTGAACCCTCCCTGTCACCATGAATGTCATCCATGCCGTCCCATAACCCTGAAACTCAATCTCGACCTCGCCCACACCACGGGGCCGGACCATATCTATAACCATTACCGTATAACACTCATACACCTTACCAAAATTCTGACCCTTACCCTAGCCGTGGACACTAGACCTGACCACTCCCAATCACCATCGATGTCACCCAAGCCTTACAATAACCCTGAAAATCAATCCTTACATGGTCCACATATCAGAACGGGTTGCTAAATCAAATTGTTAACCTGTCATTAGCATGCACCTTACTGAATATCTATCCCTAACTCTAGTCCTAACAAGTGTACCTGAACCTTGCCCATGAACATAAACATCAACAATGCCTCATTGTAAACCAAACCCTCAATCTCGGGCTAGACCTCACATGATACCCAGCAAATAACTCTAATCATATAGCTTCACACCCCATAAACCTTACCGGAATGCTAACCCAAACCCTAGCCCTGAAACTTGGACCTGAAACCTACCCGTGACCATCAATATCAGTCAGGCCTCACTGTACACCAGAACCCCCAAACGCAGTCTTGACCGCATATCAGAGCCAGATAATAACTTGAATCGTGTCCTGATATGCCCCATAAATCTGACAGAACACCTAACACTAACCCAACGCCTGGTCACTAGACCTGACCTCAGCAATCAGCATCCATGCCACTAACGCTTGACGATACCCCTGAACATCAATCTTTAACTTGTCCACATATCAGAATGAGTTGCTAAATCAAACTGTAAGCCTCTCTTCCCCATGCACCTTACTGAACATCTAACCGTAACCCTAGTTCTAACCCCTGGACCTGAACCCTCCCCATGACCATCAACAACTACCATGCCTCACTGTAAATCCGAACCCTTAATGTAGGACTCGACCTCACATCAGAGTATGCAAATAACTCTAAACGTATACGTACACTCCCAATTCACCTTACGGAAAAACGAAACCTAACCATTACTGACACAAGAACCTGAACCCTACCTGTCACCATGGATGTCATCCATCCCATACCAAAACCCTGATACTCAATCTCGACAGTGCCCACACCTCAGGGCCGGACCATATCTGTAACTGAAACTGTATATCCCTCATACACCTTACCAAAATCCTAACCCAAACCCGAGCCCTAGTCACTAGACGTGACCACTCCCAATCACCTTCAAAGTCACCCAAGCCTTACAGTAAACCTGAACATCAATCCTTACCTGGTCCACATATCAGAACAGGTTGCTAAATCAAGTGGTAAACCAGTCTTCCGCATGCAAATTACTGAATATCTAACCCTAACCCTAGGCCTAACCCCTCAACCTGAACCTTCCCCATGACCATCAACATCAACCATGCCTCAATGTAAACCAAACGCTCAATATCGGGCTACACCTCACATCAGAGGAAGCAAATAACTCTAATCGTATATTGCATGCCCCATAAACCTTACTGGAATTGTAACCATAACCCTAGCCCTGACACTTTGACCTGACACCTCCCCGTGACGGTCAATATCAGTCAGGCCTCACTGTACACCCGAACCCTCAAACGCAGTCTTGACCGCATGTCAGAAGTGGAAAATAATTAGAATCGTGTCCTTATATGCCCCATAAATCTGACAGAACACCTAACCCTAACCCAACCCCTGGTCACTAGACCTGACCTCAGCAATCACCATTGATGCCACCCACGCTTGAAGATAACCCTGAACATCAAGCTTCAACTTGTCCACATAAAAGAACGGGTTGTTAAATCAAAATGTAACCCTCTCTTCCCCATGCACCTTACTGAACATCTAACCGTAACCCTAGTCCTAACCACTGGACCTGAACCCTCCCCATGACCATCAACATCAACCATGCCTGATTGTAAACCAAACCCTCAATCTTGGGCTAGACCGCACATCAGACCCAGCAAATAAGTCTTATCATATAGCTACACGCCCCATATACCTTACGGGAATCCTAACCCTAACCTAGCTCTGACAACTACCCCTGACAATCAACATCATTCAGACTTCACTGTAAACCAGATCCCTCAAACGCAGTGTTGACCTAACCTCAGAGCCGGAAAATAGCTCTAATCATGTCCCTATATGCCCCATAAAATTGACAGAACCCCTAACCTTAACCCTACACCTGGTCACTAGACCTGACTTCTGCAATCACCATCGATGCCCCCCACGCTTGACAATACACCTGAACATAAATCTTTAACATGTGTACATATCAGAACGGGTTGCTAAATCAAACTGTAAACCTCTTTTCCCACTGCACCTTACTGAACATCTAAACCTAACCTTTGTCCTAACCCCTGGACCTGAACCCTCCCTATGACCATCAACATCAACCATGCCTCACTGTAAACCAGAACCCTAAAATAAGGTCTTGACCTCACGTCAAAGCCGGAAAATAACTTTAATCGTAACCTTATATGCCCAATAAAACCGACAAAACACCTAAACCTAACCCTATGAATGGTCACTAGACTTGACCTGTGCAATCACCATCGATGCCACCCTCGCCTGACGATACATGTGAACATCAATCTTTAACTTGTCCACATATCAGAAAGGGTTGCTAAATCAAATTGTAAATCTCTCTGTCCCATGCACCTTACTGAATATCTAACCGTAACCATAGTCCTAACTCCTGGACCTGGAACTTCCCCATGACCATCAACATCAACCATACCTCATTGTAAACCAAACACTCAGTCTCGCACTACACCTCACATCAGAGCAATCAAATAACTCTAATCATATAGCTACATGCCTGATAGACCTTAAAGGTATCCTAACCCTAAACCGAGCCCTCACACTTGGACCTGACACTTTCCCCAGACCATCAATATCAGTCAGGCTTCACTGTACACCAGAACCTTCAAACCCCATCTTCACCACATGTCAGAGCCAGAAAATAACTCGAATCGTGTCATTATATGCCCTATATATCTGACAGAACACCTAACCCTAACCCTACGCATGGTCAGTAGACCTCACCTTGGCAATCACCATCAATGACACCCACGCTTGACGATACCCCTTAACATCAATTTTAACTTGTCCACATATAAGAATTGGTTGCTAAATCAAACTGTAAACCTCTCATCCCAAAGCACCTTACTGAACATCAAACCCCAACCTTGGTCATAACCCCTGGACCTGAACCCTCCCCATGACCATCAACATCAACCATGCCTCACTGTAAACCAGAACACTTAATGTCTGCCTCGACCTCACATCAGAGTTGGCAAATAAGTCTAAACGCATAAGTACACTCCGAATTAACCTTACAGAAATCCGAAACCTAACCCTTAGTGACCCCAGGACCTGAACCCTCCCTGTCACCATGGATGTCATCCATGCTGTACATAACCCTGATACACAATCTCGAATTCGCCCACACCTCAGGGCTGGACCATATCTGTAACCGTAACCGTATAACTCTCATACACCTTATCGTAATCCTAATCCTAACCAAAGTCCTCGTCATTAGAACTGACCACTCCCAATCACGATTCATGTCACCCAAGCCTAACAATAACCCTGAATGTCAATACTCCCATGGTCCACATATCAGAACAGGTTGCTAAATCAAACTGTAAACCTGTCTTCCGCATACACCTTACTAAATATCTAACCCTAACCCTAGTTCTAACCCCTGGAACTGAACCTTCCCCATGACCGTCAACATCATCCATGTCTCATTGTAAACCAAACCCACAATCTCTGGCTACACCTCACGTCAGAGCAAGCAAATAACTCTAATCATATAGCTACAGGCCTCATAAACTTGACCGGAATCCTCAACCTACCCCTAGCAGTGACAGTTGGGCCTTACACCTTCCCCAGACAATCTATATCAGTAAGGCCTCACTGTACACCAGAAACCTCAAACGCAGTCTTGACCACACGTCAGAGCTGGAAAATAACTCGAATCCTGTCCTTATATGCCCCATGAAACTGACAGAACACCTAACGCTAACCCTTCGCCTGGGCACTAGACCTGACCACTCCCAATCAACTTCGATGTCACCCAAGCCTTACAGTAACCCTGAACATCAATCGTTATCTAGTCCACATATCAGAACGGGTGGCTAAATCAAACTGTAAACCTGTTTCCGCATACACCATACTGAATATCTAACCCTAACCCTAGTCTTAACCCCTGGACGTGAAACTTCCCCATGAACATCAACATCAACCATGCCTCATTGTAAATCAAACCCTCAATCTCAGCCCAGACCTCATATCAGAGCCAGTAAATAACTCTAATCACATAGCTACACACCCCATAAACCTTACCAGAATCCTAACCGTAACCCTAGCCGTGACACTTGGACTTGACACCTTCGCCTGATTATCAATATCAGTCAGTCCACATTGTACACCAGAACCTTCAATCGCGGTCTTGACCGCACATCATGGCCGGAAAATAACTCGAATTGTTTCCTTATATGCCCCAAAAATCTGACAGAACATCTAACCCTAACCCTACACCTGGTCATGAAATCAGTCCTCAGTAATCACAATCGATGCCACCCACGCTTGACGAAACCCCTGAACATCAATCTTTAACTTGTCCACATATCAGAACTGGTTGCTAAATCAAACTGTAAACCTGTCTTCCCCATACACCTTACTGAACATCTAACCATCACCCTAGTCGTAACCCCGGGACCTGTAACTTCGCCAATACCATCAACATCAACAATGCCTCATTGTAAACCAAACCTTCAATCTCGGTCAAGACATCACTTTAGAACCACCAAATAACTCTAATCATATACCTACACGCTGCATAAACCTTACGCGAAACCTAACCCTAATCCTACCCTGACACCGGGATCTTACACCTTCCACTGATCGTCAATATAAGTCAGGCCTCACTGTAAACCAGAACCCTAAAATTTGGTTTTGACCTCACCTTAGAGCCGGAAAATAACTCTAATTGTGTCCTTATATGCCCAATAAAACTGACAGAACACCTAAACCTAACCCTACGCCTGGTCACTAGACCTGACTCTGCAATCACAATCGATGGCACTCACGCCTCACAATACCGCTGAACATCAATCTTTAACATTTCCACATATCAGAACGAGTTGCTAAATCAAACTTGGAACCTGTCTTAACCACGCACCTTACTGAACATCTAACCCTAACCCTAGTCCTAACCCCTGGACCTGAACCCTCCCCATGAGCGTCAACATCAAGAATGCGTCACTGTAAACCAGAACCCTTAATGTCAGCCTCGATCTCACATTAGAGTGGGCAAATAATTCTAAACGTATAAATACACTCCCAATTAACCTTACGGAAATCCGAAACTTAACCCTTACTGACCCCAAGACCTGAAACCTCCATGTCACCATTGATGTCATCCATGCAGCACCATAAACCTGATACTCAATATAGCCCCAGCGCACAACTCAGGCTGGGACCACAACTGTAACCGTAACCGTATAAACCTCACACGCTTTACCGAAGTAATATCCCTAACCCTAGCCCTGGTCACTACACTGAGAACTCCCAATCACCATCGATGTTACCCAAGCCTTACAATAACTCTGAACATCAACCCTTACATGGTCCACATATCAGAACGGCTTGCTAAATCAAAGTGTATACCTCTCTTCCCCATACACCTTACTGAACATCTAACCCTAACCCTAGTCCTAAACCCTGGACATGAAGTTTCCCCATGATCATCAACATGAACCATGCCTCATTGCACACCAAACCCTCAATCTCGGGCTAGACCTCACATCAGAGCCAGCAAATAACTCTAATGATATAGCAACACGCACCATAAACTTTACAGGTATCCTAAACGTAACCCTAGCCCTGACACCTGGAACTGACAACACCTGATCATCAATATCAGTCAGGCCTCACTGTAAACCAGAACCCTAAAATTCGGTCTTGACCTCATCTCAGAGCCGGAAAATAACTCTAATCCTTATATGACCCTTAAAACTGAGAGAACACCTAACTGTAACCCTATACCTGGTCACTAGAACTGACCACGCCCAATGACCATTGATGTCACTCAAGCTTACCAATAACACTGAACATCAATCCTTACGTGCTCCACATATCAGAACAGGTTGCTAATTCAAACCATAAACCTGTCTTCTGCATGTACCTTACTGAATATCTAACCATAACCCTAGTCCTAACCACTGGACCTGAAGCTTCCCATGACCATCAACCTCAACCAAGCCTCATTGTAAACCAAACCCTCAATCTCATGCTAGACCTCACATCAGAGCCAGCAAATAACTCTAATCACATAGCTACATGCGCCATAAATGTTACGGGTATCCTAACCCTAACCCTAGCCATGACACCTGGACCTGACATCTTCCCCTCATCATCAATATCAGTGAGGCCTCACTATAAACCAGAACCCATGAACGTGGTTTTGACCGCATATCAGAGCCAGAAAAAATTCGGATGGTGTCCTTATATGCCCCATAAATCTTACAGAACACCTAACACTAACCCTATGCCTGGACACTCCACCTGACCTCGGCAATCACCATTGATGCAACCCACGCTTGATGATACCCCTGAACATCAATATTTAACATGTCCACATATCAGAACGTGTTGCTAAATCAAAGTGTAAACCTCTTTTCCAAATGCACCTTACTGAACATCTAACCCAAACCCTAGTCCTAACCCCTGGACCTGAACCCTCCCAAAGACCATCAACATCTACCATGCCTCACTGTAAACTAGAAACCTTAATGTCGGCCTCGACCTCATAGCAGAGTCTGCAAATAACTCTAAACGTATAAGTACACGCTCCATTAACCTTACTGAAGTCCAAAACCTAACCCTTACCGACCCCAGGACCTGAACCCTACCTGTCATCATTGATGTCATCCATGCCGTACTGTATCCCTGATACTCGATCTAGCCCTCTCGCGCACCTCAGGGCCGGACCACATCTGTAAACGTATCCTTATAAACCTCACACACCTTACGGAAGCCATAAACCTTACCTTAGCCCTGGTCACTACACCTGATCACTCCCAATCACCACCGATGTCAATCAATCCTTAGAATACCCCTGAACATCAATCCTTACCTTGTCCACATATCAGAACGGGTTGGTAAATCCAACTGTAAACCTGTCTACCCCATACAACTTACTGAAAATCTAATCCTAAACCTAGTCCTAATCCCTGACCTGAAACTTCCCCATGACCATCAACATCAACCATATGTCAGTGTAAACAAAACCCTTAATCTGGGCTGGTCCTCACATCAGCGATAGCAAATAACTCTAATCGTATAGCTACGCGCCCCATAAACTTTACGGGAATCCTAACCCTATCCCTAGGCCTGACAACTTCCCCTGACCATCAACATCATTCAGGCCTCACTGTAAACCACAACCATCAAACGCAGTGTGGATCTAACCTCTGAGCCAGAAAATAATTCTAATCTGGTCCTTATATGCCCCATAAAAATGACATGACACCTAACCCCAACCCTACGCCTGGTCGCTAGACCTGACCTCTGCAAGCACCGTAGATGCCACCCACGCCTGATGATATCACTGAACATCGAACTTTAACTTGTCCTCATATCAGAAAGTTTTGCTAAATCAAACTAAACCTGTCTTCCCCATGCACCTTACTTAACATCTAACCCTAACTCTAGTCCTAACCCCTGGACCTGAACCTTCCCCATGACCATCAATACCAACCATGCCTCATTGTAAAGAAAACCCTCTATCTCGGGGTAGCCCTCACATCAGAGCCAGCAAATAACTCTAATCGTATAGCTAAGCGCCCCATAAAACTTACGTGTATCCTAAACTTTACCCTTCCCATGAAAACTTCCCCTGACCATCAACATCAGTCAGGTCTCAGTGTAAACCAAAACGCTCAAACACAGTCTTGACCGCATGTCAGATCCTGAAACAACTCGAATCGTGTCCTTATGTGCCCCATAAATCTGACAGAACACCTAAACATAACCCTATGCCTGGTCACTTGACCTGACCTCGACAATTACCATCTATGCCACCCATGCTTGATGATACACCTGAACATCAATCTTAAACATGTCCACATATCAGAACGGGTTGCTAGATCAAACTGTAAAACTCTCTTCCCCATGCACCTTACTTAACATCTAACCCTAACACTAGTCTTAACCCCTGCACCTGAACCCACCCCGTTACGATCAATATCAACCATGCCTTATTGTAAACCAGAACCCTTAATGTCGGTCTCGACCTCACATCAGATTGGGCAAATAACTCTAAACGTATAAATACACTCCCAATTAACGTTACGGAAATCCGAACCCTAACCTTTCCTGACCCCAGGACATACACCCTCCCTGAAAATATTGATGTCATCCATGCCGTACCATAACCTTGATACTCAATTTTGACCTCGTCCAAACCTCACGGCCAGACCATATCTGTAAAGGTAAACGTATAACCTTCATACACCTTAACGAATCCTAACCCTAACACTAGCCCTGGTTAATTGAACTGACCACTCCTAATCACGATTGATGTCACCCAAGCCTTACAATAACACTGAACATCAAACTTACCTGGTCCACATATCAGAACGGGTTGCTAAATCAAACTGTAAACTTGTCTTCCGCATGCACCTTACTGAATATCTAATCCTAACCCTAGTCCTAACCCCTGGACCTGCACCTTCCCCATGAACATAAACAACAACCATGCCTCATTGTAAACCAAACCCTCAATCTCGGGCTACACTTCACGTCAGAGCAAGCAAATAACTCTAATTGTATAACTACAAGCCCCATAAACCTTACCGGAATCCTAACCCTAACCCTAGCCCTGAAACTTGGACCATGACACCTTCCCCTGACCATCAATATCAGTCACGCCTCACTGTACATCAGAATCCTCAAACGCGGTCATGACTGCACGTCAGAGCCAGTAAATAACTCGAATCATGTACTTATATGCCCCATAAATCTGACAGAACACCTAACCCTCACCCAACACCTCGTCACTAGACCAGACCTCGGCAATCATGATCGATGCCACCTATGCTTGATGATATCCCTGAACATCAATCTTTAACTTGTCCACATATCAGAATGGTTTGCTAAATCAAACTGTAAACCTGACTTCCCCAAGCACCTTACTGGACATCTCACCATTACCATAGTCCTAACCCATGGACCTGAACCCTCCCAATGACCATCAACATCAACCAAGCCTCACAGTAAACCAGAACCCTTAATGTCAGCCTTGTCCTCACATCAGAGTGGGCAAATTAATCTTATAAGTACACGTCCTATTAACCTTACGGAAATCCAAAACCAACATTTACCGACCCCAGGACCTGAACCCTCACTGTCACCATTGATGACATCCATGCCGTACCGTATCTCTGATACTCAATCTAATCCTCGCCCACACCTCAGGGCCGGACCATATCTGTAACCATAACCGTATAACCCTCATACAACTTACAGAAATCATAACCATATCCCAAGCCCTGATCACTAGACCTGACTAATCCCAATGACCTTCGATGTACCTAAGCCTTACACTAACCCTGAACATCAATATTTAACTTGTCCACATATTAGAGTGGGTTGCTAAATCAAACTGTAAACCTCTATTTCCCATGCACCTTACTGAACATCTAACCCTAACCCTCTTCCTAACCCCTGGACCTGAACCCTCCCCATGACCTTCAACAACAACCATGCTTCAGTGTAAACCAGAACCTTATTATTGGCCTCGACCTCGCATCAGAGTAGGAGAATAACTAATCGTATAAGTACACTCCCCATTAACCTTACGGAACTCAGTTACCTAACCCTTACTGACCCCAGGACCTGAACCCTCCCTGTCACCATGGATGTCATCCATTCTGTACATAACCCTGATACACAATCTCGACCTCGCCCACACCTCAGGGGCAGACCATATCTGTAACCATAACAGTATAACCTTCATACACCTTACTGAAATCCTAACCTTAACCATAGTCCTGGTCACTAGAACAGACCACTAACCATCACCATCAATGTCACCCAAGCCTTACAATAACCCTGAACATCAATCCTTACATGGTCCACTTATCAGAACAGGTGGCTAAATCAAACTGTAAACCTGTCTTCCCCATACACCTGACTGAACGTCTAACCCTAACCGTAGTCCTAACCCCTGGATCTGAACCATCCCCATGACTATCAACATCAACAATGCCTCATTGTAAACCGAACACTCAATCTCGGTCTAGACTTCACATCAGGGCCAGAAAATAACTCTAATCATAAAGCTACACACCCCATAAATCTTACGTAAATCCTAACCCTAACCCTTGCCCTGACAACTTCCCCTGTCCATCAACAACATTCAGGCCTCAGTGTAAACCAGAACCCTCAAACGCAGTGTAGACCTAACCTCACAGCCGGAAAATAACTCTAATTGTGTCCTTATATGCCCCATAAAACTGACAGAACACCTTACACTAACCCTACACCTGGTCACTCGACCTGACCTGTGCAATCACCGTCGATGCCACCAACATCTGACGATACCCCTGAACATCAATCTTTAACTTGTCCGCATATCAGAACGGGTTGCTAAATGAAACTGTAAAACTGTCTTCCCCATGCACAAGACTGAACATCTAACCCTAACCCTAATCCTAACCCCTGGACCTGAACACTCCCCATGATAATCAACATCAAACATGCCTCATTGTAACCAAACCCTCATCTCGGGCTACACCTCATGTCAGAGATAGCAATTAACTGAAATCTTATAGCTACACGTCCCATAAACCTTACAGAATCCTAACCCTAACGTTAGCCCTGACACTTCGACCTGACACCTTCCCCTGACCATCAATATCAGTCAGGCCTCAGTGTACACCAGAACCCTCAAACGCGGTTATGACTGCACGTCAGTGCCAGAAAATAACTCGAATCGTGTCCATATATACCCCGTAAATCTGACAGAACACCTAACCTTAACCCTACGCCTTGTCACTAGACCTGACATGTTCAATCACCGTCGATGCAACCTACGCCTGACTATACCCCTGAACATCAATGTTTAAATTGCCCACATATCAGAACGGGTTGCTAAATCAAACTATAAACCTGTCATCCGCATTCACCTTACTGAATATCTAACCCTAACACTAGTCCTAACCCCTGGACTTGAACCTTCCCCGTGACCATCAACATCAACCATGCCTCATTGTAAACCAAACCCTCAATCTTGGGATAGACCTTACATCAGAGCCATCAAATAACTCTAGGCATAAAGCTACACGCCCCATAAACCTTATGCGAATCCTAACCCTAACCTTAGCCCTGACAACTTCCGCTGTCCATCAACATCATTCAGGCCTCGCTGTAAACCAGAACCTTCAAACTCACTGTTAACTTTATCTCAGAGACGAATAATAACTCTAATCGTGTCCTTATGTGCACAGTAAAACTGACAGAACACCTTACCGTAACCCTACACCTTGTCACTAGACCTGACCTCTGCAATCACCGTTGGTGACACCCACGCCTGATGATACCTCTGAACATCAATCTTTAACTTGTCCACATATCAGAACCGGTTGCTAAATCAACCTGTAAACCTGTCTTCCCCATGCACCTTACTGAACATCTAACCCTAACCCTAGTCCTAACCCCTGGACCTGAAGTTTCCCCATGACCATCAACATCAACCATGCCTCATTGTAAACAAACCCTCTATCTCGGGCTAGACCTCACATCAGAGACAGCAAGTTACTCCAATCGTATAGCTACATGCCCCATAAACCTGACGGGTATCTTAACCCTAACCCTAGCCTGACACCTGGACCTGACACCTTCCCCTGATTAGCAATATCAGTCAGGCTTCACTGTAAACCAGAACCGAAAAATGCGGTCTTGACCTCACTTCAGAACCGGAAAATAACTCGAATCGTGTCCTTATATATCCCATAAATCTTACAGAACACTTAACTTTAACCCCACGCTTGGTCAGTAGACCTGAGATCGGCAATCACCACCAATGCCACCAACGCTTGACGATACCCCTGAACATCAATCTTGAACTTGTCCACATGTCAGAACAGGTTGCTAATTAAATTGTAAACCTCTCTTACCCATGCACCTTACTGAACATCTAACCCTAACCCTAGTCCTAACCTCTGGACCTGAACCCTCCCCATGAACATCAACATCAACCATGCCTCACTGAAAACCAGAACCCTTAATGATGGCTACGACCTCACATCAGAGTGGACAAATAACTCTAAACGTATAAGTACACTCCCCATTAACCTTACGGAAATTTGAAATGTAACACTTACTGACCCCAGGACCTGAAACCTCCCTCTCACCATGGATGTCATCCAGCCATACCATAACCCTGATACTCAAACTCGACCTCGCCCATACCTCAGGGCTGGACCATATATGTAACCGTAACCGTATAACCCTCACACACCTTACCAAAATCCTAATCCTAACCCTAACCCAGACCACTAGAACTGACCACTCCCAATCACCATCGATGTCACCCAAGCCTTACAATAACCCTGGACATCAATATTTACCTGGGCCAAATATCAGAATGGACTGCTAAATCAAACTGTAAACCTGTCTTCCTCATGCACCTTACTGAATATCGAACCCTAACCCTAATCCTAACACCTAGACCTGAACCTTCCCCATGATCATAAACATCAACGATGCCTCAATGTAAACCAAACTCTCAATCTCGGGCTACACCTCAGGTCACAGCAAGCAAATTACTCTAATAGTATAGCTATATGCAACATAAACCTTACGGGAATCCTAACCCTAATCCTAGCTCTAACACCTGGACTTCACACCTTCCCCTGATCATCAATATCAGTCAGGCCTCACTGTAAACCAGAACCCTAAAATGCGGTCTTGACCTCACCTCAGGCCAGAAAATAATTCGAATTGTGTCCTTATATGTCCCATAGATCTTACAGAACACCTAACTCTAACTTTACGCTTGGTCACTAGACCTGATCTGGGCAACCACCATCAATGCCACCCACGCTTGACTATACTTCTGAACATCAATTTTTAACTTTTCAACATATCAGTACGGGTTGCTAAATCAAACTGTAAACCTCTCTTCCCCGTGCACCTTATTGAAGATCTAACCCTAACCCTGTTCCTAACCCCTGGACCTGAACCCTCCCCATGACCATCAACATCAACCATGCCTCAATGTAAACCAGAACCCTTAATGTCGGCCTCAACCTCACATCAGAGTGGGCAAATAACTCTAAATGTATAAGTATACTCCCCATTAACCTTACAGAAATCAGAAACCTAACCCTTACTGACCCCAGGACCTGAACCCTCTCTGTCACCATGGTTGTCATCTATGAGGCACCATAACCATGATAATCAATCTCGACCTTGCCCACACCTCAGGTCAGGACAATACCTGTAACTGTAACCGTATAACCCTAATACAGCTTACCGAAATCCTAACCCTAACTCTAGCCCTGGCCACTAGTAGTGACCACTCCCAATCACCATTGATGTTACAGAAGCCTTACAATAACACTGAACATCAATCCTTACATGGTCCACATATCCGAACGGGTTGCTCAATCAAACTGTAAACCTTACTTCCCCATACACCTTACTGAAAATCTAAATTTAATCCTACTCCTAACCCCTGGACCTGAACGTTCCCCATGACCATCAACATCAACCATGCCTCATTGTAACCAAGCCCTCATCTAGGGTTACACCTCACGTGAGAGCTGGCAATTAACTGAAATCGTATAGCTACACGTCCCATAAACCTTACCGGAATCCTAACCCTAACGTTAGCCCTGACACTTCGACCTGACACCTTCCCCGATCATCAGTATCAGTCAGGCCTCACTGTACACCAGAACCATCAAAGGAGTCTTGACCACACATCAGAAACGGAAAATAACTCGAATCGTGTCCTTATATGCCCCATAAAACGGACAGAACATCTAACCCTAACTCTACACCTGGTCACTAGACCTGACCTCAGCAATCACCATTGATGCAACCCACACTTGACGATACCCCTGAACATCAATCTTTAACTTGTCCACAGAACGGGTTGCCAAATCAAACTGTAAAGCTCTCTTCCCCATGCCCCTTAATGAACATCTAACCCTATCCCTACTCCTAACCCATGGACCTGAACCCTCCCCATGACCATCAACATCAACCATACCTCACTGTAAACCAGTACCCTTAATGTCAGCCTCCCCCTCACATCAGAGTGGGCAAATAACTCTAAATGTATAAGTACACTCCCAATAAACCTTATGGAAATCTGAAACCTAACCCTTAGGGACCCCAGGACCTGAACCCTCCCTGTCACCTTGGATGTCATCCATGCGGTACCGTTTCCCTGATACTCAATCTCGGCCTCACGCACACCTCAGGGCCGGACAACGTCTGTAACGGTAACCGCATATACCTCGTACACCTTACCGAAGTCATAACCCTATCCCTAGACTGGGTCACTACACACCACCTCTCCCAATCACCATCAATGTTTCCCAAGCCTTACAATAACCCTGAACATGAATCCTTACATGGTCCACATATCAGAACAGTTGCAAAATCAAACTGTAAACCTGTCTTCCCCATGCACTTTATTGAACATATAACCCTATCCCTAGTCCTAAACCCTGGACCGGAAGCTTCCCCATGACCATCAACATCAACAATGCCTCATTGTAAACCAAACCCTCAGTCTCGGGCTAGACCTCATATCAGAGCCAGCAAATAACTCTAATCATATAGCTACATGCCCCGTAAACCTTACTGGAAACCTAACCCTAACGCTAGCCCTGACACATGGACCTGACAACGTCCCCTGAGCGTTAACATCATTCAGAACTCACTGTACACCAGACACCTCAAATGCGGTCTTGACCACATGTCAATGCCAGTAAATAACTCGAATTGTGTCATTATATGCCCCATAAATCTGACAGTACACCTAACCATAACCCTACACCTAGTCACTACACCTGAACTAGGCAATCACCATCGATGCCACCCACGCTTGATGATACCCGTGAACATCAATCTTAAACTTGTAAACATATCAGAATGGGTTGCAAAATCAACCTGTAAACATCTCTTCCCCATACACCTTAATGAACATCTGACCCTAACCCTAGTCCTAACCCCTAGACCTGAACCCTCCCAATGACCATCAACATCAATTATGCATCACAGAAAACGAGAACCCTTCGTGTCGGCCTCCACCTCACATCAGAGTGGGTAAATAACTCTAAACCTTTAAGTACACTCCCCATTAACCTTACGGATATCCAAAACCTAAACCTTACCGACCCCAGTACAACCCTCCCTGTCACCATGGATGTCATCCATGCCGTACCATAAGCCTGATACTGAATCTCGACTTCGCCCAAACCTCAGGGCAGGACCATATCTGTAACTGTAACTGTATAACCCTCATACAATTTACCGAAGTCATAACACTAACCTTAGCCCTGGTCACTAGACCTGACCACTCCCAATCATCTTCGATGTCACCCAAGCCTTACACTAACCCTGAACATCAATCCTTACCTGCTCCACATATCAGAACGGGTTCCTAAGTCAAACAGTAAACCTGTCTTCTCCATACACCCTACTGTACATCTAACCCTAATCCTAGTCCTAACACCTTGACCTGAACCTTCCCCATGACGATCATCATCAACCGGGCCTCATTGTAAACCAAACCCTCAATCTCGGGCTGCACCCCACATGAGGGCCAGCAAATAACTCTAATCGTATAGCTACATGCCCCATAAATCTTATGGGAATCCTCACTGTAACCCTAGCCCTGACAAATGGACCTGACACCTTCCCCTGATCATCAATATCAGTCAGGCCTCACTGTACACAAGAACCCTCAAACACGGTCTTGACCACACGTCAAAGCTGGTAAATAACTCGAATTGTGTCATTATATGCCCCATAAATCTGACAGAACACCTAACCATAACCCTACATCTGGTCACTAGACCTGACCTCGGCAATCACCATCGATGCCACCCACGCTTGATGATATCTGTGAACATCAATCTTGAACTTGTCCACATATTAGAACGGGTTGCTAAATCAAACTTGGACCCTGTCTTCCCCATGCACCTTACTGAACATCTAACCCTACTCCTCGTCCTAACCCCGGACCTGAACCTTTCCCATGAACATCAACATTAACCATGCCTCACAGTAAACCAAAACCCTTACTGTCAGCGTCGACCTCACATTATAGTGGGGAAATAGCTCTAAATGTATAAGTACACGCCCTATTAACATGAGGGATATCGAAAACCTAGCCCTTACCGACCCCTGGACCTGAACACTCCGTGTCACCATTGATGTTATCCATGCCGTACTGTATCCCTGATACTCAATCTCGCCCTCGTGCACACCTCAGGGCCAGACCACATCTGTAACCGCAACCATATAACCCTCACACACCTTACCGAAGTCAAAACCCTAACACTAGCCCTGATCAGTAGACGTGACCACTCCCAATCACCTTAGATGTCACCAAAGCCTTACAGTAACACTGAACATCAAACCTTACCTAGTCCACATATCAGAACGGGTTGCTAAATCAAACTGTAAACGTGTCTTCCGCATGCACCGTACGGAATATCTAAACCTACCCCTAGTCTTAATGCCTCATTGTAAACCAAACCCTCAATATAGGGCTACACGTCACATCAGAGCAAGCAAATAACTCTAATCGTATAGCTACACGCCCCATAAACCTTACGGGAATCCTAACCCTAACCCTAGCGCTGACAACTTCCCATGATCATCAACATCATACAGGCCTCACTGTAAACCAGAACACTCAAACGCAGTGTTGACTTAACCTCAGAGCTGGAAAATAACTGTAATCGTTTCCTTATATGCCCCATAAAACTGTCAGAACACCTAACCCTAACCCTACGCCTGGTTACTAGACATGACCTCTCCAATCACAGTCGTACCACACCCGCCTGACGATACCCCTGAACATCAATCTTTAACTTGTCCACATATAACAATGGGTTGCTAAATCAAACTGTAAACCTGTCGCCCCATGCCCCTTACTGAACATCTAACCCTAAGCCTAGTCCTGACCCCTGGACCTGAACCCTCCCCATGACCATCAATATCAACCATGCCTCACTACAAACCAGAACCCTTAATGACGGCCTCACCCTCACATTAGAGTGGGCAAATAACTCTAAACGTCTAAGTACACCCCCATTAACCTTACGGAAATCTGAAATCTAACCCTTACCGATCCGAGGACCTGAACCCTCCGTGTCACAATTGATGTCATCCATGCTGTACCATATCCCTGATCCTCAACCTGGACCTTGTGCACACCTCAGGGCCAGACAACACCTGTAACTAAAACGGAATGAACCTCATACATCTTACCGAAGTCATAACCCTAACCTTTGCCCTGGTCACTACACCTGACCACGCCCAATCACCGTTGATGTTACCCAAGCCATACAATAACCCTGAAAATCAATCCTTACATGCTCAACATATCACAGCGAGATGCAAAATCAAACTGTAAACCTGTGTTCTTCATGCACCTTACTGTATATCTAACCCTAACCCTAGTCCTAACCCCTGGACCTGAACCCTCCCCATGACCATCAACATCAACCATGCCTCACTGTAAACCACAATCCTTAATGTCGTCCTCGACATCACGTCAGAGTGGGCAAATAACTCTAAACGTATAAGTACACACCGTATTAACCTTACGGAACTCCAAATCCAAAGCCTTACTGACCCCAGGACCTGAACCGTCCCTGTCACCATTGATGTCATCCATGCCGTACCGTATCCCAGATACTCAATCTGACCCTCACGCACACCTCAGGGCCGGACCACCTCTGTAACCGTAACCGTATAAACATGACACACCTTACCGATTTCATAGCACTAACATTAGCCCTGGTCACTACACCCGACCACTCCCAATCACCATCGATGTTACCCAAGCCTTACAATAGCCCTGAACATCAATCCTTACATGGTCCACATATCAGAACGGGTTGCTAAATGAAACTGTAATTCCCCATACACCTTACTGAACATCTAACCCAAACCGTAGTCCTAAACCCTGGACCTGAACCTTCCCCATGTCCACAAACATCCACCATGCCTCATTGTAAACCAAACCCTCAATCTCGGGCTACACCTCACGTCAGAGCAAGCAAATAACTCTAATCGTATAGTTGCACACCCCATAAACCTTACCGGAATCCTAACCCTAACCCAGGCCCTGACACTTGGACCTGACACCTTCCCCTGACCATCAATATCAGTCAGGCCTCACTGTACACCAGAACCCTCAAACACGGTCTTCAACGCACATCAGAGCCAGAAATAACTCGAATCGTATAGCTACATGCCCCGTAAACCTTACAGAATCCTAAACCTAACCCTAGATCTGACAACTTCCCCTGACCATCAACATTATTCAGGCCTCACTGCAAACCAGAACCCTGAAACGCTAACCTAACAGTGTTAACCTAAACTCAGAGCTGGAAAATAACTCTAATCATGTCCTTATATTCCCCATAAAACTGACAGAATACCTAAACCTCACACTATACCTCGCTACTAGACCTGACCTCTGCAATCACAATCGGTGCCACCCACGCCTGATCATACCCCTGGACATGAATCTTTAACTTGTCCACATATCAGAACTGGTTGCTAAATGAAACTTGGAATATGTCTTCCCCATGCACCATAGTGAACATCTAACCGTAACCCTAGTCCTAACCACTGGACCTGAACTCTCCCCATGACCGTCAACATCAACCATGCCTCACTGTTCACAAGAACCTTAATGTCAGCCTCAACCTCACATCAGATTGGGCAAATAAGTCTAAACATATAAGTACACACCCTGTTAACCTTACAGAAATGCAAAACCTAACACTAACCGACCCCAGGACCTGAACCCTCCCTGTCACCTTGGATGTCATCCATGCCGTACTGTAACCCTGATTCTCAATCTCGCCCTTGCCCACACCCCAGGGCCGGACCACATCTGCAAACGTAACCATATAAAACTCATACACCTTACCGAGGTCATAACCCGAACCCTAACCCTGATCACTAGACCTGACCACCTCCAATCACCTTCGATGTCACCCAAGCCTTACAGTAACCTGAACATCAATCCTTACCTGGTCCACATATCAGAACGGGTTCCTAAAACAAACTGTAAACCTGTCTTCCGCGTGGACCTTACTGAATATCTAACCCTAACCCGAGTACAAACACCTCGACCTGAACCGTCCCAATGACCATCACCATCAACATCAACCATGCCTCATTGTAAACCAAACCCTCAATCGGGAGCTACACCTAACATCAGAGGAAGCAAGTAATGCTAATGATATACCTACATGATCCATAAATCTTATGGGAATCCTAACCCTAACCATATCCCTGGCACCTGGACCTGACACCTTCCCCTGACCATCAATATCAGTCAGGCCTCACTGTACACCAAAAACGTCAAACGCGGACTTGACCGCACGTCAGAGCCGGAAAATATCTCGAATCGTGCCCTTACATGTCTCGTAAAACAGACAGAACACCCAATCATATTCCTACGTCTGGTCACTAGACCTGATCTCGGCAGTCCCAATCGATGCCACCCACGTTTGACGAAATCCCTGAACATCAATTTTTAACTTGTGCACATATCAAAACAGGTTGCTAAATCAAAATGTAAACCTCTCTTCCGATGCACCTTACTGAACTGAAAAATCTCCCCATGACCATCGACATCAACCATGCCTCACTGTAAACCAGAACCTTAATGTCGGCCTCGAACTCACAACAGAGTGGGCAAATAACTCTAAACGTATGAGTACACGCCCCATTAACCTAACGGAAATCCAAAACTTAACCCTTACCGACCCCAGGACCTGAACCCTCCCTTTCACCTTTTATGTCATCCATGCCGTACAGTATCCCTGATGCTCAATATCGCTCTCGCGCACACCTCAGGGCCGGACCACATCTGTAAACGTAAAGGTATAAACTTCATACACCTTACCGAAGTCACAACCCTAAACCTAGCCCTGGTCACTACACCCGACCACTCCCAATCACCACCGATGTTACTCAAGCCTTACAATAACCCTCAACATCAATTCTTACATGGTCCACATATCAGAACGCATTACTAAATCAAACTGTAAACCTGTCTTCCCCATACACCTTACTGAACATCTAACCCTATCCCTAGCCCTGACAACTTCCACTGACCATCAGTATCATTCAGGCCTCATTGTAAACCACAACCCTCAAACACAGTTTTGACCTAACCTCAGAGCCGGAAAATAACTCTAATCTTGTCCTTATATGCCCCATAAAACTGACAGAACACTTAACCTTAACCTAACGCATAGTCACTAGACCTGACCTCTGCAATCACTATCGATGCCACCCACGCCTGATGATACCCCTGAACATCAATCTTTCACTTGTCCACATAATGAACGGGTTGCTAAATCAAATTGTTTACCTGCCTTCCACATGCACCTTACTGAACATCTAACACAAATCCTAGTCCAAACCCCTGGTCCTGAACACTCCGCATGACCATCAACATCAACCATACCTCACTGTAATCCAGAACCCTTAATGTTAGCCTCGACCTCACATCAGAGTGGGCAAATACCTCTAAACGTATAAGTACAAGCCATATTAACCTTACGGAAATCCAAAACCTAACACTTACCGACCCCAGGACCTGAACCCTCCCTGTCACCATTGCTGTCATCCATGGCGTACCGTATCGCTGATACTCAGTCTCGTCTCTCCCACACCTCAGAGCCCGACCACAATTGTAACTGTAACCGCATAACCCTCATACACTTTACCGAAGTCATAACACTAACCCTAGCCCTGGTCACTAGACCTGACCACTCCCAATCACCTTCGATGTCACCCAAGCCTTACAGTAACCCTGAACATCAATCCTTACCTGGTCCACATATCAGAACGGGTTAGTAAATCAAACTGTTAACCTGTCTTCCACATGCACCTTACTGAATATCTAGCCCTAACCCTAGTCCTAACCTCTGGACCTGAAATTTCCCCATGACAATCAACATCCACCATGCCTCATTGAAAATCATACCCACAATCTAGGGCTACACCTCAGGTCAGAGCAAGCAAATAACTCTAATCGTATAGGTACACGCCCATAAACCTTATGGGAATCCTAACCCTAACCCTGGACCTGACAACATCCTGTGACTATCAACATCATTCAGGCATTACTGTAAACCAGAACCCTCAAACGCAATGTTGACCTAACCTCAGACCTGGAAAATAACTCTAATCATGCCCTTATATGCCCCATAAAACTGACAGGACCCCTAACCCTAACACTACACCGGGTCACTAGACCTGACCCCTGCAATCACCGTCGATGCCACCCACACCTGACCATACCTCTGAACATTATTTTTAACTTGTCCACATACAAGAACGGGTTGCTAAATCAAACTGTAAACCTGTCTTCCCCATGCACCTTACTGAACATCTAACACTAACCCTAGTCTTAACCCATGGACCTGAAGCTTCCCTTTGACCATCAATATCAACCATGCCTCATTGTAATCCAAACTCTCTATCTCGGGCTAGACCTCACATAAGAGCCAGCAAATAACTCTAATCATATAGCTACACGCCCAATAAACCTTACGGGTGTCCTAACCCTAACTCTAGCCCTGACACCTGAACGTGATACCTTCCTCTGATCATCAATATCAGTCAGGCACAGTTAACCTGAACCCTAAAATGCGGTCGTGACCTCACCTCTGAACCTAAAAATAACTCTAATCATGTCCTTATATGCCTCATAAAACTGAAAGAACACTTAACCCTAACCATACGCCTGGTCACTAGACCTGACCTCGGCAATCCCCACTGATGCCACCCACGCTTGACGATACACCTGAATATCAATCTTTATCTTGTCCACATATCAGACTGAGTTGCTAAATCAAAGTGTAAACCTCTCTTCCCCATGCACCTTACTGAACATCTAACCCTAGCCCTAGTCCTAATCCCTGGACCTGAACCCTCCCCATGACCGTCAACATCAACCATGCCTCACTGTAAACCAGAACCCTTAATGTCGGCCTCGACCTCACATCACAGTGGGCAAATAAGTCTAAACGTATAAGTACACTCCCCATTAACCTTACGGAAATACGAAATCTAACACTTACCGACCCCAGGACCTGAAACCTCCCTGTCACCATTGATGTTATCCATGCTGTACCATGTCCCTGATACTCAATATCACCCTCGCGCACACATCAGGACCGGATCACATCTGTAATCGTAACCATATAAACCTAGTACACCTTATAGAAGTTATAACCCTAACCCTAGCCCAGGTCACTACACACGACCACTCCTAATCACCATCGATGTTACCCAAGCCTTACATTAACTCTGAACATAAATCCTTACCTGGTCCACATATCAGAACGGCTTGTTCAATCAAACTGTAAACCTGTATTCCCCATACACCTTAGTGAATATCTAACCCTAAGCCTAGCGCTAATTCCATGACCTGAACCTACCGCATTACCATCAACATGAACTATGTTTCATTGTAAACCAAACCCTCAGTCTCGCGCTGGACCTCACATTAGAGCCAGCAAATAACTCTAATCGTATAGCTACATGCCGCATAAACCTTACGGGAATCCTAACCCTAACGCAGCACTGACAAAATCCCCTGACCATCAACATCATTCAGGCCTCACTGTAAACCAGAAGCCTCAAACGCAGTGTTGACCTAATCTCAGAGCCAGAAAATAACTCTAATCGTGCCCTTATATGCCCTATAAAACTGACAGAACACCTAACCCTAACCCTACACCTGCTCACAAGACCTGACCCCTGCAATCACCATTGATGCCACCCTTGTTTGACGGTACCCCTGAACATCAATCTTTAACTTTTCCACATATCAGAATGGGTGGCTAAATCAACCTGTAAACCTGTCTTCCCCATGCACATTACTGAACATCTAACACGAACCCTAGTCCTAACCACTGGACCTGAAGTTTCCCCATGACCATCAACATCAACCATGCCTCATTGTAAACAAAACCCTCAATCTCGGGCTAGACCTCACATCAGAGCTAGCAAATAACTCTAATCGTATACCTACACGCCCCATAAACCTTACGGATATCCTAACCCTAACCTTGGCCCTGACACCAGGACCTGACACCTTTCCATGATCGTCAATATCAGTCAGGCACACTGTAAACCAGAAGCCTAAAATGAGATCTTGACCTCACCTCCGAGCCGGAAAATAACTCGAATCGTGTCCTTATATGCCCCATAAATCTGACAGAACACTTAACCTTAACCCTACGCTTGGACAGTAGACCTGACCTCGGCAATCACCATCAATGCCACCCACGCCTGACGATACCCCTGAACATCAATCTTTAACTTATCCACATATGAGAATGGGTTGCTAAATCAAACTGTTTACCTCTCTTCCCCATGCACCTTACTGAACATCTAACCCTAACCCTAGTCCTAATCCCTGGACCTGAAACCTCCCCATGACCATCAACATCAACTATGCCTCTCTGTAAACCAGAACCCTTAATGTGGGCTAAGACCTCACATCAGAGTGGGCAAATAACTCTAAATGTAAAACTACACTCCCCATTACCTTTATGGAATTTCAAAACATAGCACTTACCTACCCCATGACCTGAACCCTCCCTGGCACCATTCATGTCATACATGCCATACCGCATGCCTAATGCTCAATCTCGACCTCGCCCACACCTCATGGCCGGACCATATCTGTAACCATAACCGTATAAACCTCACACACCTTACCGAAATCCTAACCATAACCCCAGCCCTGGTCACTAGAACTGACCACTCCCAATCACCATTGCTGTCACCCAAGCCTTACAATAACCCTGGACATCAATCCTTACATGGTCCACATATCAGAATGGGTTGCTACTTCAAACTGTAAACCTGTCTTCTGTATGCATCTTACTTAATATCTACCCCTAACCCTATTTCTAACCCCTGGACCTGAACCTTCCCCATGACCATCAACATCAACCATGCCTCGTTGTTAAACAAATCCTAAATCACGGGCTACACCTCACGTCAGAGCAAGCAAATAACTCTAATCGTATAGCTACATGCCTCATACACCTTACCGGAATTGTAACCCTAACCCTAGCCCTGACACTAGGACCTGACACCTTCCCCTGACCATCAGTATCAGTCAGGCCTAACTGTAAACCAAAACTCTCAAACACGGTCGTGACCGTACGTCAGAGCCGGAAAATAACTCGAATCATGTCCTTATATGCCCCATAAAACGGACAGAACACCTAACCCTAATCCTACACCTGGTCACTAGACCTGACCTCGGGAATCACCATCGATGCCACCCACGCTTGACGATACACCTGAACATAAATCTTTAACATGTGTACATATCAGAACAGGTTGCTAAATCAAACTGTAAACCTCTCTTCCCACTGAACCTTACTGAACATCTAAACCTAACCTTAGTCCTAACCCCTGGACCTGAACCCTCCCTATGACCATCAACATCAACCATGCCTCACTGTAAACCAGAACCCTTAATGTATACCTCGACCTCACATCAGAATGGGCAAATAACTCTAAACGTATAAGTACACGCCCTATTAACCTTACGGAAATCCAAAACGTAACCATTACTCACCCCAGGACCTGAACCCTCCCGGTCACCATGGATATCATCCATGCCAATCCATAACACTGATACTCAATCTCGACCTTCCCCACACCTCAGGGTAGTACCATATTTGTAATCATAACCGTATATCCCTAATACACCTTACCGAAATCCTAACCCTAACCTAGCCCTGGCCACTAGAACTGACCACTCCCAATCACAATCAATGTTTCCCAAGCCTTACATTAACCCTGAACATCAATCCTTACATGGTCCACATATCAGAACGGGTTGCTCAATCAAACTGTAAACCTGACTTCCACATACACCTTACTGAACATCTATCCCTAACCCTAGCCCTAACCCCTGGACCTATACTTACCCCATGACCACCAACATCAAGCATGCTTCATTGTAAACCAAACCCTCAATCTGGGGCTAGACCTTACATCAGAGCCAGCAAATAACTTTTTATCGTATAGCTACACGCCCCATAAACCTTACGGGAATGCTAATCCTAACCCTAGCCCTGACAACTTCCCCTGACCATCAACATCATTCAGGCCTCACTGTAAACCAGAACCGTCAAACGCAGTGTTGACCTAATCTCAGAGCTGGAAAATAACTCTAAACGTGTCCTTATATGCCCCATAAAACTGACAGAACACCTTACCCTAACCCTACGCCTGGTCACTAGACCTGACCTCTGCAATCACCGTCGATGCCACCCACGATAACCCAGAACATCAAACTTTAACTTGTCCAGATTTCAGAACGGGTTGCTAAACCAACTTCTGAACTGTTTTCCCCATGCACCTTACTGAACATCTAACACTAATCCTAGTCCTAACCACTGGACCTGAAGTTTGCCCATGAGCATCAACATTAACCATGCGTCATTGTAAACCAAAGCCTCAATCTCGGGCTAGACCTCACATCAGAGCCAGCAAATAACTCTAATCGTATAGCTACACGCCCCGTAAACCTTGCGGGTATACTAACCCTAACCCAACCCTGACACCACGACCTGTCACCTTCCCCTGATTGTCAATATCAGTCAGTCCTCACTGTAGACCAGAACACTAAAATGCGGTTTTGACCTCACCTCAGAGCCGGAAAATAACTGTAATCGTGTCCTCATATGCCCCATAAAACTGACAGAACACCAAAACCTAATCCTACGCCTTGTCACTAGACCTGACCCCTGCAATCACTGTCAATGCCCACCAAGACTGAAGATGCCTGTGAAAACAATTTTTAACTTGTCCACATATCACAACTGGTTGCAAAATCAAACTGTAAACATGTCTTCCCCATGCACCTTATTGAACATATACCCCTAACCCTAGTACTAACCTCTGGAACTGAAGCTTCCCCATGACCATCAACACCAACAATGCCTCATTGTAATCCAAACACTCTATCTCAGGCTAGACCTCACATCAGAGCCAGCAAGCAACTCTAATCGTATAGCTAGACACCCCATAAACCTTACGGTTATCCTAACCCTAAGCCTAGCCTTGACAACTGGGCCTGACACTGTCCCCTGATCATCAATATCATTCAGGCTTCACTGTAAATCAGAACACTCAAACGCTGTGTTGACCTAACCTCAGAGCCAGAAAATAAATCTAATCATGTCCTTATGTGCCCCATAAAACTGACAGAACCCCTAACCCTACCCCTACACCTGGTCACTAGACCTGACCTCTGCAAATACGGTCGATGCCACCCACGCCTGACAATACCACTGAACATCAATCTTTAACTTGTCCACATATCAGAATGGGTTGCTAAATCAAACTTGGAACCTGACTTCCCCATGCCCCTTACTGAACATCTAACCCTACCCTAGTCCTAACCCCTGGATCTGAACCCTCCCCATGACCATCAACATCAACCATGCCTCTCTGTAAAGAAGAACACTTAATGTCGGCTACGACCTCACATCACAGAGGGCAAATAACTCTAAACATATAAGTACACTCCCCATTAACTTTACGGAAATCCAAAACCTAACACTTACTGACCCCAGGACCTGAACCCTCCCTCTCACCATGGATGTCATCCAGCCATACCATAACCCTGATACTCAATCTCGAACTCACCATACCTCAGGGCCGGAACATATCTGTAACCATAACGGTATCACCCTCACACACCTTACCGAAATCCTTACCCTTACCCTAGTCCTGGACACTAGAACTGACCACTCCCAATCGCCATCGATGTCACCCAAGCCTCACAATAACCCTTAACATCAATCCTTACATGGTCCACATATCAGAATGGGTGGCTAAATCAAACTGAGTACCTGTCTTCTGCATGCACCTTACTGTATATCTAAGCCTAACTCAAGTCCTAACCCTTGGACCTGAACCTTCCCCATGAACATCAACATAAACCATGCCTCATTGTAAACTAAACCCTCAATCTCGCCCTACACCTCACATCAGAGCAAGCAAATAACTCTAATCGTACAGCTACATGCTCCATAAACCTTACCGGAATCCTAATCCTAACCCTAGCCCAGACACTAGGACCAGACATCTCCCAATGACCATCAACATCAGTCATTCCTAACTGTACACCAGAACCCTCAAACGAAGCCTTGACCACATGTCAGAGCCAGAATATAACTCGAATCATGTCCTTATATGCCCCATAAATCTGACAGAACATCTAATCCTAACCCTACGCCTGGTCACTAGACCTGACCTCGGCAATCACCATCGATTCCACCTACGCCTGACGATACCCCTGAACATCAATCTTTAACTTGTCCACATATCAGAACGTATTGCTAAATCAAACTGTAAAACTCTATTCCCCATGCACCTTACTGAACATCTAACCATAACCCTAGTCCTAATCCCTGGACCTGAAACTTCCCCATGACCAACAATATCTACCATGCCTCACTGTAAACTAGAACCATTAATGTTGGCCTCAACCTCACATTAGAGTGGGCAAATAACTAAACGTATAAGTACACGCTCTATTAACCTTACGGAAATCCATAACCTAAACCTTACCGACCCCAGGACCTGAACCCTCCCTGTCACCATTGATGTCATCCATGCTGTACCATATCCTGATACTCAATCTCACCCTCGTGCACACCTCAAGGCCAGACCACATCTGTAATGTAACCGTATAAACCTCATACACCTTACCAAAGTCCTAACCCTAACCCAGCCCTGGTCACTACACCCGACCACTCCCAATCTCCATCGATGTTACCCAAGCCTTACAATAACCCTGAACATCAATCCTTACATGGTCCACATATCAGAATGGGTTGCTAAATCAAACTAACCCTGTCTTACCCATACACCTTACAGAACATCTAACCCTAACCCTAGTCCTAAACCCTGGACCTGAACCTTCCCCATGACCATCAACAACAACCATGCCACATTGTAAAAAAAAACCCTCAATATCGGGCTAGACCTCACTTCAGAGCCAGCAAATAACTCTAATCGTATAGCTACATGCCCCATAAACCTTACGGGAATCCTAACCCTAACCCAAGCCCTGACAACTTCCCTTGACCATAAACATCATTCAGGCCTCACTGTAAACCAGAACCCTCTAACGCAGTGTGGACCTAACCTCAGAGCCAGAAAATAACTTTATTGTGTCCTTATATGCCCCATAAAACTGACAGAACACCTAACCCTAAACCTACGCCTGGTCACTAGACCTGACCTCGGCAATCACCATCGATTCCACCCACGCTTGACGATACCCTTGAACATCAATCTTTAACTTGTCCACATATCAGAACGGGTTGCCAAATCAATCTGTAAACCTCTCTTTCCCATGCACTTTACTGAACATATAACCCTAACCTTAGTCCTAACCCCAGGACTTGAAGCTTCCCCGTGACCATCAACATTAACCATGCCACATTTTAAACCCAACCCTCAATTTCGGGATAGACCTCACATCAGAGCCAGCAAATAACCCAAATCATATCCCTACATGCCCCATAAACATTATGGGTATCCTAAGCCTAACCGTAGCCCGGACACCTTGACCTGACACCTTCCCCTGACCATCAATATCAGTCAGGCCTCACTGTACACCAGAAATTTCAAATGCGGTATTGACCGCTCATCACAGCCAGAAAATAACTCGAATCATGTCCTTATATGCCCCATAAAACTGACAGAACACCTAACCCTAACCCTACACCTGGTCACTAGACTTGACCTCTGCAATCACCGTCGATGCCACCCATGCCTGACGATACCCCTGAACATCAATCTGTAACTTGTCCATATATCAGAATGGGTCGCTAAATCAAACTGTAAACCTCTCTGCCCAATGCACATAAATGAACATCTAAGCCAACCCTAGTGCTCACCCCTGGACCTGAACCATCCCCATGACAATCAACATCAACCATGCCTCACTGTAAAAAAGAACATTTAATGTCAGCCTCGTCCTCACATCAGATTGGGCAAATAACTCTAAATGTACAAGTACATGCCATATTAACCTTACGGAAATCCAAAACGTAACCCTTACCGACCCCAGGACATGAACCCTCCCTGTCACCATTGATGACATCCATGCCATACTGGATCCCTGATACTCAATCTCACCTTCTCCCACACCTCAGGGCCGGACCACATCTGTAACCGTAACCGTATAACACTCATACACCTTATCGAAGTCATAACCTTAACCCTAGTCCTGGTCACTAGACCTGACCACTCCCAATCACGTTCAATGTCACCCCAGCCTTACAGTAACCCTGAAAATCAATCCTTACATGGACCACATATCAGAAGGGGTTGCTAAATCAAACTGTATATCTGTCTTCTGCATGTACCTTACTGAATAGCAAACCCTGGCCCTAGTCATAACCACTGGACCTGAACCCTCCCCATGAGCATCAACATCAACCATGCCTCACTGTAAACCAGAACCCTTAATGTCAGCCTAGACCTCACATCAGAGTGGGCAAAAAACTCTAAGCGTATAAATACACTCCCCATTATCCTTACGGAATTCCGAAATCAACCCTTACCGAGCCCAGGACCTGAACCCTCCGTGTCACCATTGATGTCATCCACGCCTTACCATAATCCTGATGCTCATTCTAGACTCGCCCATACCTCTAGGCTGGACCATATCTGTAACCGTATACATATTACCCTCATACACATTAACGAAATCCTAACCCTAACCCTACACCTGGTCACTAGAACTGACCAATACCAATCACCATCGATGTCACCCAAGCCTTAAAATAATCCTGAACATCAATCCTTACCTGGTCAACATATCAGAATGGGTTGCTAAATTAAACTGTAAAACTGTCTTCCGCATGCACCTTACTGATTATCTAACCCTAACCCTAGGACTAACCCCTGGACCTGAACCTTGCCCATGACCATCAACATCAACCATGCCTCATTGTAAACCAAACCCACAATCTTCAGCTAGACCTCACAACAGAGCCAGCAAATAACTCTAATCATACAGTTACACGCCCCATAAACATTACGGGTATCCTAACCCTAACCCTGGCCCTGACACATGGATCTGACACCTCCCATGATCATCAATATCAGTCAGGCATCACTGTGAACCAGAACCCTAAAATGCGGTCTTGACCTCACCTCATACCCGAAAAATAACTCTAATCATGTCCTTATATGCCCCATAAAACTGACAGAACACGGAACCCTAACCCTATGCCTGGTCACTAGACCTGACCGCGGCAGTCATCATCGATGCCACCCGTGCTTGACGATATCCCTGAACATCAATGTTTAACTTGTCCACATATTAGAACGGGTTGCTAAATCAAACTGTAAACCTCTATTCCCCATGCATCTTACTGAACATCTAAACCTAACCCTAGTTCTAACCCCTGGACCAGAACCCTCCCTATGATGATCAACATCAACCATGACTCACTGTAAACCAGAACCCTTAATGTCAGCCTCGACCGCACATCAGAGTGGGAAAATAACTCTAAACGTATAAGTACACATCCCATTAACCTTACGGAAATCCAAAACCTAACTCTTACTGACCCCAGGTCCTGAACTCCCCCTGTCACCATGGATGTCATACATGCCATATCATAACCCTGATACTAAATATCGCCCTCGCACACACCTCAGGGCTGGACCACATCTGTAACCATTACCATATAAACCTCATACACCTTGCCGAAGTCATAACCCTAACCCTAGACCTAGTCACTACACCCGACCACTCCCAATCACCAATGATGTTACCCAAGCCTTACAATAGCCCTGAACATCAATCCTTACATGGTCCACATATCAGAACACGTTGCTAAATCAAACTGTAAACGTGTCTTCCCCATGAACCTTACTGAACATATAACAATAACCCTGGACCTGAAGCTTCCCCATAACCATCAACATCAACCATGCCTCATTTTAAAACCATCCCACTATTTCGGGCTATACCTCATATCAGAGCCAGCAAATAACTCTAATCTTATAGCTACACACCCCATAAACCTTACGGGTATCCTCACCCTAACCCTAGCCCTGACACCTGGACCTGACACCTTCACATGATCATCAATATCAGTCATACCTCACTGTAAACCTGAACCTTAAAACGTGGTCTTGACCTCACCTCAGAGCCGGAAAATAACTCTAATCATGTCCTTATATACCCTATAAAAACTGACAGAACACCTAATCATAACCCTACGCCTGGTCACTAGACCTGACCTAGGCAATCAACATCGATGCCATCCACGCTTGACGATACCCCTGAACATCAATTTTAACTTGTCCACATATCAGAACAGGTTGCTAAATCAAACTGTAAACCTCTCTTCCCCATTCTCCTTACTGAATATCTAACCCTAACCCTAGTCCTAACACCTGGACCTGAACCCTCCCCATGATCATCAACATCAACCATGCGTCACTGTAAACCAGAACCCTTAATGTCAGCCTAGACCTCACATCAGAGTTGGCAAGTAACTCTAAACTTATACGGATACCCCCTAAAAACCTTACGGAAATCCAAAACCTAACACTTAATGATCCCAGGGCCTGAACCCTCCCTGTCACCATGAATGTCATCCATGTTGTAGCATAACCCTGATACTCAATCCAGACCTCTCCCACACCTCAGGGCCGGACCATGTCTGTAACTGTAACCATATAACCCTCATACACCTTAACGAAATCCTAACCCTAACCCTAGCCCTGGTCACTAGAATTGAACACTCCCAATCACCTTCCATGTCACCCAAGCCTTACAATAACCCTGAACATAAATCCTTACCTGGACCACATACCAGAATGGGTTGCAAAATCAAACTGTAAACCTGTCTTCTACATGCACCTTACTGAATATGTAACGCTAACCCTAGTCCAAACCCCTGGACGTGAAGCTTCCCCATGACATTCAACATAAACCATGCCTCATTGTAAACCAAACCATCAATCTAGGGCTAGACCTTACATCAGAGCCATGAAATAACTCTAATCATAGAGCTACATGCCCCATAAACCTTACGGGTATCCTAACTCTAACCCTAGCCCTGACACCTGGATATGAAAGTTTCTCCTATCATCAATATCAGTCAGGCCTCACTGTAAATCAGAACCCTAAAATGCGGTCTTGACTTCACCTCCGAGCCAGAAAATAACTCTAATCGTGTCCTTCTTTGCCCCATAAAACTGACAGAACACCTAACCTGAACCATATGCGTGGTCACTAGACCTGACCTCTCCAATCACCGTCGATGGCATCCACGCCTGACGATACCCCTGAACATGAATCTTTAACTTGTCCACGTATCAGAACGGGTTGCTAAATCAAACTGTAAACCTGTCTTCCACATGCACCTTACTGAGTATCTAACCCTAACCCTAGTCCTAACCACTGGACCTGAACTCGCCCCATGAACATCAACATCAACCATGCCTCACTGTAAACCAGAACCCTTAATGTAGGCCTCGGCCTCATATCAGAGTGGGCAAATAACTCTAAACATATAAGTACATGCCCTATTAACCTTACGGAAATCCAAAACCTAACCCTTACCGACGCCAGGACCTGAACCCTCCCTGTCACCATTGATGTCATCCATGCCGTACCGTATCCCTGATACTCAATATCGCCCTCGCCCACAGCTCAGTGCCCTAACACGTGTAACCATAACCGTATAACACTCATACACCTTATCAAAGTCATTACCCTAACCCTAGACCAGGTCCCTAGACCTCACCACACCCAATCACCTTCGATGTCACCCAGGCCTTACAGTAACCCTGAACATCAATCGTTACATGGTCCACGTATCAGAATAGGCTGCTAAATCAAACTGTAAACCTGTCTTCCGTATATACCTTACTGAATATCCAATCCTAACCCTAGTCCTAACCCCTGGACCTAAACCTTCCTCATGACCATCAACATCAACAGTGAATCATTTTAAACCAAACCCTCAACCTCGGGCTAGACCTCACATCAGAACAAGCAAATAACTCTAATCGCATAGCTACAAACCCCAAAAACCTTACCGGAATCCTTACCCTAATCCTAGCCATGACACTTGGACCCGACACCTTCACCTGACCATCAATATCATTCAGGCCTCAATGTACACCAGAACCCACAAACGCGGTCTTGACCGCATGTCAGAGCCGGAAAATAACTCGAATTGAGTCCGTATATGCCCCATGAATCTGACAGAACACCTAATTTCAACCCTACGCCTGGTCACTAGACCTGACCTCGGCAATCACCATCGATGCCACCCACGCCTGACGAAACCCCTGAACATCAATCTTTAATTTGTCCACATATCAGAACGTGTTGCTCAATTAAACTGTAAACCTCTCTTCCCCATGCACCTTACTGAACATCTAACCCTAACCCTAGTCCAAACCCTTGACCTGAACCCTCCAGATGACCATCAATATCAACCATGCCTCACTGTAAACCACAACCCTTAATGTCGTCCTCGACCTCACATCAGAGTGGGCAAGTAACTCTAAACGTACAAGTACACGCCCCATTAAATGTACGGAAATCCAAAACCTAACCCTTACTGACCAAAGGACCTGAACCCTCGCTATCACCATTGATGTCATCCATGCCGTACCATAACCCAGATACTCAATCTCGCCCTCGGCCACAACTCAGGGTGGGACCACATCTGTAATCGTAACCGTATAACACTCATACACTTTACAGAAGTCATAACCCTAACCCTAACGCTGGACAGTACACCCGACCACTCCCATTCACCATCGATGTTACCCAAGCCTTACAATAACCCTGAACATCAATCCTTATATGGTCCACATATCAGAACGTGTTGCTAAATCAAACTGTAAACCTGTCTTCCGCATCCACCTTACTGAATATCTAACCCTAACCATAGTAATAACCCCAGGACCTGAAACTTCCCCATGACCATCAACATCAACCATGCCTCATTGTAAACCAAACCTCAATCTCAGCTAGACCTCACATCAGAGCCAGCAAATAACTCTAATCGTATACCTACATGACCCATAAACCTTACAGGAATCCTAACCCTAACCCTAGGCCCCACAACTTCCCCTGACCATCAACATCATTCAGGCCTCACTGTAAACTAGAACCCTCAAACGCTGTGTTGACCTAACCTCAGAGTCACAAAATAACTCCAATCGTGTACTTATGTGCCCCATAAAACTGACAGAACACCTAAGCCTAACCCTACGCATGGTCACTAGACCTGACCTCTGCATTCACCATCGATACCACCAACACCTCACGATACCCCTGAACATGAATCTTTAACTTGTCCACATATCAGAACGGGTTGCTAAATCAAACTGTAATCCTGTCTTCCCCATGCAGCTTACTGAACATCGTACCCTAACCCTAGTCCTAACCCCTGGACCTGAACCCTCCACATGACCATCAACATCAGCCATGCCTCACTGTAAACCAGAAACCCTAATGTCGGCCGCGACGTCACATCAGATTGGGCAAATAACTCTAAATGTATAAGTACACCCCCTTTTAACCTTGCAGTAATCCGAAACCTAAAACTTACCGACCCCAGGACATGAACCCTCCCTGTCACGATTGATGTCATCCATGCCGTACCGTTACCCTGATACTCAATTTTGCCCTCGCCCAAAACTCAGGGCCGGACAAATCTGTAACTGTAAACGAATAACCCTCATACATGTTTCCGAAGTCCTAACCCCAACCCTAGCCCTGGTCAGCAGACATGACCACTCCCAATCACCATCGATGTCACCCAAGCCTTACAATAACTCTGAACATCAATCAGTACCTTGTCCAAATATCAGAACGGGTTGCTAAATCAAACTGTAAACCTGTTTTCCCCATACACCTTTCTGTCCATGTAACCCAAACCTGAGTCCTATCCCCTGGACCTGAACCCTCCTCATGAACATTAATATCAACCATGCCTCACTGTAAACCATAACCCTTAATGTCGGCCTCAACCTCACATCAGAGTGGGCAAATAACTCTAATTGTATAAGTACACGCTCCATTAACTTTACGGAAATCCGAAACCTAACCCTTACTGACACCAGGAACTGAACCCTCTCTGTCACCATTGATGTCATCAATGCCGTACCATAACCCTGATATTCAATCTTGCCCTTACCCACACCTCATGGCCGGAAAATATCTGTAACCGTAACAGTATAACCCTCATACACCTTTCAGAAGTCCTACCTCTAACCGTAGCCCTGGTACATAGACCTGAGCTCTGCAATAACCACCGATGCCACCCATGCCTGCCGATATCCCTGAACACCAATGTTTAACTTGTCCACATATCAGAACAGGTTGTTAAATCAAACTGTAAACCTGTAATCCCCATGGACCTTTCTGAAGATCTAACCCTAATCCTAGTACTAACCCCTCGACCTGAACCTTCCCCATGACCATCAACATCAACCATGCCTCATTGTAAACCAAACCCTCAATCTCGGACTAGACCTCACTTCAGAGCCAGTAAATAACTTTAATTGTATAGCTATAACCCCATAAATCTTACGAGAATTCTAACCCTAACCCCAGCCCTGACACCTGGACCTGACACCTTCCCCTGACCATCAACATGAGTCAGGTTTCACTGTAAACCAGAACACTCAAACGCTGCCGTGACCTCAGGGCCGGAAAATAACTCGAATCGTGTCCTTATATGATTATAAATCTGCCAGAACACCTAACCCTATCCCTACTCCTGGTTACTAGACCAAACCTCTGCAATCACCATCGATGCCACCCACGCCTGACGATACACCTGAACATCAATCTTTAACTTGTCCACATATCAGCACGGGTTGCTAAATCAAAGTGTAATCCTGTTTTCCCCATGCACCTTACTGAACATCTAACCTGAACCCTCGTCCTAACCCCCGGACCTGAACCCTCCCCATGACCATCAACATCAACCATGTCTCACTGTAAATTATAACCCTTAATGTTGGCCTCGACCTCTCATCAGATTGGGCAAATAACTCTAAACATATAAGTACACGCCCCATTAACCTTACGGAAATCCAAAACCTAACCCTTACCGAAACCAGGACCTGAAACCTCCCTGTCACCATTGATGTAATCCAAGATGTAACGTAACCCTGATACTCAATCTCGCCCTCGCCCACACCTCAGGGCCAGACAATATCTGTAACGGTAACCGTATAACCCTCATACACCTTTCCAAAGTCCTAACCCTAACCCTAGCCATGGTCACAAGACCTGACCACTCCCAATGACCATCAATGTCACCCAGCCTTACAATAACCCTGAACATCAATGCTTACCTTGTTCACATATCATAATGGGTTACTAAATCATACTGTAAACCTGTCTTCCCCATACACCTTACTGAACATCTAACCCTAAGCAGAGTCCTAACCCCTGGACCATCAACATCAATCATGCCTCATTGTAAACCAAACCCTCAATCTCGCTAGACCTCACATCAGAGCCAGCAAATAACTTTAATCCTATAGCGACACGCACCATAAACCTTACGGGAATCCTAACCTTAACCCCAGCCCTCACACCTACACCTGACACCTTCCCCTGACAATCAACATCAGTCAGGCCTCACTGTAAACCAGAACCCCCAAACACGGTCTTGACCTCACCTCAGAGCTGAAAATAACTAATCGTATCCTTATTTGCCCCATAAAACTGACAGAACACCTAACACTAACCCTACATCTGGTCACTAGAACTGACCTCTGCAATCACCATCGATGCCCCCCACACCAGACGGTAACCTTGAACATCAATCTTTAACTTGTCCACAAATCAGAACGTTTTGCTAAATCAAACTGTAAATGTTTCTTCCCCATGCACCTTACTGAACACCTAACACTAACACTAGTCTTAACCCCAGGACCTGAATTCTCCCCATGACCATCAACATCAGCCATGCCGCACTGTAAACCAGAAACCTTCATGTCAGCCACGACGTCAGATCAGATTGGGCAATTAACTCTAAATGTATAAGTACACGCCCATTAACCTTGCGGAAATTCGAAACCAACCCTTACCGACCCCAGGACCTGAACCCTGCCTGTCACCATTGATGTCATCCATGCCGTACCGTTACCCTGATACTCAATTTTGCAGTCGCCCACAACTCAGGGCCCGTCGAAATCTGTAACCGTAACAGTATAACCCTCATACACATTTCTGAAGTCCAAACCCCAACCCTAGCCCTGGTCACTACATATGACCACCCCCAATCACCATCGATGTCACTCAAGCCTTACAATAACCCTGAACATCAATCCTTACCTGCTGACATATCAGAACACGTTGCTAAATCAAACTGTAAACCTGTCGTCCCCATACACCTTTCTGTACATGTAACCCTAACCCTAGTCCTAACCCCTGGAACTGAACCCTCCTCATAACCTTCAACATCAACCATGCCTCACTGTAAACCAGAACCCTTAATGTCGGCCTCGACCTCACATCACAGTGGGCAAATAACTCTAATCGTATAAGTACACGCCCCATTAACCTTACGGAAATCCTAAACCTAACCCTTACTGACCCCAGGACGTGAACCCTCTCTGTCACCGTTCATGTCATCAATGCCGTATCGTAACCCTGATACTCAATCTTGCCCTTGCCCACACCTCAGGGCCTGAAAATATCTGTAACCATAACAGTATAACCCTCATACACGTTACCGAAGTCCTAAACCTAACCCTAGCCCTGGTACCTAGACCTGACTTCTGCAATCACCATCGATGCCACCAACGCCTGGCGATATCCCTAAACATCAATGTTTAACTTGTCCACATATCAGAACGGGTTGCTAAATCAAACTGGAAACCTGTCTTCACCATGGACCTTTTTGAAAATCTAACCCTAACGCTAGTCCTAACCCCTTGACTTGAACCTTCCCCATGACTATCAACATCAACCATGCCTCACTGTAAACCAAACACTCAATCTCGGTCTAGAACTCCCATAATAGCGAGGAAATAACTCTAATCGTATAGTTACATGCCCCATAAACCTTAAGGGAATCCTAACCCTAACCCTAGCCCTGAAACCTGGACCTGAGACCTTCCACCGGCCATCAACATCAGTCAGGCCTCACTGTAAACGAGAACCCTCAAACGCGGGCTTGACCTCACCTCGGAGCCGGAAAATATCTCTAATCGTGTCCTTATATGCCCCATAAAATGGACAGAACTCCTAACCCTAACATACGCCTGATCACTAGACCTGACCTCTGCAATCACCATCGAAACCACCCATACCTGGCGATACCCCTGAAAATCAATCTTTAACTGGTCCACATATCAAAATGGGTTGCTAAATCAAACTGTAAACCTGTCTTCCCCATGCACCTTACTGAACATGTAACCCTAACCCTAGCCCTTACCCATGGACCTGAAAAATCCACATGATCATCAATATCAACCATGCCTCACTGTAAACCAGAACCCCTAATGTCGGCCTCGACCTCACATCAGAGAGGGAAAATAACTCTAAACATATAAGTACACGCCCCATTAACCTTACGGAAATCTGAAACTTAACCCTTACTGACACCAGAACCTAAAACCTCCCTGTCACCATTGATGTGAACAATGCCTTACCATAACCTGATACTGAATCTCGCCCTTGCGCACAGCTGAGGGCAGGACCATATCTGTAACCGTAACTGTATAACCCTGATATACCTTACCTAAGTCCTAACCTTCCCCTATCCCTGGTCACTAGACCTGATCACTCCCAATCACCATCGATGTCACCCAAGCCTTACAGTAAACCTGAACATCAATACTTACCTGGACCACATATCAGAACATTTTGCTAAATAAAAGTGTAAACCGGTCTTCCTCATACACAATACTGAACATCGAACCCTAACTCTAGTCCTAACCCCTGGACCTGCACCTTCCCAATGACCATCAACATCAACCATGCCTCATTGTAAACCAAACCCTCAATCTCGGGCTAGACCTCATATCAGAGCCAGCAAACAACTCTAATCGTATAGCTACAGGCCCCATAAACCTTACGGGAATCCTAACCCTAACCCTAGCCCTGACACCAGGACATGACACCATCCCCTGACCATCAACATCAGCCAGGCCTTAATGTAAACCAGAACCCTCAAACGCGGTGAAGACCTCATGGCAGAGCCAGAACATAACTTTAATAGTGTCATTATATGCCCCATAAAACTTCAATAACACCTAACCCTAACCCTACGCCAGGTCACTAGACCTGACCTATGCAATCACCATCGATGCCACCCACGACTAATGATACCCCTGAACATCAATCTTTAACTTGTCCACATATCAGAAGGGGTTGCTAAATCAAACTGTAAACATGTCATCCCCATGCACCTTACTGAACATCTAACACTAACCCTAGTCCTAACCCCTGGACCTGAACCCTCCAAATGACCATCAACATGAACCATGCCTCACTGTAAACCAGAACCCTGAATGTCAGCCTCGACCTCACGCCAGAGTGAGCAAATAACTCTAAATCTATAAATACATGCCCCATTAACCATACGGAAATCCAAATCCTAACATTTACAGACCCCTGGACGTGAATCCTTCCTGTCACGATTGATGTCATCAATGGTGTACCGTTACCCTGATACTCAGTCTCGGTCTCGCCCACACCTCACGGCCGGACCATATCTGTAACCGTAACCGTATAACCCTCATACACCTTACCGAAGTCCTAACCTTACCCTAGCCCTGTTCAATAGACCTGACCACTCCCATTCCCCATCGATGTCATCCAAGCCTTACAATAACCCTGAACATCAATCCTTCCCTGGTCCACATATCAGAACAGGTTGCTAAATCAACCTGCAAACCTGTCTTCCCCATACACCTCAGTGAACATATAACCCTAACTCTACTCCTAACCCCAGGACCTGAACCCTCCCAATGACCATCAACATCTACCATGCCGCACTGTAAACCAGAACCCTTAATCTCGTCCTAGCCCACACCTCAGGGCCAGAACATATCTGTAACCATAACCATAAAACCTCATACCCCTTACCAAAATCCTACCCCTAACCCTAGACCTCGTCACTAGACCAGACCACTCCCAATCACCATCGATGTAACCCAAGCCTTACAGTAAACCCGAACATCAGTCCTTACCTGGACCACATATCAGAACAGTTTGCTAAATAAAAGTGTAAATCTGTCTTCCCAATACACTATACTGAACATCGAACCCTAACCCTAGTCCTAACCCCTGGACCTGCACCTTCCCAATGACCATCAACATCAACCATGCCTCATTGTAAACCAAACCCTCAATCTCGGGCTAGACCTCATATCAGAGCCAGCAAACAACTCTAATCGTATAGCTACAGGCCCCATAAACCTTACGGGAATCCTAACCCTAACCCTAGCCCTGACACCAGGACATGACACCATCCCCTGACCATCAACATCAGCCAGGCCTTAATGTAAACCAGAACCCTCAAACACGGTGAAGACCTCACGGCAGAGCCGGAACATAACTTTAATAGTGTCATTATATGCCCCATAAAACTTACAGGACACCTAACCCTAACCTAACCCTGGTCATTACAACTGACCTCTACAATCACCATCGATGTCCCCCACACCAGATGATACCCCTGAACATCTATCTTTAACTTGTCCACATATCAGAACGGATTGGTAAATCAAACTGTAAACCTGTCTTCCCCAAGCACCTAACTGAACATCTAACCCTAAACCGAGTCCTAACCCCTGGATCTGAACCCTCCCCATGACCATCAACATCAGCCATGCCTCACTGTAAATCAGAACCCTTAATGATGTCCTCAACCGCACATAAGTTGGGCAAATAACTCTAAACCTATAAATACATGCCCCATTAACCTTGCAGAAATCCGAAACCAACCCTTACCCACGCTAGGACCTGAACCCTCCCTGTCACCATTGATGTCATCCATGCCATACCATAATCCTGATACTCAATTTTTCCATCGCCCACAACTCAGGGCCAGACCAAATCTGTAACCGTTCCTGTACAACCCTCATACACCTTTCCGAAGTCCTAACCCCAACCCTAGCCCTGGTCATCAGACATGACCACTCCCAATCACCATCGATGTCACCCAAGCCTTACAATAACTCTGAACATCAATCAGTACCTTGTCCAAATATCAGAACGGGTTGCTAAATCAAACTGTAAACCTGTTTTCCCCATACACCTTTCTGTCCATGTAACCCTAACCTGAGTCCTATCCCCTGGACCTGAACCCACCTCATTACCTTCAACATCAACCATGCCTCACTGTAAACCAGAACCCTTAATGTCGGCCTCGACCTCACATCAGAGTGGGCAAATAACTCTAATCGTACAAGTACACGACCCATTAACCTTACGGAAATCCGAAACCTAACCCTTACCGACCTCAGGACCTGAAACCTCCCTGTCACCATTGATGTCATCCAGGCCATACCATAACCCTGATACTCAATCTTGCCCTTGCCCACACCTCAGGGCCAGAAAACATCTGTAACCATAACAGTATAACCCTCACACACCTTACCAAAGTCCTGACCCTAACCCTCGCCCTGGTGCCTAGACTTGACCTCTGCAATCACCATCGATGCACCCACGCCTGGCGATATCCCTGAACATCAATATTTAACTTGTCCACATATCAGAACGGGTTGCTAATTCAAACTGTAAACCTGTCTTCCCCATGGACCTTTCTGAAGATCTAACCCTAACCCTAGTCCTTACCCCTCGATCTGAACCTTCCTCATGACCATCAATATCAGCCATGCCTCATTGTAAACCAAACCCTCAATCTCGGGCTAGACCTCACTTCAAGCCAGTAAATAACTCTAATTGTATAGCTTCTCCCCCCATAAAGCTTACAGGAATCATAACCCCAACCCCAGACCTGACACCTGAACCTGAAACCTTCCCCTGACCATCAACATGAGTCAGGCCTCACTGTAAACCAGAACCCTCAAACGCTGTCTTGACCTCACCTCAGAGCCAGAAACAACTCTAATAGTGTCCTTATTTTCCCCATAAAACTGACAGAACACCTAACCCTAAACCTACGACTGGTCACTAGACCTGACCTCTGCAATCACCATCGATGCCACCCACACTTGACGATACCCCTGAACATCAATCTTTAACTTGTCCACATATCAGAACGGGTTTCTAATCAAACTGGAAACCTATTATCCCCATACAGCTTACTGAACATCTAACCCTAACCCTAGTGCTAAATTCTGGACCTGAAACCTCCCCATGATCATGAACATAAACCATGCACAACTGTAAACCTGAAACCTCAATCTCAAGCTCAACCTCACATCAGATCCAGCAAAAAACTCTAAACGTATAAGGACACACCCCATAAACCTTACGGTAATCCTATACCTAACCCTAGCCCTGACCCCAGGACCTGAACCCATCCAGTCACCATTGATGTCATCCATGCCGTACCATAACCCTTCTCTTCAATCTCGCCCTAGCTCTCTCCTCAAGGCTGGATCATATCTGTAAAGGTAACCGTATAACACTCATACACCTCACTGAAATCCTAACCCTAGACCTAGCCCTGGTCACTAGACCTGACCACTCCCAATTACCATCGATGTCACCCACGCTTTACAATAACCCTGAACATCAGTCTTTACGTGCTCCACACACCAGAATGGGTTGCTAAATCAAACTATATACATATCATCCCCATATACCTTACTGAACAGCTAAACCTAACCCTAGTCCTGACACGTGAACTGAAGTCTCCCTATGACCATCAACATTAACCATGCCTCATTGTAAACCAAAACCCCAAATCTTGGCCTCGACCTCACATCAGAGCCGGCATATAATTCTAAACATATAGCTACAAGCCCCATAAACCTTAAGGAAATGCTGACCCTAACCCTTGCCCTGACAGTTGGGTGTGAAACCTTCCCGTGACCATCAAAATATATGTCTCAGTGTAAACCAGAACCCTCAAACGCAGAATTTACCTCACCAGAGACCCGGAAAATAACTCTAATCATGTCCTTATACGTCCCATGAAACTTACCGAACTCCTAATCCTAACCCTACAACTGGTCACTAGACTTCACCACTGCCAATCACCATCGATGCCACCCACGTCTGATGATAACCCTGAACATCATTCTTTAAATTGTCCATATATCAGAATGGATTGCTAAATCAAACTGTAAACTTATCATCCCCACACAACTTACTGAAAATGTAACCCAAACCCGAGTCCTGACACTTGGACCTGTACCCACCCCATGACCATCAACATCAACCATGCCTCACTGTAAACCAGAACCCTTAATCTCGGCCTCAACCTCACATCAGAGAGGGAAAATAACTCTAAACGTATAGCTACATGCCCCATAAACTTTATGGATATCCTAAACCTAACCCTAGCCTGACCCCAAAACCTGAACCCTCCCTGTTACCATTGATGTCATCCATCTTGTACCATAAACCTGATCCTCAATCTCGCCCTCACCCACACCTCAGGACTGGACCATATCTGTAACTGTAACCATATAACCCTCATACAACTTAGCAAAATCCTAACCCTTACCCTATCCCTGGTCACTGGACCTGACCACTCACAATAACCATCGATGTCACCCACACCTTACAATAACCCTAAACATCAGTCTTTACCTGGTCCACATATCAGAGCGGGTTGCTAAATTAAACTCTAAATTTATCATCCCCATAAACCTTAGTGAACACCTAAACATAATCCTTGTCCTAACCCCTGGACCTGAACCCTCCCCATGACCATCTACATCAACCATGACTCATTGTAAACCAAAACCCTCATTCTCGGCTTCGACCTCACATCAGAGCTGGCAAATAACTCTAAAAGTATAGCTACATGATCTATAAACCTTACGGAAATTAGAAACCTAACCCTACCCCGACCCCAGGACCTGAAACCTTCCTGTCACCATTTATGTCATGCATGCCTTAACATAACCCTGATCCTCAATCTCTCCCTCACCCACAACTCAGGGCTGGAACATATCTGTAATCATAACCGCATAATCCTCATACAACTTACTGAAATCCTAACCCTACCTTTAGCCCTGGTCACTAGACCTGACCACTCCCAATCACCATCGAAGCCACCCATGCCTTACAATAACCCTGGACATCAGTCTTTACCTGGTTTGCATATCATAACGGGTTGCTAAATAAAACTCTAAACCTATCATCCCCATACACCTTACTGAACACCTAAGCTTATCCCTAGTCCTGACCCCTGGACGTGAACCCCCCATGACCATCAACATAAACCATGTCCCATTGTAAACCAAAACCCACAATCTCGGCCTAGACCTCAAATCAGAGCTGGCAAATAACTCTAAACATATAGCTACATTCGCCATAAACCTTACAGAAATCCAAACCCTAACCCTAGCCCTGAAACCTGGACCTGACACCTTACCCTGACCATCAACATCAATCATGCCTCACTGTAACCCAGAACCTTCAAATTCAGGCTAGACCCCACTTCATAGCCGGAAAATAACTCTAAACGTGTCCCTGTAAGCCCCATAAACCTTACCGAACACCTAACCCTAAACTTAGACCTGGCCCCTGGACCTCAACTGTCCCCTTTACCATCTAAGTCACCCTCACCACACCATGTCTCTGAACCATCAATCTTGCCCTCGAGCTAAGATCGGAGCCGGACCCTATCTCTAACCATCATCTTTCCTCCCCATAATATTTCCAAACACCTAACCATAACCCTAGTTCTGGACGATGGACCTAACCCCTCCCTGTTGCTATCGATGTTGTCCATGCTTCACCATAGCCCTGACCTTCAATCTTGCCTTCGGCCACATATCAGTGCCTGACCATAACTCTAAACATAACCGTCTTTTCCTCATACACCTTACAGAAATTCTAACCCTTAGCTCTGCCCTAGCCACTAGACCTGACCACTCCCAATCACGATCGATGTCACCCACTTCTTACAATAACCCTGAACATCAAACTTACCTGGTCCACACACCAGAACAGGATCCTAAATCAAACCATATCCCTATCCTTTGGGAACACCTTATCGAACACCTAACCCAAACCCTAGCCCTGGCCCTAGGACCTGACAACTCTACGTCACCATCGACGTAACCCATGCCTCACCGTAAACCTGAAACTCAATCTTACGCTCGCCAACACTTCAGAGTGGGACTCTAACTCTAACTGTAACCCTATTCTCCACGTACAACTAATCAAAACCATAACCCTATCTTTAGACTTGACCTCTGTTCCTGTCCCTCCCCGTCACCGCTGACAACACCCACACCTCACCATAATCCTGAAATGCAATCCTACTATTGTCTCTTATCAGAGCTGGACCTTAACTCTAACCATAACTGTATCCTCTCGGTACACCTTACCAAACACCTAACCCGAACCCTATCCCTGGCCCTTGGACCTGAACCCTCCCTGTCACCACTGAATTCACCCTCACCACAACAGAACCCTGAAACTCAATCTCATCCTCATCCTCACATCAGTGTTGGATCCTAATTCTAACCAAAACCCAATTCTCTGCATACAACTTACCGAACACCTAACACTAATCCTAGCCCTGTCCACTGGACCTGACCCCTCCACTGCACCATCAAGATCATCCATGCCTCACTGTAACACTGAACCCTCAATCTTGCGCTCAAGTTAACATCAGATGGGGACTCTAACTCTAACCGTAACCCTATCCACCACATACACCTTATCAAAAGCATAACTCAAACTTTAGACAGGCCCTTTGTTCCTGTCCCTCCCCTTCATCGCTGAAGACACTTACACCTCACCGTAATTTTGAAACTCAATCCAACAATTGCCCTCACATCAGAGCTGGACCTTAACTCTAACCATAACTGCATCCTCCTCGTACACCTTGTTTAGAGTTATTTTCTGGCTCTGATGTGAGGTCGAGGATGAGATTGACAGTTCTGGTTTACAGTGATGCATGGTTGATGTTTATGGTCATGGGGAGGGGTCAGGTCCAGGGGCCAGAACTAGGGTTAGGGTTAGGTGTTCTGTAAGTTGTATGGGGAGGATAGGATTAAGGTTAGAGTTAGTGTCCCTTTCTGATGAGTAGGAGAGGGCCAGATTGAGGTTCAGGTTATGGTGTAGCATGTGTGATGTTGATGGTTATTGGAAGGGGTCAGGCATATCTTCCAAGGCTAGGGTTAGGGTTAGGTGCTCCACAAGTTTTATGGGGAGGATAAGGTTACATTTTGAGTTAGGATCCGTTTATGATGTGAGGCCAAGAGCAAGATTGAGTTTTAGTGTAAGGGTGAGCTGTGGGTGACGTCGATGGTGACCAACACATGTCAGGACCAGTGGTCATGGCGAGAGGTAGGGTTATGGTTTTTGATTAGGGTACGGGGAAGAGAGGGTTACAGTTACATTTAGGGTCCCGCTCTGATGTGTGGGCATCTGCGAGATAGAGGTTGAGATTTATGGTGAGGCATGAGTGAAGTCAAAAGTGACAGTGAGGGGTCTGTTCAAGATTACAGGGTTCGTGTTATTGTAGGTGTTCGGGAAGGTGTACAGAGAGGATTGTGTTATGGTTAGAGTGAGGGTCCAACTTTGAGGTGTGGACAAGGGCAAAATAGAGGTTCTGATTTAGAGTGAGGTGTGGTTGATGTCCATTGTGACAGGGAGTTATCAGGTTCAGGGCCCAGGGCTAGTATTAGGGTTAGGTGTTCAGTAAGGTGTATGGGGAGAATAGGTTTTCAGTTAGAGTAAGATTCTGGCTCTGATGAGAGGACGAGGTTGAAATTGAGGTTATGGGTCATGGTTTGGCGAGGTTGATATCAATGGTGATAGGGAGGTGTCAATACCAGGGGCCAAGTCTACGGTTTGGGTAAGGTGTTCAAAAACATGTGCCTGAAGGATAGGGTGACGGTTAGATTTAACATCCGATCTGATGTGTGGACCAGGTAAAGATGTCCAGGGTTATTGTAAGGTGTGGGTGACATCAATGGTGTCCAGGGTTATCGTAAGGTGTGGGTGACATCAATCGTGAAGGGGAGTGGTCATGTCTAGTGGCCAGGGCTAGGGTTAGGGTTAGGATTTCGGTAATGTGTATGAGGAAGAAATGGTCACGATTACAGTTATGATCCGGCTATGATGTGTGGGCAGGAGCAAGATAAAAGATCAGGGTTACAGTGAGGTATGGATGAGATCAATGGTGACAGGGCGGGGTTAGGTCCATCGTCCAGAACTAGGGATAGGGTTAGGTATTCAGAAAATTTTATGGGGATGGTAAGATTACTGTTATAGTTAGGGCCCATCTTCGATCTTAGCTGGAGGACGAGATTGATGGTTCAGGGTCATGGCTTGGTGAGGGTGAGTTCAATAGTGATAGGGAGGGGTCAGGTCCACCGGCCAGGGCTAAGGTTATGGTTAGGTGTTCGGTAAGGTTTACAGGTCGTATAGGGATAGGCTTAGAGTTATTTTCTGGCTCTGATGAGAGGCCAAGGCCGAGACTGGGGGTTCTGGTTTACAGTGAGCTATGGTTGATGTTGATGGTCATGGGGAGGGTTCAGGTACAGGGCCCAGGGCTAGGGTTAGTGTTAAGTGTTAGATAAAGTGTACTCGAAGGATAGATTTATGATTTGATTTAGCATCCCATTCGGATGTGTGGACCAGTTAAAAATTGATGTTCAGGGTTATTGTAAGGCATAGATGACATTGATGGTGATGGGGAGTAGTCAGGTCTAGTGGCCAGTGATAAGGTGAGTGTTAGGATTTCGGTAAGGTGTATGAGGGATATACAGTTATGGTTACAGTTATGGTCCAGCTCTGATGTGTGGGCGAGGGCGATATTCACGATCAGGGTTACGGTGAGTCATGGATGACATTGAAGGTGACAGGGAGGGGTTAGGTCCATCGTCCGGAATTAGGGTTACAGTTAGGTGTTCGGAAAATTTTACGGGGAGGACACATCTATGGATAGAGTTAGGGTTCATCTCTGATCTTAGCTTGAGGACGAGATTGATTGTTCATGGCCATGGTGTGGTGATGTTCATTTCAATGGTGTTGGGGAGGTGTGAGGTCCAGGGGCCAGGGCTAGGCTTAGGGTGATGTGTTTTTTAAGGTTTATGGGGCATACAGGGAAATATTTAGAGTTGTTTTCCAGCTCTGATGTGAGGTCAAGGGTGAGACTGAGGGTTCTGGCTTACAGTGAGGCATGGCTGATGTTGATGATCATGAGGAGCGGTCAGGTCCAGGGGCCAGGACTTGGGTTTGTGTTAGGATTTCAGTAAAATGTATGGGGAGGATAGGATTATGTTTAGAGTTAGGGTCCCCCTCTGATCTGTGGGTGAGAGCCAAATTGAAGTTCATGGTTATGGTGTGGCATGTGTGACGTCGATGGTGATGGGAAGGGGTCCGGTCAAAATTCCAAGGCGAGGGTTAGGGTTAGGTGTTATGCAAGTTTTACAGGGAGGATAAGGTTACGTTTTGAGTTAGGATCCGTGCCTGATGGGAGGACGAGTGTGAGACTGAGTTTCATTTTACGGTGAGGTGTGGGTGACATCGATGGTGAACAGTACGTGTCAGTACCAGTGTTCATGGCTAGAGGTAGGTTTATGGTTTTCGATTAGGTGTATAGGGAGGAAAGGGTTACGGTTGGAGTTATGGTCCCACTCTAATATGTGGGCAAGTGGGAGGTAGAGGTTGAGATTTATGGTGAGGTATGGGTGAAGTAGAATGTGACAGGAAAGGTTCTATTTAAGGTTGAATGACTAGTGTTATGGTAGGTGTTCAGAAAGGTGTACAGAGAGGATAGGGTTATGGTTAGAGTGAGGGTCCGGCTCTGAAGTGTCAGCAAGAGTGAAATTGAGGTTCAGAATTAGGGTGAGGAATGGTTGATATCCAAAGTGACAGGCAGTGTTCAGGACCAGGGGCCACGGCTAGTATTAGGGTTATGTTTTTGGTTAGGTATACGGGGAGAATAGGTTTTCAGTTAGGGTTATGTCCCTGCTCCTTGATGAGGGGGAGGTTTTAATTTAGGTTACAGTTTATGCTTTGGCATGGTTTTTGTCGATGGTGATAGGGAGGTGTCAATACCGGGGGCCAAGTCTAGGGTTTGGGTTAGGTGTTTGATAAGGCGCACCTGGAGAATAGGGTTATGGTTAGATTTAGGGTCCCCCTCTGATGCTAACTTTAAGGAGAGATTGAGGCTTCAGTGTTACAGTGAGGCATGGCTGATTTTATACTGCTGTGAAGTGGTCAGGTCCATTGGCACGGGCTAGGATTAGGGTTAGGTGTTCAGTAAGTTGTACACAGAGGATTGCGTTTTGTTTAGAATTAGGATCCACCACTGATGTGAGGGTGAGGACGAGATGGACGTTCAGCGTTCTGGTGTGGTGAAGGTGACTTCAATGGTGACAGGAAGGGTTCAGGTCCAGGGACAAGGATAGGGTTCAAGTTATTTTTTTGGTAAGTGGGCATGATACAGTTACAATTAGAGATAAAGCCAGGCTCTGATGAGAAGCTGATTGTAGGATTGAGTTTCAGGATTATGGTGAGGTGTGGGTGTTGTGGTCAGTACAGCGTAGGGACAGGAGCAGTGGTCATGTCTAATGTTATGGTTATGGTTTCGATTAGGTGTACATGGTGGATAGGGTTACAGTTAGAGTTAGAGTCCCACTCTGATGTGTGGGCGAATGTGATATTGAGTTTCAGGTTTACAATCAGGCTTGGGTTAAGTCCATGGTGACAGAGAAGTGGCAGGTCCTGGGGCCAGAGCTAGGGTTTGGGTTAGGTGTTTAATAAAGTGTGCCTGAAGGACAGGGTTACAGTTTGATTTAACATCCCATTCTGATGTGTGGAACAGTTAAAGATTGATTAAGGCATGGGTGACACCGATGATGATGGGGAGTGGTCAGGTCTAGTGGCAAGGGCTAGGGTTATGGTTAGGATTACGTTTAGGTGTATAAGGAAGATACAGTTATGGTTACAGTTATGATCCGCGTCTGATGTGTGGGCAATGGTGAGATTGAGGATCAGGGTTTCGATGAGGCATGGATGACATCGATGGTGACAGGGAAGGTTTAGGTCCATGGTCCAGAACAAGGATTAGGTTTAGGTGTTCTGAAAGTTTTACGGGGAGGGTACGTTTATGGATAGAATTAGGGTCCAGTGCCGATAGTAGCTTGATGGTGAGATTGATAGCTCAGTGTCTTGGTGTGGTGAAGGTGACTTCGATGGTGATGGGGAGATGTCAGGAGCAGGGACAAGGGCTAAAGTTAGGGATAGGTGTTCAGTAGGGTTTGTGGGGCATATAGGGACAGGTTTAGAGTTATTTTCTGGCTCTGAGGTGGAGTCAAGCCCGAGATTGAGGGGTCTGATTTACAGTGAGGCATGATTGATGTTGACAGTCATGGGGTCAGGTCTAGGGTCCAGGGCTAGGATTAGGGTTAGGTGTTCAGTAAGTTGTACAAAGAGGATTGGGTTTTGCTTAGAATTAGATCTCCCACAGATGTGAGGGTGAGGAAGTGATTGAGGTTCAGGGTTCTGCTGTGGCGAGAGTGACTTCAATGGTGACAGTCAGGATTCTGGTCCATGGGCCAGGGATAGGGTTCATGTTAGGTGTTCATTAAGGTGTGCAGGGAAGATAATGTTACACTTGGAGTTAAGGTCTGTATCTGATGTGAAGGCGATTGTGGGATTTGAGTTTCAGAATGAGGGTGAGGTGTGGTTGTCATCAGCGGAGATGGAAATCGACAGGAACAGTGGTCACGTCTAAAATTAGGGTTATGGTTTCAATTAGGTGTACGTGGAGAATAGTGTTATGGTTATTGACACACTCTAATGTGTAGGGGAGTGCAAGTTTGAGTTTCAGGTTCATGGTGAGGCATGGGTTATGTCAATGGTGACAGAGAGGTGTCAGGTCCTGGGGCCAGAGCTGGGTTAGGGTTAGGTGTTTGATAAGGCATAACCGAAGGATAGGTATGTGTTTTGATTTAGCAGCCCATTCTGATGTGTGGAGCAGTTAAAGATTGATGTTCAGGGTTTTTTTAAGGTGTGGGTGACATCGATCTTGATTGAGAGTGGTCATGTCTAGTGACCAGGGTTAGGGTTAGGGTTAGGATGTCGGTAAGGTGTATGAGGAAGATACATTTACAGTAACAGTTATGGTCAGGCTCTGATGTGTGGACAAGGGTGAGATTGAGGATCAGGGTTTCGGTGAGGCATGGACAACACCGGTTGTGACAGGGAAGGTTTAGGTCCATGGTCCAGGACTAGGGTTAGGTTTAGGTGTTCTATAATTCTTATGGGAAGGATAGGTTTATGATTAGAGTTATGGTAAAGCTCCGATGTTAGCTCGAGGGCGAAATTGATGGTTCAGTGTCATGGTGTGGTGAGGGTGACATCGATGTTGGTGGGAAGGTGTCAGGAATAGGGGCCATGGCTAGGGTTTGAGTTAGGTGTTTGGTAAGGTTTATGGGTCATATAGGGACATGTTTAGAGTTATTTTCCTGCCCTGAGGTGAGGTCAAGCCCAAGAATGATGGTTCTGCTTTACAGTGAGGCATGATTGATTTTAATGGTAATGGGGAGGGTTCAGGTCCAGGGTCCAGGGCTAGGATAAGGGTTAGGTATTCAGTAAGTTGTACAAAGAGGATTGGGTTTTGCTTAGAATTAGGATCCACCACAGATGTGAGGGTAAGGACGTGCTTGAGGTTTTGGGTTCTTCTGTGGCGAGAGTGACTCAATGGTGACAGTGAGGGTTCATGTCCATGGGCCAGGGATATGGTTCACGTTAGGTGTTGGTTAAGGTGTACGGGGAAGATAGTGTTATGGTTAGAGTTAAGGTCCAGCTCTGATGTGTGGGGGATTGTGGGATTGAGTTTCAGGATTAGGGTGAGGTTTGGGTATCGTCGGGGGAAACGGGGAATCAACAGGAACAGAGTTCAGGTCAAAAATGATGGTTATGGTTTCGATTAGATGTACGTGGAGGATATGGTTATGGTTAGATTCCCACTCTGATGTGTGGGCGAGTGCAAGATGGATTTTCAGGTTCACAGTGAGGCATGGGTTACGTCGATGGTGAGAGGGAGATGTCATGCCCAGGGGCCAGGGTTTGGGTTAGTGTTAGGTGTTTGAAAAGTTGTACCCAAAAGATAGGGATACAGTTTGATTAAGCATCGCATTCTGATGTGTGGACCAGGTAAAGATTGATATTCAGTGTTTTGTAAGGCGTGGGTGACATTGATGGTGTTGGGGAGTGGTCAGGTCTAAGGGCTAGAGTTAGGGTTAAGGTTAGGATTTCGGTAAGGCGTATGAAGTATATATGATCACGGTGACAGATATGGCCTGGCTCTGATGTGTGGGCAAGGGCGAGATCGAGGTCAGGGTTATGGTAAGGTATGGATGACATTGATGGTGATAGGGAGGAGTCAGGTACATGGGTCAGTGCTGGGGTTAGAGTTAGGATGTCAGTAAGATTTATGGGGTGTGTAGCTATATGTTTTGAGTTATTTGCCTGGTCTGATGTAAGTTCGAGGCCGAGATTGAGGTTCTGGTTTACAGTGAGACATGGTTTATGTGGATGATCACGGGGAGTGTTCAGGTCCAGGGTTCAGGGCTAAGGTTAGGGTTAGGTGTTCTGTAAGGTGTATGGGGATGATAGGTTTACAGTTTGACTTAGCAACCCGCTTTGATATGTGGACCACGTAAAGATTGATGTTCAGTGTTATTGTAAGGCCTGGGTGACATCGATGGTGATTGGGAGTGGTCAGGTCTAATGACCAGCACTAGGGTTAGGGTAAGGATTTCCGTAAGGCATATGAGGAAGAAATGGTTATGTTTACACTTATGGTCAGGCTCTGATGTGAGGGCGATTGTAGAATTGAGTTTCAGCATTATGGTGAGGTGTGGGTGTTGCTGGTGGTGACGAGGAAATGACAGGAACATTGGTCAGGTTTAAAGTTAGGGTTATGTTTTCGTTTATGTGTATGTGGAGACTGTGTTATGGTTAGACTCCCACTCTGATGTATAGGTGGGTGCAACATTGAGTTTCAGTTTTATGGTGAGGCATGGGTTATGTTGAAGGTGTCAGAGAGGTTTCAGGTTCTGGGTCTAGGTCTAGGGTTAGGGTTAAGTGTTCGACAAGGTCTCCCCTAAGGAAAAGGTTACAGTTGGATTTAGCACCCAGGTCTGATGTGTGGAGCAGGTAAAGATTGATGCTCAGAGTTTTTGTCAGGTGCAGGGAACATTGATTGTGATTGGGCGTGGTCAGGTCTAGTGACCAGGGCTAGAGTTATGGTTAGGATTTCGGTAAGGTGTATGAGGAAGATGTTTACGGTTACAGTTATGGTCAGGCTCTGATGTGTGGGCAAGGGTGAGATTGAGGATCAGGGTTTCACTGAGGCATGGATGACACCGATTGTGACTGGGAATGTTTAGGTCCATGATCCAGAACTAGGGTTAGGTTTAGGTGTTCTGAAATTTTTTATGGGGAGGATAGGTTTATGATTAGAGTTACCATCCAGCTCCTATCTTAGCTTGAGGGCACAATTGATGGATCAGTGTCATGGAGTGGTGAGGGTGACTTCAATGGTGATAGGGAGGTGTCAGAACTAGGTGCCATGGCTAGGATTAGAGTTAGGTGTTCGGTAAGTTTTCTGGGTCATGTAGGGACATGTTTAGATTTATTTTCTGGCTCTGAAGTGAGGTCAAGCCCGAGATTGAGGGTTCTGCTTTACAGTGAGGCATGATTGATGTTGATGGTCATGGGGAAGGGTCAGATCTAGGGTCCAGGGCTAGGAAAAGGGTTAGGTGTTCAGTAAATTCTACAAATATGATTGGGTTTTGGTTAGAATTAAGATCCACCACAGATGTGAGGGCAAGGACGCATTGATTTTCAGGGTTCTGCTGTGGCAATGGTGACTTCAATTGTGACAGTGAGGGTTCAGGTCCACGTGCCAGGGATAGGGTTTGGGTTAGGTGTTGGTTAAGGTGTATGGGGAAGATAGTGTTACGGTTAGAGTTAAGGTCCGGCTCTGATGTGAGGGCGATTGTGGGATTGAGTTTCAGGATTAGGGTGAGGTGTGAATATCATTGGCGGAGACAGGGAATCAACAGGAACAGTAGTCAAGTCTGAAATTAGGGTTATGGTTTCGATTAGGTGTATGTGGAGGATAGGGTTATGGTTAGATTACCATTCTGATGTGTGGGTGAGTTCAAGATGGATTTTCAGGTTCACAGTGAGGCATAGGTTACGTCGATGGTGACAGAGAGGTGTTAGGTCCTGGGGCCAGGGCTAGGGTTAGTCTTACGTGTTCGAAAAGTTGAACCCGAAGGACAGGGATATGGTTTGATTTAACATTCCATTCTGATGTGTGGACCAGATAAAGATTGATGTTCAGGGATTTGTAAGGCATGGGTGACATCGATGGTGTTGGGGAGTGGTCAGGTCTCGAGGCCAGGGCTACGGTTAAGGTTAGGATTTTGGTAAGGTTTATGAAGGATGTATGTTTATGCTTACAGATATGGTCTGGCTTTGATGTGTGGGCGAGGGTGAGATTGAGGATCAGGTTAATGGTAAGGCATGGATGACATTGATAGTGATGGGGGTGTAAGGTTCAGGGGTCAGGGCTAGGGTTAGGTTTCGGATTTTTGTAAGGTTTGTGGGGTGTATAACTATAAATTCAGAGTTATTTGCCACATCTGATGTGAGATCAAGGCTGAGATTGAGGGTTGCAGTTTAGAATGAGGCGTAGTTGATGTGGATGGTCATGTGAAGGTTCAGGTTCAGGGGTCAGGCCTAGGGTTAGGGTTAGGTGTTCAGTAAGGTGTATTGGGATGATAAGTTGACACTTTGATTTAGCAACCCGTTCTCATATGTGGACCAGGTAAATATTGATGTTCAGAGTTTTTGTAAAGCGTGGGTGACATCGATGGTTGAAGCCGAGATTGAGGGTTCTGGTTTACAGTGAGGCATAGTTGATCTTGATGATCATGGGGTGGGGTCAGGTACAGGGTCTAGGGCTTAGGTTAGGGTTAGGTGTTCGCTAAGGGTTATGGGGCATATAGGGATATGTTTAGAGTTATTTACGGCTCTAATATGAGGTCAAAGCCGAGACTCAGGGATCTGATTTTGAGTGAGTCATGGTAGATATCGATGGTAATGAGGAGGGTTCAGGTCCTGGGGACAGGATTAGGGTTAATGTTAGGTGTTTTGGAAGGTATATAGGAAGCATAGGTTTACGTTTAGAAGAAGCGTCTAGTTTTGATGATTGCGCGAGGGTTGGTTGAGGTTCAGGGTCATGGTGTGGCATGTGTGACGTCGATGGTTATGGGAAGGGGTCAAGTTAGTCTTCCAAAGCTAGGGTTAGTGTTAGGTGTTTGGCAAGTTTTACATGGAGGATAAGGTTAGGTTTTGAGTTAGGATCCAGCTCTGATGTGAGGGCGAGAGCGATATTGAGTTTCAGCGTTACAATGAGGTGTGGGTGTTATCGATGGTGACGAGCACATGTCACGACCAGTGGTCATGCATAGAGATAGGCTTGTGAATTTCTATTAGGTGTACAGGGAGGATAGGGTTACGGTTAGAGTTAGGGTCCCTCTCTGATGTGTGGGCAAGTGTGTGATAGAGGTTCAGATTTATGGTGAGGCATGGGTGAAGTCGAATGTGACTGGGATGGGTTTGTTCAGGGTTCCAGGGCTCGTGTTATGGTAGATGTTCGGTAATATGTACAGAGTGTATAGGGTTATGATAAGAGTGAGGGTCAAGTTCTGAAGTGTTGGCAAGGGCTAAATTGAGGTTCAGATTTAGGGTGAGAAGTGGTTGATCTCCAATGTGAAAGGGAGTGATCAGGCCCAGAAACCAGGTCTAGGATTAGGGTTAGGTGTTTGGTGATGTGTACTGGGAGGATATGTTTTCAGTTAGAGTTAGGTTCCGGATCTGATGTGAAGGCGAGGTTGAAATTGAGGTTAAGGGTTATGGTTACGTGTGGTTATGTTGATGGCGATAGGGTAGTGTCAATACCAGGGTCCAAGTCTAGGGTTTGGGTTAGGTGCTCGATAAGGTGTACATGGAGAATAGGGTTATGGTCAGAATTAGTGTCCACCTCTGATGTTAACTTGATGGTAAAGTTGAGGGTTCAGAGTTACAGTGAGGAATGGCAGATCTTGGTGGTGCCATGGACGGGTCAGGTCCAGTGACCAGGGCTAGGATTAGGGTTAGGAATTCAGTAAATTGTATGAAGAGGATTGGGTTTTGTTTAGAATGAGGATCCACGACTGATGTCAGGGCGAGGACGAGATTGAGGTTCAGGGTCCTGGTGTAGTGATCTCTTTCCCTGGTCACTGGAAGTGAACCTTCCCCATGACAATCAACGTAAACCAAGACTCACTGCATACCAGAAACCTCAATCTTGGCCTCAACCTCTCATTATAGATGGGAAATAACTCTAATCGTATCCCTCAGTGCCCAATAAACATTACCAAACACTTAACCCTAACCCTAGCCGTGGCCACTGGCCCTGACACCTTCCCATCACCATCGAAGTCACCCTCACCACACCATGACTTTGAAACATCAATCTCGCCCTCGAGCGAAGATCAGATCCGGACCCTAACTTGAACCGTAAGCCTATCTTCTCTGTAAAATTTTCCAAACACCTAACCATAACTCTAGTTCTGGATGATTGACCTAACCCCTCCATGTCACCATCGATGTCATCCATGCCTCACCGTAATCTTGATCCTCAATCTAGCCCTCACCCACTCTTCAGAGTCAGACCATAACTGTAAACATAACCGTATCTTCCTCATACACCATACTGAAATCCTAACTCTATCCCTAGCCCTGGCCACTAGACATGACCAGTCCCCATCACCAACGATGTCACCCACACCTTAAAATAAACCTGAACATCAATCTTTACCCAGTCCACACATCAAAACGGGACGCTAAATCAAACTGTAACCCTATATTCGGGTACATCTTGTTGAACACATAACCCTAACCGTAGCCAAGACCCCAGTTCCTGGCACCTTTCCATCACCAATGACGTAACCCATGCCTCACCATAAACCTGGAACTCAAATTTGCTCTCTACCACATATCAGAGTGGGACTCTAACCCTAAACGTAACCCTATCCTCCATGTATACCTAATGGAAACCAGACCCCTAACTTTAGACCAGACCACTGTTCCTGTCCCTTCCCCCTCACTGCTGTTGACACCCACACCTCACTGTAATCCTGAAACTCAATCCTACAATGGCCCTCATATCAGAGCCGGACCTTAACTCTAACCATAACTTTATCCTCCCTGTACACCATAAAAAAACACCTAACACGAACCCTATCCCTGGCCCCTGGACCTGAACCCTCCCCATCACCACTGAAGTCACTGTGGCCACACCAGAATCCTGAACCTCAATCTCGCGCTCACCCTGATATCAGTGGTGGATCTTAATTCTAAACAAACCCAATCCTCTGTGTACAACTTTCTGAACACCTAACATTAATCCTAGCTCTGGCCACTGGACCTGACCTCTCAATGGAAACATCAATATCAGCAATGCCTCACTGTCACAATAAACCGTCAATCACGCCCTCAAGTTAACATCAGAGGGGGACCCTAACTCTAACCATAACACTATTCTCCAAGTACACCTTAACGAACACTAACCCAAACCCTAGACTTGGTCCCTGATAATGACATTTCCCTATCACCATTGACATCAACCACAACTAACCATAACCCTTAACCTCAATTTCAACCTCACCCTCATATCACAGCTGGAACCTAACTGTAACTGAAAACCTATCCTGCCTGTAACCTTAACGAACACCTAACCCTAATCCTAGCCCTGGACCCTTGACCTGATCACACCCTGTCATGATGGACATCAACCACTCCTCACCCTAAATCTGAGCCTCAATATCGCCCTCGCAGACACTTCAGAGACGGACTCTCACTCTAACCATAACACTATCCTCTCTGTACCCCTTACCGAACACCGACCCTAACACTAGCCCTGGAACCATGAACAGAGCCCTCTCTGTCACACTCGACTTCACCCATGCCCCACCATAAATCTGAACCTCTATGTCGCATGTCCTCACACATCAGTGCAGATCCCTAACTCTAACCGTAACCGTATCCCTCCATACACCTAATCGAAATCCATAACCTTACTTCTCACTGGTCCTGACACGTGCTTGTCACCCTTGACGTCACCCACACCTCTGTTACTATGAAACTCAACTTTGCCTTCGCCCTCACATCAGAGCCCTATCGCAACCCAAAACTGAACTTATCCTCCCCATGAAACTTGCCAAACACCTAACCCTATCCCTATTTCTAGACGATGGACCTAACCCCTCTTTGTCAACATCGATGTCATCCATTCCTTACCATAACACTGATCCTCAATCTCGCTCTCACCCACACATCAGAGCCATACCATAACTGTAACTGTAACCGCATTTTCCTTATACAACTTACCGAAATCCTAACACTAACCCTAGTCCTGACCCCTGGCCCCACAACCATCAACATTAACCGTGCCTCACTGTAAACCAGAACCCTCAATCACGGCCTTGACCTCACATCAGAGCCGGAACGTAACTCTAAATGCATCCCCATACGCCCATCAACCTTACCAAACACCTAAACTTACCCTAGCCCTGGCCCTTGGACCTGACCACTCCCTATCACCATCGATGTCACCCACGCCTTACAATATCCCTGAACATCAATATTTACCTGGTCCACACATCAGAACGGGATGCTAAATCAAACCGTAACCCAGTTTTGGGGTACACCTAATTGAACACCTAACCCTAGCCCTAGCCCTGGTCCCAGGACCTGACACCTCTCCATCACCATCGATGAAACCCATGCCTCACTGTAAACCTGGAACTCAATCTTGCACTCGCCCACATATCATAGTGGGGCTCTAACTCTACCCGTAACCCTATCCTTCAAGTACACCTAATGGAAACCAAACCCCTAAATTTGGACGTGACCACTGTTATTGTCCCTTCCGCATCTCCACTGATGACACCCACAACTCACCATAACCCTGAACCTCAATCCTACAATTGCCCTCACATCAGAGCCAGACCTTAACTCTAACTGTAACTTTATCTTCCCTGTACACCATAACAAACACCTAACATGTACCCTATACCTGTCCCCTGGACCTGAACCCTCCCCATCATCATTGAAGTCACCCTCATCACACGAGAACCCTGAACCTCAATCTCGTCCTCACCCTGACATCAGTGGTTGATCCTAATTCTAAACGAAACCCAATCCTCTGTGTACAACTTTCTAAACATCTATCCCTAATCCTAGCCCTGGCCAATGGACCTGACCCCTCCTCAGAACCATCAATATCAGCAATGCCTCACTGTAAAACTGAATCCTCAATCTCGCCCTCAAGTTAACATCAGAGGGGGACCCTAACTCTAACCATAACACTATTCTCCAAGTACAACTTATCGAACACCTAACCCCAACCCTAGACGTGGCCCCGGGTATTAACACCTCCCTATCACCACTGACAAAAACCACGCCTAAGCATAACCCTTAATCTCAATTTAAATCTCGCCCTCACATCAGAGGTAGAACCTAACTGTAACTGAAACTTTTCCTGCCCGTACACCTTAACGAACACATAACCCTAATCTTAGCCCTGGCCCCTGGACCAGAGCACTCCCTGTCACGATGGACATCAACCTCTTGTCATCCTAAATCTGAACCTCAATTTCGCCCTTGCCGACACTTCAGAGACAGACCTTCACTCTAACCATAACCCTATCTACTCTGCACACCTTACCTAACACTTACTATAACATTAGCCCTGGAAACTTGAACAAATCACTCTCTGTCATATTAGATGTCACCCATGTCTCACCATAAACCTGAACCTCTATCTCGCAGTTGCCCACACATCAGAGAGGGACCCTAACTCTAACTGTAATCCTATCATCCCTATACACTAATCGAAAAACCTTTTCCATCCAGTACATATTATCGAGCACCTAATTCTAACGCTAGCCCTTGCCCCATGACATGTCATCTGTCGTCTCCATTGATGTAACCCATGCCTCACCATAAACCTGAAGCTCAATCTTGCATTCCCCCACACATCAGAGTAGGACTCTAACTCTAACTGTAACTACATCCTACCTGTACACCTTACCAACACCAAACCCAAACCCTATGCCTGGCCCCTGGACCTGAACCCTCCAAATCACCATTGAAGTTACCCTAGCCACACCAGAATCCTGAACCTCAATCTCGTCTTCGCCGTCACATCAGAGGTGGATCTTAATTCTAACCAAAACCTAATTCTCTGAGTGCAACTTACTGAACACCTAACCCTAACCCTAGCCCTAGCCACTGGACCTGACTCCTCCATGGCAGCATCAAAATCAGCCATGCCCCACTGTAACACTGAACCCTCTATCTCGCCCTCAAGTTAACATCAGAGGGGGACCTTAACTCTAACTATAACCCTACTCTCTGGGTACACCTTATCGAACACCTAAAGCAAATGCTAGACATGGCTCCTGGTATTGACACCTCCCTATCACCATCGACATCAACCACACCTAACAATAACCCTTAACCTCAATTTCAACCTCACCCTCACATCAGAGCTGGAGCCTAACTCTTACTGAAAAACGTATCCTCCCCGTACAACTTATGGAGCACCTATACCTAATCCTAGCCCTGGCCCCTGTACCTGACCACCCCCTGTCATGATGGATATCAACCACTCCTCACTCTAAATCTGAACCTCAATTTCGCCCTTGCCGACACTTCAGAGCCGGATCCTCACTCTAACCAAAACGCTATCCTCTCTGTACACCTTATCAAACACCTACCTTAACACTAGCCTTGAACCTTGAACAGACCCTTCCCTGTCACATTATACTTCACCCATGCCTCACCATAAATCTGAACCTCTATGTCGCACTTGCCCACACATCAGAGCGGGACCCTAACTGTAACCATCACCCTAACCTCCCTGTACACCTAAACGAAAACCATGACCCTACCTGTAGCCATGATCACTGTCTCTTCCACGTGCCATTCAACCATGAACGTCACCCACACATCACCGTAAACCTGAAATTCAATCTCGCCCACAACCTCATATCAGAACCAGATTCTAACTCAAAACGTAACCTTATCCTCCCTGTAAAACTTGCCAAACACCTAACCCTAACCCTATCCTTGGAAGATGGACCTGACCCAGTCCCATAACCATTGACATCACACATGCCAAACCATAACCCTGAACCTCAATCTGGCCCTTGCCCACTCATCAGAGCTGGACCCTATCTTTAACCATAATCCTATCCTCCCCATACACCTTACCAAACACCTAACCCTAACCCTAGTCCTGGCCTATGGACTTGACTGCTCCTCATGACTAACAATATCAACCATGCCTCATTGTATACCAGAACTTTCAATCTCGGCCTCGACCTCACATCAGTGCCGGAAAATAACTCAAAAAGTATTCCAATATGTCCAATAAACCTTACCAAACACCTAACACTAACCCTAACCCTGGTCCCTGGACCTGAACCCCCTAATCACCATCGAAGTCACCCTCACCACCCCATGACCCTGAACCATCAATCTCGCCCTCAAGCTACAATTGGAGCTGGACCCTAACTCTAACCATAAACCTATACTCCCCGTAAAATTTTCCAAACACCTAACTGAAACCCTTGTTCTGGATGATGGACATAACACCTCCCTGTCATCATCGACATCATCCATGCCTCACAGTAAACCTGATCCTCAATCTCCCCCTCGCCCAGACATCAGAGCTGGACCATAACTGTAACCATAACTGTATCTTCCTCATACACCTTAATGAAATTCTAAAAATACCCTAGAACTGGCCACTAGACCTGACCACACCCCATCACCATAGATGTCACCCACGCCTTACAATTATCCTGAACATCCATATTTACCTAGTCCACACATCAGAATGGGATGCTAAATCAAACAACAACCCTATCCTTTTGGAACACCTTGTGAAACACCTAAACCTAACCCTAGCCCTGGCCACAGGACCTGACATCTCTCCATCACCACCGACGTAACCCATGACTCACTGTTAACCTGACACTCAATCTTGAACTCGCCCACACATCAGAGTGGGACTCTAACTCTAACTGTAATGCTATCCTCCATGTACACCTAATCGAAATCAGAACCCAACTTTAGACCTGACCACTGTTCCTGTCCCTTCCTGTCACCGCTGTTGACACACACTCCTCACCGTAATCCTGAAACTCAGTCCTACAATCTCCCTCACAACAGAGCCTGTCCTTAACCCTAACCACTACTGTATCCTCCCCATACACCTTACAAAACACCTAACCCGAACTATATCCCTGGCCTCTGGACCTGAACTCTCCTCATCACCATTGAAGTCACCCTCACCACATCAGAACCCTGAACCTCAATCTCATGCTTGCACTCACATTAGTGGCGGATCCTGATTCTAACCAAAACCCAATTCTCTGCATACAACGCCTTGAACACCTATTCCTATTACAATCCCTGGCCACTGAACCTGAGCCCTCCACCGCACCATCAAGATCAGCCATGCCTCACTGAAACACTGTACACTCAATCTCAACCTCAATCTAACATCAGAGGGGGATGCTAACTCTAACCATAACCCTATATTCCTGGTACACAATATTGAACACCTAACCCAAAACCTAGACTTGTCTCCTGGTATTGACACCTCCATATCACCATCGACATCAACCACGCCTAACCATAACCCTTAACCTCAATTTCAACCTCACCATCACAGCAGAGGTGGAACTTAACTCTAACTGAAAATCTATCCTCCTCGTACACCTTACCGAGCACCTAACCCTAATCCTAGCCATGGACCCTGGACCTGACCACTCCCTGTCAAAATGGACATCAACCACTCTTCACCCTAAATCAGAACCTCAATTTTACCCTTGCCGACACTTCAGAGCTGGACTCTCACTCTAACCATAACCCTATCCTCTCTTTACACCTTACCAAACACCTACCCTAAAACTAGCCCTGCAACCTTGAACAGACCCCTCCCTGTCACATTCAACGTCACCCATGCCTCAACATAAATCCGATCCTCTATCTTGCACTTGCCTACACATCAGTGTAGGACCCTAACTTTAACAGTAACCTTATCCCTCCATACACCTAATCGAAATTCATAACCCTACGTCTTACTGGTCCTTACATGTGCTGGTCACGATTGATGTCACCCACACCTCACTGTAACCCAGAAACTCAATCTCGACTCACCCTCACATCATAGCTGGATCCTAACTCAAATCCTAACTTTATCATCCCCATAAAACCTGCCGAACACCTAACCCTAACCCTACCCTTGGAAGAGGGACCTAACCCCTTCCCATAACCCATGACATCACACATACCACACCATAACCCTGAACTTCAATCTGGCCCTTGCCCACTCATCAGAGCCGGACCCTGACTCTAAGCATAGTCCTATCCTCCCTGTACGCCTTACCGAACACCTATCCCTAATCCTAGCCTTTAACCCTGGACCCAAACTCTCCTCATCACCATCGAAGTCTCCCTCACCATGCCATGACCCTGAACTATCAATCTCACCCTCGACCTAAGATTGGAGCCAGACCTTATCTCTAACCATGTAACTATCCTCCCTATAAACTTTCCTGAACACCAGACCCTAGCCCTAGTTCTGGAGGATGGACCTAGCCCTTCCCTGTCAACATTGATGCCATCCAAGCCTCACCGTACTGCTGATCCTCAATCTCGCCCTCACCCACCCATCAGAGCTAAACCATAACTGTAATCATAACCATATCTTCCTCATACACCTTACAGAAATCCTAACCCTAATTGTAGCCAAGGCCACTGGACCTGACGACTCATCACCATCAGTGTCACCCACGCCTTACAATTACCCTGAACATCAATCTTTACCTGGTCCACACATCAGAATGGGATGCTAAATCAAACCGTGACCATATCCTTCAGGTACAACTTACTGAACAGCTAAGCCTAATCCTAGCCCTGGCCCCTGGACCATCAACCAATTGGACATCAACCAATCCTCACCCTAATTCTGAACCTCAACTTCACCCTTGCTGACACTTCAGAATCGGGACCTCACTCTAAACATAACCCTAACCTCACTGTACACCTTACCATACACCTAACATAACACTACCCCTAGAACCTTGAACACACCCCTCCTTGTCACTCTGGACTTCACCCATGCCTCACCATAAATCTGAAAATTAATCTCGCACTCACCCTCACATCAGAGCCGGATCCTAACTCAAAACGTAACCTTATCCTCCCCTTAAAACTTGCCAAACACCTAACCCTAACCCTAGCTTTGGAAGATGGACCTGATCCCTTCCCATAACCATCGACATCACACATGCGACACAATAACCCTGAAACTCAATCTGGCCCTCCCACTCATCAGAGCCAGAGCTTATCTCTAATCATAATCCTATCCTCCCCATACACCTTAACGAACACCTAACCTTAACCCTAGTCCTGGCCCTTGGACCTGACCCCTAGTCATGACCATAAACATCAACCATGCCTCACTGTAAACCAGAACCCTCAATGTCGGCCTTGACCTCATATGAGAGCCGGAAAATAACTCTAAACGTATCAAGGTCTACAGGAGGATACACTTACTATTAGAGTTAAGTTCTGGCTCTGATATGAGGGCGATTGTAGGTTTGAATTTCAGGATTACGGTGAGGTGTGCATGTCGTCAGCGGTAATGGGGAAGGAACAGGAACAGTTGTCAGTTCTAATTTTAGGGTTATGCTTTCAGGGTATGTGGAGGATAGTGTTATGGTTAGACTTAGAGTCCCACTCTGATGTGTGGGCAAGTGCAAGATTGAGTTTCAGGGTTATGGCGAGGTGGGGGTGATGTCAATGGTGATGGGCACATGTCAGGACCAGTAGTTATGGCTAGAGGTAGGTTTATGGTTTTTGATTAGGTGTATGGAGAGATACGGTTACAGTTACTGTTAGGGTCCCACTCTGATGTTTGTGCAGGTGCGAGATAGAAATTCAAATTTATGGTGAGGCACAGGGTAAAGTCGAATGTGACATGGAGGGGTCTGTTCAAAGTTCCAGGGTTAGTGTTAGGGTAGGTATTCTGTAAGCTGTACAGAGAGTATAAGATTATGGTTAGAGTGAGGGTCCAGTTCTAAAGTGTCGGAAAGGGTGAAATCATGGTTCAGATTTAGAGCGAATCGTGGTTGATGTCCATCGTGACCGGGAGTGTTCAGGTCCAAGGACCAGGGCTAGGATTAGGGTTAGGTGTTGTCAGGTGTACGGGGAGGATAGGTTTTAAGTCAAAGTTAGGTTCCGGCTCTGATGTGAGGGCAAGTTTGAAATTGAAGTTAAGGGTTATGGTTAGGCATGGTTGATGTCGAAGATGACAGGTATGTGTCAATACAAGGGGCTAAATCTACGATTTGGATTAGGTGTTCAATAAAGTGACCTGGAGAAGAGGGTTATGGTTTGAATTAGGGTCCTCCTCTGATGTTAACTTGAGGGCGAGATTGAGGGTTCGGTGTTACAGTGAGGCATGGCAGATATTGATAGTGCCCTTGGGGGGGTCAGGTCCAGTGGCCTGGCTAGGATTATGGTTAGGTGTTCAGTAAATTGTACACAGTGGTTTGGGTTTTGGTTAGAATTATGATCCATCACTGATGTGAAGGCGAGAAAGAGATTGAATTTCAGGGTTCTGGTGTGGCAAGGGTGACTTTAATGGTGACAGGGAAGGTTCAGGTCCATGGGTCACTAATAGGGTTTGGGTGAGGTGTTTGGCAAGGTGTACGTGGAGGATACAGTTACGGTTATAGTTAAGGTCCGGCCCTGATGTGAGAGCAATTGTAGGATTGTTCCAGGATTACGGTGAGGTGTGGGTGTCATTAGCAGTGATGGGGAAGGGACAGGAAGTGGTCATGTCTAACGTTAGGGTGATTATTTCGATTAGGTGTGCATGGAGGATAGGGTTACGGTTAGGGATCGAGTCCCACTCTAATGTGTGGGTGAGTGCAATATTGAGTTTCAGGATTATGGTGAGGCATGAGTTATGTTGATGTCGGGTCTTGCAGCCAGGGCTAGGGTTAGGGTTAGGTGTTTGATAAGTTATACTCGAAGGATAGGGTAGCAGTTTGATTTAACATCCAGTTATGATGTGTGGGCCAGGTAAAGATTGATGTTCAGGGTTATTGTAAGGCATGGGTGACATTGATGGTGATGGGGAGTGGTCAGGTCCACTGGCCAGGCCTAGGGTTATGGTTAGGATTTCAGTAATGTTTATGGGGCATATAGGGTTACGTTTAGAGTTATTTCCGGCTTTGATGTGAGGTCGAGGATGAGATTGTGGGTTCTGGTTAAATTGAATCATGGTTCATGTTGATGGTCATGGGGAGGGTTCAGGTCCTAGGGCCAGGAGTAGGGTTAGGGTTAAGTGTTCGGTAAGGTGTATGGGAAGGATAGGATTACAGTTAGAGTTAGGGTCTGGCACAGATGTGTGGGTGAGTGCCCGATTGAGGTTCAGGGTTATGGTGTGGCATGTGTGACGTCGATGGTTATGGGAAGGGGTCAGGTCCATCTTCCAAGGCTAGGGTTAGGGTTAGGTGTTTGGCAAGTTTTACAGGGAGGGTAAGGTTACGTTCTGAGTTCGGATCTGGCTCTGATGTCAGGGCGAGGATTAGATTGAGTTTCAGGGTTTCGGTGAGGGGTGGGTGACATAGATGATGAGTGGCACGTGTGAGGACCAGTGGTGATGGGTAGGGTCATGGTTTTTGATTAGGTGTACGGGTAGGATAGGTTTATGGTTAGAGTTAGGGTACTGCTCTGATGTTTGGGCAGTGGGAGATAGATTTTCAGATTTATGGTGAGGCATGGGTGAAGTTGAATGCAACAGGAAGGGTTCTGTAAAAGTTTCCAGGGATAGTGTTATGGTTGGTGTTCGGTAAGGTGTTCAGAGAGGTTAGGGTTATAGTTAGAGTGAGGGTCCATCTCTGAAGTGTCTGCAAGGGTGAAATTGAGGTTCAGAATTATGGTGAGGAGTGGTTGATGTCCATCATGACAGGAAGTGGTCAGTTCCATGGGCCAGGCCTAGGATTATGGTTAGGTGTTCAGTAAGGTGTACAGGGACGGTAGGTTTTCAGTTAGAGATAGGTTCCGGCTCTAAAGTGAGGGTGAGGTTGAAACTGAGGTTAAGTGCTATGGTTAGGCATGGTTGATGTCTATGTTGACAAGGAGATGTCAATTCAAGGGGCCAATTCTAGGGTATGGATTAGGTGTTTGATAAGGTGTACTCGGAGAACAGGGTTATGGTTAGAATTAGGGTCCCCTTCTGATGTTAATTTGAAGGCGCGATTAAAAGTTCAGTGTTACAGTGTAAGCATGGCAGGTCTTGATGGTACCATGGAGTGGCCAGGGCTAGGATTAAGGTTAGGTTTTCAGTAAGTTGTATGCAGATGTTTGGGTTTTGGTTAGAATTAGGATCCACAACAGATGTGAGGGCAAGGCCGAGACTGAGTTTCAGGGTTCTGTTGTGGCGAGGATGACTTCAATGGTGAGGGGTAGGGTTCAGTCCAGGGGCCAGCGATAGGGTTCGGGTTAGATGTTTGGGAAGGTGTATGGTGAGGATACAGTTACGGTTAGAGTTAAGTTCCGGCTTCGAGGTAAGGGCGATTGTAGGACTGAATTTCATGATTACGGTGAGGTGTGGGTGTCATCGGTGGTGACAGGCAAGGGATAGGAACAGTGGTTTGGTTTAAAGTTTGGGTTATGTTTTCGATTAGGTGTACGTCAAGGATAGGTTTACGGTTAGAGTTAGAGTCCCACTCTGGCATGTGGACGAGTGCAAGATTGAGTTTCAGGTTCATAGTGAGGCATGGGTTATGTCAATGGTGACGGAGAGATGTCAGGTCCTGGAGCCAGGACTAGGGTTAGGGTTCAGTGTTCCATAAGGTGTACCTGATTGATAGGGTTACGGTTTGGTACGGCATCCCATTCTGATGTGTATAGCAGGTAAATATGGATGATCAGGGTTATTGTAAGGCATGGGTGACATTGATGGTGATGGGGAGTGGTCAGGTCTAGTGGCCCCGGTTAGGGTTAGGGTTAGGATTTCAGTAAGGTGTATGAGGAAAATACAGTTATGGTTATAGTTGTGGTCCAGCTCTGATGTGTGGGCGATGGTGAGATTGAGTATAAGGGTTATGGTGAGGCGCGGATGACATCGATGGTGACAGCGAGGGGTTAGGTCCATCATGCAGAACTAGGGTTAGGGTTAGGTGTTTGGAAAATTTTACGGGTATGAGAGGTATACGGATAGAGTTGGAGTCCAGCTCCTATCTTAGCTTGACAGCGAGATTGATGTTTCAAGGTCATGGTGTGGTGAGGGTGACATCGATGTTGATGGGGAGGGGTCAGGTCCAGGGACCTGGCCTAGGGTTAGGGTTAGGTGTTCCGTAAGGTTTATGGGGCACATAAGGATGCCTTAAGAGTCATTTTCTGGCTCTGATGTGAGGTCGAGGCCAAGGTTTAGGGATGTGGTTTACCGTGAGGCATGGTTGATGTTGATAGTCATGGGGAGGGGTCAGGTCCTGGGGCCAGGACTAGGGTTAGGGTTAGGTGTTCGGTAAGGTGTATGGGGAGGATAGGATTACGTTTAGAGTTAGGGTCCGGCCGTGATGAGTGGACAAGTGTCAGATGGAGGTTCAGGGTTGTGGTGTGGCATGTGTGATGTCGATGGTTATGGGAAGGGGTCCAGTTCATCTTCCAAGGCTAGGGTTAGGGTTAGGTTTTCAGCAAGTTTTACGGGGAGGATAAGGTTATGTTTTGAGTTAGGGTCCGGCTCTGATGTGAGGGCAAGGGCGAGATTGAGTTTCATGGGTACGGTGAGGTGAGTGTGTCGTTGATGGTGAGCAGCATGTGGCAGGACCAGTGGTCATGGCTTGAGGTAGGGTTATGGTTTTGTATTAGGTGTACGGGGAGTATAGTGTTACAGTGGGAGTTAGGGTCTGGCTCTGATGTGTGGGCAAGTGTGAGATAGTGGTTCAGATTTATGGTGAGGCATTGGTGAAGTCGAATGTGACAGTTAGGGGTCTGTTCAAGGTTCCAGGGCTAGTGTTAAGGTAGGTGTTCAGTATGGTGTACAGAGAGGGTAGGGTTATGGTTAGAGTTAAGGTCCAGCTCTGATGTGTGGGCAAATGTAGATAGTGGTTCAGATTTATGATGAGGCATTGGTGAAGTCGAATGTGAAGTTAGGGGTCTGTTCAAGGTTCTAGGGCTAGTGTTAAGGTATGTGTTCAGTAAGGTGTACAGAGAGGATAAGGTTATGGTTAGAGTTAGGGTCCGGCTCTGAAGTGTCGGAAGGGTGAAATTGAGGTTCATATTTAGTGTGAGGAGTGGTTGATTTCCATCGTGATGTGGAGTGGTCAGGTCCATGGGCCAGGGCTAAGATTAGGGTTTTGTGTTCGGTAAGGTGTACTGGGAGCATAGATTTTCTGTTAGAGTTAGGTTCCAGCTCTGATATGAAAGTGAGGTTGAAATTGACTTTAAGGTTTATAGT
>JAQQAC010008350.1:37128556-37147320 GCA_029783875.1 Phataginus tricuspis | reverse complement strand
CATATGGTGTGTGGGCTCATGGGGAAAACAGTGTAGCCCAGAGAAGGTAAACATTGAATTTGTGGCATCTTACTACACTGATGGGCAGTGACTACATTGGGGTATGGGTGGGGACTTAATAGAATGTGTAAATATAGTTACCACATTGTTTTTTCATGTGAAACCTTCATAAGAGTGTATATCAATAATAACGATATAAAAAATTTAAAAAATGAGTAAGGGATTCAAGATGGCAGCATGAGAGGTGAGACAGAGAACTCCACCCAAAACCACAGATAGTGTGAAAATATATTTAACCTAAATAACCCTAAAACAGCAACAGGAAAGAAGGCTGCACCAGACTGCATACAGACCTCACAAACAGAGCAGACCTCACAAAAGAGGATAATGTATGAAAGCCTTGAACCAGCGGCACCCAAGCACTTCCCCCACCCCAGCTCACAGGTGGGAGGAAGAGAAACAGAGTGGGGGAGGAGGTTGAAACCTGGAGCTGCTGAACACCGGGCCCTGGAATTTTAATATGCGAGCAGAATCCTACATTGTGTGGTGCTCCAGTGATCTTGGAGCTGGTACAGGCGGAGTGCTTGAGAGACAGATTCTGGCTGTTTCTAGAGGATGGTGATCCACATATGGCTTCTCTAGGAGGAAGGAAAGGCAGGCAGTCTGAGAAACTTCCCAGCAGTGAGAGGGCTGCCAAAGGGGTGGTGTTTTCATGGAGCTTGCTATGTGGGGGAGGGGATAGGTGGACAAGGTTGTCTGGGCATGCTCTACCCAGCAGGTTGGGAACTTTGAGTAGCTTCAGGCACTCCATCTTCCTGGATGTCTATTCAGCTCCGAAGCCCCCTACTGTGACACACAGCCTACAGTGCCTTCCTCCTGACATGCCAGCACCTGCTCACAAACCGGCAGTCACCCTGCTGGCATCAGGCCAGCAAGAGGGAGGCCCCACCTGCAACAGCTAGAGAAGCCGAGAACAGAGGGAGGCTTATACCTGTGTGCTCAGCCTACTGGCTCTGATACAGGAGACAGGCAGGGCAGTCGGGAATCAGAAAACCGATCTTTACTCCAGCCAGACACGAGCTTCACACCCCTATGACCACCAAACTCATTCTAGAGGCTAAGCAGCTACATAGACATCAGCTTCTGGGCAACAGAGGGCACCACACAGAAAACTGAAATGTCAAAAGAATATGGTACAGACCAAAATCTCGCAAACACAAGAAAAAGGCCTAAATGAAACGGAACTTACTAATCTTTCTGAAAGAGAATTTAAAATAAAAATCATAAACATTCTTATGGAGAAAAATATTTAAGAACCCAGGAATAAATTTAAGATGGAGATTCAATCTTTAAGAAATCCCATATCTGAAATGAAACATACAATGGCGTATTTATAAGAAGATTGGAAGTAGTAGAAGAGACGGTAAATGGAATAGAAATTATAGAAGAGGAATACAAAGAAGCTGAGGCACAGAGAGAAAAAAGGATCTCTAGAAATGAAAGAATATTGAGAGAACTCTGTGACCAATCCAAATGGAACACTATTCACATTATAGGGGTACCAGAAGAAGAAGAGGGAGAAAAAGGGATAGAAAGTTTGGTTGAGAAGGTAATTGCTGAAAACTTCCCCAGTCTGGGGTAGGAGATAGTCTCTCAAGCCATCAAGATGCGCAGATCTCCAAACACAAGGGACCCAAGGAAGACAACATCAAGACATATATTAATTAAAAAGGCAAAGATCAAGGATAAAGACAGACTTTTAAAAGCTGCTAGAGAGAGATGAAAGATCACATACAAAGGAAAACCTATGAGGCTATCAGACTTCTCAACAGAAATTTTACAGGCCAGAAGGGAGTGGCATGATATATTTAATGCAATGAAGCAGAGGGCCTTGAACCAAGATACTCTACCCAGCAGGGTTATCACTTAAATTTGGAGGGATTAAACAATTTTCAGATCAGCAAGAGCTGAGAGAATTTACCTCCCAGAAACCACCTCTACAGTGCATTTTGGAGGGATCCCTATAGATGGAAGTATTCCTAGACTAAATGTCACCCAAGGGATAGACAAAGAGTAAAGAATATGATTAATAACATACAAAGAACAGAGGAGGAAGAAAAAGTAAAAGGGAGAAAAAATAACTTTTAGGTTGTGTTTGTAATTGCACATGAAGTTATTTAAATTTGACTATAAGATCATAAGGAAATTACCCTTGAACGTTTGATAACCATGAATCTATAGCCTTCAATGGCAATAAGTACATACCTATCAATAATCATCCTAAATGTAAATGGTCTGAGTGCACCAATCAAAAGACGTATAGTCACTGAATGGATAAAAAACAAGACACATCTATATGCTGCCTACAAGAGACTCACTTCAAACCTAAATACATACACAGATGGAAAGTAAAGGGATGGAAAAAGATATTTCATGTAACAAATAGGGAGAAAAAAGCAGGAGTTGCAGTACTTGTATCAGACAAAATAGATTTCAAAACAAAGAAAGTCACAAGAGATAAGGAAGGATATTACATAATGATGAAGGAGTCAGTCCAACAAGAGGACATAACTATTATAAATATCTATGCACACAACACAGGATCACCTACATATGTGAAACAGACACTAAGAATTAACAGGGCAATACAAGGCAATGCATTCATTTTAGGAGACTTCAACAAACCATGTACTCCAAAGGACAGATCAACCAGACAGAAAATAAAGAGACAGAGACACTGGACAATGTATTAGAACAGATGGACCTAATAGACAGCTACAGAAAACTCAGTCCAAAAGCAACAGGACACACATTCTTCTCAAGTGCACATGGAACATTTTCAAGAATAGATCAGATACTAGGCCACAAAAAGAGCCTCAGAAATTTCAAAAAGATTGAAATTTTACCAACCAGCTTCTCAGATCACAAAGGTATGAAACTAGAAATAAATTAATCAAAGAAAATGAAAAAGCCCAGAAACACATGGAGGCTTAATAACATGCTCCTAAATAATCAGTGGATCAATAACCAAAAAAAAAACAACCCAGAGATCAGGTAATATATGGAAACAAATGGCAACAATAACAACACGGCAAAATCTGTGGCACACAACAATGGCGGGGATAAGAAGGAAGTATACTGCAATACAAGCCTAATTCAGGAAAGAAGAACAATGCCATATGAACAGTCTAAACGTACAATTAATGAAACTAGAAGAGGAAGACAAATGAGGCCCAAAGTCAGTAGAAGGAGGGACATAAAGAAAAGAGCAGAAATAAATAAATTGAGAAGAATAAAACAATAGAAAGAATCAATGAAAGCAAGAGCTGGTTCTTTGAGAAAATAAGAAAAATATATAAACCCCTAGCCAGACTTATCAAGAAAAAAAGAGAGTCTACACACATAAACAGAATCAGAAAAGAGAAATGAAAAATCACTATGGACACCTCAGAAATACAGAGAATTATGAGGGAATACCATGAAAAATTATATGGTAACAAACTGGATTACCCAGAAGAAATGGACAACTTTCTAGAAAAATACAACCTTCCTATAGTGAGCCAGGAAGAAACAATAAATCTTAATAGACCAATTAACAACAAACTAATTGAATTGGTAATCAAATATTACCTAAGAACAAAACTCCTGGATGAGATGGTTTTACTTCTGAATTTTCGAACATTTAGTGAAGACCTAATACCCATCCTCCTTAAAGTTTTCCTAAAAGTAGAATTGGAGGGAATACTCTCAAATTCATTTGATGAGAACAACATCACTCTAATACAAAAACCATGCAAAGACACCACAAAAAAGTGAATTACAGACCAATATTCCTGATGAACATAGATGGAAAAGTACTCAACAAAATATTAGCAAACCCAATTTAAAAATACACAAAAAATATCATTCATCATGATCAAGTGGGATTCCTCTCAGGGATTCAGGGATGGTACAACATTTGAAAATCCATCAATATCATCCACTACATCAACAAAAAGGACAAAAACCACATGATCATTTCCATAGATGCTGAAAAAGCATTCGACAAAATTCAACATACTTTCATGATAAAAACTCTCAACAAAATGGCTATAGAGTGCAAGCACCTCAACAAAATAAAGGCCATATATGACAAACTCACAGCCAACATTATAGTTAACAGTGAGAAGCTGAAAGCTTTTCCTTTAAGACTGGTAACAAGACAAGGATACCCACTCTCCCCAATTTTATTCAACATAGTTCTAGATGTCCCTGCCATAGCAATCAGACAACACAAAGAAATAAATGCATCCATATTGGTAAGGAAGAAGTCAAACACTCCCTGTTTGCAGATGACATGATATTGTACATAAAAAGTCCTAAAGAATCCCCTCCAAAACTACTATATCTAAAATCTAAATTCAGTAAAGTTGTGGGATACAAAATTAATACACAGAAATCTGTTGCATTTCTGTACAGTAATAGTGAACTAGCAGAAATAGAAATCAGGGAAACAAGTCCATTCACAATTGCATCCAAAAGAATAAAACACCTAGGAATAAACCTAACCAAGGAAGTGACTTATACTCTGTAAACTACAAGACACTCATGAGATAAATTGAAGAAAATAATAAATGACAATACATCCCATGCTCATGGATAGGAAGAATTATTATTGTCAAAATGGCGATCATGCCTAAAGCAATCTACAGAGTCAATGCAATCCATATCAAAATACCAACAGCATTCTTCAATGAACTAGAGCCAATAGTTCTAAAGTTCATGTGAAACCACAAAAGATCCCAAATAGCCAAAACAATCCTGAGAAGGAAGAATAAAGTGGGGGAAATTATGCTCCCTGACTTCAAGCTCTACTACACAGCCACAATAATGAAGACAGTTTGCTACTGGCACAAGAACAGACCCATAGACCAATGGAAAAGTCTGGAGATCCCAGATATTAACCCAAGCATATATGGTCAATTAATATACGTAAAGGAGCAATGGATATAAAATGGGGAAATGACAGCTTCTTCAACATTTGGTGTTGGCAAAACTGGACAGCTACATGTAAGAGAATGAAACTCCATTATTGTCTAACTCCATACACTGAAGTAAACTTAAAATAGATCAAAGACCTGAATTTAAGTCATTAACCCATAAAACTCTTGGAAAATAACAGGCAAAAATCACTTGGACATTACGGAAGATGGTGGCATGAGCAGGGCGGTGGAAATCTCCACCCAAAACCATAATATTTGTGAAAATATAACAAATACAACTATTCCTAAAAGAGAGACCAAAAGATACAATACAACAGCCAGGCTACAGCTACATCTGTGAGAACTCATCGCCTCAGGAAGTGGGTAAGATACAAAGATGTAACACCGTGGGACCCGAGCACTCCCCCACCCCAGCGCACCAGAGGGAGGAAAAGAATCAGAGTGGGGAGGGAGTGGAAGCACAGGCCGGCTAAATAACCAGCCCTGGTGATCGGTGCTGGGAGCACTGACACACATCACATGGTGTATCGGAGATTAGAAAAACAGAAGTGCAGGACCTGAGACGGAGACCATAAGCGGGTCATCTCAGTCGGCTCCCTGGGCAAAAGAAAAGCACGTGCTTTTTTTTTGAAAGTCTTAAAGAAACAAGGACCCAACAGAGGAACAAAATTGTCTCAGCAGACTTGAGCCAGTGGGCTGGGAGTCTTGGGGAATTTCAGACACCCTGGCCAGCAGCCAGGCAAAGCATACAAGCTGAGGCTTCCCACAGTGATTAGCAGCCTTCCATTCATTCACCCCATGCCCGGCCAGAGATGCAAAGGGTCAGGCGGAGCTGCCACTACTTGGAACAGCAGAGGAGCGACCCTGCCCAGGGCAACCTCACAGAATTTACTCCAGTGTTGTGCAGCTAAGCGGGAAGAGCCCCAGCACCAGGGTTGGAAGGCACCAAGGGGACCAGAATGCACCCAATGTGACTGCAAACCCCTGTAGTGCTATAGGCTAATTTGAGGTGGCCCACACACAGGCAGTTTAGGGGATTATCCCAGAGACTGCCTCCCAGTGTGCTAGAAAAGAGCTCGGGCCCCATAGAAGGGCAAGGAGCACGACAAGCAAGAAGGGACCTTGTTCTCCCAGCTGACACACGTGGCGTCTACCAGCGACCACTTCTATAGGCCTGAAAAGACAGAGGAACATGGTACAGACAATGCCTGAGAAGTGGGCTGATGTAATAAACTTATACAATATTCCTGAAAAAGAATTCAGAATAAAATTCATAACCATGCTGATGGATCTACAGAGAAATATGCAAGAGCTAAGGGAGGAAGTGAAGAAAGATAATGCAGAAATCAGACAAGCAATCGATGGGCTTAGGAGCAGACAGGACAAGGTGCAAGAGAGTGCTAATGTAATAGAAAGCAGAGAACAAGAATACAGGGAAGCTGAGGCACAGGGAGATAAAAGGATCTCTAGGAATGAAAGAATTTAAGAGAACTGTGTGACCAATCCAACAGGAACAATATCCACATTATAGGAGTACCAGAAGAAGAAGAGAAAAAGGGATAGAAAGTGTCTTTGAAGAAATAATTGCTGAAACGTCCCAAGCTGGGGAAGGAAATACTTTCTCAGGTCATGGAAACCCACAGATCTCCCAACACTAGGGATCCAAGGAAGACAACACTGAGACACATAATTAAAAGAGCAAATTTCTAAGATAAGGACAGAATATTAAATGCAGCTAGAGAGAGAAAAAAGATCACCTATAAAGGAAAACCCATCAGACTATCATAAGACTTCTCAACAGAAACCTTACCGGCCAGAAGAGAATGGCATCACATATTTAACACAATTAAATAGAAGGACCTTGAACCAAGATTATTGTATCCAGCACGATTATCATTTAAATTTAAGGGGGGGATTAAACAATTCCCGACAAGCGAAAGTTGAGGGGGTTTGCCAACCATAAACCACCTCTACAGGATATCTAAAAGTGACTGCTCTAGATGGAAGCACTGCTAGGGCTAAAAAGATGTCACCAGAGAAAATAAAATCATAGCAAAAAAAGCAGACCATCCAAATACTAACTAAAGGCAAAAAGTAAAATAAACAACCCACATAAATAGTCAAAGGAAACACGAAAGAGTACAGAATAAAACACCTAACATATAAAGAATGGAGGAGGAAGAATAAGAAGGGAGAGAAATAAAGAATCATCAGACTGCATTTATAATAGCTTAATAAGAGAGTTAAGCTAGACTGTTAGATAGTAAAGAAGCAACCCTTGAATCTTTGGTAACCACGAATCTAAAGCCAGCAATAGCAATAAGTACATATCAATCAATAATCACCTTAAATGTAAATGGACTGAATGCATCAATCAAAAGACACAGAGTAATAGAATGGATAAAAAAGCAAGACCCATCTATATGCTGCTTACAAGAGACTCACCTCAAACCCAAAGATATACACAGACTAAAGGTAAAGGGATGGAAAAAGATATTTCATGCAAACAACAAGGAGAAAAAAGTAGGTGTTGCAGTACTTGTATCAGACAAAATAGACTTCAAAATGAGGAAAGTAGCAAGAGATAAAGAAGGACATTATCATGATAAAGGGGTCAGTCCAACAAGAGGATATAACCATTTTAAATATATATGCACCCAACACAGGAGCACCGAAATAGGTGAAACAAATACTAACAGAATTAAAGAAGGACTAGAAAGCAATGCATTCATTTTAGGAGACTTCAACACACCACTCACTCCAAAGGACAGATCAACCAGACAGAAAATAAGTAAAGACACAGAGCCGCTGAACAACACACTGGAGCAGAGGACCTAACAGATATCTACAGAACTCTACACCCAAAAGCAGCAGGATACACATTCTTCTCAAGTGCACATGGAACATTTTCCAGAAAGACCACATACTAGGCCACAGAAAGAACCTGAGTAAATTAAAAAATATTGAAATTCTACCAACCAATTTCCCAGATCACAAAGGTATAAACTAGAAGTAAATTGTACAAAGAAAACAAAAAGGCTCACAAATACATGGAGACTTAACAGCATGTTCCTAAATAATCACTGGATAAATGACCAAATTAAAACAGAGATCAAACAATATATGGAGACTAATGACAACAATAACACAAAGCCGCAACTTCTGTGGGACGCCGAAAAGGCAGTTCTAAGAGGAAAGTATATTGCAATCCAGGCTTATTTAAAGAAGGAAGAACAATCCTAAATGAATAATCTAAAGACACAATTATTGAAAATGGAAAAAGAAGTACAAATGAGTCCCAAAGTCACCAGAAGGAGGGACATAATAAAGATCACAGAATAAATAAATATAATTGATAAGAATAAAACAATAGAAAAAAATCAATGAAAAAGCTGTTTTTTTGAAAAAATAAACAAAATAGATAAAGCCCTAGCCAGACTTATTAAGAGAAAAAGAGAATCGACACACATAAACAGAATTAGACATGAGAAAGGAAAAATCATCACGGACCCCACAGAAATGCAAAGAATTATAAGAGAATACTATGAAAATCTATATGCTAACAAGTTATAAAACCAAGAAGAAATGGACAACTTCTCAGAAAAATACAACCTTCCAAGACAGACTAAGGAAGAAACAGAAAACCTAAACAGACCAATCACCAGCAACAAAATTGAATTGGTAATCAAAAAACTACCCAAGAACAAAATAAGTGGGCCAAATGGATTCACCTCTGAATTTTACCGGACATAGAGAGAAGAAATAATACACATTCTCCTTAAATTGTTCCAAAAAACAGAAGAGGAAGGAATACTTCCAAACTCATTCTATGAAGCCAGCATCACTCTAATACCAAAACCGGGCAAAGACCTCACCGAAAAAGAAAATTACAGACCAATAACTGTGATGAATGCAGATACAAAAATACTCAACAAAATATTAGCAAACTGAATTCAAAAATACATCAAGAGGATCACACACCATGATGAAGTGGGATTCATCCCAGGGATGCAAGGATGGTACAACATTCGAAAATCTATCAACATCATTTACCACATCAACAAAAAGAAGAAGAAAAACCACATAATCATCTCCATAGATGCTAAAAAAATGTATTTGGCAAAATTCAACATTCATTCATGATAAAATTCTCAACCCAATGTGTATAGAGGGCAAGTACCTCAACATCATAAAGGCCATATATGACAAAACCCACAGCTAACATCATATTTAACAGTGAGAAGCTGAAAGCTTTTCATCTAAGATTGGGAACAAGACAGGGATGCCCACTCTCTCCACTGTTATTCAACATAGTACTGGAGGTGCTAGCCACAGCAATCAGACAAAACAAAGAAATACAAGCCACCCAGATTGATAAAGAAGAAGTCAAGTAGTCGGTATTTGCAGACGACATGATATTGTACATAAAAAAACAGAAAGACTCCACTCCAGAACTACCAGAACTAATATCTTAATTCAGCAACGTTGCAGGATGCAAAAGTAACATAAGGAAATCTGTTGCTTTCCTATACACTAATGATGAGCTAAAGAAAGAGAAATCAGGAAAACAATGTCATTCACTATCGCCTCAAAAAGAATAAAATACCTAGGAATAAACCTAACCAAAGAAGTTAAAGACCAATACCCTGAAAACTACAAGACACTACTAAGAGAAATTAAAGAGGGCACTAATAAATGGCACTAATAAATCCCATGTTCTTGGCTAGGAAGAATAAATATTGTCAAAATGGCTATACTACCTAAAGCAATCTACAGATTCAATGCAATCCCTATCAAAGTACCAATAGCATTGTTCAATGAACTGGAACAAATAGTTCTAAAATTTATATGAAACCACAAAAGACCTCGAATAGCCAAAGCAATCCTGAGAAGGGGAATAAAACAGGGAGAATTACGCTCCCTGACTTCAAGCTCTACTACAAAGCCACAGTAATTAAGAAACTTTGGTAGACCCACAGATCAGTGGAACAGAATTGAAAATTCAGACATTAACCCAAACATATATAGTCAATTAAAATATGATATGAGATGACAGCCTCTTCAGCAGCTGGTGTTGGCAGAACTGGACAGCTACCCATAAGAGAATGAAACTGGACTACTGTCTAACCCCATACACAAAAGTAAACTCAAAATGGATCAAAGATCTGAATGTAAATCATGAAACCATAGAACTCTTAGAAAAAAACACAGGCAAATATCTCTTGGACATAAACATGAGCTACTTCTCATGAACATGTCTCCCCAGGCAAGGGAAACAAAAGCAAAAATGAACAAGTGGGACTGTGTCAAACGAAAAAGCTTCTGTACAGCAAAGGACACCATCAATAGAACAAAAAGACATCCTAGAGTATGGAGGAATATGTTCATATATGACATCCAATAAGGGGTTGACGTCCAAATTATATAAGGATCTTAAACACCTCAACAAACAAAAACTAAATAACCCAATTAAAAAATGGGCAGAGGAGCTGAACTGACACTTTTCCAAAGAAGAAATTCAGAAGGTCAACAGGCACATGTAAAGATGCTCCCCATTGCTAATCATCAGAGAAATGCAAATTAAAACCACAATGAGATATCACCTCCCACTAGTTAGAATGGACGTCATGCAAAATACAAGCAACATCAAATTTGGCAAGGATATGGAAAAATGGGATCCCTACTACTCTGTTATTTGGGATGTAAATTACTTCAACCATTGTGGAAAGCAGTAAGGGAGTTCCTCAAAAAACTCAAAATACAAACACCATTTGACCCAGGAATTTCACTCCTAGGAATTTACCCTAAGAATGCATCAGCCCAGGTTGAAAAAGACATATGCACCCCTATGTTTATCACACCACTATTTACTATAGCCAGAAAATGGAAGCAACCTAAGTGTCAATCAGTAGATGAATGGATAAAAAAGAACTGGTACATATATACAATGGAATATTATTCAGCCATAAGAAGAAAACATAACCTATCATTTGCAACAACTTGGATGGAACTAGAGGGTATTATACTGAATGAAATAAGCCAGGCAGAGAAAGACAAGTATCAAAATATTTCACTCATCTGTGGAGTATAAGAACAAAGAAAAAACTGAACGAACAGAACAGCAGCAGACTCACCGAACCCAAGAATGGACTAACAGTTACCAAAGGGAAAGGTATTTGGGCAGATGGGTGGGAAGGAAGGGATAAGGGGGAAAAAGGGGCATTACGATTAGCATGTATAATGTGGGGTGGTACACAGAGAAGGCAGTATAACAGAGAGAAAACAAATAGTGATTCTATAGCATCTTACGACGCTGATGGACAGTGACTGTAATGGGGTATGTGGTGGGGACTTGATAATACGGGGAGTCTAGCAGTCATAATATTGCTCATGTAACTGTACATTAATAATAGCAAAATTGATAAATCAAAAAAAAGAAAAAACTAAAAATACAAAATAAAACAAAAACCAAAACAAAAAAACAAAATAGTACCTCATTGCTCCTGTGACAATGACAGCACGTGATATTGACTCTGACAGGTTCACTGACATTATCTCTAATAAGAACACATTTCAGTGCCATTGCATTAGGCTACAAACTGAACTGCTCTCTGCCTATAGCCTTTGAGGAGGAGATGTGATTTATGCCATCATGTCCTGTACAGATGGGCAATGAGTGTTATCAGCTTCAATGTGATGGAGGAGACATGGTTTATTTCCTCCATAATCTTCTTTAAATTGTATTTATCTAAAACACCTCAGTATTTTCAGCAACAATACACAGCACAATGTATTTTCTGCATTTGGATCGATTATATGCATGGATAAGGGATTTGTATATAATACACCAGTCTTCATTGAGCTTGGGGAAATATATGCACCCCAATCTTCTCTTGATCACTTTACAGTGTTGTCCTTTGTACTCAATGTAACAGGGGAGCAAGATACATACAATAAACCATAAAACTGAATGCAATTTATATGCTCAAATAAGTGATGCTGGCAGGAGCTATTGTAAGGATTTTATGAAATGCAGTTTCCAATATATATTTTGTAAGGAAGCTTGATGTTGAATTCATGTATAATTGATGAGATCATTGGAAAGGGGAGAATAAGGGAGGATTTCAAGCACAGGAAGTGAAATGAAGTTGTGAAAATATGGAAAAGCATTTTATGTTATAAGTTCCAAGAAGTTATTTCTCTAAAAGTAGTTCTTTGTAACTTAGGTCTTCATGTCACATCATTATAAAGGGATAGAGTCTGATGAACAGAGTGATAAAAATTTTCAAAGACCTTGAAATACAGACAGAAAATTCAGACTTCAACAATTATTATTAAATTAATGAATCTTTTAAACTGCAATTTTTACATGATAGGAAACCCTAGATTTTAGAGAAGTATGAAAATTAAAAACTACTAACAGAGTGATCATTGGGAAACCAGTGTAACAGTCTGCCTCTGAATTAATGTATAGGCTAATTGAGTATAAGTAAGAGAAGACAGAGAGGGACAGATGTAAAGAACATTTCAGAGGATGACTGTGATGACTTATTTTCATAATTTTCAAGGTAGTAATTTTATATAAAAGAATATCTCCTTAAAAGTAGAGCACGATAACACCTTTGAAAAAAAGGTAAGAAAGAAAAGAGAAAGCAATATGAGACAGAAACAAAATATTTGTTAATTTATTTGTAAGAAATATGTACTAAGATAACTCATTGTATGTGTATAGAGGCTGAAAAATAAAAACAAAGGCACTCAAAGTGTGGGAAACATGCTATTGCATTAGAATAATTCCAACTGTTAAAATAGTCCATCAGTTTGACATCCAAATGAGAAGGTATTTAATGGTTTGTTTATTGATCCAATGCTAACACGCTAAAAAGAAAACTTTAGTTATCTTCTTTCAGTTTGAGTTAAGGATATTAAAAAACTTTTGACATAATTTTACAAATGAATGTTTGTTCAGAGTATAAAATATAAATGACCCTGTCATCTTTTATATAATGACGGTGACCTCATGTGTTTTTCTGACATTTCCTAATGTCTAGATATAGAGAATTAGGGAATAAAATGTGATTTCCTGCTTTACACACACATTTAAAAAATATTTTGTGCAAGAGCATATTATATCACCGGGAAACATTTTAACACAGTATCCCTTATTTAACAAGGTCAATTAGCATTCTTTTAGTCACTCTCTATAAATATGAAAAACATATCAGTAGATTTTTGAGTATTCACTATATGCAATCCACCTGATTAGGCATACTACAGTAGTTTCATGCAACATATTTTACACTCAGATACAGATGCCTTGCAAAATGTCACAGAAATCAGTGTCTCCTCAAACATATTTCCCCTGGAATTTGAATTAACAGAAGAGAACAAAATTTTCCTTTCTATGTTTGGCAAAGGAAACAGAATTCATCCACTGGAATATCCCAAACCAGAGTAATCCCGTATGGGCCTGACAGAGATTTTCTTCCAAATAGAGTATTTGGACTTATGGAAGAGAGTAAACAGTCAACAGTGTATGCTATAGAGAGTTTAATCATCATTATATGCAAAATAAGGAAACCCAACTTTAAAAAATTGAGTATTTTCCCCAAATTTCAGTTTATAATTATTAGAGCTAGACTTAAGATGGACTGAACCAATATAATTTTTAAACAAATATTTCTTTTTCTCTTAATTACAAAGGTAAGATCTACCCATTCTATCAACAAAGATTATTTAACCACCACTAGACCTCTTATGAGAGATAATGGATTTTCAAAAATTAATAAGAAACATCAGGGGTCTAGTAGTCTGGCAGTAAAAAAGAAGATAACTTATTAATATGTGGCACATACATAAAATGAATGACAAGTTACCATGGCACTGTGAAAGTAGAAAAGTGAGAGAATCATCAAGGGAGTTAGAGTCTCTGGAGAGGAGGTATTTGAGCAGAATCACAAGAAAAGTATGAGAAAATTTTCCTACAGGAATGAATGTAAGACCCAGGTGGTGGAAAGAAAGCAGAGTAGGATGGCAAAGTGGAAACCTCTTCCCACATACACACCAAGGAAGCAACTACAGAAAATACAACTAACCCTGAAAATGACCTGAAGACTGCAGAACAGACCATGTACACCTGGTGAAGAACAGAGGACTGTATTGAGAATGATAAAAGGACAGAGCTGTGATCTATCAGACCCAAGCCCTTTGCCTATTCCATCCAACTAGTGGGAGGGAGAGGAATGAAGTGGGGAAAGGATAAACACTCAGGAATCTTGCACACTTTGCTCTGGAGATCTGAGTCCACATTCCACTGGGCTTTGGTGATTAGTGGGGCTGGATTCCAGTGAGAGTTGGAGCACTACACTGGGCTGAGACTCCTGCCACTTGTGAATGACAGGCACACTCTGTGTTCCTGTTGATACTCAACACAGTGATGGCAATATGAAAGATTACAAGCAGTGGGAAGTGTCCAGACATGTGGGTATCAGAGAGAGCTCTCTCCAGAGGAGAAAGTGTAATGTAACAGCAGTTTCCCAGACTTCCTTTAGTCAAACTGGTTGGACACTCACAGAAGCCAGATACAAAATGCTCCTTCTTCCTTACTGGTGGCTCAACCACATGGAAATGCTCCTCTGTGTAATCAACAATGCTTGGCCTGCTCTACCTAGCTGTGGTCTGACTTTGATGACTGGCAGGCAGAGGACAGAGGACACTTTCCTGGCTTTCTCCTAACCATCCCTCATCTCATTGGCTACATGCTTGTGGGAGCCAGATCAAAAGTCTCCACCTGACCCACTGGCTTAACCCCGGTACCCTACCCAATACACTTGAGCAAGCATCAGACTGCCATTGATGAACAGCAGGCAGAGAACAGCCCTGCCCACAGTGAATCCCAGCAAAGGTGCCACAAGTCACATACAGGACACACAATGGAGAACCTTGGGGATAAGTCACTGCCAACAGAAAGGCAGGCCCTGCCAACAGCTCACCAACAGCCACTGCAGCTCAGTGACAAAAGAGAACAAGGCACTGGTGAGTAGAGTCTTGAACTTCTGAGCATCACAGGATTCCCACTTCATAAAGCCATTACTTTAAATACCAAGAAGCATAGCTGATCTATCTAATACAAAGGAAGAAACAGAGAAACCCAGAAAAAATGAGAAGGGAGAGTAATAACTTCCAAATGAAAGATCTAGATAAAATACAAGAAAAAGACTAAGTGAAATAGAGATTAGCAATCTTCATGATAAAGATTCCAAAGTAATGGTCATAAAGATACTCACTGAATTGGGGAAATAATTGATATCAGTGAGAACTTTACAAACAGATAGAAAATATGAAAAAAAAGCCAGAGCTGAAGAATACAATAACTGAAGTGAAAAATACAATAGAGGGAATGAATAGCTGACTGCTAGAAGTAGGAAAGGAATCAATGTTATGGATGGGATGGAAGATAGAGAACAGCAGAGTAAACAGGCTGAGAAATAGAGAGAAAAATAACTTCTAAAAATGAGATGCTAAGAGAATTGTGTGACACCCAAACAAAACAACAGTTCCATAGTTTCATAACTGGAGTCACAGAAGGAGCAGAGAGAGACAAAGGAGTAGAAAGTATCTGAAAAAATAACAGTTCATTTTTCAATATGAGAAAGGAAATAGATACCCAGGTCCTGAAAGCAGAGAGCCACCAACAGGAGAAGCCCCATGAAGATAACACCAAAACATATACTAATTAAAATGGCAAAGACTAAAGATAGAGAATCTTAAAAGCAACAAGAAAGAGGCAGACAGTTTTCTATAGGGGAAACTTCATAAGGCTATCAGCAGATTTCTCAGCAGAAATTTTATTGGCCAGAAGAGAGTGGCATGAAATATTCAAAGTATTGAAAGGGAAAAGCTTACAACCAAGAATTCTTTACCCAGCAAGGTTACCATTCAGAATTTTAGGAGAGATTAAATAGTCCCCAGATAAAAGGTTAAAAATGTTCTTTTTTAACCTTTTAAACCCTTTCAAAACCATCACCAAATGAGCCTTATAAGAAATGTTAAAGGGACTTCCTTAGATGGAAATATTCTTAAGTCCAAATATTTTTCATTAGTGAGATAAATCTACAGGAAAGTCAATGGACTAATTATTTACAAAGCAAGTATGAAGTAAGACAGAGTAGTAAAATCAACAATATATAAAATTAGTCAAGGGAAAGACAAAAGATGTAAATTACATTATCTCCTAAAATATGGAGAAGGAAGAAAAATAAAGCACTACTTTTAAAATGTGTTAAAAATTGAGTGACTATCTATTTAACATAGACTGTTATATATTTAGGAAACTATGAATCTTATGATAACTACTAACTTAAAATCTATAATAGATACAAAAATAATTAAAAAAAGAATCCAGTCATAACAAAAGAGAAAACCATCAAATAAGAAGAGAATAATATAATAGAAGAAAGGAACATAGAATAACCACAAAAACAATGAGAAAACAATTAATAAAATGGCAATAAGTACATACCTATCAATAATTACATTAAATGTAAATAGAATAAATGCACCAATCAAAAGACATAGGGTGGCAGAATTATTAAAGAAACAGGACCCATTTATATGCTGCCTACAAGAGAATTAGTGTCAGACCTAAAGACATTTAGACTGAAAGTGAATGGATGGAAAAAGACATTTCATGCAAATCGAAGAAGAAAAAAGCAGAAGTAGCAATACTTGTATCAGACAAAACTTCCAAACAAATTAACAAGAGACGAAGGACATTGCATAATGCTAATGGATTTGTCCAACAAGAGAATATAGCAGTTATAAATATCTATGTATCCAACATAAAAGCACCTAAATATGTAGAACAAATACTAACAGAACTAAAAGGGGAAATAGATGGCAACTTATTCATATTAGGGGACTTTAACATCCCCACTTACACCAATGCATTGATCAACCAGACAGAAAATAAATAAGGAAACAGAGTCTTGGCAACACATTAGATCAGAGGAACTTAGAACATTCCACCCCAAAGCAGCAGGATACATATTTTTCTCAAGTGCACATGGAAAATTCTCCAGAATAGATCACATACTAGGTCACAAAAAGAGGCTTAACAGAATCAAAAATGTTGAACTTGTATCAAGCAACTGCTCATATTACAATGGTATACAACTCGAAATAAATTATATGAAGAAAACAAAAAGGCCCACGCACATGGAGGCTAAACACCATGCTCCTAAATAATTAACGGAGCAATGAATACATCAAAAAGAAGGTCAAACAATACATGGAGACAAATAAAAACAAAAATACAACAGTCCAAAATTTGTGGGACAGTGCAAAAGTGGTTCTAAGTGGGAAGTACAAAGCAATAAAGGCCTACCTCAAGAAACAAGAACAATCCTAAATAGTCTCAACTCACAACTAAGTGAAGTAGAAAAAATACAAATGAAACCCAAGGATAGTAGGAGGGACATAATAAAGATAAAAGCAGAAACAAATAAAATATAGTATAAGAAACAATAGGAAAATATCAGTGAAGCCAAGAACTGGGTTTTCAAGAAGATAAACAAAATAGACACACTCCCATTCCGACTTATCAAGAGAAAAATAGAGGACACAAATGATCAAAATCAAAACTGAAAAAGAAGTTAAAGTGACACACAGAAATTAAAAGACTTATGAGAATTCTATGAAAAATTATATGCCAGTAAATTGGAGAACTTAGAGGAAATGGACAAATTACCAGAAATGTACAATCTTCCACAAGTGACTCAGAAAGAAACAGAAAATCTGAAAAGAATTATTACCAGTAAAAACAAGTTATTGATAATCTTAAACTCACAACAAACAAAATTCCAGAACCAGATGGGTTCACAGGTGAATTTTGAAGAATATCCTTTGAAGAAGAGCTAAGGGTAACCTACCCTTCTTAGAGTGTTCCAATAAAACTGAAGAACAGGGAATACTTCCGAACTCGTTCTATGAGGTCAGCACTATTCTAATACCAAAACTAAAGACACTACAAAAAAAAAAACCCGAAAATTACATACCAATATTCCTGGTGAACATAGATGTCAAAATCCTCCACAAAATATGAGCAAACGAAATTCAAAACACATCTAAAGGGTCATCCATCATGACCAGTGGGATTTATTCCAGGGAAGCATGGGTCATACAATATTTGTGAATCAATTGATGTAATATACCACATTAACAACTCTCTATATATATGGTCAATTAGTATGTGACAAAGGAGGCAAGAATATACAATGGGGAAAATAGAGTTTCCTCAATAAATGTTGCTAGAAAAACTGGAGAGCTATATCAAAGAGAATTAAACTTGATTACTCCCTAACATCATACACAAAAATAAACCCAAAATAGGATAAACACCTAAATATAAGATGTGAAACCACAAAAATCTTAGAATAAAACATGGGAAAAAATCTTATGAGCATAAACATGAGTAATTTTCTTCTGGACAAATTTCCCCAGGCAAGGGAAACAGAAGCAAAAATAAGCAAGTGGGACTACATCAAACTAAAAAGCTTCTGTACAGCAGATGAAACCATCAACAAAACAAAAGGCAACCAATAGTATGACAGAATACATTTATAAATGATACATCAAAAAAATGGGCTAACAATCTAAAATATATAAATAACTCATATGATTCAACAACAAAAAACAAGCTGATGGCAAAATGGGCAGAGGACCTGAACACACATTTTTTTCGAAAGAAGACATACAAATAGTCAACAGGCACTTGAGAAGATG
>JAQQAC010008350.1:37090013-37117986 GCA_029783875.1 Phataginus tricuspis | reverse complement strand
CCTTGTTAAGTACTAGTAAATTACGTGTACTTTTTAGAGTACAGCTATTCTCTTTAGAGCTGGATGAGTTTTAATGTGAAGATTTTAGAAAGATTATAAGCTTGACCTGATTTTAGTTATACTAACTCAGCACCACCTTAGTGAGTTTACAAATATGAGGACATATATGTGGTATGAAATAAATCAATATGTTTCATCTAAACTGCCTCTTTACCCCATTCTTGACAAATCTGGGACACCCTCACTTGAATGTCCTGAACATATTAAGGTTAAACATGTCAATGACACACACCAGAGCCAGGAAACTGTTGTATCAGTAACTTGGCTTTTCAAAAAATTGATGTTTCCAAAATAAAATTAAATGTCCTAAGGAATATGTTTGATGAGATAGATGTTTTATTTCTTTTTCTCACACCTCTCCCATTTTGCCCTCCTCCTACTCTTTTCCTGTACCAGACCATGAGACAAGAAATATGACACTCAAATTCTGCTGTGAGTGTCCAGACCCTGTTTTTCTCTTTTCAGACCTGGTATCAAATCTTAGACAACAGACTTCCCATAAAAAACAGAGTTCAATAGTAGGGTAACATAAAGAACTGAATGCAAATAAATATCCACTGTAAAATTTAAATTATTGTATCTTCTTTTGTCCCTTTCCTGTTGGTTGGAATGATCTCTGATGGCTGGAACTCCAGCAGCCATCTTGGACTATGAGATAAAAGACTTATTGCTGAGGATAGGAAGGTAGGCCATTGAGATAGAAGGGTCCTGTCTTTCAGATGATTTTTCCAAGTTACCCTTACAATGAAGAACTAGATTTTGGTTTATAAATATAAAATAGAAATATACTTTAATCTTATTTAAGCTATATTATTTGGAGTTTCTATTGGGTGAACCTAATCTTAACTTATACAGAACACTAAAAGTAGTGTTTAGAGGGAGAAACGGGGGAAGCCATTTTCAATTAGGGCATATTGCCATATATCATGGATTAGAGTAGCAGCATCTGACATGTTAACAGAGTGTCAAGAGCCCAAAAACACAGAAGTAATAGAAAGGCACAGTTCCCATGACACTGGATGAGCAGCAAGGTAAGCACATTCCTAGGCAATGTCCCCTCTCCTCCACAGTGATACTCAGTGATAGCACGGAGACATTTCTTGGTAACAGGATGAGGAGTGGAAGTGCTTGTAATATTCAAAGGGGAGACTAAAAAGCGAATGAAATTCTGATATTAGTATTACCTGCCATGGGGTGGTAAATTTATTTTGTAAAATGCACTAAATTGGGAGATTAACACCAAACTTCTGTATCTTAGTCTTATTTCCCAGAAAGCAGTCTGAAGTAAAAACTTATTTTGAGGAGTAGAATCATTGGGAAGTAAGAAAGGGAAAAGGTACAGTGAGAAGCACTGGATTTTACATACATTTCAAACTCAATGTGATTTTTAATTTTATTCATAAGCCTATACCACCTTTTCTTCGGCTTGCCAAAGATTTTTTAATAAACTAATTACCACACTGAAAAAAAATTGTGCATGGTTGTCACAAATGAAGACAAAGATGCACAATTCTGGGGGACATTTTCTAAAAGGGATAGAGATGAACACAGTGTACCATTGCATGCTATACTGGTTAAAGCGTGGTCCATTTGCTCCCTGTAGGACGCAAAAGGAGATTTTGTTGATGCAGTAAACACATAAAATAGTAACAGTACTGCCTAATTATATTAGTGAATAAAATTAATCTTGTCATCTAAAATAGGTAACTTCAAATAAAATCTAAAATGCCAAAATGTACAAAGCATGTAATACTCTTTACATATAAGGACTTTCCTTAATGCAGAGCACATACAATAAACCTAAAATGAAAGGTTTAATAATAGATGCTTAGAACTATTGCAGTCTTTCAGATATTAGCATTTTTGTGCAACAATTTTACTTTAATATGAGAACCCAACTTTGAGAGGAACTCAGAGAAGAAATTGTGTCAGAATCATATTTTGATTTATTAACCAAACTCAGCACAGATAGAGACAGTCACTAGAATGACTGAGGTTGAATCCACCAACTTGGAGTCATGAATGCTTGAAAGCCAAGAATAAATTGACTAACAGGAAAAAAGGAAAAAAAGCACTACATTTCATATCCCACAGTTTGTGAACTATGAATTGAACCCATTTAATGTAGGGACTGCCTCTGTGGTTGCTAAGAATTCAGGCCAGGGACGGTCTGCAAAATGGGCCAATTAAAACTGCAGGAATGGCAGTCAGTTTTATTTGACAGATGGTTATGGTGTTGTTGTAAATGGTTTGCACAGATGAGAGAAATTCCAAAGCACAGCTCCTTTGTGCAATTCCAATGGGTGATGAAGAAGCTACTTCTGAAAGGTAAATGCAGAATTTTTTCAAACACTGGATGTTCTACAAAAGAGTAGCTACTTGTGTTCTGGGATGATATTATAATGCCTATTAATACTAACAGCATCCTTAAAATTTTTTTAAAACAATACTAAGAGCATCCTTTAAAAAGATGGCTAAGAATGATAATTTTAAGTGCCTGTATCACACTCTGAATAGCCTCAAGCAAAAGAACCACAAAATTAACTGCCCAGCAAAACTTATTTCAAGAAAGGAGAATGCATATAGTCCAAATGCAACCACAGTGTTGGACAAATTTTCAAGGTGTTAGCATGTCAGTGACCTGATGAAGGAGGTTTACATTGAAAGTGCTGACCTGCAATAGGCAGATGAAAGATTATTTTTAAAGATGCAATTCTCTGCATGGGAAAGAAAAATTTGTATTACAGCCAAGCTATCATGTTTCTGATTGTTTTGGAAAATATTGCAGCAATGGCAAGCACCTGATTTCCAGAAGCTGAATTACCAAATGAACAATCTAAAGAAAAAAAACCTCGGAGGCCATTTGGACTCAAAACCAACAATGTTTCTGTGACTCTGGCTAAATTTCTGAGTTTTTGAGACAAGTTTTTTTGGCAATATTAAAAGTCCCTGAATATTCAGGATACATTTCTTAAATTTAAACTGGAAGATGGATGAAACTGCTGGAATTTATACTAAAATTAGACTTTGTTTCTCAGAGAGACTCAAGAACACTTAACATTTAGAAAGCTCGGAGAGAATTATTTAGAGCTAGCTTTATCTGGCAGTGTCCTTCCGAGCTCCAGGCTTCATTTCTACTCAGATCATTTGCCAGCCATTGAAACTCGAAAATTTGGTGGGTGAGTTTATTAGTTTCTTGTTGCTGCTGTAACAATTTACTTCAAATTTAGTGGCTTAAAACAGCACAAAATGATTATATCATAGCTCAGGATGTCAGAAGTCTGAATTGGGGCTGCAGGGCTGTGTTCTTTCTGGGTGTTCTAGGGGAGAATCCATTCCCTTGCCTTGCCAACATCTACAGGCCACCTTATTCCTTAGATTATGTCCCTTTACTCCATCTTCAAGCCTGACTCCTTCTTCTACTCTCTTCCTCTCTGGGTGTGTATATATAGAGACATATCATCATCTATCATCTATATCTATCTATCTATCTATCTATCTATCATCTATCTATCTATCTATCATCTATCTATCTATCTATCTATCTATCTATCTATATCTATCATCATCTATCATCTGGATATCACCTCCGATTTCATTCTCACATCTCCTCTCTGACAGACCTTCCACCTTCCTCTTATAAGGACTCTTGTGATTGCCTTGGACCCATACAGATAATAAAGGAAAATCTTACTATTAGGACCTTCAACTTAATCATATATCCAAAAGTCTTTTTTCATATAAGGGTAACTGATTAACAGGAGGTTCCTGAGGATTAGGATGTGGACATCTTTGGGAGGCCATCACAGTGGTGACGTGAAGTTGGCTTCCATCCCAGTGAGTTAAATAGCCAAGTACAGACAGCAATGTCACTGTGGCTCCAGTAAAAGCCTTGACAGCAGGAAGCATGCAGGATTAGCAGGGCAGTTAAACCCTCCAGGAGACATGGCGAGGCATTGTACAAAAGGACACTTCATCAAACTCATATAAAGTCAGCAACTAAAGAAAGGCCTTTTAGAATCTGGATGACCAGCTGTGACCCTTATGGTGGGCCTCTCTCCCCCAGAGATGCTCATGTCATAATCTGTGAAATCTGTGAATATTTTAGGTTACATGGTAAAGGGGATTAAAATTTCAAATGCAATCAAGTTTGCTAATAAGCTGGTTGAAGATAGGGAGAGTATCCCAATTATCTGGGTGGACTCAATAAAACAGAAAGGGCCTAAAAGTGGAAAGGCAGCAGAAGAGGATTCTGTGTGATCTGATGTGAGGAGTCCATTCTCGGTTTCTGTGAGTCTGCTCCTGTTTTGTTCCTTCAGTTTTTTCTTTGTTCTTATAATCCACAGATGAGTGAAATCATTTTATACTTGCCCTCCTCCGCCCTGGAAGAGCAACCCTGCAGCCCCACGCAGTGGCTTGCTGGGAAGTTACAGGGCCCCTGGCCATGGGGAGGGTCCGGGAAGAAACACCCCTTTCCTTGGCATGGGTGTCTTCACAGCCAGCCAGACTTCAGGCACTTCCTGTGTTAAAGATTTAATGTTTCCTGAAGAGACTGAGCGGGTGCCGGGCATTTGTGCAGTTACTGTTGCTCAAGGTTCAAAAGAGACTACAAAACAGGATATGGGAGAGTTCTAGAAGTTGGAAAGGTCAGGAGATGGATTCTCTCCTAGAGTCTTCAAAAGGGAATATAGCCGCTGATACATTTTATCTTAGTCTGCTGAGATACATTTTAGACTTCTGAACTTTGGAACTGTAAATAATAAAATTATGTTGTTTAAGCCAGTAGGTTTATGGTAACTTGTCACGGCAGCAATGGGAAACTGATAGATTTTGGTGCTGTCTCACGTATTTCCAGGTTTTGTATTTATTGGTGATAAACCACCCAAATAACTTTAATGAACTCTTGTCAGATTAATATTTTATGTACTGTATTTAATAAAATAACTTCTAAAAACCTGGAAAAGCAAAATACGATAAAAAACCCCAACAAGACCATTTTTTGAGTTAATTAATGGTCACCAACTATCTTCCGAGGGATCAGAATTCTATAATGTATCTGAATATTACCAAATGTCCCCATTCTAATGTAGATAACTTATTAACAAAAACAAAAACAAGTGTAAAATTACTTTGTTCAGTGTGATTTGGCAAGATGAATGCTTAACTTCTAGATATAACTGTAACAATTTTATTTATTTATTTATTTATTTATTTTACACATTTAAAATTTTTTTATTTTGCTATCATTAATGTACAATTATTACATGAACAACATTATGGTTACTAGATTCCCCCTATTCTCATGTCTCCACCACATACCCCATTAGAGTCACTGTCCATCAGCGTAGTAAGTTGCTATAGAATCACTACATGTCTTCTCCGTGTTATACTGCCTTCCTCGTGTCCCACCCCTACATTACAGGTGCTAATCATAATGTGCTTCTGTCCCCCTTATTCCCCCCTTCCCAACCATCCTTCCCAATCCCGTTCCCTTTTGTAACTGTTAGTCCATTCTTGGGTTCTGTGAGTCTGCTGTTGTTTTGTTCCTTCCGTTTTTTGCTTTGTCCTTATCCTCCACAGATGAGTGAAATCATTTGATACTTGTCTTTTTCCTCCTGGCTTATTTCACTGAGCCTAATACCATCTGGCTCCATCCATGTTGTTGCAAATGGTAGGATTTGTTTTCTTCTTATGGCTGAATAATATCCCATGGTGTATATGTACCACATCATCTATATCCATTCATTTACTCATGGACACTTAGGTTGCTTCCATTTCTTGGCTATTGTAAATAGTGCTGTGATAAACATAGGGGTGCATATGTCTTTTTCGAATTGGGCTGCTGCATTCTTAGGGTAAATTCCTAGGAGTGGAAATCCTGGGTCAAATGGTATATATATATATATATTTTTTTTTTTACAATTTATTTTATTTTAGTATCATTAACCTACAATTACATGAGCAATATTGTGATGATTAAACTACCCCCTTGGTCAGGTCCCCCCCACCAACCCTATTACAGTCACTGTCCATCAGTGTAGTGAGATGAGAATCACTACTTGTCTTCTCTGAGCTGTACAGTCCCCCCCCGTGCCCCCCCACCCTATGTCTGCCAATCAAATGGTATTTTAATTTTGTTTTTTGAGGAACCTTTATACTGATTTCCACAATAGTTGAACTATTTTCCATATCTACCAGCAGTGTAAGAGGGTTCCCCTTTCTCCTCATCCTCACCAATATTTGTTGTTTTTTCTTTGGGATGGCTGCCATCCTAACTGTTGTGAGGTGATATCTCATTGTGGTTTTAATTTGCATTTCTCTGATGATTGGGGATGTGAAACATCTTTTCATGTGCCTGTTGGTCATCTGAATTTCTTCTTTGGAGAAGTGTCTCTTCAGCTCTACTGTCATTTTTGAATTGGCTTATTTGCTTTTTGTTTGTTGAGGTTATGAGCTCTTTATATGTCATTTTATGAATATATTCTCCCATATTGTAGGATGTCTTTTTGTTCTACTGTTGGTGTCCTTTGCTTTACAGAAGGTTTTAGTTTGATATAGTCCCACTTGTTCATTTTTTATTTTGTTTCCCTGTGCCAAGAGAGATATGTTCATGAACAAGTTGCTCATGTTTATGTCCAAGTGATTTTTGCTTATGTTTTTTCCTAAGAGTTTTATGGTTTCAAGACTTACGTTCAGGTCTTTAATCCATTTTGAGTTTACTTTTGTGTATGGAGTTAGACAATAATCCAGTTTCATTATTTTGCCTGTAGCTGTCCAGTTTTGCCAACATCAGCTGTTGAAGAGGCTGTCATTTCCCCATTGTATATCCAAGGCTCCTTTATCATATATTAATTGACCATATATGATTGGGTTTATATCTTGTGTTCTTTAGTCTGTTCCATTGGTCTATGGGTCTGTTCTTGTGCCAGTACCAAATTGTCTTGATTACCATGGCTTTGTAGTAGAGCTTGAAGTCAGGAAGCATAATTCCCCCCGCTTTATTCTTCCTTCTCAGGATTGCTTTGGCTATTCGGGGTCTTTTGTGCATCCATATGAATTTTAGAACTATTTGCTCTAGTTCATTGAATAATGCTGTAGGTATTTTGGTAGGGGTTGCACTGAATCTGTAGATTGCTTTAGGCAGGATGGCCGTTTTGACAATATTAATTCTTCCTACCCATGATCACAGGATGTGTTTCCATTTATTGGTATCTTCTTTAATTTCTCTCATGAGTGCCTTACACTTTTCAGAGTACAGGTCTTTCATTTTCTTGGTTAGGTTTATTCCTAGTATTTAATCCTTTTTGATGCTATTGTGAACAGAATTGTTTTCCTGATTTCTCTTTCTGCTGGTTCATCGTTAGTGTATAGGAATGCAACAGATTTCTGTGTATTAATTTTGTATCCGGCAACATTGCTGTATTTAGATATTAGATCTAGTAGTTTGGGAATGGATTCTTTAGGGTTTTAATATACAATATCATGTCATCTGCAAACAGGGGAAGTTTGATTTCTTCGTTATCAATCTGGATGCCTCTATTTCTTTGTGTTTCTGATTGCCATGGCTAGGACCTCTAATACTATGCTGAACAAAATTGGAGAGAGTGGGCATCCTTGTCTTGTTCACAATCTTAGAGGAAAAGTTTTCAGCTTCTTGCTGTTAAGTACAAGTTTGGCTGTGGGTTTTTCATAGATGGCCTTTATTATGTTGGGGTACTATACCCATTTTGTTGAGGGTTTTTTCATGAATGGATATTGAATTTTGTTGAATGCTTTTTCAGCACCTATGGAGATAATCATGTGCTCTTGTCATTCTTTTTGTTGATGTGGATGATGTTGATGGATTGTTGGATGTTGTACCATCCTTGCCTCCCTGAGATGAATCCCACTTGATCATGATGGATGATCTTTGTGACGTATTTTTTAATTTGGTTTGCTAATATTTTGATGAGAATTTTTGAATCTATGTTCATCAGGGATATTGGTCTGTAATTTTTTTGTGTCTGTGTGGTGTCTTCATCTGGTTTTGGTATTAGAGTGATGTTGGCCTTGTAGAATGAGTTTGGGAGTATTCCCTCCTCTTCTACTTTTTGGAAAACTTTAAGGAGGATGGGTATTAGGTCTTCACTAAATGTTTAATAAAATTCAGAAGTGAAACCATGTGGTCCAGGAATTTTTTTCTTAGGTTGGTTTTTGTTTACCAATTCAATTTCCTTGCTTGTAATTCATCTGTTCAGTTTTTCTTTTTCTTCCTGGGTCAGCTTTGAAAGGTTGTATTTTTCTACAAAGTTGTCCATTTCTTCTAGGTTATCCAGTTTGTTACCATATAATTTTTCATAGTATTCGCTCATAATTCTTCATATTTATGTGCTGTCTGTAGTGATTTTTCCTTTCTCATTTCTGATTTTGTTTATGTGTGTAGACTCTCTTTTGTCCTTGATAAGTCTCGTAAAGAATTTATCTATTTTGTTTATTTTCTCAAAGAATCAGCTCTTGCTTTCATTGATTGTTTCTATTGTTCTATTCTTCTTAATTTTATTTATTTCTCCTATAATCTTTATTATTTCCCTCTTTCTGCTAACTTTGGGGTTCATTTGTTCTTCCTTTTCTAGTTTCATTAATTGTGAGTTTAGACCGTTCATTTGGAATTGTTCTTTCCTGAGGTAAGCCTGTATTGCAATATATTTCCCTATTAGCACGGCCTTTGCTGCGTCTCACAGATTTTGCGGTGTTGAATTATTGTTGTCATTTTCTCCATATATTTCTTGATCTCTGTTTATTGGTCATTGATCCATTGATTATTTAGGAGCATGTTATTAAGTTTCCACATGTTTGTGGGTTTTATCATTTTCTTTGTGTAATTTATTTCTTATTTCATACCTTTGTGATCTGAGAAGCTGGTTGGTACAATTTCAATCTTTTTCAATTTACTGAGGCTCCTTTTGTGGCCTAGTGTATCATCTATTCTTGAATATGTTCCATGTGCACTTGAGAAGAACGTGTCTCCTGCTGCTTTTGGGTAGAGTGTTTTGTAGATGTCTGTTAGGTCCATCTATTCTAATATGCTGTTTTAGTGCCTCTGTCTCTTTATTTATTTGCTGTCTGGTTGATCTGTTCTTTGGAGTGAATGGTATGTTGAAGTCTCCTAGAAAGACTGCTTTGCATTCTATTTCCCCCTTTAAATCTGTTAGTATCTGTTTCACATATGTAGGTGATCCTGTGTTGGGTGCAAAATATTTATAATAGTTATATCATCTTGTTGGACTGACCCCTTTATCATTATGTAATGTCCTTCTTTGTCTGTTGTGACTTTCTTTGTTTTGAAGTCTATTTTGTCTCTGATACAAGTCTCTGATACATCTCTTGCTTTTTTCTCCCTATTAGTTGCAGGAAATATCTTTTTCCATTACTTCACTTTCTGTCGGTGCATGTCTTTGGGTTTGAAGTGAGTCTCCTGTAGGCAGTGTGTAGGTGGGTCTTGTTTTTTTATCCATTCAGTGACTCTGTCTTTTCATTGGTGCATTCAGTCTATTTACATTTAAGGTGATTTTCGATAGGTATGTACTTATTGCCATTGCAGGCTTTAAATTCATGGTTACCAAAGGTTCAAGGGTAATTCTCTTACTATCTAACAGTCTAATTTAACTCATTTTGTATGCTATTACAAACCAAAACTTAAGGTTCATTTTTTTCCTCCTTTTTCTTCCTCCTCCATTCTTTATATGTTAGGTATTATGTTCTGTACTCTTTGTCTATCCCTTGATTGACTATGGGTGTAGTTGATTTGATTTTGCATCTGCTTAGTAATTAATTTTTCTGCTTTGCTGTGGATTTATTTCCCCTGGTGACATCTATTTAGTCTTAGGAATATTTCCATCTATAGCAGTCCTTACAAAATGCACTGTAGAAGTGGTTTGTGGGAGGTAAATTCTCTCAGCTTTTGCTTTTCTGAAAATTGTTTAATCCTCCCTTCAAATTTAAATGATAAATTTGCTGGGTAGAGTATTCTTGGTTCAAGTCCCTTCTCCTTCATTGCTTTAAATATATCATACCACTCCCTTCTGGCTTGTAAGGTTTCTGTTGAGGAATCTGATGATAGCCTGATAGGTTTTCCTTTGTATGTGATCTTTTTTCTCTTTCTGGCTGCTTTTAAAAGTCTGTCTTTATTCTTTATCTTTGCCACTTTAACATTTTAATTATTATAGGTCTTGATGTTGTCTTCCTTGGGTCCCTTGTGTTGGGAGATCTGTGCACCTCCATGACTTGAGACACTATCTCATTCCCCAGATTTGAAAAGTTTTCAGAAATTACCTCCTCAATAATACTTTCTACCCCTTTTTCTCTCTTCTTCTTCTGGGACCTCTATATAATGCGAGTATTTTTCCATTTGGTTTGGTCACACACTTCTCTCAATATTCTTTCTTTCTTAGAGATTCTTTTTTCTCTCTAAGCCTCAGTTTCTTTGTATTCCTCTTCTGTAATTTATATTCCTTTTACTGTCTCTTCTACTACCTCGAATCTGCTTTTAAATCCCTCCATTGTATGTTTCATTTCAGATATGGAATTTCTTACTGATTGAATCTCCATCTTAAAAAACGTTCCTGATTTCTTGAATATTTTTCTGTACCTCCATGAGCATGTTTGTGATTTTTATTTTACAGTCTCTTTCAGGAAGATTGGTGAGGTCAGTTTCACTTGGCCCTTTTACTGTGCTTTGTGAGATTTGGTCTGAATTACCTCCCTTTGACGTTTCATAATTCTATGTGGTGCCCTCTAGTGCCCAGAAGCTCTAGTCTCTGGATCTGCTCAGCCCCTAGAGTGAGGTTGGGGGTGGTAGGGGAGTGGCGCTCGTGCCTGGGGGGAGGAAAGAGCTGTTTCTTGATTCCCGGCTGCAGTGCCTGTCTCCAGTATCAGAGCCAATGTGCTGATCAGACAGGTGAAAGCCTCTTGCTTGGCATCTCTAGCTTTTGTAGGCAGGGCCTTCCTCTCGTTGGCCTGATGCCAGTGCTGTAACTGCCGGTTTGTGAGCAGGGGCCAGCAGGCCAGGAGGAAGGTGCAGCAGGATGTGTATCACAATCAGGGCCTTGGAGCTGAGTAGGCATCCAGGCGGGTGTGGTGCCTGAAGCTTCTTAACATTCCCAACCTGCTGGGCAGAGTGCACCCAGACAACCTTGTCCACCTATTCCTTCTCCTGTGTAGCAAGCTTCGTGCAAACCCCGCTCCTTCAGCAGCCCTCACTGCTAGGAAGGCTCTCAGACTGCCTTTCCTTTGTCCTAGAGTGGCCAGATGTAGATCCCCATCCTCCACAATCATTCGGTATCTCCATCTTTTAAGCACTCCCCTGTCCCAGCTCCCCACCCCAGCAACCTCCAGAGCACCACACAATGTAGGTCTGTGGTCCAAATCAGGCCTCTAGGGCTGGTGCTCAGTAGTTCTAGGCTTCCACCCCTCCCCACTTCGTTTCTCTTACTCCGATCAGTGAGCTGCTGTGGGTTAATGGCTCGGGTCCTGCCATATCAAGGCTTTCATGTGTTACCTGTTTTATGAGGTCTGCTCTGTTCGTGAAGTCTGTATGCAGTCTGGTGCAGCCTTCTTTCCTATTGCTGTTATAGGGCTAGTTGTATTAACTATATTTTCACACTATATGTGGTTGGAGAGGAATTCTCTGTCTCACCTCTCATGCTGCCATTTTGAATTCAAGAAATTTAATTATGAAATTACCCCTGGGATTATACATTAAGATAGTTTGTTCCAGGAAATTTTATATTCTATGGGGATAGAACACTGTGAAAATTTAATTTATGATGAAAATTTTAAGAAAACAAAATATTGTTAAAAATAACGCAGCTTCGTTAATTTTAAAATCTCATTGGCTTTATTCAGCAATTCACGAATTGGGCAGAATCACATCTAGCAGATAGAAAAGAGCTCTGAAGAGCTGACAACACTGGAGACATGCACAGGCAGGAGGGTGCAGGGACAAGGAAAGAGCAGATCAAGATCATCTCACCTTTATTTGAAGAAGGATGCTATCAGATGGGTGGCCTCACTAATGCTGACCAGGAAATTCCAGATTTATTGGTTTATGAATACATTCCTATGAGAGGCTGAAATTGCAGTTAGGTTAGTTATTAAGTCTCAGTTCGTGATATGTGCTTGGCACAAGTGACTATTTGGGGGCGTGTTGTCTCTGTTTTAACAACATCAGAATAAAAGAAAAACCTCTACCATAGTGCAGGATTTTCCACCTAATATCCACTTTATTTATGATCAAATATATCTGAAAGTATCATTATTGGCAAGTAATTATAAAGTCATGAGGGTGAGATTGGGTTAGGAAACGATTTGATTCTTGCTTCTAGAATTTATAACATGTGAAAATTTGGGTAAATCACTTCCCTTATCTATGACTCCCTGAAATGCACTAGTTATATTGAAATACCCAGGCTATCAGCATCTGCATTACATGCAATTGCAGATTTACCTGCCTAATCCAACCTTACTGAATTCCAACTACTCTCTGAGGGTGAAGTCCAGCAATCTGTTTTTAAAGGCGCTAGACAGGATTCTGATGCAGATTTACACTGGAGAATCACTTGCACAGTAGCTACTTTTATACTCTATCCCAGTTCCCAATTCAGTGTCTGTACACCCATCCTCCCGCATTTGAGACTATCAGATACTAAAGGTGCTCAACTGTATGTAATCCACTGTGATTTTACCCTCAACTGGTAAAAAGTAATGGATGATAATTTTATCAGCTACCTTGATGGCAGCAGCTTGGCTACCTAGAGAAAAGAAGTCTCATTTTTGAATTGTGGTTGAAATGTGAACTAATAATTTTTACTGGCAGCTTTCATTTCCTAATTTAAATTTAGGACTTGTCACCTAAAGTGGGTAAAAAACGCATATAATTTTGATAACTATCCAGTAAAGGAAGGGTTGAAGATGGGAGCAGGAACACTCTCAGTATATGGCAGGAGATTAGCGTCAGCTGTTTCATACTCTCTGCAATGGCAGATACACAAAACTGACACTTTACTGGGATCACTGAAATGCTCTTCAGAGATCCCTGCACTTTCCTCCTGCTACCATCACAATTCCTGTGATGAAACCAATAAACATTTTACCCAACCATAGCATTGCCTGCCACATACACTCTCATTGTTGAAATATCCTCACCTTCCCTTGTGGTTCTCTTGGACTCATCTTAAAAAGGCCTTGTTGACTATGTCTCATTGCCCACTAACAGTGTTCCAAATTCTCTGAGCATGCAGACTGACCCAAAACACTTGCCCCATCGTTGTTCCAGGCATGAACCAGGCATCATTCTACAGCATTCTCCAAATGGCAGGGTGTCTATACTTCAAGCTTTTGATGAGTTCATAAGGCCATCTCAATAGGCATAGGGCAAAGTGTGCAGCAATATCTAAATAAAGACTGATGGCACTACAGAAGCCAAGTGCTGTCTCCAAAATTTTTTACCAAATGGCTTCTCCAGATCATATTTATTTGTTTTGTGTAGTTTTGAGCCACTTAGATGATTAGTTACTAACAGCTAAATTTCTTAATTATTAAAAAACAACTGTGACTTTTCATAATATACCAAATTTTCTGCTTTCTCTCTCTATATATATTTCTGTTTATATGTATAAAACAAATTTTTAGTTTTCTCTGTCAATCTAGATGTAGAGTCATGTAGATAGAATATATTATAGACACCTTTTACTAACACCCATATAAGTGTAATTACTGTGAAAGCTTCATTTACTATTCTTATTATTAAACATATATATATCTTAATATTTGGTAAGTGATGTACTTGAGATAGGAACCCTTGTGTACTATACTATCCATTTGTTAAATATTATGTATTTAAAACAATTCAAGACATAGATGTTCACAGGTGTTTCCAATTATGGACTTGAATCATTTTATTTAAAGACATTACATATTCATTAGAATCTCAATATATCTCCGTCACTCCATGAGCCTTTACTATATCAGCATAAGAGTTTTAAAACCTTTATATGGTCTGTTAGACATGATATGCAGCTGCTTTATAAATCTTACATAGATCAAATATGAAAGAATGATGGAGAGTTTCTTTTATAAGAAGGAAAATTAGAAAAAATTTTTCTCAAAATGACATTATTATATTAAATAATTATGAGAAAACCATACAACTTTTAGAAAAAAACAGAGTCAAAAATCTCTTGAACATATACGTGAGCGACTTCTTCATGAACATATCTCCCAGGGCAAGGGAAACAAAAGCAAAAATAAACAAGTGGGACTATATCAAGCTGAAAAGCTTCTGTACAGCAAAGGACACCATCAGTAGAACAAAAAGACATCCTACAGTATGGGAAAATATATTCATAAATGACATATCTGATAAGGCGTTGACATCCAAAATATATAAAAAACTCACATACCTCAACAAACAAAAAGCAAATAATCCAACTAAGAAATGGGCAGAGGACATGAATAGACACTTCTCCAAAGAATAAAATCAGATGGCCAACAGGCACATGAAAAGATGCTCCACATCGCTAATCAGAGAAATGCAGATTAAAACCACAATGAGATATCACCTCACACCAGTGAGGATGGCCAACATCCAAAACACAAACAACAACAAATGTTGGCGAGGATGTGAAGAAAAGGGAACCCTCCTACACTGCTGGTGGGAATGCAAATTTGTTCAACCATTGTGGAAAGCAGTATGGAGGTTTCTCAAAAAACTCAAAATAGAAATACCATTTGACCCAGGAATCCCACTCCTAGGAATTTACCCTAAGACTGCAGCAGTCCAGTTTGAAAAAGACATATGCACCCCTATGTTTATTGCAGAACTATTTACAATAGCCAAGAAATGGAAGCAACCTAAGTGTCCATCAGTAGATGAATGGATTAAGATGATGTGATACATATACACAATGGAATATTATTCAGCCATAAGAAGAAAACAAATCCTACCATTTGCAACAACATCGATGGAGCTAGAGTGTATTATGCTCAGTGAAATAAGTCAAGCAGAAAAATACAAGTATCAAATGATATCACTCATATGTGGAGCATAAGAACAAAGAAAACAACTGAAGGAACAAAACAGCAGCAGACTCACAGAACCCAAGAACGGACTAATAGTTACCAAAGGGAAAGGGACTGGGGAAGATGTGTGGGAAGGGAGGGATAAGGGGAAAAAAGGGCATTACAATTAGCAGAAGTAATGTTGGGGGGGCACTGTACAACTTAGAGAAGACAAGTAGAGATTCTATAGCATCTGAGTACACTGATGGAGAGTGACTGTAATGGGGTTGGTGGGGGGACCTGATGAAGGGGGTAGTTTAATAACCGTAATATTGCACATGTAATTGTAGATTAATGATACAAACATAAATTATAAAAAATAAAAATAATTATGAGAGCAAAAATGTATTAAAATCTAATTTTTAACATTTAACTGCATTTGATTGATTATAAGCAGTTCAAATTTGGATAAACTTCAGCAAATTAATTTGACAGAATAAACAGCAAAACTCAATTTTTCCTGAAATATTTTAGAAGAAAAATAAATTGAAAAACATTGAGGAAAACTGAAAAACTTTCTAAAGTGAATAAATGCCCTACTTGTCAGGTAAATAATTCAACAACTGTTTTAAATTTGGAGAATTGATGTATAAAATATTCATAAGATAGCCTTCATATAGCAGCATTTCTCAGGAATGACACCATGCCGTAGTATCTGAGTTCTGTGTGTGTATAGTAAAAGAAGTTATTATCACCATTTTTATTCTTTTATTTGAATAAGGTAGTTATGTTGCTTGTTGGCAAGGACTTATTAGAATGTCATATAGAAGAATACTTCATGTCTTACTAATTCATTTATAATTATGTTTAATATAAAGTTTTGTTAGACATGCTTGAAACAAATTTTGAAGTGTATTTACTTTTCCAATGTAAGTTTTGAAATTCATCATTGGTACTGATCCTTACAATTCACCGTATGACAGGCTATGTAATGCATTTACCCTGTGGCAGCTATTAAGTAGGATCTATTAATTTTCTATTTATCCCTAGACATGCATACGTGTATAGATGTGATGGAATATATTATAGACATGTGTTACCTAGAGAGCCAAGTATTTCTAATAAACAGAAATAACTTTAGATGAATTATATACTCTTCTCCACAATTCTCCACAATTGAAATGCTCCACAATTCAATCACTACTATTATCTTGATTTCATCTACTACACATGCATAGATTTAACAAATATGAATTATTCTTTAAGGCATATGAGTACTTGACCCCAATCCCAGTTTCAGAATTGCCAGGTTGGTTTCATTTCAAAATGCCAAATGTGGATGTAGTTTATTAGTACTCTTCCTTTCTCAAAAAAAGATTCTTTCACCTGTTTCTTCTTGAGAAGTTAGTCTTATGAAGATCATATATACATATTTAATCAGACAAAATGAACTAAATAGGATTTTTAAAACAGACTCAAAGGAAAATTAAATATTTACATGTATTCTGAGCATTTAGTACCATTTGTAGATCAGTATGATAAGGAGATAAAAACATTAAATCAGATTTTCTTTGAAATTTAAGCTAGTCTTAATTTTAAGGTCTCACTATCTCTATTAATACCTTAGTGGTACTTAGAGCAGAGTTTCGTTTAAGTGCATGTTCGGAAATCTGTCAGTTAAAAATAAGTAGATAAAACACGGAAACACATAAATTGATTCAATTCTTCCAGTTTCAAGAACAGATAAATGAGTATGTTAAAGACTTTGTTAAACCAAGCAAGTATGGGTTTAATACACAATAAAAACCAGAAGCAAGTAATGTCATTTATGAAACATGTATTTTCTGAAATGTACTTAGGTGACAGTCTGTTTTTAAGTGTGGTGATATTGTATTAAAAGAGATAAATATTGAGATATTATTCAGGTTGGAGAATAAAAATGAATAAAAAGGAAATAAATGGAAACTAGTGTACACTGTGGCAAAGATGGTGGAAAAACATACTAGGCAATACAAAACATGTGCTGTTTTTGTGCGTGTGTGGTGGTTGTGTGTGTGTGATTGGGAGAAGGGGTTGATCCAAATGGTCTCCCTGTATATACAATATTTTACCTGACACTAAAGATTGAAACTACACCCAGAAAATGTTTGAGGAAGAGAAAACAGCAAACCAAAGACATGAAACAGAAAGAAATGCCCAAGTACCAGAAACAGAGAATTATGAAGTTATCTTAGACATGTTGGTAAGGATCAGATAATGTATTATTCCTTTGAATGTCAAAGAGAGTTTGGATTTTAATTAGAGATTAAAGGAAAATCATTGTGAGCATATGTGTTTGTGTTTAGTATCTGTGTTCTAATGTTGGTTTTTACTGTAGACAAAGTACATAACAAAATGTACCATTTTAACCACTTTTAAGTGTGCAGTAGTATTAAATTGTTATTTTAATTATCACATTGTTGGGCAATCATCGCCACCATCAGTCTCCAGAATTTTTCATCTTCTGTAACTGAAACTCTGAACCCATTAAACACCATTGCTCCCTCTCCTTGGCCCCTGGTAACTACCTTTCTACTTTCTACCTCTATGAATTTGACTACCTCATGAGGGGAAACAGGTAGTATTTATCCTTTTATGACTGGCTTATTTCACTTAGCCTCGTGTCTTCAAGGTGCACTGGTGTAGAATGTGTCAGTATTTCTTTCATTTTTAAGGCTGAATACTTATCTGTTGTATGTGTATACCACATTTGGTTATCTATTCATTTGTTAATGGAACCTTGGATTGCTTCCACATTAGGCTATTGTGAATAATGATGTTATGATCATGGATATACAAAAATCTGTTCAAGTACTTACTTTCTATTATTTTGGGTATGTGCACAAAAGTGGAATTGCGGGATCATACGTAATTTATTTTTTTAATATTTTGTCTATAAGAATCCATTTTTTTATTGAAGTGTCATTGATATACAATTTTATATTGGTTTCGTGTATACAGCACAGTGGTTTAACAGTTACCCATACTATTAAATACTCACCCCAACTAGTGCTGTTACTGTCAACATAGAAAGATGTCAGAGAATCATTGACTATTCTCCATGCTGTACTTTCTATGTTTAATCTTTTGAGGAACTATCATACTATTTTCCATGGCAGCTGCACAATTTTACATTGTGACCAGTAATACCCAAAGACTCTCTACATCCTCACCAGCACTTTTTATTTTTCCACATAATCACCAACACTTGTTATTCTTCATTATTTTTAAATAGATATCCTAGCATGTATGAAGTGGTATTTTATTGACCATTGTATATCTTCTAAAGAACTGTCTATTCATCTTTTGGCTAATTTTTAATCAGATTTTATATATCATATTATGTGACATATATATGCAAGGGTTACAAATAGGTGTGTGTGTGTGTAAGGTTTATGTGCAACTCTGTATTGTATATTAATGACCCATATGTTTATCCTTACAATAGTAACACACTGATTACTGCAGTCTTATATAGAGTTTTAAAATCAGGAATTATGTCCTCCAAACCTTTTCTTTTTTCAAAATTATTTTGGCTATCTGAAGTCTCTCAAAATTCCTTATGAATTTTTGGATTATTTTTCTATTTCTGCAAAAAACAAAACAAAAGATTAAAGATGGCGGCGTGAGAGGTGAAACAGAGGCTTCCTCCTAAAACGCATATAATATGAAAATAAAGCTACTACAACTACTCTTGAAAGAGCAACGGGAAAGAGAACTACAATAAACTGCATACACCTGGAGACAACAGCAGCCCTCACAGAAAACGGTAATGTACCAAATGTGTGGTCTTGCGGGATTTAAACCCTTCCCCCACCCCAGCTCACCGGCAGGAGGAACAGGAACAGAGCAGAAAGGGAGTGGAGAACTGAGACTGCTGAATACCTAACTCTGGAGATCTACTCTGGGAGCACAAACCTACATTTCATGGTGCTTGCATGGTACTCTTGTAACTAGGAGCTTGGAAAGCTAAGATAGGCGGAGGTCCTGGAAAGACTAAGATTCCGGCTGCTTGTGAGATCAGGGATCCATACCCAGCTGCTCTGGGACGGGGGAGGGGCAGGCAGTCTGAGAGACTTCCTGGCAGGGAGGGCCTTGGAAGGAGGCCTGCTGAGGGGGCAAGGACTGCACGGAGCTTGCTGCTTGGGAGAAAGGACAGGTGGACAGGATTGTCCGGGTGTACTCTGCCCAGCAGATTGGGAGTTTTCTGATCTTCAGGTGTGCCAGCTCCCTGACTGCCTACACGGCTCCAGGAACCAGTTCTGTGACAGGCAGACTAGTGCACCTTTCGCCTGGCCAGCCCCACGAGCCTGGCAAACCTGGAAGACCTTCCCTGGTGTTGGGCCAGCCGGAGGGAGGATCTGTCTACAGCAACTAAACAAGCAAAGCACAGAGGCTTATACCTGTGTTCACAGCCCACTGGTTCAGACAGTAGAGACAGGCATAGCAGCCGGGAACCAGGAAACAGCCCTCTCCTCCCCCGAGGCACCAATACCACTCCCCTACAATCCCTAACATTGCTTCAGGGGCTGAGCAGCTCCAGAGAGTAGAGCTTCTGGGCACTAGAGGGCTCCATACACAAATATGAAACGCCAAAGGAACCTGGTTGAGAGTAAAATTATGAATACAACTCCTGAGAAAGATTTTAATGATATGGACCTTATGACTATCCCTGAAAGGGAGTTCAACATAAAAATCATTCACATGCTCATGGAGGTACAGAAAGATACTCAACTCAGGAATGAATTCTGGTCAGAGTTTCAATTTTTGAAGAAGACAATGGACGATATTAAAAGCAGATTGGATATGGTGGAGGAGACGATAAATGAAATTAAAACTAGAGAAGAGAAAAAAGGATCTCTAAGAATGAAAGAATATTGAGAGAACTGTGTGACTAATCCAAATGGAACAATATTCGCATTATAGGAGTACCAGAGGAAGAAGAGAGAGAAAAAGGGATAGAAAGTGTCTTTGAAGAAATATTTGCTGAAAACTTTCTCACACTGGGGAAGGAAATAGTCTCACAGCCCACAGAAGCCCACAGAACTTCCAACACAAGGGACCCAAGGAAGACAACACCAAGACATAATAATTAAGATGGCAAAGGACAAAGATAAAGACAGAGTATTAAAGGTAGCTAGAGAGAAAAAAGATCACCTACAAAGGAAAAATGCACCAGACTATCATCAGACTTCTCAACAGAAACCTTACAGGCCAGAAGAGAATGGCATGATACATTTAACATAATGAAACAAAAGGACCTCGAACCAAAAAAATTGTATCCAGCACGATTATCATTTAAATATAATGGAGGGATTAAACAATTTCCAGACAAAGGAAAGTTGAAAGAGTTTGCCTCTCATAAACCACCACTACAGGATATCTTAAACAGACTGCTCTAGAGGGAAGCACCCCGAAGGCTAAAAAGATGTCACCAGAGAAAATAAAATCATACCAAAGAAAGTAGAGCATCCAAATACTAACTAAAGGCAAAGAATAAAACACCCAATATATAAAGAATGGAGGAGGAAGAATAGGAAGGGAGAAATAAAGAAACATCAGATGGTGTTCACAATAACTTAACAAGAAAGTTAAGTTAGATTCTTAGATAGTAAAGAAGCAATCCTTGAACTTTGGTTACCACGAATCCAAAGACAGCATTGGCAATAGGTACATATCTGTCAATAATCACCCTAAATGTAAATGGACTAAATGCACCAATCAAAAGACACAGAGTAACAGAGTGGATAAAAAAGGAAGTCCCATCTATATGCTGCTTACAAGAGACTCACCTCAAACCCAAAGATATACACAGACTAAAAGTGAAGGGATGGAAAAAGATATTTCATGCAAAACAACAAAGAGAAAACAGCAGGTGTTGCAGTACTAGTATCAGACAAAATAAACTTCAAAACGAAGAAAGTAGCAAGAGATAAAGAAGAACATTATATAATAAAGGGGTCAGTACAACAAGAAGATATAACCATTATAAACATATATGCACCCAACACAGGAGCGCCAACATATGTGAAACAAATACTAACAGAATTGAAGGAGACTTCAACACACCACTCACTCCAAAGGATAGATCAACCAGACAGAGAATAACTAAAGACACAGAGGCACTGAACAACACACTAGAACAGATGGACCTAACAGATATCTACAGAACTCTGCACCCAAGAGCAACAGGATACACATTCTTCTCAAGTGCACATGGAACATTTTCCAGAACAGACCACATACTAGGCCACAAAAAGAACCTCAGTAATTTCAAAAATATTGAAATCCTACTAACCAACTTCTCAGATCACAAAGGTATAAAACAAAAATGAATTTTAGAAAGAAATAAAAAAGGCTCAGAAATACATGGAGATTTAACAACATTCTCCTAATTATTCAATGGGTTAATGACCAAATCAAAAGAGAAATTAAAGAATATGTGGACTAATGACAACAACACAAAGCCACAACTTCTGTGGGACGCAGCGAAGGCCGTCTTAAGAGGGAAGAACATTGCAATCCAGACCCATTTAAAAAAGGAAGAACATTCCCAAATGAACAGTCTAAGGACACAATTATTGAAATTGGAAAAAGAAGAACAAAGGAGGCCCAAAGTCACCAGAAGGAGGGACATAATAAAGATCAGGGAAGATATAAATAAAATTGAGAAGAATAAAACAATAGAAAAAAATCAATGAAAGCAAGAGCTGGTTCTTTGAATAATAAACAAAATAGATAAACCCCTAGCCAGACTCATTAAGAGAAAAAGAGAATCTACACACATAAACAGAATCAGAAATGAGAAAGGAAAAATAACGACGGACCACACAGAAATACAAAGAATTATAAGAGAATATTATGAGCATCTGTATACTAACAAGCTGCAAAACCTAGAAGAAGTGGACAACTTCTTGGAAAAGTACAACCTTCCAAGACTGACCAAGCATGAAACAGAAAAACTAAACAGACCAATCACCAGCAACGAAATTGAATCGGTAATCAAAAAACTACCCAATAACAAAACCGCAGGACCTGATGGATTCACCTCTGAATTCTACCAGACATATAGAGAAGAAATAACACCCATTCCCCTTAAAGTTTCCTAAAAAATAGAAGAGGAGGGAATACTTCCAAACTCTTTCTATGAAGCCAGCATCACTCTAATACCAAAACAAGGCAAAGACCTCACCAAAAAAGAAAATTGCAGACCTATATCCCTGATGAACGTAGATGCAAAAATACTCAACCAAATTTTAGCAAACCGAATTCCAAAATACAAGAGGATCCTACACCATGATCAAGTGGGATTCATCCCAGGGATGCAAGAAAATCCATCAACATCATCCACCACATCATCAAAAAGAAGAACAAAAACCACATGATCATCTCCATAGATGCTGAAAAAGCATTTGACAAAATTCAGCATCCATTCATGATTAAAACTCTCAACAAAATGGGTATAGATGGCAAGTACCTCAACATCATAAAGGCTATATATGACAAACCCACAGCTAATATCATACTTAACAGCGAGAAGCTGAAAGCTTTTCATCTAAGATCGGGAACACGACAGGGTTGCCCACTCTCTCCACTGTTATTCAACATAGTACTGGAGGTCGTAGCCACAGCAATCAGACAAAACAAAGATAAGGCATCAAGATTGGTAAAGAAGTCAAATTGCCCCTATTTGCAGATGACATGATACTGTACATAAAAAAACCCTAAAGACTCCACTCCAAAACTACTAGAACTAATATCTGAATTCCGCAAAGTTGCAGGATACAAAATTAACACACAGAAATCTGTTGCATTACTATACACTAATGATGAACAAACAGAAAGAGAAATCAGAAAAACAATTCCATTCAAAATTGCTTCAAATGGAATAAATACCTAGGAACAAACCTAACCAAGGAAGTGTAAGACCTGTACTCTGAAAACTACAAGACACTCCTAAGGGAAATTAAAGAGGACACTAACAATGGAAATGTATCCCATGCTCTTGGCTAGGAAGAATAAATATTGTCAAAATGGCTATACTACATAAAGCAATCTACGGATTCAATGCAATCTCTATCAAACTACCAACAGCTTTCTTCAATGAACTGGAACAAATAACTCTAAAATTCATATGGAACCACATAATACCCCAAATAGTCAAAGCAATTCTGAGAATGAGGAATCAAACAGGGGGAATTATGCTCCCTGACATCAAACTCTACTACAAAGCCACAATAATCAACATAATTTGGTACGGGCACAAAAACAGACCCACAGAGCAGTGGAATCGAATAGAAAATCCAAACATTAACCCAAACACTTACACCCAATTAACATTTGATAAAGGAGCCTTGGATATACAATGGGGAGATGACAGCCTCTTCAGCAGCTGGTGTTGGAAAAACAGAACAGTTACATGTAAGAGAATGAAACCAGACTACGGTCTAGTCCCATACACAAAGGTAAACTCAAGGTGGATTAAAGACCTGAGTGTAACTCACGAAACAATAAAACTTTTTTAAAAAATAGACAAAAATCTCTTGGATATAAGCATGAGCGACTTCATGAACATATTCCCCCGGGCACGGGAAACAAAAGCAAAAATGAACAAGTGGGACTATATCAAGCTGAAAAGCTTCTGTACAGCAAAGGACACCATCAATAGAAAAAAAGGACATCCTACAGTATGGGAAAATATATTCATAAATGATGCACCTGATAAGGGGTTGACATCCAAAATATATAAAGAACTCACGCACCTTAACAAACAAAAAGCAAATAATCCAATTAAGAAATGGGCAGCCGACATGAATAGACACTTCTCTAAAGAAGAAATTCAGATGGCCAACAGGCACATGAAAAGATGCTCCACATCGCTGTTCATCAGAGAAATGCAGATTAAAACCACAATGAGATATCACCTCACACCAGTGAGGATGGCCAACATCCAAAACACAAACAACAACAAATGTTGGCGAGGATGTGAAGAAAAGGGAACCCTCCTACACTGCTGGAGGAAATGCAATTTAGTTCAACCATTGTGGAAAGCAGTGTGGAGGTGCCTCAAAAAACTCAAAGTAGAAATACCATTTGATCCAGGAATCCCACTCCTAGGAATTTACCCTAAGAATGCAGCAGTCCAGTTTCAAAAGGACAGATGCACCCCTATGTTTATTGCAGCACTATTTCCAATAGCCAAGATATGGAAGCAACCTAAGTGTCCATCAGTAGATGAATGGATTAAGATGATGTGATACATATACACAAAGAAATATTATTCAGCCATAAGAAGAAAAGAAATCCTACCATTTACAACAACATGGATGGAGCTAGAGAGTATTATGCTCAGTGAAATAAGCCAAGCCGAAAAGACAAGTATCAAATGATTTCACTCATTGGTGGAGCATAAGAACAAAGAAAAAAAACTGAAGGAACAAAACTTCAACGGTACAGGCTTTTATTTAGAGATAAAGTGAGAGGAAAGAACTCCTGGCTCATGCTAGGAAGGGACAAGAGAGCCTGGGGTGGTGCGTGGTCTAGGGGGTTTTATAGGCAAAGAGGATTTTTCTGAGAAAATGAAAAATAGGCTTAGGGGTGTGGACTTGTACCACCTGCCCTGCCCTCAAGGTAGGCTGGGTTGTTCTCTGCTTGCTAGGGCTGTTTACAGTGAAGTCATTGGTTATACTGAGATATCCTTCTTTATTTGTGAAACACTTAAGCATTCTAGGCCAAGTTGCTCCTGGCCTTTTGACCTTTAACTGACATCACTGAAGATGTCTATATTCTTAGTCTGGTATCTTGATCCTAGAGAATTAGTGTGACCTTGACTTTGCATAATGCTTAACACAGAGTTTCAAAAGGGACTTCTTTGCCTATTGTTATATTGCTCTGACAGTAAATATCCCACCCTTTTTTTCCCAGAGGCCCTCACCCTACTCTGACTACACCCACAGTCCCTGTCTCATTGCCCCCTCTACAGATAGAGACCCTAGCTGCTGCTAGGGAAAGGAGATGATGACTGCTTTGGCTGTTTCATGTTGAAAAGAGGCACAGTAAAGAGTGTAGTTAGGTCTCCATCAGTGATCAGTTGAGAGGGCCTTGGAAGATGTGTACTTCTATTCCAGGTTTCATTTTTATTACTATTTGTAGTTTTACAGCTTCTAGGCAAGGCAAGATAGAACAGATTATGTTATTAGGTTAAGTAGCAACATCTGGAGTTGAATTTTCCATTCTGGAAGAACAGACTTGACAAGGAGATTAAAGAATGCCTGGCTGACTATTAAGATTTGAAATAGTAAAACTCAAATTGAGAATCATATCCAGGCATCTTGGGGAAACTAGAATTCTGGATCTAGTCTATGTCCCAATCACTAGTATTAGGGCTCTGTAGGTAAGGCTGCATTATTGAAACAATACTTTTCTTTAAAATCACTCTAATTTTTATTAGAAGTAATCATATTAAGAAAATAATTAACAATCGGCTTGATTATTTGCATAAGTACAGCAAGTAGAGTAATTGATTACATAGGATCTTTTATATGTGCTTTGGTGGAACTTTTGATCAGGAACTTCAGGTTGGACTTTTAAAGGCCTCGAGGCCAGAAAGCCAGGCCAGACTTGCCATCAGGTTTTGCTTGCAGTACCTGTAGATTTGGGTGAATTTCCTCTCTTCTTGAGGTCCCCAAGACATTCTGAGTTTCCTGCACCTGCCAGGAATTGACTTTCCTTACTCACCTGGTAAGGCTGCTGGGAACCCTGTAAGCAAGGTACCAGGCCAGTTCTTCCAAGGGGCTTTGTTGGCTTTGTAAAGTAAACCTTAGTTTTTCATATGAGTTCATATGAGATTATGCACATGTCACTCAGGTGTAACATTCCAGACAAAACCTTGGTAATATAACCAGTGTTTTTAATCGGTCCTCTTACAAGGGAAGCAGATTCTTATTGAACTTATGCAAATAAACATACTGCCATGAAATATAAAGAGTCACTGAGAGTTTTTAAATTCTGGAGGGATCAGGTAGAAAGAAAGATAAATATTTCAATTCTGCTTACAAAGGTATTGTCATTTACTAAACTGTTGTCAGCTTAAGAGAAAAAGCTTAAAACACTTTATCAGTAACATTTGAAACAAAAAGCCATAAAATCATGTTCCTTAGTTTACTTAATCTTGTGTAAATACCTGTTCTGCTGAAATCTAGTTCTTTACTAGTTTAGGAGTAATAAAACAGTGATCATAAATGACAAAAGACTTGTAAATGAAAGTGGCTAAAGATCTGATGAGATCTTACTATAAGACAGTTGACATAAGGAAACTTGGGTATTTCTGCCACACAAAACATTTAGTAACAAAGTTTAGCATCATTCCCTTTGATAGTGCTTTCCAAGTAATTAAGCAGGTGATTATATATCAGATAAAGAAGCCAATTTAGCCAAGTTCTTTCCCCAATGAGAAAAAAATTCCTCTGACATGTTCCAGGGGCCCTCTGGAAAATATCAGAGTTAACTAGAGGTAAAAACACTTTTTAAAATTTGATTTTGGGAAGTTGTCAGAAGAAAGTTTCTTTGGCACTTGCTTAAATAGGATTATAGGTTGCCATGAAGCAATACTTAACCTTTTAACCAGAATGACAACAAAATACCTCAAAGGCAAATACATAAGGTTACAGTTGTTAGTAAAGTTTAGCTTTTAGTCCTTTTAATATTAAGATCTAATTTTCTTAAATACTCATTGAGACTTTAAGCATGAGAAACTGTTTGATAAAACAATCTTTCAACATTAAGAGCAGACTAACAGTTTAAGAAAACTGTCTTTTTAACTGAAAACAAATTCTACTTTTGCTGTGTACCTGATATCAAGACGCATTTGCTTTAATTTTACATAGCATGACCATATCAATCCTTCCAGTTTCTACAATTTTTCTATTTAGAGTTCTTACTCTTGAAATAAACAGCTATACTTTAGAAAAAAGTTACCTTTTACTTTCAATAAAATTAATTTTCATTTCTTACACTTTATTTTACCAAAACACGCATCTTTTGTATCATGCAGAGATGTTTTCTTTATTATTTTAAGTAGTTTTAATTAGAACTTAAAACTATTAGGAACTTTAATTTTCAGTGAACACTGAGAACTAGGCTATTGTAAACCATTACACCAGCATTATTTAGATTGATCAATTTGTGAATACATTTTGATTCCTTGAACCATGTGCTTTACAACATAATCTCTCACTAAACACAAAATATCTCCATTTAACTTAGGAAAACTTTAAAGTTTTAGGTTACTACAAAAATTCTCAGGCCATTTATAGGAATACACACTGTAACACACAATTATTACGGTGTTCGCTTGCTACACTTAGTTTACTCATCCCTAACAACTATGCTAGATTACTTACAAAACCTTTACTGAACATTAGACAAAGTCAAGCCTCTAAGCATTTTATTCTTGAAAGATTTAACAGATAAAATCAACTTAAATGACTTTAATTAAACTTAGGCAGCTGATAACCATAAGGACATGTGTGTTTCAGTTCAATTTAAATTAGCATTAATGCTTACTATCTTTTATTAGAATCTTCTGGAAGTTTTAGAATGCCCAATTTTCACAAACGCTTGTCTATAAATTAATTTTTATTAATACAATCTGGTGGTAAAAAAATATTTTCCATTTATACACTTTGACACACAAACCTACAGATTGAGTTCTAATTACTACAGTTAGCAATACTTCATAAAACAACATATACAAAGACAGATAAACTGATACAAAGATTTGAGTTACTGATATCCAATTGTTTTCTTTCCTTTTAGCTTATTTGACTAAAAGTATCTC
>JAQQAC010008350.1:37020634-37090003 GCA_029783875.1 Phataginus tricuspis | reverse complement strand
ATCCAATTGTTTTCTTTCCTTTTAGCTTATTTGACTAAAAGTATCTCAGTTTGCAAGAATACACTCCAAGGGTGAGCAGTTTACAGAATTGGTTTAAGTAAATGTAATTAGGTGGCCCCAGACTAACAGGGCCAATGAAGGCTTTGAACTGATGGAGACTGTATGTCCAGGGGGCTGGAAATGAAATGCAAGTACAATTCTAGCACCAGTCATTTAAAGCCAGACTGTATTTCAGAAGATACATTTCAACCATTTCAGGGAGTGTAGTTTAAAACCTCTCAATTTTTGAAGACAATGAACCCAATAAGTAGAATAGATTTTCACCAAAAACATTTGGAAAACTAGTCTCTTATTGTAGTAGTCCACAGGACTTTTGACTATTTTCCTTCCTTGCATTAAAATATATTTAGCTGCATAACCTTGTATTTAGCTGTATAACATTGTATACTTTTCTCAGGGACCAAGCCTCTCCATTAGAGAGTTTGTATTGAGGCCAGGCTTGTATACAGAAGATAAGACACTTCTTTTTTAGGGTCTGGGGATCAAAATTGCTCTTAGTTCTTTAGAATGTCAGGCAGAGGTGTGTCTGGCTTTAAACTTGAAGAGGAAGCTCCCACCTGGAAGAAAGACAGGTGTGTGACACCTGGTCAGTCTTTTCTCTGTGTGAGGGCATCCCCTCACCTTGGAGCCTGGGTGACAGTGGTCAGTCACCTCCTCTGCAAGGCCTACTGGACTTAACCACTCTTTACCAGCATGGCCTGTACCTTACCTTGATTTCCCTCTTGCTTTCCCACTAAGCAAGAGTTGCTTCAGAGCCCTGGATCTAGAGGGAACCTCACCAGTATGCTTTTACTTTATGCCTTTTGGGAGACCTAATTTTCTCTGCACAAGCTTTAGTCATTCCTTGAGAGCCCCGTACCTGTCTGATAAGTGCAGGGACTGTGTGACCTCTCACTGCCTGAGCCTTGGTCAGAATCACAAGCGTTTTACTTCCCTAGGGCTGAAGAAAAGGAAATTCCCTAGCCCCAGGATCCCATGGCTAGAATTTAAATGGGGCCATTTACATGTACAGTTATGGAGTGGGGGGTCTATACTTAAGCACTGGTTTCTGCCACTGCCTGGAAATAGTCACCCACTATGACAAATCTGATCTGTGAGACAAGAGGTTGGGGGTGGGAGGGTTATTTGTGACTCTCGCATAGGCAGCATCCTAGCCGGAGGTTCACTCAATGCCATCGGATCAGTAGGCTGGAGCTGAGATCCAAGGACCAGTTTCTACTAGTCCGGTCTGCCCTCAGAGTCTGTACATTAGGATAGGAAAGTAGGAAATCGGCTCAGCCATTCCCCGACATTCCTGTTCATCCAGAGGCAGGGGATCAAGGAATTGCAGACACCAGGAAATCTTTCACCCGGGACTTAAGACTGGTAGCTGATGCTAATCGTCTTTTAAGTGACTAACCGGTGCCCAGACACATTTTTATGAGATGAAAAGGTACAGTATTATGACAGAAATAAGAGCGAGTGTGGATCTCCTACCTTGTGGTGGTGAGCATCAGGTGCTGTGAAATTGATGAAGTTAGAAGAGAGTTAGAAATACCTATGCCTCACTCAGAGGCCAGGGCTGCCTGAAGAAGCAGGCTGGAAGTCAGAGACAGAGACAGAGAGATGCTCCTCATAGATACCCAGTCAGGCTGCAGGGGTCTGATTCCAGACACGTGGACCTTTGAGAAGCCACTGAAGTGTAGCTGCCTCTGAAAGGGAATCCTGGCCTCCAATCAGGTGACATTTCTGGCTTCCAAGGGAGAAGGGGGATCCACTGAGGGAGATGCAGGGGAACTTGTTGCTTGAGACTTTGAGATCAGCAGCCAGGCTAGTCCCATTTAAGTGGCTGACAAGCGTCAGGTTTTGTGTGCCATAGACGGTTTCCTTCTATAAGGACAGTGAAAGAAAAGGCAGACTTGGATGCCGATACTCACCTCCAAAGTTATCCCAGACGAGCCCCCAAAGATGATGCCGGAGTTCTTGTTCACGAAGACAAAGAATGAGCTTCATAAACACTCAAGGTAGGAGAGAAAGGTACAGGCTTTTATTTAGAGATAAAGTGAGAGGAAAGAGCTCCTGGCTCATGCCAGGAGGGTACAAGAGAGCCTGGGGTGGTGTGTTGTCTAGGGGGTTTGATAGGCAAATGAGGATTTTTTGAGAATATGAAAAATAGGCTTAGGGGTGTGGACTTGTACCACCTGCCCTGCCCTCAAGGTAGGCTGGGTTGTTCTCTGCTTGCTAGGGCTGTTTACAATGAAGTCATTGGTTATACTGAGATATCCTTCTTTATTTGTGAAACACTTAAGCATTCTAAGCCAAGTTGTTCCTGACCTTTTGACCTTTAACTGACATCACTGAAGATGTCTGTATTCTTAGTCTGGTATTTGATCCTAGAGAATTAGTGTGACCTTGACTTTGCATAATGCTTAACACAGAGTTTCAAAAGGGACTTCTTTGCCCATTGTTATATTGCTCTGAATGTAAATATCCCACCCTGTTTTTTCCAGAGGCCCTCACCCTACTCTGACTACACTCATGGTCCCTGTGTCAATAACACCTCACACCAGTTAGGATGGTTAACATCAAAAAGACAAACAAGACAAATGTTGGCTAGGATGTGGAGAAAGGGGCACTCTCCTACACTGATGGTGGGAATGTAAATTAGTTCAACCATTGTGGAAAGCAGTATGAAGCTTCCTCAAAAAACTCAAAAAAGAAATACCATTTGACTCAGAAGTTCCACTCCTAGGAATTTACCCTTAGGTGCAGCAATGCAGTTTGAAAAAGACATATGCACCCCTATGTTTATCACAGCACTATTTACAATAGCCAAGAAATGGAAGCAACCTAAGTGTCCATCAGTAGATGAATGGATAAAAAAGAGGTGGTACATATAACCAATGGAATATCATTCAACTCTAAGAAGAAAACAAATCCTACCATTTGCAACAACATGGATGGAGCTAGAGGGTATTATGCTCATTGAAATAAGCCAGGCCGAGAAAGATAAGTTTTAAATGCTTTCACTTATCTGTGGAGTGTAAGAACAAAGGAAAAACTGAAGGAACAAAACAGCAGCAGACTCACAGAACTCAGAATGGACTAACAGTTACCAAAGGGAAAGGGACTGGGAAGATGGATTGGAAGGGAGGGATAAGGGGGAAAAAGGGGCATTATGATTAGCACATATAATATAGAGGGGGAAACACGGGGAAGGCAGTAGAACACAGAGAAGACAAGTAGTGATTCTATAGCATCTTACTACACTGGTGGACAGTAACTGTAATGGGCTTTGTAGTGGGGACTTGATACTAGGGGGAGTCTAGTAAACATAATGTTGCTAATGTAATTGTACACTAATAGCAAAATAAAAATGAAAAAAAAACCCTTTAATATTTCCATCTTGTGGAAGCTGGTATTAGAGAAGAAAATGAAATATAACATGAAAATTTTCTTTGCATAATTTTTCTTTTCTGAACTTTAGTGAGGAATATAAATATCACACAATGATTTCTTGTGAAAAATTTAAGAATTTATAGCATTGTTACTGACTGATTACACCATTACTGTAAATGATTTTGAAAACATTGTCATCCAATCTTGACCATTTAATTATTCTTCTATCCTAGACTCAGGCAACAACTATTCTACTCTTTTTTGTTTCTTTCTTGTCTTTTGTGGGCATTTCCTGTAACTGGATTTATAGAACAGGTGGTTAGGTGTCGTTTCGTTTACTTAGCACAATGTGTTTTGAGATTAATTCATTGAGACTGAGTGTGTCAGTGGTTTGTTCTTTTTATTTTGAATAGCGTTCCATGAAATGGATATACTACACATTGTCTAACCATAAATCAGCTGGTAGACATTTAATTTTTTCCAGTGTTTCTCTATTATGTTTACAGTTGTGGGTAAAATTGCAATATTTCAAGAATCTCTCACCTGGCCTTAGTGCATCTCCATGTCAGTAGCGGTTTCCAAGGGGTGGAGAGTAGTCCATCTCCATATAAATAGGTAATTACATGGGTAAAGGGAATATCTGCACTAGAGAGGTTGGGTGGAGCTCTCTCTTCTGCAGCCAGGTTGAGAGAGACACAGGACAACTTTTTGTAAGAAATAAACAGGTTTCTCCCACTTTATTTCTTGCTTTGACTTATTTCACTTTCAAAGGTATTTTGCCCTGAGATTTCCTCCCTCGTAGTTACATCTGGAAGTAGTCAGCAGGATCTGTGAACCCAAACCCTGTCTACATGAGTGTAGCCCTTGGGCAGGCTGCCTCTAGGGATGGTGGCGAGGCCCCAGTGGCTGTACCAGTAGAGGGTGCAGCTTCATGCAGGAGCCCCCTATCTGAAATTATCTGAATCATTTGGCTTGAGAATTATCATGATTTTATTGCTGTTGGTATTGTATGTTATTAGTCTGGTTCCAATGCTCTAGTTATCTTTCCCAGGGGCCATTGCAGAAGATGGGGAGTGAGTAGATTGTAAGGCTAGATTTCTGGAGGCATGGGCTATGGGTGAAATTGCAATATTTCCAGAATCTTCACCTGACCTTAGTATATCTCCATATCAATAGGTGTTTCCAAGGGGTGGAAAAAAGTAGTCCATCTCCATGTCAAGAGGTAATTACAAGGGTCAGCGAGGGTTCTTCTGGACTGGAGAGGTTGGGTGGAGCTCTCTTCTTTTGCAGCCAAGTCGAGAGAGATGCGGGATGATTGCTTGTAAGAAATAAATGGGTTTCTTCCACTTTATTTCTCCCTTTGACTGATTTCAGTTTCAAAGGTATTTTGCCCTGGGATTCCACCTCCTCACCGCAGACCCCCTCCCCCTCCAGAGTTACAGTTTCTCTTTATTATGAATAAAAGCACTAAAAATATTGTCATACAATTCGTTTGTTTTTGGCTGTCTTTGACAGATACCTAAGAATAGAACTACTGAATTGTATGGTAGTTTTACTTTTAGCTTTTGGAGAAACTGACAAATTTTTTTTGTAGTGGTTGTACCATTTTACATACCTATCAACAATGTATAAAGATCCCATTTTGTTAGGCAGAAGGATATATATGAGTAGGAAGAAAAGAGGGTGAAGCTCACCAAGAACTCAGAGAATGTATCAGATTAAGCCAAAGAGCCAAAAAGGACTTACATCCTTTGTAATGTAAATTCATTCCACACATGCTCTGATTCTGGGCTGACCTTGAGCCTTGCTCCAGCTAACTGCAGTTGAGATAGGGCAAAGACAAGGGACAAGCATTACAATTAATTTTCCTAAAACATGCAAAGTTAGCACAGTAAGAACAGGAAGGACTTATCTTAAGGCTAAGATTCCACTTTTGAAAGAGAACTGGGAAGTTAGATTCCTAAAATTCCTTGGTTATTAGCCAATGACTTATCTTAAGGTAAGTCAAGCCGTCTCAATTGATGTGTTCCCAATACTTGGGAGTGGCCACTATCTTAGAGAGGAACAAAACGTTTGTCCTTAATAATTACCTAGAGGTCTGGATTTAGACAATGACGTATTGTCTCTCACCAGAGATAAACATCATGAAAGCACCTGACAAGCCTACTCCCCCCTGCTCTTTACCATTATCCCATTCTTGAAACTCCTTAAAAGAGAATCCCAAATTGCCTTTATTTGAGTATGTCATTCTCTGTGTCCTACTTCAGATTAGTAGGGAGGGGCTACTGAGAGCTCTGATATGGGCTTCCAAGTTCCCATAGCCTGGATGACCTGGAAAAAACTGCAGCTATATGATCATGTTCCTTGGTAACCTGCCTGAAAATCTCTTTTCTTTGCCTTCCATAAGTTCTCAGAATATAATCTCTCTCTATCCATTGGCCTGTGGCTCTCCTAAATCCTGAGGATGTAGGGACTTAGTTCCCACGCCATGCAGATTCAAGTGGACCCTGGATGCCAGGTGACACTGTCTTTAGGAGTTGTTAAGGTATTATGCCCTATGCTTCATAGCAGTTAATGAACTTCCCTTTCCCCCTCTGTCTTTCCTTTCTCTCTGCTTTATTCAAGTAAACTTGCCTTTATCTACCTTGACTCTCACCCGTTTTTCCTTGGAGTGTATTTAAATAAAACTTTCATTCTGCTTCATTATTGTGTCTTTGACCTTCACTTTTTTATTTCAGCAGAGACAAGAACTGAGGAAAACAAACTCAACCTCTTAACCGTTTCTCTACATCCATGGCAACATGGGTTTTAAAAATTATTATAGCCATTCTCATGGGTATGAAGTAGTATCTTGTGATTTAATTTGCATTTAGTAATGACTAACAATGTTGATAATATTTTATTTTGAAATGTTACAATTAGCTAATTGTTATGGTTGATGAATAAGGAATACTGTTCATTCACAACCAACCTGATTAATTGATTAAGAAAATTATTTTAAGCCATAGAATGTAGATGAATAAAAATGAAAGTGTATATTATTAATATGTCACTTTAAAGTGCACAGGTTACTTTTTTAAAAATGTTTTAATTTCATATAAACTAGCACATCTCTATAGTTAAAAGTTGAATATTACAAACATTACAGAGAGTGTGATCTTAAATAAAAATTAAAAGGCTATGTTAGTATTGAAGATGAAAAAATATGTACGTTTTTGAGAATGATATGACGTTAAACCATTTACTGCTTTGCTGGTATCAACTTAAATAAATAAAAAGATACTATACTGAACCTTCTAACTTAGATAGACCTAAGTTAGAACTGGTGAAAATAGAAATTTGCACAATATTTTGAAGGGCAAAGTAAAGCATCAGCCTCCACTTTTTGATGCTTTCATAATTGTATGAAATTTTAATTTATAAAACATGATTTGTAGGACCATAATCCATAGCCTTTTGAAATATCTGTTCCATCTGAAAGAAATTATTTGCACCTCCAGTGGACAAAAAACCCATATGTTAAACTTTACCCCTACAAGGTAGTATAATAACAGCTCATTAAATAGAAAGTTTAGCCCATTACTGTCCTAAAAAATCCTCAATCACCTCTTTCTATATTTTCCTAAATCAAACATTAACTCAGTACCTAAATGTACTTTGCCAACAAGTAGGCACACACCTTCTTTAGCACTCAAATACTTTATTTGCCTTCCATTTCCACTCCCACACACTTGCCAAATTTTGGTAATATCTAGAATTTCTAATGTTATCAATAAATTATTTTCCTTTTTTCTCTCTCTCTTCTACTTTTTTTAAGTTTCTGTTTTTAAGGAAACCACACACTACACTAAGAATTTTACCTTCTCTTACTTCCCATATTACATTAATTTCTTCCTAGATTTACTCTTGTTTTGCTTATATAATTATTCTAAAATCCACTAAAAAGGAACTTTCATGTAAATTTCTAAGTATTTCTTTTAACTTGAAACCTTATTTTCTTTCATTGTCATATTTAAGTGACCACTTCACCAAATAAGTTATTCCAAATTTAATTTTATTTTCTGCAAAATATTTAAAACATCATTTTGCTTTTGTATTCAGCATTACTATATTTATTCCTTTGCTTTTTTGTTTTTACATGATCAGCATTTAACCTTCTGGAAACTTTTTACATTTTCTTTGTCACTGATATGTTACAACTCACTAAATTGTTTAGCTCCCTATGGGGTTGTGATCATTACTCACATCGAGAAAGTTAAAAAAAAATAAGTGTAGAAGAGGATTATTTGCAGAAAAAAATGATTGATTTCCCAAATTAAACAATGATATAAGAATTCAGATGGGAAGGCCTCAGAAAGTGCTAAACCAAATTATTTAGATAAGTAAACACACACACACACACACACACACACACGCCCTACCTGTTATCAAGTATTCCTCTCCATTTTAGATAAAAGTCCTGCCTTCTCTTAAACCAATTCATTCATTAATACATCTAGTGATAAGGAGAAGTCACAGGAAGGGTATGGGAATATGGTCTTGGCATTTCACATATTATCACACATTTTTCTCTCCATAATATCCTGGGATAATATTGGTTGGGAAGATTTGTTTCTGTTATCATTCAATGTTGACACAATAAGATTCCACAAGGACATGAAATGGTTCATAGCACAGGTTCCTAGGTAAAGGTGGAAGGTACTTTATACCTTGAAAGGATTCCAACTTAAGTCTCTAGGCTTAAAACAAATCAAATGCGCAGTCAAAGTGATTTAACAAATCTCTTTTCCCAACCATACCTATATTTAGGGCTATGTAAATCCTATGCTCTCCTCTTGCCCTGGAGAAATAACTGATGTGAATGTCACTGGGGTGAACCTGCTTTGCAGAGACAAATGAGCACAAACCAATTTAATGATGGCAGAAATACTGTTTTCATTTCACTCCTTTAAAAATATTTCAAGTTTCTTACTTGTATTTCTTTGAAATCATTAAAAATGTCATTTCTGGGTTAATGTGCCCCTGGCATCCCCTCTTCCCTCTGCAGCACCTCTTTCAAGCCCTGCAAATTCTCCCAACTCCAAGCTATGTATCTTTTAGATTTCTTCTAGTCCTTTATTGTAACTTTGATTTTTAAAAACATTCAACCGTTCCTTTCATTATCTAGATTTCAATTTTCTATTCTTCTTTCTTTTTTCTTTTTTTTTTGTTCCCAGAAGCTCCAAAGATGCCATCTGATAACTACACCTTTTAAGAGAACTGCAGTAGGAAGACCCTTGTGGTAGGACACTTATTGAACAGGATTAATATTATATATATGACTTAAAATATACACACTGAAATGCAGAATTGAAATGTTTGTTTATAAAAGGATATATTTACTCTGTTAGTGTAAAACATTTTTCAGCAAATTCAGTTATCAGCATGTGTTCAACTTGTATTATAATTTTTAAAGGGAAAGATCTGTAATAGACCAATTTAACATTATATATATAGGACCTCATTTTAAGGATAATTATACATTCCATTGGGCTGGCTCTTGCTATATAACAAAATAAAATAGCTAACATAATAGTACAAAAACAAAATAAAACTCGAGATTCTCAATTGGTTGCCGAGGCTTAATTCCATTAACATATATTATAAAACATATAAAACATCATATCAAGTTCTATTTAAGAAAACAAGTGGGGACAATCTTAAATAATTAATTTCATGAAATACAAATTAGGAGAAGTTAGGTCTTTTGGTGCAGTTAAGACAAAAGGAGAATACATAGAAAGAAACAAAAATAAATACAGAGAGTAGAATTTAAAAAAATAGCCTGCAAAGAAAAGGAAGGTGTAGCTCATCTGCTGTTAGTAAACATCTACCTTGTGTATAAACAGGTTTGACAATTTAGAAGCAGAACTGACAGCTGTATTTAAACTTCCCATGTCTTTGGTACTACAATTAAAATGCTTCTGACCGTGAGATGTAAGGACAGGATTTGTTTTCTAAAAGACTTTTGCCTCTAGTAAGGCCAATCAGAATTTCAAAGTTCTTTGGACACTTTGCCCTTTAACACTTAACAGAAATTAATAATTCGCCCTAAAGAGCCTTTACTGAGAGAAATCACAGTGTGTGATTTCTGGATGTCCAAATTTAAATATTCAGTGACAAATATGTCACCCCCAAAATACCAAACATTCTTTTAATCAAAGAGAAAAATAGAAGAAATTCTCACCATGCCTCCTACAGGGAGTCAAAAGTCCACTGGCAGATGGAGTCATAAGCCTCAACTAAGTTTTCTGAAATGTCCACCGTGAATAAAAATGACCATCAAGTCTGTAATTTCACACACCCAGAAACAATTTCAATGTATATCAAAGAAAGAAGTCACTTGGCATCTTAATACCAATTCCATGAACGTTCAGATCTACTTAGGTACATGAGGACAGATTACATAAAAAATAAGACTTCAGTAAACTAAATTTACACTGAGAAAAAGGGAGAAATTTTAAATTTATACAATGTCAGTTAGTAAAATTCTTCAGGAAGTGAACTCTGACTTTCAGTGTAGGAAAAATGTGAAAATATAGTGAAAATATAGCTATTCTCAAAATACTTGCTTTTATGTTGAAATGATAAAAATTACTAACGCGAGGTTTGGTCGTGTATGCAGCTTTTCAATTTTAATTATACAACACTTACAAAAAGATATTCCATACATACTAAGTCAGGTGCCTTCTGAGAGAAATCAGGGGTCAATTACACACCCAGTTCGGCACTGATAAACTAGAATTTAATAAATTTTTCATATATTGCTAAAAAATCAACCTACAGTTGTGCAAACATATGCATGCTAATGGTATATTTATATTGTATTTTTAGTCTCAATATGGACTGATAGATTTCATTTTTATTCGGTTTTTAAAATAAAACATCATTATCCATATGATGTTCAAATTGTACTCAATTTGGTGACTGAGAGCCTTTTGAAGCTGCCTTATGTACCGTTTTGGCATTTCATATATGTATATATGAACCATGTATACATATATACATGTATGTATATATATGTACACACACACGTGTGCATATATATGTCAACTTGTAATATTTTTTCTTTTATTTATATTATCAGTTTGTTGTACAATTGATTCATTTGTTTCTTTCTGCATTCAGTTCCAAATTTTCTTTTCCATTCTTCATTGATTTCTATTTGTTAAAAGTTATAAATTAATAGCATTATCAAAACTAGCAGCTCTCTACTCATATCTCCTGCTTCACTGTCAACCAACCCCTTAAGATAACCAGTGCTGTAACTTCTGACCTCTAATACCTGTGCTTACTTTGCCAACGAGTTCTTTAAAATAAAAGGCAATGATCTTACTATACTGATGGACAGTGACTGAAATGGGGTATGGAGGAGGGACTCGATAATATGGGTAAATGTAGTAACCACATTGGTTTACATGTGAAACTTTCATAAAAGTGAATATCAATTAAAAAAATAGTCCAGTTAGAGACTGACATAAAGCTAAAATAAATAATAATTATGAAAACAAAACAAAACAAAGGCAGTACACTTACGCACACTGTTTGGCACTCTTCTCTTTGTTAAAAAGTGTATCCCAGGTACCACTCCTTAACAGTTAATGAAGACCTTTGTCATCATTTTCCATTAATCACTGTGTCATACTAAATTGTTTGAATGTACCTTAGTTAATTTAGCTAATTTTTAATATATAAGCATTAAGACTATTTCCAGTAGTTTGGTGGTATGTATGGGGTTACAATTAATAATTGTGATTTTATTTCATGTTGTCAAAGGCATATCTTCAAGAGAGTATCCAGAAGTGAGCTTGTTGTGTCAATATTGATGCTTAATTGTCACCCATATTCCTTATTCCCTTCAGCAATATATGACGGGCTACTTGTTTTAACTTCACCAATATAACATTCTATCAGAATTTTGAATTTGTATAATTCTGATAGGTGAGACATTTTTCAAGTTAAATTGTATATTTAAACTTTGTATTAATTTTCATATTATCTATCTATTCATATCCCTTGAAAATTTTTTGAATTTTTCCCCTTCCTATTCATTTAAAAAAATTAGATATTAGTGAGATAATCCCTTTATTCATGTGGCATTTTCTTCAGTGTGTCATTTTTCTCTTGATATGATTTTGTTATTCCATCATGTAAAAGTTGAGGATGTTTTTGTAACATATTTGTGTTAATCAAATTTATATTTTATGGCACCTAGTTTCTGAGGCTTGGTTTAAAAGTTTATCTCACATTATGAAGGGATTTGCTTATTTCTAGTACTTTATAGTTTTATTTTTTATATTTATGTGTCTGTTTCCTGTGACATTGATTCCCATTTGGTATGTGGTATGGACCTAATTTTACTGTATTCCATATGGCTAACCTGTTGTGACAATGCCATTTATTAAAATATCAATCTTTGCTCTCGGATTTGAGATGCTGTTTTTGTCATATGCTAAATTTCCATATGTGCTTGGACCTACTTCTAATCTAATCTTTTAACTTCATTCCACTAACCTGACTATCCATTCATGTGCTACGTAGTACAGTTTTATTTATAGAACCTTTATAATAGCATTATTGTCCCTTTTATTTCTTCATTTTCAAGAATTTCCAGGCTTTCCTTGCTTTTTCTTACTTCACAAAACTTCAACATCAACTTGCTAGTTTCAGAAAATCAAACTTGATGATATTTTTATTAGGATTATATTAAATATGTGAATTAATTTAGAGAGAACTAGCATGAAAATAATGTCATGATTCATGACTATTTATCAGGTTCAAAACTATTTTAGTGTTTTCCAGGAGGGTTTCAAAATTTCCTGATAGGAAGTTTTGCAAATTTCTTATTAAATGTAGCACAAAGTGATCCTTTTGTTAGTTTATTTTACTTTTATTTTGCTATCATTAATGTGCAATTACATGAGCAACATTATGGTACTAGGCTCCCCCATTATCAAAGCCCCACCACATACTCCCTTACAGTCACTCTCCATCAGCATAGTAAGATACTATAGAATCACTACTGTCTTCTCTGTTATACTGCCTTCCCCATGTCCCCCGACCCCTACATTATACGTGCTAATTATATTTTACCCCTTATCCCTCACTTCCCACCAATCCTCCCCAATCCCTTTCCCTTTAATAACTGTTAGTCCATTCTTGGGTTCTGTGAGTCTGCTGCTGTTCTGTTCCTTCAGTTTTTGCTACTCTGCAGATGAGTGAAATCATTTGATACTTGTCTTTCTCCACCTCACTTATTTCACTGAGCATAATACACTCTAGCTCCATCCATGTTGTTGCAAATGGTAGGATTTGTTTTCTACGTACCACTTTTGCTTTATCCATTCATCTACTGATGGACACTAGGTTTTTTCCATTTCTTAGCTATTGTAAGTGCTGCAACAAACATAGGGGTGCATATGTCTCTTTCAAACTGTTGTTAGGTTTTTTAAATAACGCTTTTCTTCTCCATTTAATCCAATTTTCATAAGATTGGAGAATGAATAAAATTCACTTCATCTGTGGAATCTCCTCTAATACTTCTCTGTACAGGGGTCTACTCCTTTCTGGCTAACATCACCTTCATTATTTGATATGCTTTATAGCTTCAATTGTTATGTAGTTTAAAATACAAGGTTTTTCAAGTGAAATGGACACGGCCCCATGCCCATCTTCTCCACTTACAAACTACTGTTAAACTTGTGACCTAGTGTCTTCCTTATTCTACAGCTAGTTCACCTCTTAAGAAATAGGAGTGCTAGCATCTTCCTTAAAAACTTGGTAAAAAATAAATTATATAACAATGAAGGGCTTTCCAAAATATGTAGAACTTATTACTCAAAAATATTACTTTATTCCCTTTGTATTTCTATAAAACAAATAAAATACATGTTACTGACTATCCCACTACTTTACCTCTAATGAACCTTCAGCATACATAAGGATGAGGTCATTAGAGTTTAGCAAAAGTTAAAGCATATGTCTCTTTAATAACACGTTCTTCTCTTACAAGAAAGAAATCTAGTAAGTGAAGGCCTGAGTATGGTGTTTTAAGATTTTAATCATGAAGGCACACCCTTGAAGATATTGACTATGAAGACTCAGAATCTCATCAGAAACAGCTCTCAGCTCACATGTAAGATACAGAGGGCAAAAGATAAATATATTTGTCTATTCACTTCCAATGACATGTCACGGAGACAACATGCTCCTGTGATAGGACTCTCAATTTTTCCTCCTCTTAGCTATAAAAACGTGATTCCTCCTACTTGGAAAAACAACTGACTTAAAGGTAATTGCAAGAATGTAGTTATTTACAGGATGACTTTCTTCAATAACAGGAAAACTGTGTTCTGAAATTAAAGGAAAATAACTTTAAATATTGAATCTGAAAATTTGAAGTTTTAGGACCTTAAAAATATTAATAAACCTGACAAAATTTGATGATTATATGTAAAGTTATGCAATAACTAACTCAATAATTTACTTCTTCTCCCAATTCTATTTCTTATCTGAATAACATACGAAAACTAAATACATGAACAACAAATTTCCTCTTCCCTCTCAGATTTACATGATAATACAGGTAGGAAGGATTATATTAAGACTTGTTTTTTGCCTTGTTTATTTCCCACAGGCCAGAAAGAATTACCATATCAACAAAAAGAAGGAAAAACCACATGATCATCTCCAAAGATGCTTAAAAATCATTCGACAAAATCCAACATCCATTCATGAGAAAAACTCTAAAAATGGGTACAGAGGGCAAGTACCTCAACATAATAAAATCCATATATGACAAACCCACAGCAAACATTGTACTTAACAGCGAGAAGCTGAATAATTTTCCTTTAACGATCAGGAGCAAGAAAAGGATGCCCTCTCTCCCCAGTTTTATTCAACTTAGTTCTGGAGGTCCTAGCCACGGCAATCAGACAACAAAAAGAAATAAAAGACATTCAGATTGGCAAGGAAGAAGTCAAATTGTCCCTCTTTGCAGATGACATGTTATTGAACAAAAGAAACCCTAAAGAATCCACTCCAAAACTACTAGATCTAATATCTGAATTCAGTAAAGCTTACATCCTGCTTAAAGCAGTCTACAGATTCAATACAATCCCTATCAAAATACCATCAGCATTCTTCAATGAACTAGAGAAAGTAGTTCTAAAATTCATATGGGACCACAAACGACCTTGAATAGCCAAATAAATCCTGAGAAAGAAGAATAAAGCAGGGGGAATTACACTCCCTGACCTCAAGCTCTACTACAAAGCCACAATATTCAAAACAATTTGGTACCAGCACAGGAACAGACACATAGAACACTAGAACATACTAGAGAGCCCAGATATAAACCCAAGCATATATGGTAAATTAATATACAATAAAGGAGACATGGATCTACAATGGGAAAATGACAGCTTCTTCAACAGCTGGTGTTGTGCAACAGCTATGTGCAAGAGAATGAAACTGGATTATGGTCTAACCCTGTACATAAAAGTAAACTCAAAATGGATCAAAGACGTGAATGTAAGTCATGAAACCTTAAAACTCTTAGAAGAAAACAGGCAAAAATCTCTTGAATATAAATATGACCAACTTTTTCCTCAACGCATCTCCTTGGGCAAGGGAAACAAAATAAAAATGAACAAATGGGACAACATCATGCTAAAACTTCTGTACAGCAAAGGACTCTATCAGCAGAATAAAAAGGCATCCTACAGTATGGGAGAATATATTTGGAAATGACATATCTGACAAGGGGTTAACATCCAAAATATATAAAGAACTCATATACCTCAACACCCAAAATGCAAATAACCCTATTAAAAAATGGGTGGAGGATATGAACAGACACTTCTCCTCCAGAGAAGAAATTCAAATGGCCAACAGGCACCTTAAAAGATGCTCCACATCGCTAATAGGTAAATGCAAATTAAAACCACAAAGAAATATCATTTCTCAGCAGTTAGTATGGCCAACATTGAAAAGGATAGAAACAACAAATTCTGGTGAGGATGCAGAGGAAGGGGAACCCTCCTATACTGCTGGTTGGAATGTTAACTAGTTCAAGTATTATAGAAAGAAGTATGGAGGTTCCTCAAAAAATCTCAAAATAAAAATACAATTTGAACCACTTCCAGCAATTTACCCTATGAATGCCAGAACCCAGTTTGAAAAAACATATGCACCCCTATGTTTATTGCAGCACTCTTTATAATAAGAGAGAAATGGAATCAACCTAAGTGTCCATCAGTAGATGAATGGATAAAGATGAAGTGGTACATATAAACAATGGAGTATTATTCAGCCATAAGAAGAAAATAAATCCTACCATTTGTAACAACATGGATGGAGCTAGAGGGTATTATGCTCAGTGAAATAAGCCAGGGAGGGAAAGACAAGTACCAAATGATTTCACTCATCTGTAGAGCATAAGAACAAAGCAAAAACTGAAGGAACAAAACAGCAGCAGACTCACAGAACCCAAGAATGGACTAACAGTTACCAAAGGGAAAGGGACTCGGGGTTGTGTGGGAAGGGAGGTATAAGGGGAATAAGCGGTATTACCGCACATACTGTAGCGTGTCGGCACAGGGAATTCAGAATAGCGCAGAGAAGACAAGTAATGATTCTATAGCATCTTATTATGCTGATGGACAGTGGCTGTAATGAAGTATGTAGCAGGTACTTGATAATGGGGGGAATCTAGTAACCACAGTGTTGCTCATGTAACTGTATATTAATGATACCAAAAAAAAGAAATGTAGGCCATTGGTAGAAGCATTAAGGCATTTCTTCCATGAGATATGAGAAAACAAGTAAATCTTCAAACAACAGCACATCTAAAATAGTTTGAATTAATGAAATTTCTTTTTACATATTCATCAAAGAGAGTTCTAGGGAAAACCTAAGAGGTTATCATCAACATTTTGCTTGTCATCGCCTATCTTTGGATCATATCATTTAGTTTGAAAAGGTCAATTGACTATGAGTCATTCATGATTTTGTTAAAGTAGATAATTTCAATCACCTGACCTTCTCCTATACTTAGTTTCTGAAGCAGATATCCTCTCATTTGTGTTGGTTTGTGTGATTCTAATTATTCAAGAGTAAATTGACCATGAATAGGTAAGCTAACTTCACATGTATCTCATTGTGGTTTTAATTTGCATTTCCCTCATGATTAGTGATGTGGAGCATCATTTCATGTGTCTGTTGGCCATCTGAATTTCTTATTTGGAGAACTGTCTCTTCATATCTTCTGCCCATTTTCTGATCGGGTTATTTGCTTTTTGGGTGTTGAGGCGTGTAAGTTCTTCATGTATTTTGGATGTTAACCCTTTGTCGGATATGTGACTTACAAGTATATTCTTCCTTACAGTAGAATGCCTTTTTGTTCTGTTGATGGTGTCCTTTGCCATACATAAACTTTTTTAGTTTGATGTAGGCTCATGAGTTTATTTTTGCTTTTGTTTCCCTTGCTCGAGGGGATGCATTCAGGAAGAAGTTGAACATGCTTATATTCAGGATATTTTTCCCAATGTTGTCTTCTAAGAGTTTTATGGTTTCTGATCATGGGCCCTGTTAGCCTAGAGCCATCTAAACCTTAACCCAGTTATATAAACTGCTCGCCCTTAAACTGCGATACATTTAGTGAAATAAGCTAATAGGAAAGAAAGCAATTGGATATCAGTAAATCAAATCTTTATATCAGTTTGTCTGTGTATATGTTCTTTTATGAAGTGTTCCTACCTGTAATCATTATGTCTCAGTCTGTATGTTTGTTTGTCTAAGTGTGTAAATGAAAAAAAATTTTTTTTTTACCTCCGGATGGTATTAATATAAATTAATTTAAAAACAAGCGCTTGTAAAAATTGAGCATTATAAAACTTCCAAGAAATTCTTATAAAAGATATTAAGCATTAATGCTAATTTAAGTTTATCTGAAACGGACATGACCTTATATTTACAGTTGCCTGAGTTTACCTAAGTCATTTAAGTTGATGTTATCTGTTAAATCTTTCAAGAAGATGCTTAAAGAAATGGTCGACTTTGTCTGATGTTTAGTAGAAGTTTTTGTGAGTAATCTAGCATAATTGCTAAAGAGTGTGTAAACAAGTTAACAAATATGTTAATAATAATAATAGTATATTAATGTATAACTATGTATATCTCCAAACAGCCTGAGAATTTTTGTAGTAACCGAAATTCTTAGGAGTTTTGCTACGTTATATGAAGATGTTTTGTGCTCAGTAAAAAATTGTGCTGTAAGGCACATTTCCAGTAATGATAAAAAGTGTTCACAAATGTATCAATCTGAAGAATGCTAGTGTTACAGTTTACAGTAGCCTATTTTTCAATGTTCATTGAAAGTTAAAGTACCTAATGTTTTAAGTACTAATTAAAACTGCTTAATGTAATAAAGAAGACATCTTTGCTTGCTAAAAAAGATGTGTGTTTTATAAGAGAAAGTATAAGAAATAGGAATTCATTTTGTTGAAAGTAGTAACTGTTCTAAAGTGCAGCTGTTTATCTGAAGAAGGGGAGCACTGAATGTAAAAAGAAAATTATAAAAACTATAGAAGGGTTGATATAGTCATGTTATATGAAATTAAAGCAAATGAGTCTCAGTATCAAGTACACAGCAAAACTAAAAGTTTTTGTTAAAGGAACAGAAGTTTATTAGTCTGCCTTTAATATTGTAAGATTGCAAAAAGTTTTCTAATTGTTTTCTGAGTGTTTAAGAAAATGAACTCTTCATATTAAAAGGACTGTAACCTAAGTGTTAACAACTGAGTAACCTGTATTTGCCTTTAAACCTTTTTACTGTCATTCTAGTTAAATAATAAGTATTAATAACCTATAATTCTGTTTAGGCAAGTGCCTTAAAAGCTTTCTTTTGACAACTTTCCAAAATCAAATTCAAAAAAGTACTTTACCTGTAAGTAACTCTGATATTTTCCAGAGGGCCCCTGAAAAACAGCAGAGAAATTTTCTCTTCATTAGAGAAAGTATTTGGCTAATTTGGCTTATTTATCTGATATATAATTGCCTGGAAAGCACTGTCTAAAAGAATGATGCCAAACTTTGTTACTGAATACTTTATATTACAAAAATATCCAAATTTCCTTATGTCAACTGTCTTACAGTTAAGCTCTCATCAGATCTTTAGCCACCCTCATTTACAAGTCTTTTGTCACTTATAGTCACTGTTTTGTTATTCCTAAACTAGTAAAGAACTAGATTTCATCAGAACAGGTATTCCTTACAATCCCCAAGGACAAGGTATTGTGGAAAGAACACACAGTACCCTGAAGCATCAGCTTCAGAAAATAAAAAAGGGGGTTATACCCAGAAACTCCCGCGAACTATTTAAACCATGCACTTTTTATTTAAAATTTTCTCACTGTAGATGCACAGAGCAGGTCTGCAGCGGATAGATTTTGGCATCCAAAAACAAAAGATTCATATGCTAGAGATCCAGTACTAATCTGGGGACGAGGGCATGTTTGTGTTTTTCCACAGGATGCAGAAGTAGCCAGGTGGCTCCCCGAAAGATTGGTCCGCCATGCTGAAGTTCATTCTCCTCTGCATTCTGCTGACCGCCGCGGGAACCGACCACACACACTGGGCACTTGTGCCAGACCCTCCGATCCTCTACCCAGCGGATTGGGACAGCACGGAGGTCATTGTCCAGGTCAATGTAACCAGGGTTCTGGGCTATCCTTCCACCTCCAGGAATTTGCCTGCCCTGAGCCCTTAATAAGAATTATTCAGCCAAAGGAATATGAACGCCCGTGTACTTCCGTGCTGGGCCTTCTGACAATTGTATCAATGTTATGGACAACAAAGGTAACAGAGTGCTCATGCCCGCTGTGAATATGTCCTATTCTGGGATGACTAACAATTCCAAGAGTAAATCCAAATGTGACTATGACTATGGACATCCTTTTCCTCCTCAGCAAGTGCCTTATTGTGGCACAGAGAATAGGAGGGTTAATGCAACAATCTTATGGACCCGTTGTGTAGAAAGAACCCCAAAACGGTGTAATGTGTCAACAGGGCACTATTGGGACTGGTCTACCGTAGCAACAACTGTTCACATCATCAGCTGACGGCTGGAATCTGGTGGTCTAGTAATGGGCATCCTCAAATTTATATTTGGAAGCTGGCAGCTGTGTCAAGACGAAGGGTGAACTTTAATGATCAAAATGAGTAGGGTTTTAATGATAATGCAAAAGATTTTACAGTGCTTGCTTGTGTCAATCCCTCTTATCTTCTATTAAACGGTGATGTCTATGTAAATGTGGGGAATAATTCAAAATTCAATGTTAGCTGTAATAATTGTAACTTCCTGTGTAGCTTCTTTATCAGAAATTCAGAATGCAGATTTTGTAGATAATTAAGCTCCATGGTTCCCACCTGGGTCTCTACCAAAAGAGCTCTTGAGCTCCTTCATTGTCTGCACTCTAATGCTCTTTCTTCTACTTATATTGGTCCCTACAGCACTACGTTTGGTAGAAAAGATGCTGAAGCAAATCTATGGAAGCCTCCACAAGCAAAAACTTATCATTCAACCCCCCCCCAGCCAATTTTGACTTAGGAGGCTGGATAGCCAGTGACGGGTAAGGAAAGAAGGGGAGTGGACCAACCTAAGACAGGGAATGGGTCATGCTACCCTCAGCCCAATGACGGGTAAAGCCATTCCCATTCTTGACCAACCTAAGACAGGCACAGTCATCCCATGCATTCAAGCATTTTAAAAAATAAAAAAAGAGGGATATGTGGAGAGCGGTTGGGACAGAAGGAGCAAGAGCACAGGATACGACTAATTGTTTTTATGCCTAGTCTCCATCTAGGGCCTGAACCGGGCCTGACTCTGAAAGAAACCTTGGGGGGTTTCCTGAATTCCTGGAGCAAGTATCTCAGGAATGCAGGGAGGTCTTATTTCAAAGCCAGCCACCTGGACCAGATACCCCCATGCATATGTGACCTAAGTATTGGATTGATGTCCTATTGTATTGATCTGTGGGCGGTGCTTAAGTGATTGAATTTGGGGTGATTGATAAGGGTATGTGAATCTAGTCTGTGGACAAGGCATATTAATATAAGCCATGCCAGAATAAAGCCTTTTTGCATTCTGCACCAGACAGCTTGCCCTCCTGTTGTCTTGTATATACAGCCCGACGCCCCCACTCAGGAACTGTTCGACTCCTGCCGGCAGGCCCCGGCATGATACTTCAAGACAAGCCACTGCATTTGGTCTTCGGAAGGCTATTTTATCAAGAAAATTATTGGTCCCAGAAATTGATGATGTCATCCGGAAAGTATCCAAGTTGGCAATTTCTGCACAAACTGAACCTGTCAGAGTCCAGTGCAGACAGGTTTTTCTGAAATACATTCTTGAGTATCCCCTGGATGACAAATTGGAATTCATGCTTGCTCAGTTGAATAATGAACACGAGACTGGAAGAGAGTCTGCCTTGGAAATGATCACCTATGTCTTCGACACATTCCCTCAGGGACTGCTCCTTGAGGACTGCGGAATGTTTTTCCTTCCTCTTTGTCTAATGATGGTGAATGATGACTGCCATGTACAAAAAGATGGCATCCATGACAATCAAGTAAAATTTTACTGATTACTCAGTAAAATCAACCTTGAGAAAAAGATTGGCTCTTTAATATGGTGACCACCTGTTTTGGAGCAAAAAAGAGCTTAAATAGACAACTAGCTGCCCGAATCTGTGGCTTCTTTGTGTAAAGTGAAGGTGTCTCCTTTGAGAGAAGACTTGGAACTATTCTTCCTGTGATCGAAAAAGAAATTGATCCTGAAAACTAAAGATATCATGGAAGAGGCTGAAGAAAAAGCTGCAGATCGCCTTCTGTTTAGTTTTCTTATAGTGATAAGTAAACTCATCAAGGAATGTAATATTATTCGGCTTACCAAGCCGTCTAAGACTTTGAGTAAAATCTGAAGTCATGTGCACGCTTACCTGAGACATAAACATAACTGGGTGTGTCTGACTACAGCCCAGAGTTTTGGATTGCTCATTGCCTCTTGCCAACCAGAGGATCTTATTAGAAAACGGAATACCAAAACAACTAAAAAGAAATTCTCAGGACCTGTAGCAGTCAGGTTCCTAACAAGTGACCTTGACCAAACGATGAAAAGTGTATCTCTAGCCTCTTGCCATCAATTGCATTCCACATTCTTAGATCAGTCTTCAGGAGAGCAGGTTGTGAAGAATTTGTTATTTGTAGCAAAAGTCTTATATTTACTGGAATCTGATTCTGAGGATAAGCAAAATGAGACAAAAGAAGAAATGGAAGAACAAGCTTTAAGAGATGGTATGGCCAGAGAGGAGGTAGAACTAGAGGCCGGTGCAGATGAGAAGGTGGACTCTGACAGTGAAGAGGTGGATGAACACAGCGAGCCAGCCACGCTGCTATGGTTGATCCAGAAGTTGTCCCGGTCTGCAAAAATGGAAGCTGGTTATTCACCTAGAAACCCCTTGAAGAGAACATGCATCTTTGTTTCTTGGAGCTATATCAATGAATTTTGGAGTAGACAAGGTGAAGCCCTATCTCCCAGTCCTTTGTTTCGAGCTCCTTTGTTTCGAGAACTAAAAGCACCTATTTGTTTCGAGAACTAAACAGCACCTATTTGTTTCAAGAACTAAACAGCACCTATTCAGACCAAGATCCTTTGCTGAAGAATCTATCCCAGGAAATCATAGAATTATTCAAAAAGCTAGTTGGATTCGAGAGCTTCTCATTAGCCTTTGCCTCTGTACAGAAACAGGCTAATGAGAAAAGGGCACTCCGGAAAAAAAAAGGAAGGCTTTAGAGTTTGTAACGAATCCTGATATTGCTGCCAAGAAAAAGCGGAAGAAACACAGAAATAAAAGTTGAGCAAAGAAGAGAAAGATAGAATTTCTGCGTCCAGGCTATAAGGCCAAGCGACGAAAGAGCCACAGCCTAAAAGATTTAGCAATGGTAAAGTGCTCCCTGTGCTGATACAGTGTCTCAACTTACCTCCAAGTATGAACTTCCTAGTGTACCTGCTAGTCTGATGGTTTTATTATTTAAATTAATAAAATAGCAGCTTTTATTGTTTAAATAAAACTTTCGCACAGAGTGTATATTATACAGTTTAATCATGCTTGTATTTTTTAATTAAAACATTCCATATTAAAAAAAAACCTCACACCACCCAAGCACCAAAGTTCCCATATATCCAACACCTCTCCATCCACTTCTCCCTCATCCCTATTAATCATATGTGAAATCCTTACACCTTTGATGTGAATAGATGCCATGTTTTATCATCAGTTCATTTCTAGTATCAGCTTTTTTATTTTGGGTTCTTTTGAGAGTAGACCTGGAGGCAAACACTCATAGGACGCTACTTTGTTAGGAAGTACAGTCCCAAAGAAACCAGACTGGGAAGTGTAAGTAAGGCAAGGAATGTCAGAGAGAAAATAAAAACAAGTTTTTTTTTTTTTTTTACCAGGGTGATTACCACTAACTTTGTGTCAATTAAAACCATTTTATTCTGAGAAGGAATGTATGTTGCTTTGTTTACCAATAATCTAGCCCTAGAGTGGAAAGAGAAATATATATCTTTTAGCTTCTATTTCTCATTGGCTAGAACTTTGTTCTGCGTCTCTTCAGTGTGGGGCATGTGGTGAGAGGCATGTGCCCTGGATTTACATGCCTGAGGGTCACAGGGAAAAGCTGAGGGACATGAGAAGGATACATGGCATGGACATGAGGTAAAGTGACATTGTGTTGTGTGGCTGCTTGGGATGCAGCTTGGTTGAGTCAAAACAGATTGTTGCTGTGATTAATAGCCGTAAAGCAAGCTGGCAAGAGCCCCAGACATACTTAAATGACATGTTCATGAAATAGTGCAATTGAAACAGCTGAAACAAATTACACCAATATCAAAACCCAAATCAAACAAAGCTGCAGTTCTCTACCCCTTGATTCTTACCTCTCAAGAGAAAAGCTTTCATTCTTAGCTTTTCCTTTTGGTCTTTACCAAAATATTTTTAAGTTAGATAGTTACTGGTGTGTAAGCAATCATTTAAAAATAGCATCCTTCCACTATTCTTCCTTTTTTCCCCTTTTGCTTTTGAAAAATTAATTTTAGGCAATAACCATTGATCTTCTTCTGAAGCTGACAGGTCACGTGCATTACACTCACATCCAGCATTTACATACACACACGTGCACAAAATGCACTCATACTCTAATAAACATATGCACACCCAAGCGCACACACACACACACAATCTGTAGTACTTTATAAATAGGATTGCATTATAATTGTTTGGTTTAATTAATATTATAAAAATCTAAATGTTGGTCACAGCTGGCCCACAGTCTAGCATATTTTTTGTTGCTGTTCCTTTGGTCTAGCTTTGATAATTGAATAATTTACTTACTTGCAGAGTTTCTAATGCTTTTACTAAAATTCAGCATCAAAAATTAAAATATTTTACAATCTGCAGCAGAGCAAAGGAGGATCAGATATTCCTCTTCCTTTGCATACTTAACAATTAAGAAAACACAGGAATTTTAAAGGATTCAGTTTTGTTCAGCTTTATATGATTCACAATGTTTTCGATACAATATTTTGATGTGACTAGAAAGAGATTTACAAAAAGTTTTATTTTTTCTTCCTTAAATTTAGTTTTAGAAGACAAAAAAAATTAGTGTAACCTTCTATTAAAGTTGTGTTGAATTTTTAGGCTATACATCTTGCAAATATTTTAAAAGCAATATCAGTTCCTGGCTTCAGATTGTTGTGTATATGAATTATTAGAAGTATTATATATGTAAAATAATTAAATGTTCCACTGCTAATACTATAATTATAAACGTGGGACATTTTTACAACAAAAGCTCCTTTTAGAGAAGAAGTAAAGCATAATAAAGAGCTTCTTGTCTAAATCTGAACAAATATGTTCAGTAATGGAAAAAATGAGAAGTATGAAATGCTGTAACCGGTTTAACTGACATTAAGGAGATTAACACTGGTTCTGTAGGAAAGTGAAATAGCCAATTCTACGTTTCAACATGATTGTTCTGAAGGAATTTAATAAGAAACAACTTAAACTTCTTGATGTGCTTGATAATCAGTCTTTTAATTTCAAATGGGTCACCTAACAATTTACTCCCATATATTCTGTATTACCTGAAATTCTAAATAGATTTATTTCACATTTCTAGCTTACTTTATTCTGATTCCTAATGTTTTCTTAAGTGATAAATACATTCTCAGTTAAACATGTTTAACATTGATTCCGTCGTATAGACTAGTTTTATGTGAGGTTTTCAGTAGTGGTTTTATATATATAGTCTAATGATTTATTATATTGCAATGATGTTGGAAACAATAATAATGGATCTAAAGGTCTACGGCCTTTTAAAGAATATATGAAAACCTTTTGGATGGATAATTAATGCAAAGTATGTACAAAGACAGATGGTGTAAGATCTCTGACAGTAGACCATGCTAGTATTTCAGAGCAGTTTGTTATAGAAAAAGGTCACTCAATATTAGAGACATCGTGTAAGAGAAAATGTAGCTCACAAGACTGAGGAAATAAAACTGGAGTCTGTGGTAGGAACTGTATGAGTATTAACTGCATCATGATTGCAGATATAAACAAATGTATTAAAAACTCCTTAAAGTACATAAAGGAGTAAAGATGTTCTATCTTTGATACAATTACTACTTTATTTTAAAGTATTTTTGCTTCCAATTAATACAATACGCAGCTAAAGATTAAAAAAAATACTCTGGCCCATTTCTGCCTCTCCTTTTCCAACTTCACCACAACTTCACCACATTTTCTCCATGCCTGTAAACACTATATATACTGTTGATTCCCACATATATGGTTTTCAGCTCCATTATCTCCATGCATCTCCAAAATTCCATGGATAAATTCCTTTGAATTCTCAATTTGAAAATCTAAAACATCTTAATGTTAACGTGGACACAACACAGAATCATCCTGCCAAACTATCTTTGTCTTCTCAATTTCTCCTGGTTGTATTTATGGTATCTACCCTACATTAAAATAACATGTTCCTGGTTCTTTCCTTTCTCAAACCCTCATCATCAAGTTCTTCAGTCTTTAAAATGTGTACCTAAATTCCTCTACATATTCCATCTCTACTACAACCATCCACATTACCATTTTCTGTTCCCTAGACTACCATAATAGACACTTACTGTCTTCTCTGCTTTGACCCTGGCCCTTACAATTTTCCACATAGCCAGTTATTACAAGCTTTTCCAAATATACCCATTTATGTAATTTTCCTGCTTAAATTGTTTCAATGGTTTCCTAAAGCAGTAAAATCGAAACCCCAACTCTTTAAGTTGAGCTACAAAATCTACATTATAAGCAATAGAAGAATCTCCCTTAAATACTTTTCCACATTCTCACTATTTTCCACTGAAACTGGATTTCTAAAATGCTCTATATTTTTCCTACCTTAGGACCTTCGAAATACTTGGCTGCTTTTTCTGATATACGCTTCCCTTAAGTCCTCCTGTCACTATCATCATTTTATTGTCTCATCCTTAATGTCCCCAGCAGACTGGTGTTCCCTTACCCAATAACATATTATCATATTATCACATCATTTTGTTTCTCTATACAATATTCACTTTCTTATGTATATTTTCATTTCTTTTGCTTTCTCAAAAATTAATTTCTGTCATCTGGTACAAAAATGAAACACTAAAAATAAAATATGGGACCCAGAATATATGCAGTGAAAAAAAGGGGAACCCTGGAGTTATAATGAATGGAAGAGACAAAATATTAATGGAGAAACCTAGGTTTCAGACATATATTCAATGGTAAATTCATTTGGACGTTTTATAGCTAATTACTGATTTTTTTCCCACCAGCCCCAATATGTCTCATATCAGTTGGTGGCTAGTTTATCCTTGTAGTTACTCGTGTAAACTTCCCTATAGATAATCTTTGACACCTTTCTTTCATAAGCTATATCTAGTCTGCCTGAAGTATCTTGGTTACACTTTTCCAATATATCAAACATTTGATCACTTTCAACACATTTATTAATATACCTCAAATAAATTACTATTCCATAATGCCACCTGCAGTAGCCCCCATGGGATCCTAATAAAAGTAAGTGATGCTGTATTTTTCTTGTGCCGAAAAAAAATGTATGGACTTCCTGTCTCTCGCAGAAAAGAATGAATTCCCATTAAAATGGATAGCAGGGGTGAGAGGGTCTGGCTTCCCACTAATATCTGGTGTCATTTTCCACTTGTTCTCTCTGATCTTTTTGCAAAGTCCTCACTGATCTTTTAAGCCTCTAGATTTCTCACCGCATGGTTCTCTGCCTGAAATGCACTCTCCCCGGGAGTCACCTGGCTCCTTCACTCGCCACCTGCAAGTCTTTTCTCAAATGTTAACTTCTCAGTAGGAGACACCTAACCATTATGTTTCAAACTACTTTCTCTCTTTCTTCACACTTTCCCTCCCTTCCATTTTGTTTTTATAGCTCTATTCATCATCGGATGTACTACAGACATTGTTTATCCGCATTTTCTCTTTCTCTATTCTAAATGTATAGATTATATGAGGGTAGGGAATTTTTGACTGTTTTGTGCAATTTTTTATCCATGTACTTAGTAGAAAGGATGGAAATACTAGATGTTAAATAAATAACTACATAAATAATTAATGGATGAATCTAACACACAATAAGAAAACCTCGACAAAAAAAAACTTCATGAAAAACTGAAAGGATATAGGCATTCCTTGTTTTATTGTGATTCACATTATCATGCTTTGCAGATAATTGCACTTTTTACTGCTAAGTTGAACGTTGGCAGAAACCCTACCTTTGAGCCAGGCTAGGAACAATTTTCTAATAGCATTTGCTTACTTCATATCTCTGTCACATCTTCATAATCCTCACAATATTTCAAACTTTTTCATTATTACTATATTTGTTATGGTGATCTGTGATCTGAGTTCCAAAGAAGGATGTATTGGTGGTGCTTCCCTATCAGATTGAAATTCTAATTATAATATATCTTGTGGTGGGTAGCCTCTAAGATGAATTTCAATGATTTGCACTTCCTGATCTCAACAGTCTTTGTATTCCTCTTCCTTTAAGAGTTTCCTGAACTAATCAACTTGTATGTCATAAATAGCATAGGGTAGACATTATTTGATGCCAATTTATATATTAGGTAATAAAAAGGTTTTTGTCTTGGCTGTATTCTCACTCCTTGTCAGATTGCCCTCCCTGGGAATTGGAATCCAGCTGGAATATCACGAGGCAGCCCTGTGGCTTTTCCCCGGGTGGGGAGAAACCAAGGCTAGTCAAGTTTGGACACAGATCTTCTCCCCAGGTGACACTGTAGTCCAGTCAATAGCCAGAGTACAACCTCACAGGGGACCTGATGAGGCACTTGATGAGGTCATATTTGGATGGTTGACCCCAAGAAAATGTGAGAATATATGTATTTGTTGTTATTAAATTCTAAGTTTGGGTATGCTTCGTAATTAAGGGATAACTAAAAATCATAGTAATTAGGGAATGATATATTGCAAAGGAGATATATAACTGTTAAAAGAATAGAAACTGCAGAAACAACTATGCATACATTAAATATTGATATGAGAGATGTGGAAATACAGGTTTTTTTAAAAAAAGAATACCACTATTATGACGTGTGTAATTAAATTTGAAATGTGAGCTTTTTCTTCTAAAATTACAGAAGTGAAATGGAAAAACACTAACCAATCTAGAGTGCCACTTGTTTCCTTAGACTGGATATATTCAAGGTTTATTCCTAGCCTGTGGATGTTCAGATTATTATTGCAAAATTCTAGAATATAAAATGCTATAGGAAATTGACACTGACAGAAGGATTTGAATGAATTATCAAGTGCACTCAGCCAAAATTCTAATATACCAAAAGCAATTGCATTTCTGTTCCTTTGTCATTTAAACTCATTTGTCTTAAATAGATGGGAAAATAAATGGAAAAAAAAAGGTCAGGAAATAATTTTCCTCATTCATCAGAATATTCCCATTATTTTGATGGAATAAAGACTTCATAAATCATCCAATATTAATGTTAACAGTAGTTTGAAGAGCCAATAATAAACAGGACATAAACACAATAAAATAATCTAATTATTACCATCTTAATAAGTGTATATATGTATCCATGTGACTGAATTATCATCAAAAGTTACTGGAGGATGCATTGGGAACTAATAAGACATTTTACATAGACGATTACCTGAATGACAGAGGTTAAGTGCCTTGTCAAAAGTCATACACTAATTAGTTAAAAAAAAAACCTGTCTTATCTCCATCAAGAAGATTAATTCTTTTTTATCAATATACAAATACTTCTTGGATAATTGACAGTTAAATATTATCAGTCATTGTTTTTGGTCACTACCTTATTTATTAATGTTAATAAAATATGTACTTGAAACAATTTTTTTTTCTGTATGTGATCTAATTTTTAGGCTCTGTGCTTTCATAAAATAGGATATAAGCATCAAGATGATCTCTAACAGTAGTTTCTTCATTTTCATCTCTAAATTTCTGGGCCATGAAAGGAAGAGATTAAGGTATACCTTTGTCAGACCATAAAGAAAAAGGCTCAAAGCATCTGACCACACAGAGTTTTATAAATTGGTATCCATTAAGGATGATGAAAATCTATTAATTGATAAATCTGAACGCACTGTAAAAATTTTAATAGAAACTCAAGGTTCCCATCAGACATTGATAATACATAGTTTTAGGAATTATTTCGGCAAATTGTTAGACTTAATTGTATGATGGAGATACCAATATGCATGTAATGATATTAGCAATATATTTTGTAATTAAACATAAATTTAAATTCTATAATTCCTTAAGATAAACTAATAATTTAGGATCACACATACATTATGCATTTAATCCTCATCTTTTGCACACACATTTCTAAGTGTTATTAATATTCAGTCATCTTACAGAATAACAACATGCAAATAACTTTATGTCTAAAGGACCTAGGAAGGAATATTCTAAAGATGACATTCATCCTTAGTGTTTTCTAGTATTCCAATTAAACAAAACTAAGTATTAATACATATAAAAATTTTTTATCTTGGATGTCAATTTTTCAACATAGAATTTAGGAAAATATATTTTTTTCCTTACTTTCTTTTTTTAAATGAATAAGAAGTGAGAGCCTAATTTTTAAAGAACTGTAGCTAAGTATGGGTAATATTCCCAAATGTAGAAAGCATGTGTAATATTCCCAATGATGAAAAGAAATCATTAGCAAAGTGGGTTACTCCAGAATATCTGGAGCTCTACCAGTCATGGACGTATGACCTAAGGGGCATCATCCACCCAGCTGTTCCGAGCCAACTAGCCTTGTTTGATCTCTCTTATATATTGGCTATCACACACAATTCTTGAACTAAGAGATCTGCTGCTGAAAAAAGAAAAAGACCACTAAACTCTCTCACTGGCTTCAGAGTTAATCTCCATACTTTTTTTGATGGGCTACTATACTTCCTGCAGAATCTGCAGTGGCCAAATTTTACATTTTCTAGACCTAATTTTTCATATTTTTTCCCCATTTCTTTGACCATGCTTTTTGCAGTATTTCATGCATGTCTAATAAATATGAGGGTTTTGTTTTCCTTCTGTGAATGCTACATTTCTTTCTTGAGTCATAAATAAATAAGATACTACAAGAGTTACAAAAAAACAAACTTTGGGGTAGTTTAATTTCCATTTTTTTCTTTTGCTGTTATTTTTCTATACTTACAAATAAGTGGCAAAACAGGAGTAGAGATGTAACAAGTAATTTAGAAGAAAATATTCTCTCATAAATACAAGCATATTTAGACACAAAAAACCAGATAACATAATCTACTTAACCTACAACGGGTATACTTAAAATTTCTTATTGTTTTTGTTTAGCCATTCATACTGCAGCAGATATGATACTTCTGCGTCTGTCTGATATATAAAATATATGTGTGTATTGTCTGTCTTTTGGTTCAATATGGGAATGTAGCTGTCTTTCACAGGCGAGTAAACAAATTTCCTTAGATTTTTGTCTAACCAATGAATCACACATCAGTAGGTTACATTTTTTCTTTTTGTTCAACATTTTTTAATTGTGTGTGGGTAGAACAAAATAAAATAGAGATCTGAACCATTTTCTGTGGTTTGACATGATCATTTCCTGTGATTTTAATTTGATCCATTATATTATACAAACAAGAAAATTTAGGGCTTGGATATTGTCTAGCCCATCCTCACCTAGTATCAGTGATGATGCCACATACGAAAAAGAGAGAGTATGAAGGACAAAATCATTTATCCTTGCCTTAGAACAGTGTAAGTATGTCAGATGTTAAAGAACAGTAATACCTTATATTGTCATTATTATTTAAGAGGTTTAAGTTAACGTTCTTTAGGGCACATGAATAATACTAAAATGATAACAAAAACTTTCCCATTTAAGAGAAAAAGCTGATTAAAAACACAAGTTACATGATTGAATGGGAGATGATACAATATTAAAATTAAATAAGTATGAAAGCAATGTGCTTAGTTCTGTACATACCTTGAGAATTTACATACCAGATATAAGAACACAAACTCTAGTTTATATTCCTCACTTTCATTATTAAAACCAGCATTTGTAGTTCAAATACATTTAAAAGTTATTTTCCAATATCAACTCAATTATCCTTCACTTGTATACTTTCAGCAACATTTCCCAAAATTATTTTACTTATACTAGCTTTATGTTTAAGAATGTGAATAAAATAAAATTATATTCCAATGTTCTATCTCTTTCAAGATTAAATTTGCTTGTGAGATCTGCAGCAAATTAATCTTTCGAAAATTAGCTTAAATTTAAATCAAAATAGAAGTTTGAAAATGGCACAAATATGTCACATGTCAAACAATTCCATGTATCACATATATATTCGTGTATTTGAAATATATGTGTGTGTACATTAGTTATGAATAGAGACAATACTCAAGCACTTTAAATGAATAGTAAAATTATCAGGTAAATAACATTGTATTTGAAATTTAAAGCAAGCACTGAACATTTTAAAAATAATATATAAAGATTTTTAACCCTGTACATACCTAATGCTTAAACACAAATTTTACCATCAGAGTTAGTTTAAACTTCAAATTTTGACAATTATGAGTAAGGCTTCTATAAATATTCAAGTACAGGTTTTTGTATGGACATAAGTTTTTAACTCCTGTGAATAAATACCGAGAGCAATTGCTGAATTGTACTGCAAGAGTATGCTTAGTTTTGTAAGATACCATCAAACTATCTTTCAAAGTGGGTGTAACATTTTGCATTCCCACCAGGAGTGAGAGTTCCTGTTCCTCCACATCTTTTTGGTGTTACATTTGGTGATGTCTGTGTTCTGGATTTTGGCCATTCTAATGTGCATAGTGGAATCTCATTGTCATTTTAATTTTCATGTCCCTGATGACATGGGAAGCATGTTTCATAGCTAATGTGCTATCTGTATATATTCTGTGGTGAAGTGTTTGTTAAGACTTTAGTCCATTTTTATAAATAAGGTTGCTTGTTATCTTCTTGCTGAATTAAGAATTCTATATATTTTGGCCCATTATCAAATGTGTCCTTTGCAAGTATTTTCTACTCATCTGTAGTTTCTTATTCTCCTGGCATTGTCTTACATAGAGTATGCATTTTTGGTTTTAATGAAGTCCAGCTTATCTATTATTTCTTTCATGGATTGTACCTTTAGTGTTTTATGTAAAAAGTCATTGTTATCTTTAGTCTTGTAGAATTTCTTCTATGTTGATATGTTGTCTTCTAGGAGTTTTGTAGTTTTTCATTCTACATTTAAGTCTGTGATCCATTTTGAATGAGTTTTATGAAGTGTGTAAGGTCTGTATCTAGATGAAGTTTTTTGCATGTGTATATTCAGTGGTTCAAGAACACTTTAAAAAATATCCGTGCAAGAATCACACTACATATATGACAGTAGTAGTATCTGTTGTTTGGAAGGATGCGAACTAAAGTAAAGAATTAGAAATTTTGGGTTATATTCTTTCCTTCTGCAACTTAGTAGCTTAGCTATATGGCATCTTTGTACCCTAATTTTTTATCTGTACTTTGATAATAAAAATAAATATTGCATGATGATTATCTGGTGATTCAATGAGATTATATATATGAAACTGCTTTATAAACTCTTGGATGCTCTACAAGTTCTCAATATTTTTTGCAACTATTGAAGACCACAAAGAATTTTATCTGGTTTCACATACACTATGGTCCTCAGGCAATCCTCTAGCTTTGATAAGTACTCCTTTTCAATCTTTTTTGCTGAATCTCATCCTCATCCTAAATTTTAATTATTGGGAGTGCTTTGGAGCACTGTGTTTACTTGTGGTGTTTTTACCTGTCTACCTACCACCTTGATGAGTGCAACTAGCTTTACTGTTTTAAATACCATGTATATGCTTCCAAATGTCCAAATCTTTCTCTCAAGTCCAAATACAAAACTTGTGGAACCACTTGTAAGAATTATAATGTGGTTATTTACAATGTTATAATTCATATACACTTCCAATTCTAAATAGTGTTATTGATTTTAATACCATGTAGGCAGAGGAATGCTGTCATTTGTGTTGAGTCTAGCCTTAAATTGCGTTCTCCTATATTGTCCTGTTTTACTTATATGATGTTGATGTTGAGCAAATAAACTGTGACAAATTCTTTACTCTTATTGGGTGCACTGCTTATTTTGTTGGCTAGAGTTATATCTTTTTATGCATTATACATATATATATACACACTGAATGTTGCAGAGTAGTTTCCTGATCCAATTGGTGCTTAATACTCTTCACTATATGACATGCCTTTGAACTCAGTAATGTTCAAGATTACTTGTGCTCAAGACCAAAACATCTAGGTAGGAAGTTTATTGTATTTTCTAAGGAAAAAGGGTGATTTGTATCTAATAGTTTGGATTCTGTCTTGGGTCTATACATTCATGGAGGAAAACACCTTATTAGTTGTTAAAAAATTCTGTATTTCTTAAAATCACAGAAACTGTTTATTAAATTGACAGTTGAAAATAGACTATTAAAATGACAGATTTTACCGATCAATATCCCATTCATACTAATGTGACATGTTATTTCTGCCTACAAAGTGTTTTCAGATATATTTTGCAATTTCACACCATTACACTTTTATTTTAAAACTTCCCCATGTTGAAGTTTTACTTACCTAAATTTTGATGACTTAAGATAAATAAAAGATAGAACCAAGAGACTTAGTCCTTAAGCATATAAGTATTTATACTTGTGTAAGAAACTTAAGTTTCAGGGGTTGATTTACATGGTCTAAGATGACAAATGAATAATACCACCAAAAATTTTATGTACTTAGATTTTTCTGTATGCTATGTTATTTATACACAATGAATCTAATCTGTTTTGAATATGGATGTATCCATATTCAAAGTTTAAGTACTTTTATTGGTATAATATTTCTATACCAGAGTGTTTACTACAAAAAAATGAAAAAGCTATAATAAACTGTAATGAATTTCACTGTATACTTTGTCAACATTCATTTTCCAAATTCATTTTCCAAAAGGGCATAACTTAAAAAATATTGACTAAGCTATTAGGATTATGAAATGTAATTTAAAAGATTATAAAATGTTTATATAAAAGTTTGATATTTTAACCATGTTTCAAATATTTGATGGGTTACAGTCTACCTTGGGAAGTGTTAAATTTGAGAATACAAAATATGTGTACGTTTAAGAAAATTTTCGAACTTTGAAGCCTATTAAATACAAAATTGTATATAAATTCTAGTCAACATACTTTCCTTAAAATTGGTAGTTGTTATTATAATATGAACAACCTAACCAAGAAATATTATGTTTTGCAAACTGTGAAGGTATAAGCCACCTTTATGTCATTTTTCTTTCTTTTCATGTTATAGTAAAGTATAATCCTACTTTGCTATTATTTTTCAGGATAAGTTGATGGGAAACACCAGAAATATAAGAAACCAATCAACTAAAAATTCCTTGCAAACATCTAAGAAAAAGCTGTAGTTCTAGCAAACCAAACATTTTTATTTATGTTGTATTTATCATAACACAATCTTCAATACTGGCTAGAATGAGGAAAGCTACTTTAGTCACACAGGATAAACCAGGATGTCCAATTCTACTTTAAAATAACATGAAACAAACTAAAATATAATAACATTTTAAAACTTCGAGAATTTGCCCTCATCAGAACTTGGCAAAATAAAATGAATATAGATCCAGGCTTTGTTCTGTTTTTTTTTTTAAAGGTTTACTTAATAATCAGTTCCTGTAATGCAACCATGAGCTAATGTTAATAATCTGCTTCTGTGTGCAACTGTGGTATGGGGAAAGATGAAAATTGTCTGATTTTCTTAAAGCCCTATTATGTTTTAGTAGTTTCTATTTATTCACTTTAGATCTTCATTTACGTTTTCCTTTTCAAATTTTTTAATTATTTAAATTTTATTGAAAATTGTTTCCAATCCTGGTACAAGTTAAGCCAGTGTGTATTACAGACTTCAATAATTAAAAACAAAACAAAACAAAACAGAATAAGAAACTATAGAAATCATCCTTCTACTTACATAGGAATGCCCTTTATAATTTACTACCTTTTATAAATATGGTTATAAGGAGATCCCACTCTTTTTTAAAAGCCTACTTTATTGTTTGGAGTCCTTCACCTCCTAGGAAGATGTTTTAGGGTATGCTGACAGTGTTCGGTTCCCCACATTCTCAGCCACAGAGCACTAGTTCCCTGGCAGGAATTAGAAGACCACATACAGTCTCAGCTTTTTTACATTCTCAGCAGGAAGCTTTGCTGACTGAGGAATCCTTACATGATTAGTGCTTGCTTGGGAGTTTCACCGACTAAAACAATGGATATTTTCTATTTTATATTTACATTCCGCCCATATCATCTGCCTTCCTTTCCTTATGAATTATTATTTAGTTTCAGATCTTGCTTTCCTTGCAATTGGCTTTAGAAAGCTCTGGGCATTATTCTGATTTACGATCCATTATCACTTTAATTCCTCCAGGATCCCACTGTTTGCTTGTTAGTCAAGATTTCTTTCTTGTCTCAGTACCCAGTGTCTTCTAATTATCTCTACATACTGAAGGCTAGCGCCTATATAGAAACCATGTTTTTTGATTCAAGGTCTGCAACTTCATAAAATGCAGAAAATCAAATGCAGATGAAAATATTCGAGAAAACAGAGAAAAATGAATATTCAACAGATTGTTATAAATCATATGTCCTGTATCCAAAATTATTCAAAAGCAAAACTTTTCAAACCAATCATATTAATAAATAATAACACAAAAAATTCAAATAAAACATTAGAAAACAGAAGCCAGCAGAATACTGGAGTACTGCAATGTTAATAATTATGAGAAAGGAATATAAGAATTAATAATTTATGGTATTTAATCAAAATAATAAGCTAAATAAAAATTAAACTGAAAAAATAAAATTTATGAAATTTAACAAAATACTTGTTTATGATAAAATATTTTACATGAAATCATGGAGATACATTCTGTAAAATATCTACAAATATAGCAAGATAATTCACAATGAAATGTTCGGGAAAAAGTCAGTCAAAGGGCATGGGTATTATCAATGAATAATATTGTCAAAATTCGAGCCAGTGGAAAAAGACCAGCAACATAAATACACATAATTGAGAGGAAGTTCCAAGATTCTGTCTGTATAAATCCTATTATTATCTACTCATAAAATACAAGGAATGAAACTGTAAGCCATTAGTTCTGGAAATGAATAAAGTGATCAAAGTTACATATATATGCCATTTAAAAAATATATTTGCAGAAAAGCTTGTCCTATAAATACTTAAAGTATATGTGCATGAGTCATTTGCAGAATATTATGAAAACTCACTGGCAGGAAACAAATTTAGATAAGACAGTGCTATAAAATATATGCTGTTCCCAATCTATGTAATCCAGTTTCAAGCCAAGTATCAATGTGTTATTTTAACCTAACACAATTATCCTAATTAAAAATCATCAGAAATACCAACAAGAGAATAGCCAAAACCCTTTTTCAAAATTAAAAACATTGAGGGTCAAACATAACGAAGCATAAAATATGCTTAAAAATCTACAGAATTTAAAATCATGTTTTAGAGACAGAAATATCTTCATTTTTGTATTTTTACTTATTTTATTTCTTACCTTTATCCTCCATTTCACTGGTTTTATGCTCATTTTTAACATTCTCAAGCCTGTTAATTATGGTTCTGTATCTATAAAATGTCATAATGCTTTGTCTTTAAATTTGTTGTAAATTTGAAGCCAATGTATGACTCTATATATTAAGTACATATTCTGTATTGTAGTGTCTCATTATTCACTAAGTCTGTTTTATTATTGATAAGGCAGCATGAATCCTGGGACTCAGAAAATGTTCTTAACTTTTACTGAAAACCTTGCCATATTTTCTTTGAATATGGAGTAACTTTTTTGTGTGCCATTCATGTTTGTGTGTGCTTGTGTCTGCATGTGTCTGGGTGTATGTGATATTTCTAAATTATCTTTTTTAAAAAAAAATAATTTTGCACTATTTTTATACTTACCAGATTAGTAACATGTTAGCAAGATCCTGATTTCTTCCCTGTAGACTTATCTCCTAGTGTCTGACCTCTGTCTTCCACCTCTAATTTCACCTATTATTCTCCAGAGCTGCACTAAAGTTATTGCGCTGTAATTACTCCTCCACTGGGTTTCACATATGTGCCCCTATTTCCTTAGTCTTATCATTTCTTTGGATATCTTTCACTTATTTTTTTTCATGGGAGTAAAATAATTTTAATTATGACAGCCATTTGGGGACACATATATCAGCATGTATCTTTTTTTTTTTACAATTTATTTTGGTATCTTTAACCTACAATTACATGTGCACGATTATGCTGATTAAACTACCCCCTTCATCAGGTCCCCCCCACCAACTCTATTACAGTCACTACTTGTCTTCTCTGAGTTGTGCCCCCCTTACCTTACGTCTGCTAATCGTAATGCCCCTTTTACCCTCTTATCCCTCCCTTCCACCCTTCTTCCCAAGTCCCTTTCCCTTTGGTAACTATTAGTCCGCTCTTGCGTTCTGTGAGTCTACGGCTGTTTTGTTCCTTCAGGTTTTTTTTGTTTTTATACTCCACATATGAGTGAAATCATTTGATACTTGTCTTTTTCGACATGGCTTATTTCCCTGAGCATAATACCCTCTAACTCCATCCATGTTTTTGCAAATGGAAGGATTTGTTTTCTTCTTATGGCTGAGAAATATTACATTGTGTATATGTACCACATCTTCTTAATCCATTCATCTACTGATGGACACTTAGGCTGTTTCCATTTCTTGGCTATTGTAAATAGTGCTGCAATAAACATAGGGACGTATGTGTCTTTTTGAAACTGGGCTGCCTCATTCTTAGGGTAAATTCCCAGCAGTGGGATACCTGGGTCAAATGGTATTTCTATTTTGAGTTTTTTAAGGAACCTCCATACTGCTTTCCACAATGGTTGAACTAATTTGCATTCCCGCCAGCAGTGTAGGAGGATTCCCCTCTCTCCACATCCTCGCCAACATTTGTTGTTGTTTGTGTTTTGCATGTTGGCCATCTTCACTGGTGTGAGGTGATATCTCATTGTGGTTTTAATATGATGATTAGCGATGTGGAGCATCTTTTCATGTGCTTGCTGGCCATCTGAATTTCTTCTTTAGAGAAGTGTCTATTCATGTCCTCTGCCCATTTCTTAATTGCATTATTTACTTTCTGTTAGTTAAAGTGCGTGAATTCTTTGTATATTTTGGATGTCAAACCCTTATCAGATATATCGTTAATGAATATATTTTCCCATACTGTAGGATGTCTCTTTGTTCTACTGATGGTGTCCTTTGCTGTACAGAAGCTTTTCAACTTGATTTGTCCTATTTGTTCATTTTTGCTTTTGTTTCGCTTGCCCTGGCGGATATGTTCATAAAGAAGTCGTTCATGTTAATGTCCAAGAAATTTTTACCTGTTTTTTTCTGAGTTTTATGGTTTCATGACTTATATTCAGGTCTTTGATCCACCTTGAGCTTACCTTTGTGTATGGGGTTAGACAGTAGTGCACTTTCATTCTCTTACATGTAGCTGTCCAGTTTTTCCAACACCAGATGCTGAAGAGGCTGTCGTTTCCCCATTGTATATCCAAGGCTCCTTTATCAAATATTAATTTGTTGTCTTTGGGTTAATGTTTCGATTTTCTATTCTGTTCCACTGGTCTGTGGGTCGGTTTTTGTACCAGTACCAAATTGTCTTGATTACTGTGGCTTTGTAGTAGAGATTAAAGTAAGGGAGGGTAATTTCCTCTGTTTTATTCCTCTTTCTCAGAATTGCTTTGGCTATTCCGGGTCTTTTCTGGTTACATATGAATTTTAGAATTATTTCTACCAGTTCATTGAAGAAAGCTGTTGGTAGTGTGATGGGGATTGTATTGAATCTGTAGATTGCTTTAGGTAGTATAGCCATTTTGACAATATTGATTCTTCCTAGCCAAGAGCATGGGATGCATTTCCATTTGTTACTGTCTTCCTTAATTTCTCCTAGGAGTGTCTGTAGTTTTCAGAGTACATGTCTTTCCCTTCCTTCGTTAGGTTTATTCCTAGGTATTTTATTCTTTTAGATGTAATTGTGAATGTAATTGTTTTTCTGATTTATTTTTTCTGTTAGTTCATCATTAGTGTATAGGAAAGCTACAGATTTCTGTGTGTTAATTTTATATACTGCAACTTTGCTGAATTCAGATATTAGTTCTAGTAGTTTTGGAGTGGAGTCTTCAGGGTTTTTTATGTACAATATCATGTCATGTGCAAATGGTGACAATTTGACTTATTCTTTACCAATCTTGATGCTTTGTATTTCTTTGCTATGTCTGCCATGGCTAGGGCCTCCAGTACTATGTTGAATAACAGTGGAGAGAGTGGGCATCCCTGTCTTGTTCCCGATCTTAGATGAAAAGCTTTCAGCTTCTCGCTATTAAGTATGATGTTAGCTGTGGGTTTGTCATATATGGCCTTTATGATGTTGAGGTACTTGCTGTCTATACCCATTTTGTTGAGAATTTTAATCATGAATGGATGCTGAATTTTGGAAATGCTTTTTCAGCATCTATGGAGATGATCATGTGGTTTTTGTTCTTTTTGTTGATGCGTTGGATGATGTTGATGGATTTTTGAATGTTGTACCATCCTTGCATCCCTGGGATGAATCCCACTTGATCATGGTGTATGATCCTCTTGATGTATTTTTTAATTCGGTTTGCTAATATTTTGTTGAGTATTTTTGCATCTACGTTCATTAGGGATATTGGTCTGTAATTTTCTTTTTTAGTGAGGTCTTTGCCCGGTTTTGGTATTAGAGTGATGCTGGCTTCATAGAAAGAGTTTGGAAGTATTCCCTCCTCTTCTACCTTTTGGAAAACTTTAAGGAGAATGGGTGTTATTTCTTCTCTATATGTCTGGTAGAATTCAGAGATTAATCCATGAGGTCCGGGGTTTTGTTCTTGGGTAGTTTTTTGATTACCGATTCAATTTTGTTGCTGGTGATTGTTCTGTTTATTTTTTCTGTTTCTTCCTTGGTCAATCTTGGAAGGTTGTGTTTTTCTAAGACGTTCTTCATTTCTTCTATGTTTTTCAGCTTGTTAGCATATAGATGCTCATAATATTCTCTGATAATTTCTTGTATTTCTGTGGTGTCCATCGTTATGTTTCCTTTCTCATTTCTGATTCTGTTTATGTGTGTAGATTCTCTTTTTCTCTTAGTGAATCTAGGTAGGGTTTTATCTATTTTGTTTATTTTTTCAAAGAACCAGCTCTTGGTTTCATTGATATTTTTTTATTGGTTTATTCTTCTCAATTTTATTTATTTCTTCTCTGATCTTTATTATGTCTCTCCTTCTGGTGACTTTGGGCCTCATTTGTTGTTCTTTTTCAAATTTCAGTAACTGTGTCTTTAGACTGTTCATTAGGGAATGTTCTTCCTTTTTTAAATAGGCCTGGATTGCCATATACTTTTCTCTTAGAACTGCTTTTGCTGCGTCCCTCAGTTGTGGCTTTGTGTTGTTATTGTCATTAGTCTCCATATATTCTTTGACTTCTGTTTTGATTTGGTCACTAACCCATTGATTCATTAGGAGAATGTTGAGTCTCCGTGAATTTGTGAGCCTTTTTGATTTGTTTCTAAAATTTATTTCTAGTTTTATACCTTTGTGATCTTGGAAGTTGGTTTTTAGGATTTCAATATTTTTCAATTTACTGAGGTTCTTTTTGTGGCCTAGTATGTAGTCTATTCTGGAAAATGTTCCAAGTGCACTTGAGAAGAATGTGTATCCTGCTGCTTTTGGGTGCATGGTCCTGTAGATATCTGTTAGGTCCATCTGTTCTTGTGTGTTATTCAGTGCCTCTGTGTCTTTACTTATACTCTGTCTGGTTGATCTATCCTTTGGAGTGAGAGGTTTGAAGTCTCCTAAAGTGAAGGCATTGTTGTCTATTTCTTCCTTTAATTCTGTTAGTGTTTGTTTCACATATGCTGGCGCTCCTGTTGGGTGCATATATATTTATAATGGCTATATCTTCTCGTTGGACTGACCCCGTTATCATTATGCTATGTCCTTCTTTGTCTCTTGCTAATTTCTTCATTTTGGAGTCTATTTTGTCTGAAAGAAGTACTGCAACACCTGCGTTTTTCTCTTTGTTTTTGCATGAAATATCTTTTTCTATCCTTTCACTTTTAGTCTGTGTATATCTTTGGGTTTGAGGTGAGTCTCTTTTAAGCAGCATATACATGGGTCTTGCTTGTTTATCCACTCTGTTACTCTGTGTCTTTTGATTGGTGCATTCAGTCCATTTACATTTAGGGTGATTGTTGATAGATATGTCCTTATTGCCATTGCTGGCTTTAGATTCATGGTTACCAAAGGTTCAAGGGTTGCTTCTTTACTATCTAATAATCTAACTTAACTTTGTTGTTAAGTTATTGTGAACACCATCTGATGTTTCTTTATCTCTCCCTTCTTATTCTTCCTCCTCCATTCTTTAATATTAGGTGTTTTATTCTTTGCTTTTAGTTAGTATTTTAATGGTCTGCTTTCTTTCTATGATTTATTTTCTCTGGTGACATCTTTTTAGCCAAAGGGTTGCTTCCCCTTAGAGCATTCCGTTTAAGATATCCTGTAGAGGTGGTTTATGGGAGGCAAACTCTCTCAACTTTCGTTTGTCTGGAAATTGTTTAATCCCTCCGTCATGTTTAAATGACAGTCGTGCTGGATACAATATTCTTGGTTCGAGGCCCTTCTGTTTCTTTACGTTAAATATATAATCTTCTGGCCAGTACGGTTTCTGTTGAGAAGTTTGATGATAGTCTGATGGGTTTTCCTTTGTAGGTGATCTTTTTCCCCTCTAGCTGCCTTTAATACTCTGTCCTTATCTTTGATCTTTGGCATTTTAATATGTGTCTTGGTGTTGTCTTCCTTGGGTCCCTTGTGTTGGGAGATGTGTGGGCTTCTGTGGACTGCCAGACTATTTCCTTCCCCAGCGTGGGAAAGTTTTCAGCAATTAATTCTTCAAAGACAGTTTCTATTCATTTTTCTCTCTCTTTTTCCTCTGGTACTCCTATAATGCCAATATTGTTCCGTTTGGATTGGTCACACAAACACTTTGCATGGTTTCTTAAAAAGTTAAACATACTTAACATAGGAGCCAGTCTTCCCATTTCTGGTTATTTACTCAGTAAAAGAGAAAGCTGTTTACTCAAAAAGGTTCATAGTGGCTTTATTTGTAATGGTCAAAAATTTGAAATAATGCAACTTTAGAAGCAGATGAGTGAAGACATTATGACAATAGAATGGAATAAAAAATATTAATGAACTATGGATGCATGCCACACATGGATGAATCTCAAAATAATTATGATGTATGAAATAATCCACACAATATAAAATACATACTATACAAGTCAATTATATAAGCCTATCTGAAATTCAAATAAGCATAAGAAAACATTTGGAAGTGTTGAAAATATTCACTACCTTGATTTATGTTATGGTTTCATGAGTATATAGGTATATATGTCAATGCTTAAATGGTACACTTTAAATGTAGTGTTTGTATTTTATGTCAGTTATACCTCAAGACAACTATTAAAATAAGATTTTCCCTTTGGTGGATCTACTTTCTTATCTTTTAATCTTTTTTTATATGGGATATGAGAAAAACTGAATCACAAGCTTCTTTCTAAAGTGAGAGGAAAAGAAACAGTGACAGAGTCAGAGAGAGCAAGAATAAAGGATATAGTCTTTTCATGCTGTTAATTACATTGTACTAAAGAAAACATTTAGAAATTCCACATCAAATCTTCCACAGATATTGTGGTATTTTCATAAACAGAAATTATATCTACAAAAGTAAGGATAGAAGCCATTGTTCTATACTATTGTTTAAACCCAAGCATGACTTTAGATAGCTAACATTTTACAAAGTTAATTAATATTTCCATACCGATCTAAATGCATTAGAATATTTGAAGTAGTCATATTCAAATTTTAGAGGTGCAATTTTCAAAATCTCTTTTGTCATAAATACATGCAATACATAATTAAATTTAAACATATGTATTTTATATATAGTTTTCTTTTGTATAAAAATCCTCAATTGCTTGGACAAAATGGAAAGACAACCTAATATAAACTAGATTTAATTTAAATCTTGAACCTAGAAAGTGTCATAATACTGAGAGCAAAGATACATCTTTTTCGAGTGCTTGGCAGTTTTAAATCACTATCTGCCTATTTGGAAAATCTGAATTAGTAGCATGATATAGAGAAGATACCAGACTGATTTGTTGCATTTATTTGAGTGGAAAAATATATGAAATGGTGAATGTCTTGCATTAGTTTCAAATCAAAATATGTTTTTTGTCTGCATTATTTTCTGTACTTAACAAATTACACAGTATAACAACAGTACTCTGAACAGACTCCAACTGATACTAGGTCTCCCTGAGTATCAGACAACTGAGTTTATTATACCTGATGGAGATGCCATGGCTCAATGAGGAGCAGTGTTTTCCATGAGGCCCAAGGACCCCGCGAGACTCCTCCAGAAGCCCTCAGAATTTCATAGTCACTAATGATACGCTTTAAGAAACTCATTTGTCTATTGAATATATGAATGCCAGGAACTGTCTATGCCACAAAATTCTTTTCTTCAGAGAGTTTATGTAATAGTACAGGACACATAAACTAAACCAGTAACCATACTCAATGTGCAATTCAAATAAACAGAGAGAGTACAGAACTGATAGGATCAAATATGACTGGAATTATGGTAATGTAGAAATTTTTTCCCATCGGGAATGATGCTTGAGCTAAATTTTAAACGCAAAAAAGAATCATTCGAGTATAAAAGAAGAAGGCAAGGTATTCCAAGCAAAGGAGATAGCATGTGAAAATTTACTCAGGTGAGAAAATAGCATGTTAAATATTGTTTTCAGCCATTATTACATGTTGGTAGTTTTCAAATCACTAGTGAAATTGGTGACTTTCCAGAGAGTAAATTCAAACACCTGAATTACAACTGTGGCAACTGAAAAGCCGAGATTGGCTGAAAAATCAACTGGAAACATGCCGAGTATCATGTTCTACCATATTTGCCTGGCCATTTGGCAGTAATTCTGAACAATGATGTCAGAACAAGACAAAAAGTTGTCAAGAACAAAAACTATGTTGCTCAAAAACTAATGTATATGCCTCCTAGAAGCAAATATATTTAAATTACTGCGCCAGGGTTCCTGCTTCAGAGAATTAATTGTTAATTCAGTTCTATTTATTTACGTCTTTTTTTCTTGCCATAATTCCCTCTCAGAGCAACATTTTTAATTTTGGATAGTTTATGCTATAACTTTAGTTAATGTTAGTTTATTCTCATATAAACTTTATTTGGTTTCTTTAGGGATACAATGGGTGTGTGCTCATCTTCCATATGTCAATTTTACATTTCAAATTTCAGAATACATCATTCTGTCCAAGATTCGGTGGAAAAGGACATTGGGAGCTATCATTAAATATCTTCTCCAAGTGATTATACATTTATATGTAACATAAATATGAGGCCTTTTTTAACAAAGATGGCCCTGGATCTTTACTTCTCTCTATCCTCAATCTGGCATTACGAATACTTATATACCCCATTCAAGAAATAGATCCTATTTCATCATTCTCAGATTGTGGAGTGGCTATGTGCCTTGCTTTCATTAAAAAAAATAAGAATATGCTGTGGGCTAGTTCTGAACCTAGGTATCAAGAGCATAGTAACTGCCTCTCTTAAGATTACAATGAGAACAAATCTATTGGAGGATGAGATATGTTTAATAGGGCAAATTTATCTAGCAGACCTCAACCAGTCCTCAGCTTACCTGTTAGATCACTGCAGAACTGTGAACAAGTAACCCAACCTGAAATATATAGTATTTTATGCTATCGCATTTAAATGAGATGTGTTTTTACATCATTATAAAGGCAACAAGCAGTGGTACTGATGCAATACAATTTGTGCCTTATCTCCCTTTATCCTTGCTAAATTATACTTGCATACTTTTCTACTAGGCTGCCCAATTGACTTAATTGAAACATGGAGAGTAGAGTTAATTGAATTTAAGTCCAAGTGCACTGAAATGTTTGCTGAAAAATGAAATGGCTCTAGTTTCATTGTATAAGAAACACCTTTACTTGCCTTTTAAGGTGAGATACAATAATATAAAGGAAATCCACGAAAAAGTAGAAATGTGGCCACCCTGCAACTATATCTGGGTTGGATGTCCAGACTGGTGATGCCACACACATATTAAGAGGGTATGAACAGGCTTACTACTGAAACAAGGAGATCAGGACGACTTCTAAGCAAATACAAAAATATCTTGACAACATAAGGAATGGAGATGGGTTGGACACTTTTAAATGTGGGTAAGGGTATAACCGTGTTATGCATGTTTTGCACTTCCCGCTAGTGCCAAATGAAGGAACATTCAGACTTTCTTAACAGCTTGTCTGTATGTGAGGCGGAAGGGCGAGAGGGAGGTGTGAGGTGTACAAGTAGTTAGCAATCAAACATCATAACTGAATGGAGTTTTTGTTACAATTCACCTATGATGTTTGCCTGATGACTGAAAAACGCTGTTGTATTTAGTTGAATTTGAATTTTTTCAAGTAAGCTAATATGGTGATCTATGAGATATTCAATCTGAAGTCATTAAGGGAGGCAAAAGTTCTACTGAATACCTTGCTCGAGAAAGAATTGTATTTCATGTGCTTCTTTCTGAGAACTTAAATGAGTGTCCAGTTCACTATTACTTATGTCTGGAACTCTAAAAAGAATAGATAATGAATGTCATAATGACACTTTGTAATGTGGCTCATATATATGTAGAAGCAAGTATGATCTTTATGTGATATTTGTGGGGCAAGAGATTCTTAAGAGTACTTTGCCCCCAAAGAAAGCACCCTTGGTAAAGAATTGTTATTTTTACCATTGGTTGACTAGACAGACAGACTAGAGGAACAGGTAATATATAAAAGATGTTAGCAGTTAAACATCAAAATTGAAATCAGTTTATATATATATAGTAATATATAAGTAAAATATATAAAGTAATATTTTATTTTTAAGAGATCATGTAAAAGGAAAAAATACAAATGGAGAATGCAGGTTTATTAAAACATAAACACATATATAATCCTCACTGTCTTCCAATAATGACTCTACACCTATACATATAGGTGACTAAAATAAAAGGCAGATCATTTAAGTCTAAAAAAAGCATAAAGGGACTGGTGGTTATCACTGAGGAGGAGCTGGGGTGGGTGGGTGGGTGTGGAAGGTAAGGGACCACAAATTCTCAATCATAAGTTGGTCACAGGGATGGTAGTCCAGCATGGAGAATATAGCCGATGGCTCTGTAACATCTTTCTATGTTGACGGATAGTAACTGTTCTAGTTAGGGTGAGGATTTAATGTATTCTTTGTATTCTTTCATTCCTAGAGATCCTTTTATTTCTCTCTGCCTCAGTTTCTCTCTATTCCTTTTCTCTGCTTTCTATTCCATTAACAGTCTCTTGCATTTCATCCAGTCTGCTAAGCCCGTCAATGGCTTGTCTGATTTCTGCATTGTCTTTCCTGACTTCCCTCACTTCCTACCTCAGCTCTTGCACATTTCTCTGTACATCTGTCAGCATGGTTATGACTTTTATTCTGAATTCTTTTTCAGGAAGACTGTACATGTCCATCCCTTCAGGCTCCCACTCTGAAGTTGTCTGGTGGTTGATTTTAGTGTGGACAATATTCCTCTGTCTTTCATGGCTATAGAAGTGGCCCTGGTAGGTGACACATATGTCAGCTGGGCTCTTTATGACTTTAAAAAGAAAAAAAAGGAGAAAAAAAGAAAGAAAAAGAGAAAAAAAGAAAAGAAAAATTAAAGAGAAGAAAAAACAAAATACAACAAACAAACAAAAAACAACAAAAAAAAGCCCATCGGTAGTGGATTCTGTAGGGATGTTGTAGGTGGCGCTGTTGCTCCACTATTCCGCAGCTGTGGCTGCGCCACTCCGCAGGTCCCTTAATAGCTCTGGGTGGGGTGGGAACGAATGGGAGGGTGTTGATATGTGTCGGAACTCTAAGTGCGGCCACCCTTTCCCAGTTGCCAGCTAAGGGGTCCAAAACTCCCCAGGACTCCCAGCCTGCTGGGCTGAGTGAGCCAGGGCGATCAGGTTCTCCGCTGGGCTCCTGTCTCTTTAAACTGCTGAAAAAAGCGTGCGCTTTTCTTTTTTTTTTCCTTCCAGGGAGCCGGCTGCAAGCAACCTGGCATGTTCCCCCCTCAGATCCTGCACCCTCTGTGTCTCCAATCTCCGCTACCCCGTGGGATGTGTGTCAGTGCTCCCCGCGCAGATCACCGGGGCTGGTTATTTCACGGGCCTGTACTTCCACTCCCTCCCGGCTCTGAATCCTCTCCTCCCACCGGTGCGCTGGGGTGCGGGAGTGCTTGGGTCCCGCCAGGTCGTGGCTCTGTATTTTACCCGCCTCGCGGGGTGCTGAGTCCTCTCAGGTGTGGCTGCACTCTGTGCGCTTTCCTGTGTATTCTAGTCTCTCTTTACGAATAGTTGTATTTGCTTTATTTTCATAGTGTTGGGAGGAGATTTCTGCCATCCTGCTCATGCTGCCATCTTCCCGGAAGTCTCTCTTTGCTATTTCATTTTACTTCCAAGTCTTCACTCTGTCTCTGCTTTACTCTTAGTAAGTAGGAAGGGGCTGCTTGCAGCTCATATTTGGGCCTACATGTTTCCGTTGCCTGGGTGACATGGAAGGAATTGCCGCTGTGTGATCTTGGTCGCCTGCCTGAAGATCTCCTTCCTTTGGGAAGTTCTCAGGAACATAATCTCACTCCATCTCGTGCTTCGCAGCTCCCCAAATCCTGGGGTGGGAGGGGCTAGACCCCATGCTGTGCAGATCCAGGCAGACACGATGCCAAGTTATCCTGGCTTCAGGAATTGGCAAGGGAACCCGCTATAAACAGAGAACTTTTTCCCTATCACTTTCCTGTTCTCTGTTAACTTCAAGGCAGCTGCCATTCCCTGCTACTCTAATTCCTTATTTACCTACACTCTTCTGACTTGCTCAAGAATTCTTCCTCTTCCAGAGTCAAGAACCCTCCCCTGACCAGGTTGAAGTCTCTCGTGCTTCACTAGTGTGCAGGGAGAGACCTCCGCAGATGCAGCTTCCCGGCAACAACAGCTGACTTACAAAAGTAATACATCTTCCTTGTTCTTATGAAGTATGGTCCTCGTGTCCATTAGATTATATTTGCTAGACTTTGTCTCATTGCTAAGATAAAAATAAAAATATTATTGATTAATGCAAAGAAATGCATGTTCTGGCATCTGTCATCCACTCTAGCTTTGCTGGTACCAGAACTGCATCGTCCTTCTAACATCATCATCATCATCACATCATCATCATCATCATCTGTTCCTTGAATGAGTTATTTCTCCTATTAAAGTGTCTTTTCAAATGTTTTTAATCTGCTTAGAAAAATTTCTTCTCTTCCCACTCATTTCACAGAATTAACTACTATTTATTTCTTGTCTTAATTCTTGGTCAACAGCATGCAATTTCAGAGAGCAAAGCTGTGTCTGTTTTCAAGCAACATTGCATTCCCACTGCCCAATGCATTCTCTGGCAGGTAGATAAATGAACCTAAGAGAAGCACAGCTCAGTTCAATGGTTATAGCTGAGATTGTAAAAATACATACAATAAAATTACTTCATTTTGGCTACATGGGTTTGAATTCTTTATATGTGGAAATAAACATGCTCTACCTACACAAAAATAATATTTGGTAAAGTATGACCATCTTTTTTACATTTAGGGTGATTATTGATAGATATGTACTTATTGCCATTGCAGGCTTTAGATTCGTGGTTACCAAAGGTTCAAGGGTTGCTTCTTTACTATCTAAGAATGTAACTTAACTTTCTTGTTAAGTTATGACCATCTTTTTTAATGCTTCTCACTATTTCAATACATGCTTTCTTAAAATCCAAAGAACAGGCTTGTGAGATATGTGTACTGTCATCCTCTGCACTTTTTTTCTGATGAAGAAACTGAGCATAACTATAAAGTTAATTAAGTGCCATGATTTCAACATTAGCAATTGTATTACCACAATGTGTTATGGGCTTCATCAGGTACATATAAAATGCACTGTAGTCACAGTGATCAGGGAGTTTCATATGTTGATATTTGAAGAATGAAGAAAGACATAGTTTTCCAGGAAGAAATCAAGGGTATGAGACACTCTTGAAAATAAGAACAGAATGAGTAAGCAAGGTTTGCTCTTCCTTTGAATCATCACCACCTCCAGTTTGAAAATCATCACCAACTTCAATGAAAAATGAAAAGCTTTTGTTACCATAAGTGAATGTTTCTCACTTGAGGTAGTTCCAGACATAGGCCCATATTTACATAAGTAAAAATCAACAGATGGGAAGTGCTTTACTCAATTGCTTACATTATTGAGTTAAACTCAACCTCTCTTGTGTGGACCGGCTAGCCTGTTAAATTCATCTCTACCTGAAATTTTACTTTGTATTTCCAAATTCATCAGAAAATGCATTATGCATAATCTTTCATATTTCTTTTGGCCCAGAAATTTTTCTAGATGGGCAGTTCTTTCTTCCATATTTTGTTATTATACGTGCTTTTTGGGGTCATAGTAACACCAGCAGATATTTCTAAGATCATGTAAGATCAAGACAGAATGAAGAGGGAACATTTTTGAGGAGATGAGTAGAAGATACCAGAAATGCCAGAACTTGATTCCTCCAAATATTTATACTTCTATATCCAGGCTCCTAGTGTTTGTAACCAGAGAAGCCAAGGGCTGTAGAGAATTCATATGAAAGCACAACTAGGACCAAGTTTTCAGCCATCTCAGTGCTGCCTGAGCCAGGAAATATGTCCTGTAATGGCAGTGACATCATCATTCACAGCGGCAAGAACATGTACTTACTATAAGTCAGGCCATGTTAAACTTTTAATTTGCATAAACTGGCTTAATTCAAAAAGTATTTTTATCTACTTAGACACAGAAAATATAGAACTAAACTGGTCTGATTCCTGCTGCAAATTACTTGAGTGAAATTTAAAACTCTGATTCTTAATGATCACCAGCAAAAAACCTCTCTAGGTATTCAGATCCCAACTGGTAACCAGCAAAATCTATATTAAGTACATCAGCAACACAAACTGTGGGCTAGCCTGATCTCTTGGCACCTGGAAATCCCAACAGCCCGCTGCTCAGGATTACTCCTCAGTCAGCTCCATGAGCCCTCTGTTTGTAGCCTTGTTCCTGGACTGCCCTGTTTGTGTGACTTACACTTTTCTGACTCCATGTAACAGAGGCTGACACAGATCATTGTATGAAAAATGAAAAGCTTCTGTTACCATAAGCTTGGATGATAATTGGAATCAGAAAACTGCCAGGGATTGGGTAATTAGGACCACTTTTACTCTTTGGAAATGTGCTTCATTCTGAATGTCCCCTCCGACTTCACTTGTTGGCCTCTTCCATAATTTTCAGTAAAAGTTCCAGAGGTGGTAAATGCATCTCTTCAGTAGGTGTTACAATCTGGGCAATTTAAGTTAGAGGGTAAATTGGGAATAGTTACATAAAGAAATGCACTTGTTCAGAAAAATTAACATAAGATTTGCATGAGCCCATTACTGTAATTGCTCTTCTTATAAGAAATAAAATTCAAGCTTCAGATTTTATTAAAATTAAAATCCTAAAATTAGCAATAATGATCTATTCCCAATATTACATTTTAAAATAAGCAAAAGTGTTAAAATGTAAATGAATCCTACACATAACACCAAGTATCAGTTAAACGTCAATATTGTACTAGTCATATAGGATACCAAGATGATTAAAATATAGAAATCATCCATGTGAAAAATGATTGGAGACTAGAGATACACATACATACAATGCTATGTGAGGTTATTAATCATTGTATGTATGATGCCTCCCACTACTATGGAATAATGAAAAATAAATATTGTCTAATAACCATAGTAAATATAACATAATATAATGTGAAATGTGAGAGCCAATATATCAACTTATTTATAAATGTTAACAGGCTCAATTCATACATAGATAGATTACAGATAGATAGTTAAATGAGCAGGGTTGAGGGAAAGAAATATTTAAGAGGAAAGGAACCATTCAGTCCTAGAAGAAATCATGGGTAAATTCATCTCTATCCTAGTTATGGGACAGAATCTCTTAAAAATGACTTAAAATCTAGATGCAGCAGAGATTAATATATCTGATGTGAAAACTTTAAAGAAGATAAAAGTCAAATAACATAATCACAGAGAGAAAACAAATGTCAAATAGGTATAAGAAATTTGTAATATATACAAAGATAAAGAAAGGGCTAATATATCTTTTAAGAATATAAAATATCCTTTTAATTGAAGGAATCAAGATCAAACACCACATAGGAAAATGTGAAAAACATACAAACAGGGATTTCACAAAAAATACATAATGACCTTTAAACACATGGGAAGTTCACTTTCACTCATAATATATGCATGCAAATCAAAACTTCTCTGCGATACCATTGCCCATCTATCAAATAATGCTAAATTAAAGGCCTGGTAACATATTCCATTGGTGAGACTGTGATAAAATAAGCATTCTTACAGATTCCCATGCTATTTGATTACATTAATTAAAACTGTGGATGTTTACATTTTGAGCCAGAAACTGCACTAAAGATATTCTTCTAATAATAATATAATGCAATCCAGGATTCTTTAAAACTACGAAATATTGGAAAAAAACATGCGTATGCAAAGGGGATTGGTTAAGTAAACCATAAATCTAAAGATGGGAGTGATTTGAAGCTGCAAAAAAGAATATGTAGGATTGCTATTAACTGAGTGACTTCTAGGATTTATGGTTACATAAGAAAAGTAAACTGCAAAAGAGAACATATTTTTTTACTTTTTTTGTAAGAAAGAGAGAGGTATAATTAAATATTCATATATGTGCTTACTTTTGCGAAAAAAAATGCAGTAGAGATAACCCAGACAAAATTGTAATTGGATATTTATACTGAGTAGGAGAAACAGGTTGGAAATATTCACTCTCATGGTTTGAAACTTCTCTAAACCTACCTCTTTTTAATAGCTTTTATTTTTGGAACCCACCCTACAAAATTAAATAAAATGGACGAGGATGGAAAAAAGATTAAAAGAACAGAAACAGACAGAAACAAATGAATCTATCTGTATTTCAAATAACTAATATGGACACAAGTAATGAGGAGGAAAGAACCAAAGTAACTTCAAGAGCAGAATTTTAATGATAATGTACACAGTTTAAAAATAAAAGTGCTCTAGACAAAAGCTAAATTACAGTTAATAGGTTTAGTTTTTGGGACAGTGATATTATTAGAAATAATAAAATGACTGTGTATTTATGCTTTAATTGAGCAAATGAAGCAATGACTCTGCTACATAGAAATGGGGGACAACAGAACAGCACCTGTGGTATTCAGCTGGAATTGGGTATATTAGTATGAACACACAGTCGAAGGCTCCTTGAATAAGTAACTGATTTCAGGGCTGGTTAAGTATAAAATGACCTGGAATATCATTTTGCTGCCAGAAAGAAACAATGTACTCAAAGAAAATTAAGCATATAAAAAAACACTGGATCCAGTTTGAAGAGCCTACTATTAGATATATCTGGGACACTCTATCAAAATAAAGGGAAACAGTTACAAATCACAATCCAATAAATAAAATAAGAAACCATTTAACCATGCTTAAATAAATGGATGACTATATTAAAAGGAAGAAGTTAAAATTATTCACATAGATAGCTGAATTCCACCTAACACCCCTAATGCATACAGGAATGATGGAAATGATGGAAATTTGAAAAAATTGTCATTAAGCAACTAATATATTAATAATTATTTCAGAAAGTAGTCAATAATATATGCTAAGACTCATTGATAAAAGGCTGTTGAGGAACAGGGTATAAAAATTGTGTATATATATTATGTATAGTGTAATATGTATATATTATGTATAGTGCTTATTCAAATATGTGATAAAGCAAATATAACAAAATTTTTAAATTGGGAAATCTGGGTGAAGAGTATAAGGAAATTCTTTAAACTACTTTTGCAACTGCACTATAACTGTTAAGGTATGTGAAAAGAAAAAGTTACAAAAATGAGGAATGTTTAACATTTGTGACCTTAATTTTATTCACTACAAAATGGGATAGAGAGTAACTTTGGTTTATAAAAATCATGTTGATAAATATTAAATGAACTATTATAGAGTACAGATTCTAAGCATACAACAGTTTTCCCCTCTTTCTCAAAAATACTGGAATACAGCAGAGATGTGCAATTATATTTGGGTAATTCACTTTGAGAAACTGCTGGCATGTGCTATAGTTATATAATTTAAACCTTCTCCTTTAATTTTATCTGTTGATAATTTCAATTATTTTACACTGACAATATACCAGTGAGATTTTGTTATAGATGTTAGAGAATCAAATTAGTTTAAATTATGTACTGTGCAAAGCTAGCAAAATTTTAACAATGAGAATTAGCATTTGATGTTAACTTTATACAAGGATTGTTTGGGTGTACTATTCTAGAAGATAGTTTGTGTCATGTGCCTCTTAATTTCGTGCAAAGTTGTACATTCCTGAAACACGTTTTCAAACATTCTTGATTGCTCACCGTTTTGTTTTACTTTTTTCAGGTTAAAGGAATTTCTTACAAACATATTGATGTGGTCAAAGTTTTGTAAGGTTTTCTGTGGTATCTGGTCAGTATTTTTACAGCCATCATAGTGCCCTCTCCATAATGTTCCACTCTTCTATTCTGCCTAGAGAGTACCCTGTACCCAATTCTACTCTGCAACATTTTCTTTGCAATCTGCCAATGTGGCATCATAAATTCTAATTCTTAGAAGACCTTTAAAAATTTTAGTCAACTATTCTATATACATTCTGAAGATGCTTCCTCTTTGTTTCACAAAACCACACAATTTTGTATTGCCTTATTTTGAGTAATATAATACATGGATTTGCAGTATCTTTAAGTAATGTTATTCACAATGGTTATCAATGTTTTATGTATTAAAGATTGCAGTGTAAAAAAATAAAAAATTAGCTTATATTTCTCATTTTGCTGTATTTTGTATTTCACTTAAGTCACGTGATACCTCCCATAAGGATAAACATTTTGGCAGGTCAATCTAGCAACTCCTTTGACTGATATATATTTTACTATTATTTATTATCTAACTATGTGCCAGACACTGTATTGGATGTGAGATATATTTGTCTCTATTATCATGAAGCTCTATTTAAGCTCCTAGTAGGGAGAAGCACCTTATTAATTTGGTGACTTCTGAAGGGGCATATTTAAAAGCTTTATGCCTGATTAAGTCTCTGCTTAATGAAAAATGCATGCTAAGTTGATTTCACTTTAGACTTTTCTATTTATATTTTGTCACCAATAAAATATTGGTGCTATTTAAGTATATAAAAATTAAAGATGGGAATGTTAAAAATTATACATGTTGAGTTTCAGGAACATATGGATTTTTATATTTCATCAAATACAACATTGTAATCTGTAAAATGAAGGAGATTTTTACTGAGTAACACTCATTTGATAAGCTTCTTTATTCATACAGGTGAACCCTAAAAAGATATTGATAGATAGATGCATAGATGGAGAAATGCATGGCTAGATGTGTGAGCTGGGTCAGAAAGAAACAATAATGCACTAAGGTTGCTTTTCAGGGGAAAGATTGAAGGAACAGGAAGCTAGCAGGTACCAATGGTCTCCGTGGATGAATTTTAGATTTCTTGAAGCTGCCAGGAGGAATGACTAGCCCCAACAAGGTGCAATGGAATTCATGTTTGTGTTGCTGTGGTCTTGGACCTTAGCAGAGGTTGCATGGGGACCCCAAGAGTCATAAGCCAATTTCGCTGTCCCAGTGTTTTGCTCAAGATAAGGTTCGAAAGATCTGGTAAGGCAAAAATGAAATTGCAGACAGTAATGTATCAAATGAAGAAATGTTTATTGCAAAGCATTAAGGCAAATAAGCAGATAGATGGAAAGTGAAAGTAAGACTAAAAACTTCACCAGACTAAATAGGCAGCATCCAAGTCTCAACAGCTGGGAAGCCCCTGGTCATGGCTGCCGGGAGCCTCGGTGGAAAAAGGATCCCGCGCAATGCATCTATTCCACCGCTGAGGCTTCGGAGTGTTACCCCCGAGTTCCAGCTTTATACTCCTGTACAAACATCTTATGTAACTATTGTTACATAAGCCTCATTTATTATAATTTCATGTGATTTTGCAAGATAATTGGCTGTTCCAATGTTCCCAGAACCGGCCAGGATCTGAGTACATTATGAAGAGCACACTCTGTTGAAGGTCTGCTTACCTACAGAGCTTCCCTCACCAGACCTGCGCAATCCTCCTTTTCCCTACACGCTGTCCTTTGAGCTCCTGAAAAGCCGCAGATTTGAGGCCCGCCCTGGCACACACTTCACGCCCCCCGTTCTAGGTTTGAGAGATCCCTTCCAAGCACTGCTTTGCCAGACCCCTTTCCCTGTACCTGGCACGGCTGCTGGTGGTCCAGGCGTCCAGGAGCGTTGGAGTTTGTCTGACAGACGGTGGGAGCCAGACACCATTCTGAACTGTACGCCAAAGAGGACTCCAGCATCCCGGTCACAGGGCGTTTCTCTTCCCAGGACTCCCCTGATGGCCGCTGTAGAACCAGAGGATCTCGCGAGACCTGGAGTCCTGGGAAAGCGCGGTGGCATGACGTGCAGCGCCTCGGCCTTGATTCTGCAATTCTCTAAGCCGCCCTTGGTGTTCAGCAAGTCCCAGACGATCTTCTGCATGCTGTTGCACAGCCACGAGTTCTCGGGTGAAGTCCTACTGCCAAACCAGTCACTGTCATTTAATGTGACAGAAACAGGCTCCTGCACACCGAGGGCAAGGAGAAACTGAAGAAAGAGCCAGACCACTTCAGACTGTTAAGTGGCAGTTTAAGCAAGGGATTTTACATAAAAGGCTTGTATTAAGAAACTGAAAAATGGGTAAATCTGTGCCCATACCTCCTAGAATCTTAAGAGTTTACAGACAGGCCTTAACTAGTTTCAGTCCAGTACATAGGACAAATGGTCCTGTTACTTGCAGACACTAGAACAGGGTCCTCCGTCCCTATATTTGCATATTAAAAGAATTTAACGCCGAAGACTTAGGAGTATGCAAGCATGCAGTGCAATTTGTTACAGAAGTGAAGAAATAGAAATGCCTTGCTAGACAAAGGTGAGCCCTGAGTGATCCCTGAGAAGAATCAGGGTAGCTCCTATTACAGGGAGTGAAAATGTTTGTTCATAGTTCTTAGGTCACCTAGCCTGCATAGGGAGTGTTTCAATTAGCACATGCACTATTGGATTAGATGAATACATATGTGTTGCAACGTCATGTCATGTATCATTGATATATAAAATTCCACCCAAGGTTGGGAAATTTAGTAGTAAAATAAGGAAAAGGCAACTGTGGGACACCACATTTTTCTTATGCCTATGTCACAAGTTTGTGTCTTGCTTTATCTGACCATGGAGTCTCTAAACCTAGGACATGGTGGCTATAAAACTTGTTGAAACAATAGGTTGACATGAAACACAAGATGTATTGGAGTCTTACAGAGCCAGTGGTCCAAATCACAAGACATTTTGTCAGGACTTAGATATGTGGGGTTGAACTGGTCTCTCCATTTTTTTCTACTTATCTTAGTCTCAATAGCACTTCACTTTCTCAAGGCTGCATGACTGAAGTGAATCTTATGTGAAAAGTGGTTGGAATGCACATTCCAAAGACAAAAGAGGGGTCCAGCCCACCAGTCAACCTGCAGTTATGTCCTCCCAATGATATCCTCCCAACGCTCTATCCTTTGTACAGCTCTTACAATCTCATGCCCCTATCTTCTGCAGTGAGCCCTGAGTAGTCAGGGGGGTTTTATGAGAATGGAGGTGACTCCTTTGGTGGATATCTGGCTGCACTAGAGGCAGATGCTACAGCAATAATATTGGCACATATAAGAGAAAACACAGATTAAGATAAGGATTCTCAAAATTAGTAACTTTTTCCCCCCCCACAAAGAGCTCAGTGATCTAAACCACTGATTTATTAAGTTCCCTCGGCTATAGGTCAAATCACTCAGGACATTCACTTGTGTCCTTGAGTAACTGAATAAAGATGATGCATTAGCAGACTCATCAGGTATGACCACACAACATTCTGCATTTGTGATTGCACAGGTGGTCCTTTCAAGACAGCAGTGATGTCCAAGGCCATCATATATTGGAAGACAGCTTTTCTTATTGGAGACAGATCAGCATTCAGTAAAGACAGGCTTTGCCAGCTGTCCCTTAAGTCTTACTGGGTAAATTTAGTAAGGACTTCTATGTGTGTTATAACATCCTCCAAGCCAATTGAAGGGACAAAGATGGTGACCAAATGATCATACCAGTGGAAAACAACTTGCCCATCTAGCCTTGAGGAGAGGGAGGTTGGCACCTTTTGTTACTCTGAGGAGGCTTCTCCTCTGTGCCCAGGGGAAACTCAGGGTGCAGCAGCCTGTGGGGAAGCCAGGGCCAAAGATTTATGCCAACAGCCACTGCGTCCCATTCAGGGCTACCCAGTAAATGCTCGGGTTATAGCAATGTGAGTGCCCAACCAGTCACTGTCATTTAATGTGACAGAATGACTACATAGCCCCAGTGATATCCATCCCATATTGGTGGTACAAGTGGGTTGGATCTGGTGAAGAGTGATTTTTCTGTTGCCAACATGGGGGTACATAAATGCTCAAATGTGTGTACTCAGGGGTAATCCACTTGAACCCATCCAAATCTGAGTGTATCCACCCATGCCTCTGATGGTGGTATTTTTAGGACCCTTATGGGAAGGTTTTTGATGGGCTGCCTGTGTAGTTTGATGGGAAAAAAGACCAGCCATGCCCAGTGATGGTAGTGTGTACCTCAGGCCAGGTTCTGAATCAATATTGGAAATATCAGATGAATTAAGAGTCCTAGTCCGAGCTGGTTCCTCTTTGATGTACTGTATTTGTGCTTTCACTCCCTGCCCTGGAGGCGTGATGCCCATCATGGGATCCTGATGATCTAGAAGGGTGGTTGCCTACATACCTAACAGCTGAATTGATTCCTTTGTCAGGCATCCCAGTGGGCCCACTGGAGAAAGGTGTTTGTGCCCATCCTGTGTCTGTACACCATAGGAGCAGCAGAAGTCTAATGTTAACAGACAGGTGTTCAGTAGGAGTGTGCATGGAAGGTCTTTCCCTTCTGTCAGAATCATTCTGTGGCCTGGTCCTGAGATGTTAATGTGGCAGTAGCTTTAGGAACTTGACATGGTTGTATATACCATACATGCTGGCCAAGAAAGACAGCATTGTCAGCCATGAGGAGATGGACTGGGGAGGTGGGATATCCTGGACCAGGACTGCCACCTTCCTCTTTCACTGGTGCATGTTCCATTTCAGGGATAATGCATCTCCACATCTCTGGCTTAGAGCAGGACAATGGGATTCTGGGAGATTGAGTAGTTTCCCCTCCCCCAGTGTTGCACATAATGGCCTTTCAGATGCAACTCTAATCACTGGCTATTCAACATGGTACTCAGCTTCTCTAATCTAATCGTGGCAGCCTGGTTTGTGTGGTGAAAGGAAGCTTGGGTTGGGACAGATGTCGTGCCCACACAAACTAAAGCATATTGAGAACTCTTACTTGGAGGGAGAGGGCTAATGTCATTAACTTTCCAGTCCCTTGCCAGTAGGGAACTCCAAGAGGTGGCCCCAGACACCTTTGGCAGTTCTTTTGAACATGGTTTAGAACACACAGGACATACTGTTACATCATTAAGCAAGTCACTGTATTTCAAATGTCAGGCAATCCAACATCCATGGCAATACGCCATCTCACCAGGTATTATGGTGGCTGGTCCTTCTGGGCACTCAGTCTGTTCTTTCTGTAAAGGGTTGGTTGCAGGGCTCTTACTGGGTAGGGCATCAGCACCTCATGAGCTGGGATGTGGAAGACAGGACTGCCTCACACTCTTGCAGGTGAACCCAAATGTCTTTTCCACCAGCCCTTATAAGGGCTTATTCATGATAATCAGCCTCTTCGATTCCCATTGTTCAAGCCATAGGAACAAATCCCTTTAGAACAGCCCAGCTGTCAGTGCAAAGGGTTTACCACCCAGGTTCCTGAGAAATCACTGGCTAAACTGCTGTGAGGTCAGCCCATGGCTTCTGTGATTTGTTCTTGTTTCCATCCACATGGTGTTGGTGTTGGGCTGAATAGTCACCACAGTGCATGTAGGTGGGCTGCCCCACCTAGACCCATCTCTACACTTAATTATTTCTCATTTAAAAATAGATATCAGGGAGGGGTGTGGGAGGGCGGGTGGGGAGGGTGGGAGAAGGGGATTGAGGGGTATTATGTTTAGTACACATGGTGTGGGGGATCAAGGGGAAAACAGTGTAGCACAGAGAAGGCAAATAGTGAATCTGTGGCATCTTACTATACTGATGGACAGTGACTGCATTGGGGTATGAGTGGGGATTTGGTAATATGGGTAAATGTAGTAACCACATTGTTTTTCCATGTGAAACCTTCATAAGAGTATATATCAATACCTAATTAAAAAAATAGATATCACACCACATAACTCAATGTATTCTGTAATAAAAGCAATAGCTACAGTAATGGAACTACAAGCCTCATTATTTGTGCTTATGAAGATGCAGGTATTACATGTTTATTTTCAAGGTCAGCCATTAAAGTACCAGAAGTTAAAAATGTTGAGTAAAGATTTTGATTAAAATTACACATTTAAATGTTAACAAGTATGTAACATTTTCTGTCTGAAGCCTAAACTTTTTTGGGCTCTCAGTTTAACCTACTTGCTACCTTCAAAAGAACCTGAGAAATAAATGATAATGAACTTACTTTTATCCTTCATAAATACTTTAATGTAGGGTTACTCTTGAGCAGGAAGATATGCATTTGGCCCGGTCACAAATCTGAATCATTAGACTACTCTGAGAATAAACAGCTTTCCAAGTGAAGCAAATTAATTTCTCCAGGACAGCAGGTAATTTAGTTAATCATGTTTTCTACCTTTATACATAATACCCTGCTCTTTTGAAACATTTGCATCTATATTATAGGAGGAAAATTTTAATCTCCAGAAACCTTTCTTCAGATAAATTACTTTGCTCTCATATCCATGGCTGATTTTGGTTAAATATTTCCCCATCCTAAAAAACAAATATTTATGCCAGTATATTTTCATCCTTTATGAATGACTTAAATTCTTTTGGCTCAAAACACCTTAGCAATTTTCAGAATGAATTCGTTATTGCACTACTATAAATATACAGATATTAACTGTATTTTCAAACTGAATGAACTATATACTACACTCACCTGTCAAATTTCCATTTCAGGAAACTGAATATGGAAACCAGATGTCATTAATATAATTTAAAGACTAGAAGCAAAAATTATTATGAAATACTCTTCTGCCATTGATTTAACAGAAAAGACTTCTGGAGAAAATGATCAGTGAAACTAATGTGGTAACAACAGGCATAAATTGTCCTTTGTTTTACTTAACACAGCACTACACCGACCAGTTTATGAAGTAAAGTTATACTCAACACCACAGTTTGATGTAATTGATTAAATAATATGACTCTTAATACCTAAAGGAGCAGTAGCTTAAGCAACAGTATAATAAAAAGACTACTATGAGTGGATTGGCAGTATAATAAAATTTTCTAAGGCTCTCTAAATATTGTAATTTGGAGGAAAATATAAATGATGGGTCATTGATTTCTTATAGCATTTTCTGCTCCAAGCCATAGTAATAAAAAATATCACATGAAATAAGTAGTTTAAGCAGTAATATATTGAAAAGTATATTGTGAGATTTTCATTTTTTCATCAAAATTTTATTTTTAAACACATGAGTCTATGCACATAAATTGCATAGCAATGTTATAGGGGAATAGAAGTGATAAATAAATGGAAGAAACTTAACTCAAAAATAAAAGTTGAGGACTGCCTGCAAGTCACAGTGAGTTTCAACTTTGACATTCATTGTAAATGATACTAAAACATTAAGAATTCTGTTGCAAAATCATTGTATCTTTCAATTAAACATTATCATTTATCAAGTTTAAACAAGTGGTTCACAGAAGAGTATCTGTCAGACCAGGCAAAGATTAAGGATTTCTCAGTTCTACACCCGTTTAGAAAAGGATATACTCTCCAACTTTCATTTCATCATCTTCAAAATGCCAAATGGTATGACCTCTTTTTTCATTAACGTTTTGAAGTGAATAGGATGAGCATGTATGCATTACCCACTATAGAGCTGTAGTTATTTCTATGCTACCGTAAAATATAAACTTCTGAGTGAGTTTCAACTTCCCTCTGCCTTTTACATATTAAATCAAAGGCCGCTTCTTGCTTTGTTCCAAAGCATAGTTGCTATTTTATGTTACCTCAAAAGCATGCCATAAAACAACACTATAGAGTCCAGGTCTCAAGTGTGTTGAGGATAAATAGAAACGAGGGAAGGAAAAGTCAGAGGGAGACAGGAGACAGGGTAAAGAGGTCTGCGACTGATTTTGTTCATGCAGATCCTCAGGACTCCATTCCGGACAACAGGAAAATCATAGTTGCCTCCCAGAATTGCATGTTCAAAGAAATGTTGTTGGGGACATTTATCACTGGGCTCCCATCCTCCACTGGTTCTGGTTGGGAGGGAAGAGAAGCACTAACTCACTTCCCAACTGCACTTCTCTGTGGTTTCAGTAAAGAACACTTGAAACAAAGAAGAACAATGTATTTCATACATTTGAGCTGGCATGCTGAAAACAGAAGTTGGCCTAGAGGTGGGAGGCAGAAAAACAAAAGAATCTGCCACACAGACCCCCATTTTCCTAGAAGTCTGTAAATGAAGACTGATAACACCATACCTGTGCCAAAGTACCCTCCCTTCTTTATTAAAATATGCCTTACATACAATTTAGAATCTACCATGAAAATCTGGGTTTAAGTTAAAAGGAATCTTACCATCCAAACTTAAAATAGCCTCCTCTTTTTTCTTACTCTGTGCACGAAAAGAAGAAACACAGAGAGAGTGAGACTGAGAACAGTGGAAAATATTACACTTAGAAAAGTCTAATATTTCTGACCATTACATTTGCATACACAATTTATAGTTTGTATAAACACATACACACACACACACACACACACACTGCTGTAATTAAAGGAGTATCATACTTAATCTACATCAATTTGGGAAAAATTGACATATTTAATATATTAAGCTCTCCATTTCATGTACGTAGTCTATCCTTCTATTTATATATTTTAAGTTTTCTCTAAATAAGATTGCATATTTTTCTTTATGGAGATCTTGCATGTGTTTTGTTAGATGTATGTGATTTTAAGGTTCATACAAAATTGAGCAAAAAGTACAGAAAATTCCCTTAATACCCACTACCCCCACACATGCACAGCTAATTCAGCTATCAGTATACCACACCACTGTGGTACTTTTATTACAACTGATGAATCTACATTGATACATCATTAACACCCAAAATCCACAGTTTATATTAGAATTCACTATATATTTTGAGAAATACATGATGAAATATATCAACCGTTCCAGTATTATACAGAATCGTTTTTCTGCCATAAAATCCTCTGTCCTCCATCTATTCATTCATTACTTCCTTTCTTCAACTGTTGGCTACCACTGACCTTTTTACTGTTTCCACAGTTTTCCTTTTCCACAATGTGTAATCACGTCATTGTAATAGTGCAGTATGTGGCTTTTTCAGATTGACTTCTTTCACTTAAAAATATGCACTTAAGATTCTTTCATATCTTTTCATGGCTTGAGAGTACATCTCTTTTCATTACTGAGCAATATTGCATTATCTGGATGTACCATGGTTTATTTATGCATTTACCTGTATTGTGGCTGCTTCTGAATTTTGGCAATATGAAAAAAACTGTTACAAACATCCAAATTTTATTTATTTCTTTAACATTGATTCAACTTTACAGTAAAGTAAGCTTAAACATTTCGTGTAATCTGCTTTTGTATTGATTAATTCAGTTTGTTAATTTTGCTTAAAATATTTGAATTTATATTCATGCCAGAGATTTGGTGTAAATTCCCTTTTTTGTATAGCTCTTGTAAGGTATTAGTGATATGCTAGCCTCAGTTTCCTTTCTTGTGCTGTCTTTGTATGGTTTAAATATGATATACTAACCACGTATGCTTCTTGGAAATAATTCCCTTTTCTATTCTCTGAGAGTGTCTTCTGTGTAATTAACACTAATGTTTCCTTAAAATATTATAAAAATTCATTAGTGAAATTTTTTGGCAGAGCTGCAAATTACTGATTGAAACATTTCATAAATATAGAACTATTTATATTTCTCATTCTTCTTGAATTGGTTTGAAAATCTATTTTAAAGACATCCATCTATTTCATATAATTTAAAGATGTATTGGCATAAAATTGTCCTCTGGTAAAATTTTAGATCTACGTGATATAATTTCTTTATTTTCATTCTAATTAAATATAAATAATTTCTATTTAAGTTTTTAATCAATCTTCCTAGAAATATGAGAATTTTATTAATTTTTTCAGAAAACCAGCTTTGGCATTGTTGGTTCCTCTTTTATATGATTGATTTCTAAATCAGTGCTTTTGGTGCTCATCTTTATTAAATCCTTTTTGATCTAGAATAGATCAAAAGTGTGTGTTGTGGGGTGTTTTATCTTCTTTCTGTGATGGATGCTTTAAAAACTGATTTTCAGCCTTTCTATTTCTAGTAAAATCATTTTAACTATAAATTTCCTGGTCACTGTTGCTCTTGCTGCATCCACAAATTTTATGTCATATTTTCATCATATGTCAACTGAAAACATTTTCAAAATTATTTAGATTTACTCTCTAACTTACAGGTTACATTGTTACATTATTTGTGTATAATCTATTCTTTAACTTCTAAATATATGGATGTTTCAGTTACATTTAATTTCTAGTTTAATACTACTGTGCTCAGACAGCACATGCTAAATAATTTTATTTAAAAATTTTAACACTCACTTTATGGCCAAATATGGTTTAAATATGGGCTGTATATATTGTACTTTGCTTTGTTTTTCATATAGTGATTTTTAAATGAAAATAAGGTATAGCTTGTCAATCATTGTCAAATCTCTTATTAAGTTACTGATGTTATGGTCTGATCATTCTATAATTTATTTACAAGAGTGTTTTTAAAACCTACAATGTAGTTAAGAATTTATTCTATTATAGTTATTTTTATGAATAAAGTAAATAAAAATATATTTTTCTTATAAGAATTCAGCTATTGATATAAAATATTTTTTATGTCTAGTAGCACATCTTGTCTAACATTTTATTTTTTTTACAATATTGGTGTAATTATACTAATTTTTTTGTGCTAACATTTTGTCTTTAATTCATTAATTTTTTTAATGCTGTGTATCTTGATACTTAAAATTAATAGCTTTTATTCAGTATATAGTTGTTGTTATACTATATTTGTAGTGTAGTTAGAGTATACAGTTGTTGACAATTTACTTTCTAATATTTCTCTTAATTTAATGTATACTTACATTTTTGGAGTATATCTACCACCATACTCTTTGCTATTTTTCCATCTGTTTGATTTTTCTCTTTACCAAAATCAGTCAAATGCCTAATATTGTTCTATCACTTTGTTAATATTGTGATTATAATTTTTAATAATTTTAAATATTTACTTCAGCAGTTACATTATGTATCTTTGAATTGTTACAGTACATCCAAAATTAATACTTTTATAACAGTAATAAAAAGGACCTAAGAAACTTTCTAAAGAAAATAACTCAAATTCCATTTGTCCCCTATTTACCCCTACTGTTGATGAATATTCCAGTTTTAAATGCTAATAGACTTTATTTTTATTGTTTGACAATCAATATTTATTTGTATTTACAACCTGCTTACTCTCTTGAACTGTTAATTTCTTCCACCATTACCATGCTCCACATTGTTCCACACGGGATTTTTACTTTTTGCCTGAAAAATGACATCAGTAATTATTGAAGGACTGTATTCTGATTAATATTTCTCCATATTTTTGTGTTTCTTTTTTTTAAATTGAAGAAGACAGATCTATTTCACTTTATGTGCTAAGATGTCTTTGGTGTAGAATTCTTGTTGAACAGTTTTGTTATTTTGTTGATGTTCTGCTTCTCTTCAGCTATTAAGATGGCTTCTGCTGACTTCCACCTTTAACAGCCCCTAGTTTTCTCTGGGAAGGCATCTATGTATATAAATGATACTGACGCAGTTGGCTCTTTTTTTCATTCATTGGTAGGCCTGTGCAGATTTATTTGTTACCCTCTCTTCTAGAGGGTCTCAACTACAAGTGTGGAATATTTACTAAGTCCTTCACTTGCACAGTCCCAGAGCTGCAACCTCAGGAACTTCATTGACAGTGTCTCTAGTCATGCTTTTTAAACAACCCCCAGTCTCTGGACAGACATCTGTGTATATAGATGCATCTGTGCTGTACATACCACTTTGGGTAGGCAAGTATCTCCAGGGAAAGTGAAGGCTTAGTTCAAACTCAGTTATTTGTAATTTACTCTCTAGGATCTTGGCCTCCTCAACTCATAGCCACTTTCAAGGTCTAAACTTCAATCACAATCTTTCCAGTTAAAATAAAATAATGGAAACCCCAGGATATTGCTTTCCACTTGGCTTCTATTCTCTCGTCTCACTGTATTAACCCTTTCTCTACAGTCTCTTGGCTTACTGGACCGTTTTCTGCAGTTGAGAATGGCCGTTCTGGGGGTTGTGGGGTATAAGTATGGGCAAATCGCCATATTTATTAGTGGTACAAGTAGTTTAAAGTATAAATCCCATTTACATTTTTGAAATAGAAGTATTGACATATTTTCTGAAAACAAAGTAAGCAAGAGTTTTCCCTTGAAGAGAATTTTCTAATTGTAAAAGAATAATATAATATGGCTGTAACCTCAGTTCTCAGTGCTGCCAAATAGTAGGCATTAATTACATTGTAGTTAAATATATGAAAATGAATCTCAAAGGAGTGGTTAAAAACATCATCTTGCCAGCAATGGTTAGATTAACCATTCTGCTTCTAGAAAAAGTTCTTGTTCATTTAAGTGTATTAAATGTAATATGTAAAAATCCTCATTCTCATTAAGAGCATCAAGCTTCTGAATATAAAATTTACTTAATACTTAAATACATTTCAAGCATACTTGGTACAGTCTAGAAAATGGATTGTTATAAATCAAGAACAAATAATTTTAAAGAAATACATAAGACCTAAGGAAGGAAATAGCCTTTTAGTTTCTAAAAGCAGCACATAGGAACTTAAAAACCTAAAATAAGAAACCTAGTTAACTGTCAGCTTAAACTTGTGATTCAAATCTAGCATTAAAGAATTAGGATTGCCTTGTAAGTGCAACATGGGTGTCTAAGGAAAAATCAAAAAGGAATGTTTAATTGCCAGTATGTCACAAATGGGTTTCATCTTACTACTTTAAAGTTTTGCCCTATTTTAATATCCTTTTCTAATTAAAAGGCACGTTTTAAGAACTTAATTATTGATACTCTTTTATCCTTTTATTTAAAATTATTGATAAGCACAGGACTGAAAATACATTTCTCAGGGCCCATGCTGCCCCAGAATAATCCAATGGCTAATTTTCTAGAATAAAGACTGTTATACAGTTCTATAAAAATCAAAGAAGTGGAGCACTGCAGACTTTAAACTGTCACCAGTTGTTCAAGCCTAGATGCTTCATAGGCATTAAGTGTTGTTACACAGATGTTAAGTCACGCATAGTGGAGGCTTCCTTAAATGGTCCAGTGGTATTTTTCATATGCATAAGTTACTGTGAATTACCTTGATATTGATATACGTGTCACTACAGCTATACTTTAAAAAATATATAGGTATTTGGAAGATGGAAAGTCTAGAAGATGATTACTTTACTCTTTTGAAGAAATACACATGTTATTTAAAACAACTTATATTTTTAGGTGCATTTTTCCAGATGCATTTGTTATTAATAAATAGTAGGTGTAAAATAATTAAATAATAAAGATATTATTATCAAAAGAATAATAATAGATGATACCTTAATTTTTTGCAATACCTCTTCTTCTTCCTGTAATTGAGTGTTGAAGAATTAAGTAAACAAAATTAACCAAACTCCATAGCATGCATTAGAATCATAATTAATAACTTCATCATTAAAATCTATGACAGTTTTCTCTTCGTTTTGTGTAATTGTGATGTTTCTAAAATAATGTTTCTATTACAGTCTTATTTTTGACTTAGTTATTTTTTGTTCTAAAACTGTTGTCAGTATTCATCAAATGTGCAGTGTCCAGAGGCAAAGAAGCAGTCCAGTCATGTAAGACTGAAAAATAGAGAAGAAAACGATTTTCTCTGCTCTTCTTTCATTACTGGCTTTATTTAGCAAAATGAAGCAATAATGAAATAAAGCATTTGAGCTTCCAGAGTAAAGCTGCTAAATAACAAAGAAATGTTTTAAATAGACAATAAATTGCAGAATGGCAAATAGAAACATAGATGTTTAGAATGTTCAGTTGAATATGTCTCTGTCCTGCAAATTACATAAAAACATGCTGGCATGAAACTATCCATTAGTTATTCATGGAGTGAAATATTTTCAGAGAATATCTAATGGAAAACAACAGAAATCATGTGGGGGTAAATCACCAACCTAATTTTAGATTGTGAATTGGTTAAAATTTCATATCTGTGGCAGAGTTTCATATGTCGTGGTTTGAGAAGAGGAAGTACTTAACTATATTATTTGTAATCCTTATTTATTATAATAGCATGTATAAGAAACTATGGTGCAGACATAATGCTAGTATTTTCTTGAATTTTCTTCTTTGGGACCCGTGGCAACTCCATGGCTATTAATAATTACCCTCATGCTATTGACAAGGAAATAAAACAGGAAATCTGGGTAATTTTCTCCAGTTTCAAGGAGCTCAAAGTGGCTGAACTGGAATCCATACCCATTATCTCTCTACTTTCATAATCTAGTTCTTAGTTTCATGTCATATAACTTCTGTCATTTTAAGGAGGTGGTTCTGGTAACTTCCACTTTTAAGCAGATGAACTTGATTATTTTAGAAGTTAATGTTCTAATAGCATCTACTACAGAAAATAAAAGGTGTGTTATTCATGAATTGATAAAATTTTAATAATATTAAAGTTCAATATCCTGAAATGTTATTGAATTATACATGCATTAATAAGATACTGCATACAAAAAGGGGGAAAATAACAGAAGTAGTTTAAAATCTATATGGGCTAGAAATCTGTTAATGGTATCGGTGGATTATGTGCTCTATATTCGGTTATGTTCATTTCTAGAGGCATAAAACAAAATGTATGAGGCTAATGTAAATTAGCAACCAGGGCAGGACTTAGGACTAGGGTTAGGTTTAGATTTTCAGTAAGGTGCATGCGGAAGACAGATTTACAGTTTGATTTAGCATCCCGTTCTGATACGTGGACCAGGTAAGGAAAGATGTTCAGGATTACTGTATGTCATCGAAGGTGGTGGGAGTGGTCTGGTCTAGTGACCAGGGATAGGGTTAGGGTTGTGTCTTCGGTAAGGTGTATGACATTTATACGGTTACGGTTACAGATGAGATACGGTCCTGAGGTGTGCACGACGGTGAGATTATCAGGGATACGGTACGGCATGGATGACATCAATGCTGACAGGGACGGATCAGGTCCTGGGGTCGGTAAGGCTTAGGATTTGGAGTGCCGTAAGGTTAATACGGCATGTACTTATACGTTTAGAGTTATTTGCC
>JAQQAC010008350.1:36994356-37015602 GCA_029783875.1 Phataginus tricuspis | reverse complement strand
AAACCAGAACCCTCAAACACTGTCTTGACCTCACTCAAAGCCAGAAAATAACTCTAATCATGACCTTATATGCCCCACAAAACTTACAGAACACCTAACACTAACCCTATGCCTGTTCACTAGACCTGACCTCTGCAATCACCATCGATGACATCCACGCCTGATGATACAACTAAACATCAATCTCTAACATGTCCACATATAAGAACGGGTTGCTAAATCAAACTGTAAACCTGTATTCCCATGTGCCATGCTGAACATGTAACCCATACCCTAGTCCTAACCATTGCACCTGAACCCTCCCCATGACCATCAACATCAACCATGCCTCACCATAAACCAAAACTTTTAATGTCGGCCACGACCTCACATCAGAGTGGGCAAATAACTCTAAACATAAAAGTAGACTCGCCAGTGGAAATCCGAAAACTAATTTTTACCGACCCCAGGACCTGAACCCTTCCTGTCACCATTGATGTCATCCATACCATACCGTAACCCTGATACTCAATCTCGCCCTCGCCCACACCTTAGGGTTGGACAGTATCTGTAACCGTACCTGTATAACCCTCAAACACCTTACTGAAGTCCTAACCCTAACCCGAGCCCTGGTCACTAGACCTGACCAACACCAATAACCATCAATGCCTTCCAAGCCTTACAATAAGTTTGAACATCAATCCTTACCTGGTCCATATATCAAAATGAGTTTCTAAATCAAAGTGTAAACCTGTCTTACCTATGCACCTTACTGAACATCTAACCCTAACCCTAGTCCTAACTCCTGGACTTGAATACTCCCAATGACCATCAATGTCAACCATGCCTCATTGTAAACCAAACAGTCAATCTCAGGCTTGACCTCACATCAGAGTCAGCAATTAACTCTAGTCATATAGCTACACACCCCATAAACCTTAGCGGAATCCTAACCCTAACACAGGCCCTGACACATGGACCTCACACCTTCACCTGACCATCAATATCAGTCAGGCCTCACTGTACACCAGAATCCTCAAACATGGTCTTCACCGCACATCAGAGCCAGAAAGAACTCGAATCGTATAGCTACATGCCCCATAAACCTTACAGGAATCCTAAACCTAACCCTAGCCCTGACAACTTCCCCTGACCATTAACATCATTCAGGCAGGAATGCAAACCAGAACCCTGAAACGCAGTATTAACCTAAACTCAGAGCCGGAAAATAACTCTAATAGTGTACTTATATTCCCCATAAAAGTGACAGAATACCTAACCATAACCCTACACCTGGTCCCTAGACCTGACCTCTGCAATCACCTTCGATGCCACCCAAGCCTGACGATACCTCTGAACATCAATCTTTACTTTGTCCACATATCAGAACCGGTTTCTAAATCAAACTGTAAATTTTTCTTTCCCATGCACCTTACTGAACATCTAACCCTAATCCTAGTCCTAATCCCTGGACCTGAACCTTCCCCATGACAATCAACATCAACCATACGTCATTGTAAACCAAACCCTCAAACTTGGGCTAGACCTCACAACATAGCCAGCAAATAACTCTAATCATAAAGCTGCAGGCCCCATAAACCTTACAGGAATCCTAACGCTAATCCCAACCCTATCACATGGACCTGACACATTTCCCTAACCATCAAAATATGTCAGGCCTCACTGTAAACCAGAACCTTCAAGCACGGTCTTGACCTCACCTCAGAGGGGAAAAATAACTCTAATTGTGTACTTATATGCCCAATAAAACAACAGAACACCTTACCCTACCCTACGCCTATTAACTAGACCTGACCTCTGCAATCACAATCGATGCCACGCATGCCTGACGATCACCCTGAACATCAATCTTTAATTTGTCCTCATATCAGAAAGGGTTTCTAAATCAAACTGTAAACCTGTCTTCCCCATGCACCTTAGTGAACATCTAACCCTAACCCTAGTCCTAATCCCATGACCTGAACGCTCCCCATGATCATCAACATCAACCATGCCTCACTCTAAACCAGAACCCTTAATTTTGGCCTCAATCTCACATTACAGTGGGCAAATAACTCGAAACGTATAAGTACATGCCCCTTTAACCTTACAAAAATCAGAAACCTAACCCTTACCGACCACAGGACCTGAACCCTCCCTATCACCATTGATGTCATCAATGCAGACTGTAACCCTGATACTCAATCTGCCTTCTCCCACACCTCAGAGCCTTACCACATCTGTAACCGTAACCATATAACCGTCATACACCTTTCCAAAGTCATAACCCTAACCCTAGCCCTGGTCACTAGAACTGACCACTCCCAATCACCATCGATGTCACCCAAGCCTTACAATAACCCTGAACATCAATGCTCACCTGGTACACATATCAGAAGAGGTTGCTAAATCAAACTCTAAACCTGTCTTCCCCATACACCTAACTGAACATCTAACCTTAACCCTAGTCCTAACCCCTAGACCTGAACGTTCCCCATGACCATCAACATCAACCATGCTTCATTGTAAACCAAACCCTCAATCTTGGGCTTGACCTCACATAAGAGCCAGCAAATAACTCTAATCGTACAGCAACACACCCCATTAACCTTACGGGAACCCTAACGCTAACACAAGAACTGACATCTGGACCTGACACCTTCCCCAGACCATCAACTTCAGTCAGGTCTAAGTGTAAACCAGAAACCTCAACCGCGGGCTTGGCCTTACCTCAGAGCTAGAAAATACCTCTAATAATGTCCTTATTTGCCCCATAAACCTGACAGAACACCTAACCCTAACCCTATGCCTGGTCACTAGACCTGCCCTCTACAATGACCATTGATGCCACCGACACATGACAATACTCCTGAACATCAATCTTTAACTTGTACGCATATCAGAATGGATTGCTAAATCAAACTGTAAACCTGTCTTCCCCATGCACCTTATTGAGCATCTAACCCAGCCCTAAGCCTAACCCCTGGACCTGAACCCTCCATATTACCATCAACATCAACCATGCCTCACTGCAAACCAGAACCCATAATGTCGGTCTCGGCCTCACATCAGAATGAGCAAATAACTCTAAATGTATAAGTACACACCCCATTTACCTTACGGAAATCCGAAAACTAACCCCTTACCAACCCTAGGCCCTGAAACCACCCTGTCACCATTGAAGTTACTCATGCTGTACCGAAACATTAAATACTCAATCTCACCCTCGCCCACACCTCAGGGCCGGACAATATCTGTAACTGTAAACGCATAAACCTCATACACCATTCCGAAGTCCTAACCCTAACCCTAGCCCTGGTCACTAGACCTGACCACTCCCAATCACCATCTATGTCACCCAAGCCTTACAAGAACCCTGAACATCAATCCTTACCTGGTCCACATATCAGAATGGGTTGTTAAATCAAACTGGAAACCTGTCTTCCCCATACACCTAACTGAACATCTAACTCTAACCGTAGTCCTAAACCCTGGATCTGAACCTTCCCCATGACCATCAACATCAACCATACCTCATTGTAAACCAAACCTTCAATGTCAGGCTAGACCTCACATCAGAGCCAGCAAATAACTCTAATCGTATAGCGACACGCCCCATAAACCTCACGGGAATCGTAAACCTAAACCTAGCCCTGAAAACTTCCCCTGACCATCAACATCATTCAGGCTTCACTGTAAACCAGAACACTGAATGTCATCCTCGACCTCACACAAGAGTGGGGAAATAACTCTAAACGTATAAGTACACGCAATATTAACCTTACAGAAATCCAAAACTTAACATGTACCGACCCCAAGACCTGACCTCTCCCTGTCACCATTGATGTCATCCACGCCATTCCATATCCCTGATACTCAATCTCATCCTCGCCCACACCTCAGGGCCGGACCATATCTGTAACCGTAAACGTATAACCCTCATACACTTTAACGAAGTCATAACCCTAACACTAGACCTTGTCACTAGACGTGACCACTCCCAATCACCTTCGATGTCACCCAAGCCTTACAATAACACTGAATATCAATCCTTACAAGGTCCACATATCAGAACGGGTTACTAAATCAAACTGAAAACCTGTCTACCCCATACACATTACTGAACATCTAAGCCTAACCCTAGTCCTAACCCGTGGACCTGAACCTTCCCCATGACCATCAACATCAACAATGGCTCATTGTAAACCATACCCTCAATCTTGGGCTTGAGCTCATATCAGAGCCAGCAAATAACTCTAATCGTATAGCTACACGCACCATAAACGTTACAGGGATCCTCACCCTAACCCTAGCCCTGACAACTTACGCTGATCATCCATATCATTCTCGCCTCACTGTAAACGAGAATCCACAAACGCAGTGTTGACCTAACCTCAGAGCCGGAAAATAACTCAAAACGTGTCCTTATATGTCCCATAAAACTGACAGAACACGTAACCCTAACCCTATGCCTCATCACTAGACCTGACCTCTGCAATCACCGTATGCCACCCACGCCTGACAATACTCCTGAACATCAATCTTTAACTTGTATGCATATCAGAACGGGTTGCTAAATCAAATTGTAAACCTGTCTTCCCCATGCACCTTACTGAACATCTAACACTAACACTAGTCCTAACCCCTGGACATGAACCTTCCCCATGACCATCAACATCAACTATGCCTCACTGTAAACCAGAACCCTTAATGTCAGCCTCGACCTCATATCAGAGTGGGGAAATAACTCTTAACGTATAAGTACAAGCACTATTAACCTTACGGAAATCCAAAACAACACTTACCGACCCCAGAACCTGAACTCTCCCTGTCACCATTGATGTCATCCATGCGGTACCGTATCCCTGATACTCAATCTCATCCTTGCCCACACCTCAGGGCCGGACCGCATCTGTAACCATAACCTTATAACCGTCATACACTTTACCGAAGTCATAACCCTAATCCTAGCCCTGGTCACTTGACCTGACCACTCCCAATCACCTTCGATGTCACCCAAGCCTTACAGTAACCCTGAACATCAATACTTACCTGGTCCACATATCAGAACGTGTTGCTAAATCAAACTTTAAACCTGTCTTCCGCATGCACCTTACAGAATATCTAACCCTAACCCTAGTCATGAGCCCTGGACCTGAACCTTCCCCATGACCATCAACATAACCATGCCTCATTGTAAACCAAACCCTCAATCTCGGGCTACACCTCACGTCAGAGCAAGCAAATAATTCTAATCGTATAGCTACACATCCCATAAATGTTACGGGAATCCTAACCCTAACCCTAACCCTGACACTTGGACCTGACACCTTCCCTGATCATCAATATCGGTCAGGCCTCACTGTAAACCAGAACCCTAAAATGTGTTCTTGACCTCACCTCAGAGCCGGAAAGTAACTCTAATCGTGTCCTTATATGCCCCATAAAACTGGCAGAACACCTAAGGCTTACCCTAATGTGGAGACTGGTTGGGACAGAAGGAGCAAGAGTACATGACAGGACTGATTGTTTTTGTGCCTAGTCTCCATCTAGGGCCTGAACCGGGCCTGACTCTGAAAGAAACCTTGAAGGGTTACCTGAATTATGGGAGCAAGTATCTCAGGAATGCAGGGAGGTCATATTTCAAAGCCAGCCACCTGGACCAGATACCCCCATGCATATGTGACCTAACTATTGGATTGATGTCCTATTGTATTGATCTGTGGGCGGTGCTTAAGTGATTGAATTTGAGGTGATTGACAAGGGTATGTGAATCTAGTCTGTGGACAATGCATGTGAATATAAGCCATGCCAGATAAAGCTTCTTTGCATTCTGCACCAGACAGCTTGCTCTCCTCTCATCTTGTATATACAGCCCAACGCCCCCACTCAGGATTTGTTCAACTCCTGCCGGCAGGTCCCGGCAGAAAGTGGCGCCCGAACAGGGACCTGAGTATGGGAGAGCAACGCCAGGGACCCACCAAGAGAGAAGACGCAGTGCTGGGGATCTGAAGCACTTCTGCCATAGCACAAAGGCAAGAAAGTGCAGGAACAGTGGTAAAGACAGGAGTTGAAGAAAAGGAGCAACAGTCCGTGAGTATAATAAACGGTATTATAACCCCAGGGAACAGACACTGCTTTTCTCTTTTACTTTTCTTATTAAAAAAAAAGAGCCATCTGTGGGTCACATCGGGCGCTCCTCAGCCAGTTAAACGGGACTAGCCCGGCTGCTGTTCTCAAATCTCGAGCGACAGGTTCCCCTGTGTCTCCCTCAGTGGATTCCCCATCTCCCTTGGGAGCCGGGAAAGTCAGCTGAGTGGAGGCCAGGATTCCCTTTCAACGGCACCTCCTTGGATGCAATGGATTGAGGAAAGCCATGGGCAACTGCGAGAGTCTAGGCTGAGGCTACACATCAGCGGCTTTTCAAAGGTCCACGTGTCTGGATTCAGACCCCGACAGCCCGACTGGGTATCTGTGAGGAGTGTCTCTTTCTCAGTCTCTGATTTCCAACCTGCTTTTACAGGCCGCCCTAGCCTTTGAGTCAGGCACGGGGCGCTCCTAGCTCTTTCCTACTTCGCTAGCTAAAAGTGGAAATATAAAACCTCATTATCTATTATCAATAGTGTGACAATAGAGATAAGTATGGGAAACGGGAATAGCCGTTTGCTCTTTGCTTACGCTTTTGGGCTTTGAACTCTAATCAGAGATAGTTTAGGTCCTAGGCAGAAGAGGCAGAGATTAAATTTGGCTACAGGTGAAAGTGAAACCATATACGCTCGACCCATTCCTTCCGCACCACCCGAATTGGAAGTGGTGGATGAGGAATAATGGGAGAGCGATCGCGGCTCTTTAGTAGAACTTAAAGAACAAAGGCCCAAAAAATTAAATCTGCCAGAGGATTGCTTGTGTAAAACCTTTAGCAAGCTCATGGCTGAAGGTGCATTGAAATATACTCCTCCAATTCCCCTCAGTCAGTTGCAAGGCTTGACCCCCCTGCACCGCCTCTTACACCGTTGGCCTTCCCGCCTTTAAAACCTAGACCAGATAAAAGACAGCTTTTGCCACTACAACAGCTTTCTCCCCTGCAAAAGGCTGTGAAACAAGCTTCAGAGAGAGGGGAAGATACTATGGGTTTTCTAGCCTGTCCAGCTTTTGAGGAAGTGGATGAGCAAGGGGTGAGGCACAGAATCCATCAGCCTTTATTTTTCAAACAAATGAAAGAGCTGAAAATGGCCTGCTCATCCTATGGAGCCACTGCTCCATTTACAAAACTATGCTTGAGGCTTTTGTGGCTAATACTCTCCCGCCCTCTGATTGGAAAGCTATTGCTCGAGCCTGTTTAAATGGAGGGGATTATCTATTGTGGATATCAGAATATGCAGAGCAATGTCAAAAGACAGCTGATATTAATAGAGCTCAAAATCATCCAGTAACTTTTGAAATGCTTATGGGGGGCGGACCCTACAGTGATCTTAACAGGCAGTTAGATTTCGATCCTGCCGCTTATGCACAAAAAAATGCCGCTGCTAAGCAAGCTTGGATGAAACTACCCTCAGGGGAGGCATGATCTGAAGATTTATCTAAAATTAGGCAAGGGCCAGATGAGTCTTTTCAAGATTTCGTCTCTCATTTGATGCAAATATCTAGCAGATTGATAGGAGATACTGATGCAGGCCTTCTCCTTGTAAAACAGTTAGCCTATGAGAATGCAAATTCCGCATGCCAAGCAGCCCTACGCCCTTTCAGAAAAAAGGGCACAATTTCAGATTATATTAGTCTCTGTTCAGACATCGGCCCAGCTTACACACAAGGGTTAGCATACAATGGCCGCCGCACTTCAAGGGAAAACAGTCAAAGAAGTGCTTTTCCAGCAGCAGGCTTCCAGAACAAAGATTACTTCAGGGCCCCCTGGCAGCTGGTTTGGCTGTGGACAAATGGGTCACCAGATAAGGCAGTGCCAAAACAGAAATAGGAATGGGAGGCTAGGAGAAATGGGAAGACAACTGGGTCTCTGTCTTCGCTGCAGAGGAGGCAATCATTGGGCAAGAGAATGTAAGTAAAGAAGAGATGTAAATGGAAACATACTATATCAGGAACATGGAAATGGGAGGAGGGGCCAGCCCCAGGCCCCAAAACAGTGTTATGGGGCTCTTCAAGCCTTCATCCCAAGGCAACAAAATCCATTTGTGACCTCTACTGAGCCACCTCAGGCAGTGCAGGACTGGACCTCAGTCCCTCCTCCTACACAGTACTAACCCCAGAGATGGGCATGCAGGCCCTTCCCACAGGAGTGTATGGACCACTCCCTGCTGGATATGTAGGATTATTATTAGGCAGAAGCAGTGCCACCATGAAAGGCCTTTTAGTAGCACCAGGTGTGATAGACCCAGATTATGAGGGAGAAATAAAAATTATGGCTCATTCACCAGCAGCCATTACAGTCATTCAACCCCCTCAGAGAATTGCACAATTAATCCTCTTACCAAGTAGAATCTCCAAGCAAACATATAAAGGATAAAAGAGGTCAGGCGGGTTTTGGCTCATCTGATGCATATTGGGTTCAACCCATTGGCAATAAATGCCCAGAATTAACATTAACCATAAGAGGGAAAAGAATAAAAGGGCTCCTAGATACTGGAGCTGACGTATCTGTTTTTTCCAGTAATCAATGGCCCTATGAGTGGCCTAAACAACCTACAGTGACACACCTTCAAGGCATAGGCCAAAGTCAAAATTCAGAGCAGAGTAGTGATATCTTGTTATGGAAAGATGATGAAAATCATGGTGGCAGCTTTCAACTGTAAACAGTTGCCGGCCTTCCAGTCAATCTATGGGGAAGAGATGTTATGAAAGAAATGGGAGTATACCTGTATAGCCCCAATGATAAAGTCACTACCCAATTATTAGACAAAGGATTTCTTCCCACACAGGGACTCAGGGCTAAGGGACAGGGCATCAATCAACCTCTCACAACTCCCTCTAGAAGAGACAGACAAGGACTAGGATATTTTTAATAGAGGCCTCTGAGCCCCCTGCTCCCCATGCAGATCCAATAACGTGGCTCAGCGATACCCCTGTATGGGTGAATCAGTGGCCTCTTTCAGCTGAAAAAATACAAGCAGCCGAGCTACTAGTGCAGGAGCAACTCGACCGCGGTTATATAGAATATTCCAATTCACCATGGAACTCACCTATATTTGTTATAAAAAAGAAATCAGGGAAGTGGATGTTGCTACAAGACCTAAGGAAGGTTAATCAAACTATGGAATTAATGGGAGTATTACAACCTGGGCTCCCTTCCCCATCTGCTATTCCGCAGGGCACCTTTAAAGTGATATTAGATCTAAAAGATTGCTTTTATACCATCCGCCTGGCAGAAAAAGATAGTAAAAGATTTGCCTTTAGTGTGCCATCTGTCAATTTTAAAGAACCCATGAAACATTATCAATGGAAAGTTGTTCCTCAAGGTATGGCAAATAGCCCAACCCTTTGCCAAAAGTTTGTAGCCTAGGCTATAGAATTAACCAGAAAGAAATATAAACAAGTGTATATTATACATTATATGGATGATATTCTCATTGCTCATCAGAATGAGCGGATAGTCCTCGCAGCCTTCAGTTCTATACAGAAATATTTAGCTAATGCAGGGCTTCTTATTGCTCCAGAGAAGATTCAAACTCAGCCGCCCTTTCAGTACTTAGGAAAAACTCTGTATCCAAAGGTCATTTTACCTCAGAAAATACATTTAAGAAAAGATAATGTGAAAACATTGAATGATTTTCAAATATTACTAGGAGACATAAACTGGATCCGACCTCATTTAAAATTATCTACAGGAGAGTTAAAGCCTTTGTTTGAAATCTTAAAAGGTGATCCTGACCCAACTTCTGCTAGAACACTCACTCCTGAAGGGAGAACTGCCTTAGGTAAGGTAGAACAAGCCATAGGGAATCAGAAGCTTTCATATATTGATTATTCTAAAGATTTAGAAGTTTATGTGCTGGCTTGCTCACATACCCCGACTGCTGTAATATGGCAGGAAGGACCTCTTTTGTGAATACACCTCCCTGTCTCACCTGCAAAAGCACTTACCCCTTACCATGAAATGGTCTCTGCCATAGTTCAAATAGCCAGAGAAAATGCCCGTAGATACTTTGGCAGAGATCCAAATTACATCAGGGTCCCATTTAAGAAGGATCAGATTACTTGGGTGTTTACCTCTTCTGATGCTTGGGGGCTGGCATTTGCCAGCTTTGTGGGACAGATAGGTACCCATATGCCCAATAATAAGTTGCTTCAATTCGCAGACACACAAGAATTTATTTTTCCAAAAATAGTGCATAAAGCACCTATTGTAGGAGCTGAGAATGCGTTTACTGATGGATCCTCAAATGGAAATCTGTCTTTGTATTTAAAAACCAAACTTACACATTTTTCAGTCCCACCTCTTCAGCAGAAATAGCAGAACTTCGTGCTGTTGCAGCTTTGTTTTCTGCTACCCCCAATGAGCCTTTCAACTTATGGACAGACAGTCAATATGTTGCAAAAGCTATCCACCCCCTAGAAACTGCTGCAGCTATAGCATCTCTCAATATAGAAATCAGAAATTTATTCACCCAGATACAAACACACATACACAGTTGTAAAGTCCCCTGCTTTGTGGGACACTCAGAGCACACACAGGTTTACCAAGTGCCTTATCCTCAGGAAATGCTAAGGCTGGCATTGCTACCCACAATGTTTTCCTCTCCGAATTACAGCAAGCTCAGCAATCCCATGCTTTACATCATCAAAATAGCCAAAGCTTAAGACAACAGTTCCAAATTTCCCGAAAGGCTGCCAGACAGATAGTAAAGCAATGTCCCAGATGTCCCACTCATCACATTGTTCAACACCATGGAGTTAATCCCCGGGGTATTGTGCCTAATCAGCTGTGGCAGATGGATGTTACAAAAATACCTGAGTTTGGAAAACTTAAGTATGTCCATATTTCTATAGACTCCTATTCTGTCTTTATTATGGTAACAGCACAAACTGGAGAAGCCACTAAACACGTTATAACCCATTGCTTAAAATGCTTTGGCATTACAGAAGTACCAAAAGAGATTAAAACAGACAATGAGACCGGCTATACCAGCCGTGCATTTCAGCATTTCTGCAAGCAATTACAAATCCTTCACAAAACAGGTATTCCTTACAATCCCCATGGACAAGGTATTGTGGAAAGGATACACAGTACCCTGAACCATCAGATTCAGAAAATAAAAAAGGGGGAGTTATACCCAGAAACTCCCGAAAACTATTTAAACGATGCACATTTATTTTAAATTTTCTCACCACAGATGCACAGAGCAGGTCTGCAGTGGATAGATTTTGGCATCCAAAAACAAAATATTCATATGCTATGGTGAGGTGGAAGGATCCTCTCACGGGTCAATGGAATGGTTGAGATCCAGTACTAATCTGGGGATGAGGGCATGTTTGTGTTTTTCCACAGGGTGCAGAAGGAGCCAGGTGGCTCCCAGAAAGATTGGTCCACCATGCTTTAGCTCATACTCCTCTGCATTCTGCTGACCGCCATGGGAGCCAACCACACACACTGTGCATTTGTGCCAGACCCTCCAATCCTCCACCCAGCAGTTTGGGATGGCCCGGAGATCATGGTCCAGGTCAATGATACCAGGATTCTGGACTATCCTTCCACCTCCAGGAATTTGCCTGCCCTGAGCCCTTATCAGAATTATTCAGCCGAAGGAAAAGGAATGCCCGTGTGCTTCCGTGCTGGGCCTTCTGACAATTGTATCAATGTTACGGACAACAAAGATAACAGAGTGATCATGCCTGCAGTGAATATGTCCTATCCTGGGATGACTAACAATTCCAAGAGTAACTCCAAATGTGACTATGACCGTGGACATCAGCAAGTGCCTTATTGTGGCACAGAGAATACAATGGTTAGTTCAACAATCTTATGGACCCGTTGTATAGAAAGAACCCCAAAACGGTGTTATGTATCAACAGGGCACTATTGGGACGGTCTACCTGCGATAATTGTTCAGATCATCAGCTGATGGCTGGAATGTGGTGGTCTAGTAATCGGCATCCTCAAATTTATATTTGGAAGCTGGCAGCTGTGTCAGGATGAAAGGTGAACATGAATGATCAATAAGAGGAATGGGGTTTTAATGATAATGCAAAAGATTTTACAGTGCTTGCTTGTATCAATCCCTCTTATCTTCTATTAATCGGTGATGTCTATATAAATGTGGGGAATAATTCAAAATTCAATGTTAGCTGCAATAATTGTAACTTTACTTCCTGTGTAACTTCTTTATCAGAAATTCAGACTGAAGATTTTGTAGATAATTAAGCTCCATGATCCCCACCTGGGTCTCTACCAAAATAGCTGTTGAGCTTCTTCATTGTCTGCACTCTAATGCTCTTTCTTCTACTTATATTGGTCCCTACAGCACTACGTTTGGTAGATAAAGTGCTGAAGCAAATCTACGGAAGCCTCCACAAGCAAAAACTTATCACTCAACCCCCCCAGCCAATTTTGGCTTAGGAGGCTGGATAGCCAATGACAGGTAAGGCAAGGAGGGGAGTGAACCAACCTAAGACAGGAAATGGGTCATGCTACCATCAGCCTGATGAAGGTTAAGGCCATCCCCGTTCTTGACCAACCTAAGACAGGCACAGTCATCCCATGCATTCAAGCATTTTTAAAAAATAAAAAAGGGGGAGATGTGGAGAGCGGTTGGGACAGAGGAGCAAGAGTATAGGACAGGACTGATTGCTTTTGTGCCTAGTCTCTGCCTAGGGCCTGAACCGGGCCTGACTCTGAAAGAAATCTTGGAGGGGTTTCCTAAATTACGGGAGCAAGTATCTCAGGAATGCAGGGAGGTCTTATTTCAAAGCGAGCCACCTGGACAAGATACCCACATACATATGTGACCTGAGTATTGGATTGATATTCTATTGTATTGATCTGTGGGCGGTGCTTAAGTGATTGAATTTGAGGTGATTGACAAGGGTGTGTGAATCTAGTCTGTGGTCAATGCATGTGAATATAAGCCTTGCCAGAATAAAGTTTCTTTGCATTCTGCACCAGACAGCTTGCCCTCCTGTCATATTGAATATAAGGACAGATGCCCCCACTCAGGAACTGTTCGACTTCTACCGGCAGGCCCCGGCACCCTAACCCTATGCCTGGTCACAATATCTAACCTCTGCGATCACCATCGATGCGACCCAAGCATGACGATACCCTTGAATATCAATCTTAAACTTGCCCACATATCCGAACGTGTTGTTAAATCAAACTTGGAACCTGTCTTCCCCATGCACCTTACTGAACATGTAACCCTAACCCTAGTCCTAACTCCTGGACCTGAACCCTCCCCATGACCATGAACATCAACCATGCCTCACTGTAAACCAGGACCCTTAATGTCAGCCTGGACCTCACATTAGAGTGGGCAAATAACTCTAAAAGTATAAATACAGGCCCTATTAACCTCATGGAAATCCAAAACATAACATTTACCGTACCTAGGAACTGAACCCTCACTGTCACTATTGATGTCATCCATGCTCTACTGTTTCCCTGATACTCAATCTCGCCTTCACCCACACCACACGGCCGGACCACATCTGTAACCGTAACCGTATAATCCTCATACACCTTACTGAACTCATAACCCTAACTCTCGCCCTGGTCACTAGACCTGACCACTCCCAATCACCGTCGATGCCACCCAAGCCTTACATTAACCCTGAACATCTATCCTTACCTGGTCCATATATCACAATGTGTTGCTAAATCAAACTATAAACCTGTAGTCCGCACGCACTTTACTGAATATCTAACCCTAACCCTAGTCCTAACCACTGGACCTGAACCTGCCCCATCACCATCAACATCAACCATGCCTCATTGTAAACCAAACCCTCAATCTCGGGCTACACCTCACGTCAGACCAAACAAATAACTCTAATTGTATTGCTACACGCCCAATAAACCTTACCGGAATCCTAACCTTAAAATTAGCCCTGCCACTAGGACCTGACACCTTCCCATTAGCATCAATATCAGTCAGGCCTCACTGTACACCAGAACCCTGAAATGTGGACTTGCGCGCACGTCAGAGCTGGAAAATAACTTGAATCGTGTCCTTATATGCCCCATAAATCTGACAGAACACCTAAGCGTAACCCTATGTCTGGTCACTAGACCTGACCTCGGCAATGACCATCGATGCCACCCACGTTTGATGATACAAGTGAACATCAATATTTAACTTGTGCACATATAAGAATGGGTTGCTAAATAAAACTGTAAACCACTCTTCCCCATGCACCTTACTGAATATCTAACCCTCAAAATAGTCCTAACCCCTGGTCCTGAACATTCCCCATGACAATCAACATCAACCATGCCTCACTGTAAACCAAACACTCAATATCGGGTGAGACCTCATATCAGAGTGAGCAAATAACTTTAATCATATAGCTACATGGCCCATAAACCTTACGGGAATCCTTACCCTAACACTAGCCCTCACACATGGCCCTGACACCTTACCCTGATCATCAATATCAGTCTGGCCTCACTGTAAACCAGAACAATCAATAGCAGTCTTGACCGTACTTAGCAGCCGTAAAATAACTTGAATCATGTCCATATGTGCCCCAAAATCTGACAGAACACCTAACCCTAACGCTACGCATGGTCACAAGAACTGACCACGACAATCACCATCGATGCCACCCACGCTTGATGATACCCCTGAACATTAATCTTTAACTTGTCCACACATCAGAACGGGTTGCTAAATCAAACTGTAAACTCTCTTCCCCATGCACCTTACTGAACATCTAACCCTAACCCTAGTCCTAACCCCTGGACCTGAACCCTCCCCATGACCATCAACATCAACCACTTCTGAATGTAAACCAGAACCCTTAATGTCAGCCTCGATATCACATCAGAGTGGGCAAATAACTCTAAAGGTATAAGTACACGCCACATTAACCTTACAGAAATCAAGAACCTAACCCTTACCGACCACAGGACCTAACCCTCCCTGTCACCATTGACGTCATCCATGCCGTACCGTATCCCTGACACTCAATCTCACCCTCGTGCACTCCTCAGGTCCAGACCACATCTATAACCATAATGGTATAAATCTCATACACCTTACCAAAGTCATAACCTTAACCCTAGCAATAGTCAATACACCCAACCACTCCCAATCACCATCAATGTTACCCAAGCCTTACAATAACCCTGAACATCAATCCTTACCTTGTCCACATATCAGAATGGATTGCTAAATCAAACTGTAAAACCTGTATTCTGCATGCATCTTACTGAATATCTAACCCTAACCCTAGTCCTAACCTCTGGACCTGAACCTTCCCCATGACCATCAACATCAACCATGCCTCATTGTAAACCAAACCCTCAATCTTTTGCTAAACCTCACATCAGAGAAAGCAAATAACTCTAATCGTTTAGCTACATGCCTCATAAACCTTACGGGAATCCTAACCCTATCCCTAGCCCTGACAACTTCCCCTGACCAACAACATTATTCAGGCCTCATTATAAACCAGAACCCTCAAACACAGTGTTGACGTAACCTCAGAGCCAGAAAATAACTCTAATCGTGTCTTTATATGCCCCATAAAACTGACAGAACACCTAACCCTAACCCTACGCCTGGTCACTAGACATGCCTCTGCAATCACCTTCGATGCCACCCTTGCCTGATGGTACACCTGAACATCAATATTTAACTGGGGCACATATCAGAACGGGTTGCTAAATCAAACTGTGAGCCTCTCTTACCCATGTACCATACTGAACATCTAACCCTAACCCTAGTCCTAACTCCTGGACCTGAACCCTCCCCATGACCATCAACATTAACCATACCTCACTGTAAACCAGTACCATTAATGTCGGCCTCGACCTCACAGAACTGTGGCCAAATAACTCTAAATGTATAAGTACACTCCCCATTAACCTTTAGGAAATCCGAAACGTAACCCCTTCTGACCCCAGGACCTGAACCCTCTGTGTCACCATGGATGTCATCCATGCCATACCATAAACCTGATCTCATTCTCGACCTCGCCCACACCTCGGAGCAAGACCATATCGGTAACCGTAACCGAATATCTTTCATACACTTTACTGAAATCCTAACCCTAACCCCAGCCCTGACTTTTGGACCTGACATCTTCTCCTGACCATCAATATCAGTCAGGCCTCACTGTAAACCAGAACGCTAAAACGCGGTCTTCACCTCACCTCAGAGCTGGAAAATAACTCTAATCGTGTACTTATATGCCCCATGAAACTGACAGAACACCTGACCCTAACCCTACGCCTGCTGACAAGACCTGACCTCTGCAATCATCAACGATGCCACTCACGCCTGACAATACACCTGAACATCAGTCTTTAATTTGTCCACATATCAGAACGGGTTGCTAAATAAAACTTGTAACCTGTCTGCCCAATGTACCTTACTGAACATCTAACCCTTACCCTAGCCCTAACCCTTGGACCTAAACCCTCCCCATGACCATCAACATCAACCATGCCTCACTGTAAACCATAAACCTTAATGTCAGCCTCGACCTCACATCAGAGTCGGCAAATAGCTCTAAATGTATAAGTACACGTCCTATTAACCTTATGGAAATTCAAAATCTAACACTTACGATCATGGCACCTGAAACCTCACTGTCGCCATGGATGTCATCCATGCCGTATCATATCCCTGATACTCAATCTCGCCCTCGCCCACACGTTAGGGCCGGACCACATCTGTAAATGTAACCGTATAACCCTCATACACCTTACCAAAGTCATAACCCTAACCTGAGTCCTGTTCACTAGACCTGACCACTCCCAATCACCTTCGATGTCACCCGAGCCTTACAGTAACCCTGAACATCTATCCTTACCTGATCCACATATCAGAACGGGTTGCTAAATCAAACTCTAAACCTGTCATCCGCATGCACCTTATTGAATATCTAACCCTAACCCTAGTCCTAAACACTGGACCTGAACCTTCCCAAAGATCATCAACTTCAACCATGCCTGATTGTAAACCAAACCCTCAATCTCGGGCTACATCTCATGTCAGAGCAAGGAAATAACTCTAATCATATAGCTACAAGCCCCATAAACCTTACCGGAGTCGTAACCATAACACTAGCCCTGACGCTTGGACGTGACACCTTCCCCTGACCGTCAATATCAGTCAGGCCTAACTGTACAACAGAACCCTCAAACGCAGTCTTGATCACACATCAGAGCCAGAAAATAACTCGAGTTGTGTCGTTGTATGCCCCATAAATCTGACAGAACACCTAACCCTAACCCTACGCCTGGTCACTATACCTGACCTCGGCAATCACCATCGATGCCACCCACGTTTGACGATACCCCTGAACATCAATCTTTAACTTGTCCACATATCAGAAAGGGTTGCTAAATCAATCTGTAAACCTCTCTTCCCCATGCACCTTACTGAACATCTAACCCTTACCCTAGACCTAACCGCTAGACCTGAACCCACCCCATGACCATCAATATCAACCATGCCTCACTGTAAACCAGAACCTTAATGTCGGCCTCGACCTCACATCAGAGTGGGCAAATAACTGTAAACGTATAAGTAAATGCCCTATTAACCTTACGGAAATCCAAAACTTAACCTTTCCCGACCTCAGTATATGAACCCTACCTGTCACCATTGATGTCATCCATGCCATACCATGCCCTGATTCTCAACCTCGCCCTTGCGCACACCTCAGGGCCGGACCATATATGGAACCGTAACTGTATAAACCTCATACACCTTACCGAAGTCATAAACCTAACCCTAGCCATGGTCACTACACCCGACCACTCCCAATCACTATCAATGTTACGCAAGCCATAAAATAACCCTGAACATCAATCCTTACATAGTCCACATACCAGAACAGGTTGCTAATTCAAAACTGTAAACCTGTCCTCCCCATACACCTTATTGAACATCGAACCTATCCCTAGTCCTAATTCCTGGACATGAAGATTCCCATGACCATCAACATCAACCATGCCTCATTGTAAACCAAACCCTCAATCTCGGGCTACATCTCATGTCAGAGGAAGCAAATAACTCTAAACGTATAGCTACACGCCCCATAAATCTTAACGGAATCCTAATCCTACCTTTGGCCCTGACACTTGGACGTGACACCTTCCCCTGATCATCAATATCAGTCACGCCTCACAGTAAACGAGAACCCTCAAATGAGTGCTTAACACACATCAGAGCTGGAAAATAACTCGAATCGTGCCTTAAACACCCCACAAATCTGACAGAACACCTAACCTTAACCCTACGCCTGGTCACAAGAACTGACCTTGGCAATCACCATCGATGCCACCCACACTTGACGACACCCCTGAACATTAATATTTAACTTGTTCACATATCTGAATGGGTTGCTAAATCAAACTTTAAACCTCTCTTCTCCATGCACGTTACTGACCACCTGATCCTTACCCTAGACCTAACTGCTGCACCTGAACCCTCCCCATGACCATCAACATCAACCATGCATCACTGTAAATCATTACCCTTAATGTCGGCCTCGACGTCACATCAGAGTGGGAAAATAACTCTAAACGTATAAGCACACCCCGTATTAACCTTATGGAAATCCAAAACCTAACACTTACCGACTCCAGGACCTGAAACCTTCCTGTCACAATGGATGTCATCCATACCGTACCATATTGCTGATAGTCTCACCCTCGCCCAAACCTCAGGGCCAGACCGTATCTGTAAACATAACCGTATAACCCTCATACACCTTACCAATATCCTAAACCTAACTCTAGCCCTGGTAACTAGACCTGACCATTCCCAATCACCTTCGATGTTACACAAAACTTACAGAGACTCTGAACATCAATCCTTACCTGGTCCATATATCAGAACGGGTTGCTAAATCAAACTGTAAACCTGTCTTCCGCATGCACCTTACTAAATATCTAACCCTAACCCTAGACCTAACCCCTAGACCTGAACCTTCCCCATGACCATCAACATCAACAAAACCTCATTGTAAACCAAACCCTCAATCTCGGGCTACACTTCACGTCAGAGCAAGCAAATAACTCTAATCGTATAGGTACACGCACCATATACCTTACTGGGATGCTAATGCTAAGCCTAGCCCTGACACTTGGACCTGACACATTCCCGTAACCATCAATATCAGTCAGGTTTCACTGCACACTAGAAACCTCAAATGCGGTCTTGACCAAACTTCAGAGCTGAAAAATAACTCGAATCGTGTCGTTATAGGCCCCATAAATCTGACAGAATACCTAACCCTAACCCTATGTCTGGTCACTAGACCTGACCTCGGCAATCACCATCGATGCCACCTACGCCTGACGATACCCCTGAACATCAATCTTTAACTTGTCTACATATCAGAACGGGTTGCTAAATGAAACTTGGAACATATCTTCCCCATGCACCTTACTGAACATCTAACCCTAACCCTAGTCCTAACCCCTGGACCTGAACCCTCCCCATGACCATCAACATCAATGATGCCTCACTGTAAACCAGAACCCTTAATATCGGCCTCAACCTCACATCAGAGTGGGCAAATAAATCTAAACGTATAAATACACTCCCCATTAATCTTACAGAAACCCGAAACCTAACCCTTACTGACCCCAGGACCTGAACCCACCCTGTCACAATGGATGTCATCCATGCCATTCCGTAACCCTGATACTGAATCTGGACCTTGCCCACACATCAGGGCCGGACGATATCTGTAAGCATAACCGTATAACCCTCATACACCTCAATGAAATCGTAACCCAGCCCTAGCCCTGGTCACAAGAACTGACCACTCCCAATCACCATCGATGTCACCAAACCCTAAAATAATCCTGTACATCAATCCTTACCTGGTTCACATATCAGAACGGGTTGCTAAATCACACTGTAAACCTCTATTCCCCATGCACCTTACTGAACATCTAACCCTAACCCTAGTCCAAACCGTGGGACCTGAATCCTCCCCATGACCGTGAACATCAACCATGATTCATTGTAAACCAAACCCTCAATCTTGGGATAGACCTCACATCAGAGATAGTAAATAACTCTAATCATATAGCCACATGCCCCATAAAACTTACGGGAATCCTAACCATAACCCGAGTCCTAACAAAATCCCTGACCATCAATATCATTTAGGCCCCACTGTAAACCAGAACACTCAAATGCAGTGTTGACCTAACCTCAGAGCTGGAAAATAATTCTAATCGTGTCCTTATATGCCCCATTAAACTGACAGAACACCTAACACTAACGCTTCGCCTGGTCACTAGACCTGACCTCTGCAATCACCGTTGATGCCACACACGCCAGACGATACCCCTGATCATCAATGTTTAACATGTCCACATATCAGAACGGGCTGCTAAATCAAACTGCAAACCTGTCTTCCCCATGCACCTTACTGAACATCTAACCCTAACCCTAGTCCTAACCCCTGGACCTGAACCCTCCCCATGATAATCAACATCAACTATGCCTCACTGCGAACCAGAACCCTTAATGTCTGCCTCGACCTCACATCAGTTTGGGCAAATAACACTAAACGTATAAGTACACTCCCCATTATGCTTACAGAAATCTGAAACCTAACCCTTACTGACCCCAGGATCTGAACCCTCACTATCACCATTGGATGTCATCCATGCCATACCATAACCCTGATACTCAATCTCGACCTCGCCCACACCTCAGGGCCGGACCACATCTGTAACCATAACCTTATAACCCTCATACAACTTACTGAAATCCTAATCCTAACCCTAACCCTGGTCACTGGAACTGCCCACTCCCAATCAAGATCGATGTCACCCAAGCCATACAATAACCCTGAACATCAATCCTTACATGGTCCACATATCAGAACGGGTTGCTAAAACAAACTGTAAACCTGTCTTCCGCATGGACCTTACTGAATATCTAACTCTAACCCGAGATCAAACCCCTCGACCTGAGCCGTCCCAATGACCATCACCATCAATATCAACCATGCCACATTATAAACTAAGCCCTAAATCTCGAGCCACACCTAACGTCAGAGGAAGCAAATAACGCTGATATACCTACACGCCCCATAAATCTTATGGGAATCCTAACCTTAACC
>JAQQAC010008350.1:36875279-36993856 GCA_029783875.1 Phataginus tricuspis | reverse complement strand
TCCCAATGACCATCACCATCAACATCAACCATGCCTAATTATAAACGGAAGCCTCAATCTCGAGCTACACCTAACGTCAGCGGAAGCAAATAATGCTAATGATATACCTACACGCCCCATAAATCTTATGGGAATCCTAACCTTAACCGTATCCCTCACACCTGGACTTGACACCTTCCCCTGATCATCAATATCAGTCATGCCTCACTGTACACCAGAACCCTCAAACTTAGTGTTGACCAAAGCTCAGTGCTGGAAAATAACTCAAATCGTATCCTTATATACCCCATAAATCTGACAGAACACCTAACGCTAACTCTACGCCTGTTCACAAGACTGGACCTCAGCAATCACCATTGATGCCACGTATGCCTGACGATACCCCTGAACATCAATCTTTAACTTGTCCACATATCACAATGGGTCACTAAATGAAACTTTTAACATGCCTTCCCCATGCATCTTACTGGACATCTAACCCTAACCCTAGTCCTAACCCCTGGAACTGAACCCTCCCCATGACAATCAACACCAACTATGCCTCAATGCGAAACATAACCCTTAATGTCGGCTTCGACCTCACATCAGATTGGGCAAATAACTCTAAAAGTATAAGTACACTCCCCATTATCCTTACGGAAATCTGAAACCTAACCCTTACTGACCCCAGGATGTGAACCCTCCCTGTCACCATGGATGTCATCCATGCCGTACCATAACCCTGATACTCAATCTGAACCTCGCCCACACCTCAGGGCCAGACCACATCTGTATTCGTAACGGTATAAGCCTCATACACCTTCCTGAAATCCTAATCCTAACCCTAACCCTCGTCACTGGAACTGCCCACTCAGAATCAACATCGATGTCACCCAAGCCATACAATAACCCTGTACATCAATCCTTACCTGGTTCACATATCAGAACGGGTTGCTAAATCAAACTGTAAACCTTCCTTCCCCATACACCTTACTGAACATCTAACCCAGCCCTAGTCCTAACCCCAGGACCTTAACCCTCCCCATGACCATCGACATCATCCATGGCTCACTGTAAACCAGAACCCTTAATTTCAGTCCCGACCTCACATCAGAGTGGGCAAATAAATCTAAACGTATAAGTACACGCCCTATTAACCTTATGGAAATCCAAATACTAATACTTACCGACCCCACGACCTGACCCCTGCCTGTCACCTGACCCCTTTGATGTCATCCATGCCGTACTGTAGCCCTGATACTCAATCTTGCCCTCACCCACACTTCAGGGCTGTACCACATCTGTAACCAGAACCGTATAACCCTCATACACCTTACGGAATTATAACCCTAAACCTAACCCTGGTCACTACACCTGACCCCTCCCAATCTCCTTCGATGTCACCCAAGCCTTACGGTAACCATGAACTTCAATCTTACCTGGCCAACATGTCAGAACAGGTTGCTAAATCAAACTGTAAACCTGTGTTCCACATGCACCGTACTGAATAACCCTAGTCCTAACCCCTGGACCAGAACCTTCCCCATGAACATCAACATCAACCATGCCTCATTGTAACCCAAACCCTCAATGTCGGGCTATACCTCTCATCAGAGCCAGCAAATAACTCTACTCATATAGCTACACGCCAATATACCTTATAGGAATCCTCACCATAACCTTAGACCTGAACAACTTCCCCTGATTATCAAAATCATTCATGCCTCACTGTAAACCAGAATCCTCAAACGGAGAGTTGACCTAACCTCAAAGCCGGAAAATGACTCTAATTGTGTCCTTATATGCCCCATAAAACTGACAGAACACCCAACCATAAACCTACGCCTCGTCACTAGACCTGACCTCTGCAATCAACGTCCATGCCCCCCATGCCTGACGATACCCCTGAACATCAATCTTTAACTTGTCCACATATCAGAACGGGTTGCTAAATCAAACTGTAATCCTGTCTTCCCCATGCACTTTACTAAACATCTAATCCTAACCCTAGTCCAATCCCTCGAACTGAACTTCCCCATGACCATCAACATCACCCATGCCTCCCTGTAAACCAAACCCTCAAACTCGGGCTACATTTCATGTGAGAGCAAGCAAATAACTCTATTCGTAGAGCTACACGCCCCATAAATTTACCGGAATCGTAACCCTAAATCTAGCCTTGACACTTGGACCTGACACCTTCCCCTGACCATGAATATAAGTCAGGCCTCACTGTACACAAGAACCCTCCAACATGGCCTTCACCACACGTCAGAGCCGGAAAATAACTCGAATCGTGTCCTTATATGCCCCATAAATCTGACAGAACACCTAACCCTAACTCTACGCCTGGTCACTAGACCTGACCCTGGCAATCACCATCAATTCCACCCATGCTTGACGATCCACCTGAACATGAATCTTTAAGTTGTCCACGTATCAGAATGGATTGCTAAATCAAACTTGCAACCTGTCTTCCCCATGCACCTAACTTAACATCTCACCTTAATCCTACTCCTAACTCCTGGACCTGGACCCTACCCATGACCATCAACATCAACCATGCCTCACTGTAAACCAGAACCCTAAATGTCGGCATCGACCTCACATCAGAGTGGGCAAATAACTCTAAACGTATAACTACAAGCCCCATTAACCTTATGGAAATCCGAAACTTAACCCTTTCTGACCCCAGGACCTGAACCCTCCCTGTAACCATGAATGTCATCCATGTCGTACCATGTCCCTGATACGCAATCTCGCCCTTGCGCACACCTCAGGGCCGGAACACATCTGTAACCGTAACAGTATAACCGTCATACACCTTACCGAAGTCATAAACCTAACCCTAGCCCTGGTTGTTACACCCGACCACTCCCAATCACCATCCATGTTACCCAAGCCTTATAATAACCCTGAACATCAGTCCTTATGTGCTCCCCATATCAGAACGGGTTGCTAAATCAAACTGTAAACCTGTCTTCCCCATGCACCTTACTGAACATCTAATCCTAACTCGAGTCCTAACCACTGGACCTGAACCCTCCCCATGACTATCAACATCAACAATGCCTCACTGTAAACCACAACCCTTAATGTCGGCCTCGACCTCACATCAGAGTGGGCAAATAAGTCTAAATGTATAAGTACACGCCCCATTAACCTTATGGAAATCCAAAACTTAACCCTTAACGACCTCAGGACCTGAACCCTCCCTGTCACCATTGATGTCATCCATGCTGTACTGTATCCCTGATACTCAATCTCGCCCTCAACCACACCTCAGAACCGAACCACGTCTGTAACCGTAACCATATAACCCTCATACACCTTGCCGAAGTCATAACCCTTACTCTAGCCCTGGTCACTAGACCTGATCACTCCCAATCACCTTCTATGTCAGCTAAGCCTTACAGTAACCCTGAACATCAATCTTACCTGGTCCACATGTCAGAACGGTTTGCTAAATCAAAATGTGAACCTGTCTTCTGCATGCACCTTACTGAATATCTAACACTAACCCTGGTCCTAACCCCTGGACGTGAAGCTTCCCCATGACCATCAGTATCAACAATGCCTCATTGTAAACCAAAAACTCCATCTCGGGCCAAACCTCAAATCAGAGCCAGCAAATAATTCAAATCGTATAGCTACATGCCCCATAAACCTTTCGGTTATCCTAACCATAATCCCATACCTGACACCTTCAGCCGATCATCAATATCAGTCAGGCCTCACTGTACACCAGAACCCTCAAACGGGGTCTTGACCGCATGTCAGAGCTGGAAAATAACGTGAATCGTGTCCTTACATGCCCCAAAAATCTGACAGAACACCTAACCTTAACCTTACGACTGGTCACTAGACCTGCCCTCGGAAATCACGATCGATGCCACCCACGCTTGACGTTACCCCTGAATGTCAATCTTTATCTTGTCCACATATCAGAACGGATTGGTAAATCAAACTGTAAACCTATCTTCCCCATGCACCTTACTGAACATCTATCCCTAACCCTAGACCTAATCCCTGGACCTGAACCTTCCACATGACCATCAACATCAACCATGCCTCATTGTAAAGCAAACCTTCAATCGTGGGTTACACCTCATGTCAGAGCAAGCAAATAACTCTAATCATATTGCTACATGCCTCATAAATCTTATGGGAATCCTAACCTTAACCCTAGCCCTGACAATTTTAACTGACCATCAACTTCATTCAGGCCTCACTGTAAGCCAGAACCCTCAAACACTGTGTTGATCTAACCTCAGAGTCGGAAAATAACTGTAATCATGTCCTTATATGCCCCATTAACTGACATTTTCCCAATGAACCTTACTGAACATCTAACCCTTACCCTAGTACTAACACTTAGACCTGAACCCTCCCCATGACCATCAACATCAACCATGCCTCACAGTAAACCAGATGTCTTAATTTTAGCCTCGACCTCACATCAGAGTGGGCAAGGAACTCTAAACGTATAAGTACACTCCCCATTAACCTTATGGAAATCCGAAACTTAACCCTTTCTGACCCCAGGACCTGAACCCTCCCTGTAACCATGAATGTCATCCATGCTGTACCATAACCCTGATACTCAATCTCAACCTTGCTCACACCTCAGGGCCGGACCATATCTGTAACCGTAACTGTATAACCCTCATACACCTTGCCAAAATCCTAACCCTAAAATTAGTCCTGGTCACTAGAACAGACCACTCCCAATCACCATCAATGTCACCCAAGCCTTACAATAACCCTGAACATCAATCCTTACCTGTTACACATATCAGAACGGGTTGATAAATCAAACTATTAACCTGTCCTCTGCATGTACCTTGCTGAATATCTAACCCTAACCCTAGTCCTAACACCTGGACCTGAAATTTCCCCATGACCATTAACATCAACCATGCCCCATTGTAAACCAAACCCTTAATCTCGGGCTAGACCTCACATCTGAGTGGGCAAAGAACTCTAAACATATAAGTACACACCCCATTAACCTTACGGAAATCCGAAACCTAAACCTTACCGACCCCAGGACCTGAAACTTCCCTGTCACCATTGATGTCATCCAGGCCGTACCATAACGCTGATACTCTATCTCACCCTCGACCACAACTCAGGGCCGGACCATATCTACACCGTAACTGTATCACCCTCATATACCATACCAAAGTCGGAACCTTACCCTAGCCCTGTTCAGTAAACCTGAGCACTCCCAATCCCCATCGATGTAACCCAAGCATTATAATAACCCTGAACATAAATCCTTACCTGTTCCACATATCAGAACAGGTTGCTAAATCAAACTGTGAACTTGTCTTCCCCATACACCTTACTGAACATCTAACCATATCCTAGTCCTAACACCTAGACCTGAAACTTATGCATGCCCAACAACATTAACCATGCCTCATTGTAAACCAAACCCTCAATCTCGGGCTAGACCTCACATCAGAGCAAGCAAATAACTCTAACAGTATAGCTACATGCCCCATAAACCTTACGGGAATCCTAATGCTAACCCCAGCCCTGAAACCTGGACCTGACACCTTCTCCTAACCATCAATATCAGTCAGGCCTCACTGTAAACCAGAACTCTGAAACGCGGGCTTGATCATACATAAGAGCCGGAAAATAACTCAATCGTGTTCTTATATGGCCCATAAAACTAACAGAACACCTAACCCTAAATGGACGACGGGTCAATAGACCTGACCTCTGCAATCACAATCGATGCCACCCACGCCTGATGATACCCCAGACCATCAATCTTTAACTTGTCCACATATCAGAAGGCGTTGCTAAATCAAACTGTAATCCTGTCTTCCGCATGCACATTACTGAACACCTAATCCTAATGAGAGTCCTAACCCTTGGACCTGAACCTTCCTCATAACCATCAATATCAACCATGCCTCACTGGAAACCAGAACCTTAATGTTGCCCTCGAACTCACATCAGAGTGCGCAAATAACTCGAAACGTAGAAGTACATGCCCCATTAACCTCACGGAAATCTGAAACCTAACCCTTACTGACCCCAGGGCCTGAACCTTCTGTGTCACCATTGATGTCATCCATGCTGTACCATTACCCTGATACTCTATCGTGCCCTCGCCCACACCTCAGGGCCTTACCATAACTGTAACCGTAACTGTATAATCCTCATATACCTTACCGAAGTCCTAACCGTAATGCTAGAACTATTCAATAAACATGATCACCCCCTATCAACATCGATGTCACCCAAGCCTTACAATAACCCTGAGCATCAATTCTTACCATGTCCACGTATCAGAACAGGTTGCTAAATTAAAGTGTAAACCTGTCTTCCCCATACACCTTACTGAACATCTAACCCTAAACCTAGTCCTAACCCCTGGACCTGAACCCTCCCCATGACAATCAACATCAACTATGCCTCACTGCGAACCAGAACCCTTAATGTCTGCCTCGACCTCACATCAGAGTGGGCAAATAACTCTAAACGTATAACTACCCGCCCCATTAAACTTATGAAAATCTGAAACCTAATCCTTACCGACCCCAGGACCTGAAACATCCCTGTCACCATTGATGTGAACCATGCCTTACTGTAATGCTGATACTGAATCTCGTCCTCGCCCACAGCTAAGGGCAGGACCATATCTGTAACCGTTACTGTATAACCCTGATATACCTTACCGAAGTCCTAACCTTATCCTAGCCCTGGTCACTAGACCTGACCACTACCAATCACCATCGATGTCACCCAAGCCTTACAGTAACCGCGAACATCAGTCCTTAGCTGGTCCACATATCAGAAAGGCTTGCTAAATCAAACTGCAAACCTGTCTTACCCATGCTCCTTAATGAACATCTAACCCTAACTCTACTCCTAACCCCAGGACCGGAACCCTCCCAATGACCATCAACATCTACCATGCCACACTGTAAACCAGAACCCTTAATCTCGGACTCGCCCACACCTCAGATCCAGACCGTATCTGTAACCGAAACCATATTACCTCATACACCTTACCGAAGACCTACCCCTAACCCTAGACCTCGTCACTAGACCTGACCACTCCCAATCACCATCGATGTCACCCAAGCCTTACAATAACCCCGAACATCAAACCTTACCTGGACCACAGTTCAGAACGATTTGCTAAATAAAACTGTAAAGCTATCTTCCCCATACACTTTACTGAACATCGAAACTTAACCCTAGTCCTAACCCCTGGACCTGCACCTTCCCCATGACCATCAACACCAACCATGCCTCATTGTAAGCCAATCCCTCAATCTCGGGCTAGACCTCACATCAGAGCCAGCAAATAATTATAATCCTATAGCGACATGCACCATAAACCTTACGGGAATCCTAACCTTAACCCAAGCCCTCACACCTACACCTGACACCTTCCCCTGACAATCAACATCAGTCAGGCCTCACTGTAAACCACAACCCCAAACACGGTCTTGACCTCACCTTAGAGCTGGAAAATTACTGTAATCGTGTCGTATTTGCCCCATAAAACTGACAGAACACCTAAACCTAACCCTACGTCTGGTCACTAGAACTTACCTCTCTAATCTCCATCGATGCACCCCTCGCCAGACGATACTCCTGAACATCAATTTTTAACTGGTCCACATATCAGAACATGTTGCTAAATCAAACTGTAAACCTGTCTTCCCATGCACCTTACTGAACATCTTACCCTAACCCTAGTCCTAACCCCTGGACCTGAACCATCCCCAGGACCATCAACCTCAGCCATGCCTCACTGTAAACCAGAACCCTTAAAGTCGGGCGGGACGTCACATCAGATTGGGCAAATAACTCTAAATGTATAAGTACACGCCCCTTTACCCTTGCAGAAATCCAAAACCTAACCCTTACTGACCCCAGGACCTGGACCCTCCCTGTCACCATTGATATCATCCATGCCGTACCGTAACCCTAATACTCAATTTTGCCCTCGCCCACAACTCAGGGCCGGACCAAAGCTGTAGCCATAATCGTATAACCCTCATAGACGTTTCCAAAGTCCTAACCCCAACACTAGCCCAGGTCGCTAACCATGACCACCCCCAATCACCATCGATGTCACTCAAGCCTTACAATAACCCTGAACATCAATCATGACCTGGTGGCATATCAGAATGCGTTGCTAAATCAAACTGTAAACCTGTCTTCCCCATACACCTTTCTGTACATGTAACCCTAACCCTAGTCCTATCCCCAGGACCTGAACCCTCCTCATGACCATCAACATCAACCATGCCTCACTGTAAACCAGAACCCTTAATGTAAGCCTCGACCTCACATCAGAGTGGGCTAATAACTTTAATGGTATAAGTACACGCCCCATTAACCTTAAGGAAATCCGAAACCTAACCCTTACCGAACCAAAGACCTGAACCCTCCCTGTCACCATTGATGTAATCCATGATGTAATGTAACGCTGATATCAATCTCACGCTCACCCACACCTCAGGGCCGGATAATATCTGTAACCGTAACCGTATAACCCTCATACACCTTTACGAAGTCCTAACCCTAACCCTAGCCATGGTCACTAGACCTGACCACTCCCAATGACCATCGATGTCACCCAGCCTTACAATAACCCTGAACATCAATGCTTACATTGCCCACATATCATAACGGGTTACTAAATCATACTGTAAACCTGTCTTCCCCATACACCTTGCTGAACATCTAACCCTAACCAGAGTCCTAACCCCTGGACCTGAACCTTCCCCATGACCATCAACATCAACCATGCCTCATTGTAAACCAAACCCTCAATCTCAGGCTAGACCTCACATCAGAGCCAGCAAATAACTCTAATCTTATAGCGACAGGCACCATAAACTTTACTGGAATCCTAACCTTAACCCCAGCCCTCACACCTACACGTGACACCTTCCCCTGACAATCAACATCAGTCAGGCCACACTGTAAACCAGAACCTCCAAACGCGGTCTTTACCTCACCTTGTAGCCATAAAATATCTCTAATCATGTCCTTATATTCCCAATAAAACTGACAGAACACCTAACACTAACCCTACGTCTGGTCACTAGAACTGACCTCTGCAATCACCATCGATGCCAACCATGCCGGACAATAGCCCTGAACAACAATCTTTAACTTTTCCACATATCAGAACGGGTTGCTTAATTAAACTGTAAACCTGTCTTCAACATGCACCTTACTAAACATCTAACCCTAATTCTACTCCTAACACCAGGACCTGAACCCTCCCATGACCATCAATATCAACCATGCCTCACTGTAAACCAGAACCTTTAATGTCGGTCTCAACCTCACATCAGAGTGGGCAAATAACTCTAATCGTATATGTACATGCCCCATTAACATTACGGAAATCCGAAACCTAACCCTTACTGACACCAGGACCTGAACCCTCTCTGTCACCATTGGTGTCATCAATGCCATACCGTAACCCTGATACTCAATCTCGCCCTCGTCCACACCTCAGGGCCGGAAAATATCTGTAACCATAACAGTATAATCCTCATACACCTTTCAGAAGTCCTGCCCTTAACCCTAGCCCTGGTACCTAAACCTGAGCTCGGCAATCACCATAGATGCCACCCATGCCTGGCGATAACCGTGAACATCAATGTTTAACTTGACCACATATCAGAACAGGTGGATAAATCAAACTGTAAACCTGTCTTCCCCATGGACCTTTCTGAAGATCTAACCCTAACCCTAGTCCTAAGCCCTCGACCGGAACCTTCATCATGATCATCAATATCAACCATGCCTCATTGTAAACCAAACCCTCAATCTCGGGCTAGACCTCAATTCAGAGCGAGTAAATAACTTTAATTGTATACCTACAACCGCATGAAGCTTATGGGAATCCTAACCCTAACCCCAGCCCTGATACCTGGACCTGACACCTTCTCCTGACATTCAACGAGAGTCAGGCCTCACTGTACACCAGAACCCTCAAACGCAGTGTTGAACTAACCTCAGAGCTGGAAAATAATTCTAATCGTGTCCTTATATGCCCTATAAAACTGACAGAACACCTAACCCTAACCGTACGCCTGGTCACTAGACCTGACCTCTGCAATCACCGACTATGCCACTCACGCATGACGATACCACTTAATGTCAATCTTTAACTTCTCCACACATCAGAACGGGTTGCTAAATAAAACTGTAAACCTGTCTTCCCCATGCACGTTACTGAACATCTACCCCTAACCCTAGTCCTAACACCTGGAATTGAAGCTTCCCCATGACGATCAACATCAACGATTCCTCATTGTAAACCAAACCCTTAATCTCGAGCTAGACCTCACATCAGAGTCAGCAAATAACTCTAATCATATAGGTACACGCCCCATATACCTTACGGGTATCCTAACCCTAAGCCTAGCCCGGACACCTTGACCTGACACTTTCCCCAGATTATCAAGATCAGTCAGGCCACACTGTACACCAGAACCCTAAAATTCGGTCTTGACCACACCTCAGAGCCGTAAAATAACCCTAATTGTGTACTTATATGCCCAATAAAACTGAAAGAACACCTAACTCTAACCCTACGCATGGTCACTAGACCTGACCTCTGCAATCACCACCGATGCCACCCACGCCTGACGATACCCCTGAACATCAATCTTTAACTTGTCCACATATCAGAATGGGTTGCTAAATCAAACTGTAAACGTCTCTTCCCCATGCACCTTACTGAACATCTAACACTAACCCTAGTCCTAACCCCTGGACTTGAACCCTCCCCATGACCATCAACATCAACCATGCCTCACTGTAAACCAGAACCCTTAATGTCAGCCTCGACTTAACATCAGAGTGCGCAAACAACTCTAAACGTATAAGTGCACGCCCTATTAACCATACGGAAATCCAAAATCAAACACTTACCTACCCCAGGACCTGAACCCTCCCTGTCACAATTGATGTCCTCCATGCCGTATTGTATCCCTGATATTCATTCTCGCTCTCGCCCACCCTTCAGGACGGATATCATGTGTAACGGTAACTGTATAAAACTCATACACCTTACCGAAGTCATAACCCTAATCCTAGCCACCATGGTCACTAGACCTGACTACACACAATTACCTTCGATGTGACCCAAGCCTTACAGTAAACCTGAAAATCAATCCTTACCTGGTCCACATAACAGAACGGGTTGCTAAATCAAACTGTAAACCTGTCTTCCGCATGCACCTTACTGAATATCTAACCCTAATCCTAGGCCTAATCCCTGGACCTGAAACTTACCCATGATCATCAACATCAACCATGCCTCATTGTCAACCAAACCCTCAATCTCGGGCTACACCTCACGTCAGAGCAAGCAAAAAACTCTAATCGTATTGCTACATGCCCCATAAACTTAACGGAATCCTAACCCTAACCCTAGCCCTGGTCACTAGACCAGACCACTCCCACCACCTTTAATGTCACCCAAGACTTACAGTAACCCTGAACATCAATCCTAACCTGGTGCACATATCAGAATAGGTTACTAAATCAAACTGTAAATCTGTCTTCCGCATGCACCTTACTGAATATCTAACCCTAACCCGAGGCCTAACCCCTGGACCTGAAACTTCCCCAATACCATCAACATCAACCATGCCTCACTGTAAAGCAAACCCTCAATCTTGGGCTACACCTCATGTCAGAGCAAGCAAATTACTCTAATCGTGTAGCTATTCGCCCCTTAAACTTTACCAGAGTCATAAGACTAACCCTAGCCCTGACACTTGGACCTGACACATTCCCCTGACCATCCATATCAGTCAGGCCTCACTGTACACCAGAACTCTCAAACGCGGTCTTGACCTCACGTCAGAGCAGGAAAATATCTCAAATCATGTCCTTCTATGCCCCATAAATCTGACAGAACACCTAACCCTAACCCTATGCCTGGTCACTAGACCTGACCTCGGCAATCACCATCAATGCCACCCACAGTTGACGATACCCCTAAACATCAATCTTTAACTTGTCCACATAACAGAACGGATGGCAAAATCAAACTGCAAACCTCTTTTCCCCATCCACCTTACTGAAAATCTAACAGTAACCTTAGTCCTAACCCCTGGACCTGAACCCTCCCCATGACCTTGATCATCAACCATGTCTCACTGTAAACCAGAACCCTTAATGTCGGCCTCGACCTCACATCAGTGTGTGCAAATAAGGCTAAACGTATAGGTACATGCCCCATAAACCTTATGGGATTCCTGACCCTATCCCTAGCCCTGACAACTTCCCCTGACCATCAACATCATTCAGGCCTCACTGTAAATCAGAACCCTCAAACGCATTGTTCACCTTACCTCAGAGCCGGAAAATAACTCTAAACATGTCGTTATATGCCCCAAAACTGACAGAGCACCTAACCGTAACCCTACACCTGGTCACTAGACCTGACCTTGGCAATCACCATCAATGCCACCCACGCCTGACGATACCCCTGAACATCAATCTTTAACTTGTCCACATATCAGAACAGGTTGCTAAATCAAACTGTAAACCTGTCTTCCCCATGCACCTTACTGAACATCTAACCTTAATCCTAGTCCTAAGCCCTGGACCTGAACTTTCAACATGACCGTGAACATCAACCATGCCTCACTGTAAACAATACCCTCAATCTCGGGCTAGACCTCACATCAGAGCCAGTAAATAACTCTAATCGTATAGCTACATTTCCCATAAACCTTACGGGTATCCTAACCCTAACGCTAGGCCTGACACCTGGACCTGACAACTTCCCCTGACCATCAACATCAGTCAGGCCTAACTGTAAACCAGAACCCTCAAACGCGGTCTTGACGTCATCTCAGAAGCAGAAAATAACTCTAAACGTATCCTTATATGCCCCATAAAACTTACCGAACACCTACCCCTAACCCTAGCCCTGGTCAATGGACTTGACCAGTCCCAATTATCATCGATGTCACCCATGCCTGATGATAACCCTGAACATCAGTCCTTAACCCTGAACGATACCCCTGAACATCAATCCTTAACTTGTCCACATATCAGGATGGGTTGCTAAATCCAACTGTAAACCTATCATTCCCATACACCTTCATGAACATCTAACCCTAACCGTAGTCCTAACCCCTGGTCCTGAACACTCCCTATGGTCATAAACATTAACAATGCCTCAGTTTAATCCAGAACAATTAATCTCGGTCTCGACCCCACATCAGAGTGTGCACATAACACTAAACGTATAACTACACGCCCCATAAAGCTTACAGAAATCTGAAACCTAACCCTAACTGTGACCGCAGGACCCGAACCCTCCCTGTTACCATTGATGTCCTCTATACTGTAACAAAATCCTGATCCCCAATCTCGCCCTCGCCCACACCTCAGGGCCGGATCATACCTGTAACCATAACTGTATAACCCCTATACATCTTACCGAAACCTTAACCCTAATCCTAGTCCTGGTCAGTATACTTGACCACTCATAATCTTCATCGATATCACCCACGCCTAAGAATAACCCTGAACATCAATCTTTACCTGGTCCACATATCAGGACAAGTTTCTAAATCAAACCCTAAACCTATCATTCCCATACACCTTACAGAACACCTAACACTAACCCAACTTCAGACCTCTGGACCTGAATCCTCACCTTGACCATCAACATCAGCCATGCCTCACTGTAAACAACAACCCTCACTCTCGGGCTCAACCGAAACATCAGAGCTGGCAAAGAACTCTAAACGTATAGCTACAGGCCACATAAACCTTACAGATATCCTCAACCTAATCCTAGCCCTGACACCTGGACCTTACCCTTCTCCCTGACCATCAAGATAAATCATGCCTCACTGTAAACATGAACCCTCAATTTTGGGCTTTACCTCACTTCAGAGCCTGAAAATAACTCTAAACGTATCCCTATAAGCCCCATAATCCTTACTGAACACATAAACCTGAACCTAGCCCAGGCCCCTGGACCTAAAACCCGAATTCCATCGAAGTCACCCTCAAAAACATGATGCCAAACCATCAATATCCTCCTCGAGCTAAGATCGGCGCTGGAAACTAACTCTAACCATCAACCTATCCTCCCCGTAAAATTTTCCAAACACTAAACCCTAACCCTAGTTCTGGAAGATCGACCAAACCTTCACTTTCACCCTCGATGTCATCCATGCCTTACCATAACCCTGATCCTCAAACTCGCCCTCGCCCACACATCAGAGCCTAGCCACATCTGTAACCATAAATGTATACCCCTCATATACCTTACAGAAATCCTTAAACTAACCCTAGCCATGGTCACTAGACCTGACCACTCCCAATCACCATTGATGACACCCATGCCTTTCGGTAACACTGAACATCAATCTTTAACTGGTCCACATATCAAAACAGGTTGCTAAATCAAACTGTAAACCAATCACTTCCTTTCACCTTAGTGAATTCCTAGCCATAACCCAAGTCCTGACCCCTGGACCTGAACCCTCCCCATGAGCATCAATATCAATCATGCCTCACTGTAAACCATAACCTTCAATCTCGGCCTGGACCCTACATCAGAGTCAGTGAATAAACCTAAACATATAGTTACAGGCCCCATAAACCTTACAGAATATGTAAACGATACCCAAGCCCTTACCCCAGGACCTGAACCCTCCCTGTCACCATTGACGTCATCCATGCATTACCGTAACCATGATTCTCAATCTTGCCGTCGCCCACAGATCACAACCGGACTATATCTGTAACTGTGTCTGTACAACCCTCATACACCTTACCGAAATCCTAACCAAAACCCCTGCCCTGGTCACTAGCCTGACCACTCCCAATCACCATCAATGTTACCCACGCCTTACAATAAACCTGAACATCAACTCTAACTGGTCCACATATGAGAACGGGTAGCTAAATCAAACTGTAAACCTATCATCAGCATACACCTTACTGAACACCTAACCCGAACTTTAGTCCTAAAGCCTGGATCTGAACCACCCCCATGAACATCAAATTCAACCATGCCTCACTGTAAACCAAAATTTTCAATCTCGGCCTCGACCTCACATCAGACCCGGCAAATAACTCTAAACATGTAGCTACACACCCCATAAATCTTATGGATATCCTAACCCTAACCCTAGCCCTGACTGCTGGACCTGACACTACTCCTGACCATCAACTTCAATCATGCCTCACTGTAAACCATAACACTGAAACGCGGCCTTGACCCCACCACAGAGCCAGAAAATAACTCTAATCGTGTGCTTATACGCCCCACAAAACTTACCGAACATGTAACCCTAACCCAAGCCATGGCCACTAGACCTGACCACTGCCAATCACCATCAATGTCACCCAGGCCTTACAATAACCCTGAACATCAATTTTACCTGGTCCACATATCAGAATGGGTTGCTAAATCAAGTTCTAAACCTATCATCCCCATACACCTTACAGAAAACAAAACCCTAACCCTAGTTCAGACCCCTGGACCTGGATCTTCTCCTTGACCATCAACATCAGCCATGCCTCCCTGTAAACCAGAACCCTCAATCTCAGGCTTGACTCCACCTGAGAGCCTGAAAATAACTCTAAACGTATAGCTACAGGCTGCATAAACTTACAGAAACCCTAATGCTAACCCCAACCCTCTTCCCAGGACCCAATCCCTCCATGTCACAATTGATGTCATCCATGCCTTACCGTAATGCTGAACCTCAATTCCGCACTCGCCCTCACCTCACAGCCGGACCATATCTGTAACCATAACCTTACAACCGTCATACACCTTATCCATCAATTCCGCACTGGCCCTCACCTCACAGCTGGACCATATCTGTAACCGTAACCTTACAACCATCATACACCTTACAGAAATCCTTTTCCTAATACTAGCCGTGGTCACTAGACCTGACCACTCCCAAACACCATCAATCTCACTCACGCCTTACAATAACCCTGAACATAAAGTTAACCTAGTCCACATGTGAGAACGGATAGCTAAATCAAACTGTAAACCTATCATCAGCATACATTTTACCGAACACCTAACCCTAACCCTAGTCCTAACCTCTGGACCTGAACCCTCCCCATTAACATCAACATCAACCATGCCTCACTGTAAACCAGAACCCTTAATCTCTGCCTCGACCTCACATCAGAGAGGTCAAATAAGTCTAAACGTATAACTACAGGCCCAATAAACCTTACGGAAATCTGAACCCTAACCCTAGCCCTGACCCCAGGACGTGAACCTTGCATGTCACCATTATTTTCATCCAAGCTGTACCATAAGCCTTATCCTCAATCTCGCCCTCTCCCACACCTCAGATCTGGACCGTATCTGTAAAACTAGACGTATAACCCTCATACACCTTACCAAAATCCTAACCTTACCCTAGCCCTGGTCACTACCCTGACCACTCCCAATCACCATCGATGTCACCCACGCCTGAAAATAACCCTGAACATTAATCTTTACCTGGTCCCCATATCAGAAGGGGTTGCTAAATCAAACTGTAAAACTATCACTCCCTTACACCTTAGTGAATTCCCAACTGTAACACTAGTCCTAACCACTGGACCTGAATCCTCCCCATGAATATCAACATCAACCATGCCTCATTGTAAACCAAAACCCCCAATCTCGGTCTCAACCTCACGTCACAGAGGGCAAATATCTCTAAATGTATAACTACACACCTCATAAACCTTGATGAAATCAGAACCCTACCCTAGCCCTGAACCCAGTACCTGAACCCTACCTGACACCATTGAAGTCATTCGTGCCGTACTGTAAGCCTGGTCCTCAATCTCGCCCTCGCTCACACCTCAGGGCTGGACCATATCTGTAACGGCAGCCATATAATGCTCATACACCTTACTGAAATACTAACCCTAACCCTAGCCATGGTCACTAGACCTGACCACTACAAATCACCATCGATACCACCCACACCTTACGATAACACTGAACAACCATCTTTAACTGGTCCACATATCAGAAAGGGATGCTAAATCTAAATGTAATCCTATCACTCCCTTACCCCTTAGTGAGTTACTAACCCTAACCGTAGTCCTGACACCTGGACGCGAACCCTGCCCTTGACCATCAACATTAACCATGCCTCTTTGTAAACCCAAACCCTCACTCTCAGCCCCGAACTCCCAAAAGAGCTGGCAAATGACTCTAAAGATATAGCTCCATATCCCATAAATCTTATGGAAATCCTAACCGTAATGCTAGTCCTGACAACTGGACGTGACACCTTCCCCTGACCATCAACATCAATCATGCCTCACTATAAACGAGAACCCACAAACGTGGGCTTGACATCACCGCAGAGCCGGAAAATAACTCTAATCCTGTTATTATACACCCCATAAAACTTACCGAACACGAAACCCTAACCCTAGCCATGGTCACTAGACGTGACCATTGCCAAACACCATCAATTTCACCCACGCCTTAAAATAACCCTGAACATCAATCTTTACCTGCTCCACATATAAGAACGGGTTGCTAATTCAGACTCCAAACCTATCATCCCCATACACCTTACAGAACACCTAACCCTAACCCTAGTCCTGTTCCCTGGACCCGAACCCTCCCCATTAGCATCAACATCAACCATGACTCATTGTAAACCAAAACCCTCAATCACGCCGTTGCCCACACATCAGAGCCTGGCCACATCTATATCCATAAATGTATATCCCTCATACACCTTGCTGAAAATCTTATTCTAACCCTAGCCGTAGTCAGTAGACCTGACCATTCCCAATCACCATCGAGGTCCCACACACTTATGATAAAACTAAACATCAATTTTTAGCTGTTCCACAAATCAGAATAGGTTACTAAACCAAACTGTAAACCTATAACTTCCTTACACCTTAGTGAATTCCTCACCTTATCCCTCGTCCTGACCCCTGGACCCGAACCCTCCCCATGATCATCAACATTTACCATTCCTCATTGTAGAACAAAACCTACAATCTCGGCCTCGACCTCACATCAGAGCCAGCAGATAACTCTAAACGTATAGCTAAACGCCCCGTAAACCTTATGGAAATCCTAATGCTAACACTAGCCCTGACCCTAGGACCTGAACCCACCTGGTCATGATTGATGTCATCCATGCCTTACTATAATCCTGATCTTCTATCTCGCCCTTATCCACACATCAGAGCCTGGCCACATCTGTAACCATAAATGTAAATCCCTCATACCTTACCGAAATCCTCACCCTAACCGTAGCTGTAGTCACTAGACCGGACCACTCCCAAACACGATCGATGCCACCCATGCCTTACGATAGCACTGAACATCAATATTTAACTGGTCCACATTTCAAAAGGGGTTGCTAAATCAAACTGTAAACCCATCACCACCTTACACCTTAGTGAATTCCTAACCATTACACTAGTCCTGAGCCCTAAACCTGAACCCTCCCCATGAACATCAACATCAACCATTCCTCACTGTAAACCAGAACCCTCACTCTCGCCCTCGAACCCACATCAGAGTTGGCAAATAACTAAATGTATAGCTACAGGCTCCATAACTTTATGATTATACTAACCCTAACCCTAGTCCTGAAACCTACAAATGAAACCCTCTCACTGACAATAAACACCAATCATGCTTCACTGTAAAAGAGAACCCTAAAACGGGCTGTACATCACACCAGAGCTGGAAAAAAAACTCTAAACGTGTCCCTATAACCCCCATAAACCTTCCCGAACACATAAACCTGACCCTAGCCCTGGCCCCTGGCCCTGAAAACCCATCTCCATCGAAGTCACCCTCAATACACTGTGACCCCAAACCATCAATCTCACCCTCAAGCTAATATTGACACTTGGCCCTAACTCTAACCATAAACCTATCCTCCCTGTAAAATTTTCCAAACACCTAACCCTAACCCTAGTTCTGGACGATGGTACTAAACCATCCCTGTCACCATCAATGTCATCCATGCTTTACCATACCCCGATCCTCAATCTGGCCCTCGCCCACACATCAGAGCCTGGCTACATCTGTAACTGTAAATATATATCCCTCATAAACCTTACCGAAATCCTAACCCTAACCCTAGCCGTGGAAACTATACCCAACCACTGCTCAACACCATTGATGTCACCTATTTCTTACAAAAACCCTGAACATCAGTGTTTACGTGGTCCATACATCAGAACGGGATGCTAAATCAAACCATAACCCTATCCTTCTGGGACACCTATCAAAAACCTATACCTAACCCTAGCCCTGGCCCTAGGACCTGACACCTCGCTGTCATCATCGATGTAACCCATGTCTCACCGTAAACATGAAACTCAATCTTGCACTCACCTACATATCAGAGTAGGCCTCTAACCATCACGTTTTCCTCCACGTACATCTAATCGAAAAACCATAACCCTAACTTTAGACCTGAACACAGATCCTGTCATTTCCCTGTCAATGCCGACGACACCCACACATCACCCTAATCCTGAAACTCATTTGTACAATTGCCTTCGCCTCAGAGCCAGACCTTAACTCTAACCAAAACTGTATCTTCCCATTATACTTTAAAAACACATAACCTGAACTCTATGCGAAGCCCAAGGACCTGAACCTTCACTGTCAACATTAAAGTCACCCTCGCCACAGCAGAACCCTGAACCTCAATCCCATCCTCGCCCTCACATCAGTTCTGGATCTTTATTCTAAGAAAAACACAATCCTCGTTGTACAACTTACTAAACACCTCACCTTAATCCTAGCCCTGGCCCTGGACGCAACCACACCAAATGAATATCAAAATCATTCTTGCCACACTATTAACCAGAACCTTCAATCTCGGGCTTGATCCTACCTCAGAGTCGGAAAATCACTCTAAACGTGTCCCTAAATGCCCCATAAACCTAACCAAACATAACCCTAACCTTAGCCCTGGTTAGTAGACCTGACCACTTCCAATCACCATCGATGTCACCCATGCCTTACAGTAACCCTCAACATCAATCTTTACCTGGTCCACATATCAGAATGGGTTGCAAATAAACTGTATACCTATCATCCCCATAGACTTTACTGAACACCTAACCCTAACCCTAGTCCTGACCCCTGTACCTGAACCCTCCCAATGACCATCAATATCAACCATGTCTCATGGTAAACCAGAATCCACAATCTCGCCCTCGACCTCACATCAGGGCCGGCAAATAACTCTAAAATTAAACCTACATGCCCCATAAACTTTACAGAAATTCTTACCCTAACCCTAGCCCTGGCACCTGGACCGGACACCTCCCCGTGACCATCAACATCAATCATGCCTCACTGTAAACCAGAACCCTCAAACGTGGACTTTACCTCACCTCAGAGTCAGAAAATAACTGCAAACGTATCCTTTTATGCCCAAAAAACCCTACCGAACACCTAAACCTAACCCTAGCCCTGGTCACTAGACCTGAACACTCCCAATCACCATCGATGCCACCCATGACTTAAGATAACCCTGAACATAAATCAATAACTCGTCAACATATCTGAATGGGTTGGTAAATCAAACGGTAAACATATCATCCCCATACACCTAACTGAATACATAACCCTTTTCCTAGCCCTGTTCCTTGGACCTGACCCCAACAAATGACAATCAAAATCAATCATGCCTCACTATTAACCAGAACATTCAATCGCAGGCTGGACCTCCCCTCAGAGACAGAAATAACACAAAACAGGTCCTTATATGCCCCATAAACTTTCCGAACACCTAACCCTAACCCTAGCTCTGGTCACTAGACCTGACAAGTCCCATTCACCATCCATGCCACCCACGCCTTACGATAAACCTGAACTTCAATCTTTACTTGGTCAGTATATTAGAATGGGTTTCTAAATCAAACTATAAACCTATCATCCACATACACCTTATTGAACACCTAACATTAACCCTAGTTCCAACCCCTCTACATGAACCCTCCCCAAGACCATCAACATCAACCATGCCTCACAGTAAACCAGAACCTTCAATGTCGGCCGTGAACCCACATAAGATCCAGCACATAACTGTAAACTTATAGCTGCAGGCCCCATAACCATTACGGAAATCCTACCCTAACCCTAGCCCAGACACATGAACCTAATACCTCCCCCTGACCATCAACATTAATCATACCTCACTGTAAACCAGAAAACTCAACCGTGGGCTTGACCTCACCTCAGAGACAGAAAATAACTCCAAACGTGTCCTTATATGCTCATAAACCTTACCGAACACCTAACCCAAACCCTAGCCCTGACCACTAGACCTGACCACTCCCAATCACCATCGATGTCACCCACGCCTTACAATAACCCTGAACATCAGTCTTTACCTGGCCCACATATCAGAACACGTTGCTAAATCAAACTGGAAACCTATTATATTCATACATCTTACTGAACACCTAGCCCTAAAACTAGTTCCAATCCCTGGACCTGAACCCTCCCCATGAACATCAACATCAACCTTGCCTCACTGTAAACCCGAAACATCAATCTCGGCCTTGAACCCACATCAGAGTCAGCACATAACTGTAAATGCATACCTAGAGGCCCCATAAACCTTACAGAATTCCTAGACGTAACGCTAGCCCTGACACCTGTACCTGATCCATCCCCCTGACCATCAACATCAATCATAACTCACTTTAAACTAGAACCCTCAAACACGGGCTTGACCTCACCTCAGAGACAGAAAATAACTCTAAATGTGTCCTTTTTTGCCCCATAAACTTACCAAACACCTAAACCTAACCGTAGCCCTTGTCACTAGACCTGACTCTCCCAATGACCTTCAATGCCACCCACTGCTTATGATAACCCTGAACATCAATATTTAAGTGGTCCACATATCAGAATGATTTGCTAAATAAAAGTGTAAACGGACCATCCCCATACACCTTACTGAACATCTAACCCTAACCCTAGTCCTAAGCCCTGGATCTGAACCCTCCCCAAGACCATCAACATCAAACATGCCTCATTGTAAACCAGAACCCTCAAACTCGGCCTGGACCCCACATCAGATTCCGCCAATAACCCTAAACATATAGCTACACGTCTCATAAACCTTACAGAATCCTAACCCTAACACAAGCCCTGACCCCAGGACCTGAATCCTCCCTGTCACCATTGATGTCATCCATGCTTACTGTAGCCCTGATCCTCGACCTCGCCTTCGCTCATAACTCAGAGCTGAACCATACCTGTATCCATAACCGTATAACCCTCATACACCTTACAGAAAACTAATACTAACCCTAGCGCTGGTCTCTAGACCTGACCACTCCCAATCACCATAGATGACCCCCACACCTAACAATAACCCTGAACATCAATCTTTTCCTGGTCCACATATCAGAATAGGTTGCTAAATCAAACTGTAAACCTATCATCCCCATACATCTTATTGAACAACTAACCCAAACCCTAGTCCTAACCCCTGGACATGAACCGTCCCCATGACCATCACCATGAACCATACCTCCCTGTGAACCAGGGCCCTGAATCTCGGCCTCGACTGCACATCAGAGCTGGCAAATAACTCTAAACTTATAGCTACATGCCCCATAAACCTTTTGGAATCCTAATTCTAACCATAGCCCGGAGCCTAGGACCTGAACCCTCACTGTCACCATTGATGTCATCCATGCCTTACAGTAACCCTGATCCTCTATCTTTCCCTTGCCCACACATCAGAGCCTGGCCACATCTCTAACCGTAAATGTATATCCCTCACACAACTTACCGAAATCCTAACCCTAACCCTAGCCATGACCACTAGACCATAGACCAGACCATTCCCCAACACCATTGATGTCACCCACGCCTTACAAAAACTCTGAATATCAATCTTTCACTGGTACTCATATCAGAAAGGGTTGCCAAATCAAACTATAAATCTATTATCCCCATACAAATTACTAAACACCTAGCATTAACCCTAGTCCTGATCCCTGGACCTGAAACCTCCACATGACCATCAAAATAAACCATGCCTCACTGTAAACCAGAATCCTCAATATCCTCCTGGACCTCACATCACAGCAGGCAAATAACTCTAAATATATAGCTACAGGCCCCATAAACCTTACAGAATTCCTAACACTAACGCTAGCCCTGACACCAGCAACTGAACCCTCCCTGTCACTATTGATGTCATCCATGCCTTACTATTACCCTGATCCTCAATCTCCTCCTCGCCCACACCTCAGAACTGGACCATACCTGTAACCGTAACCGTATAACCCTCATACACCTTAACAAAATCCTATACCTAACCCTAGCCCTCGTTACTAGATGTGACGACTTCCAATCACCATCGATGTCACCCACGCCTTATAATAAAGCTGAATGTCAAACTTTATGTGGTCCACATATCAGAATGGGTTGCTAAATCAAACCGTAAACATATAATCCCCATACACCTTACTGAACACCAGACACTAACCCTAGTTCCAACCCATGGACCTAAACCTTCCCCATGATCATCAACATCAACCATGCCTCACTTTAAACCAGAACCCTCAATCTCAGCCTAGACCTCACATCAGGGCCGGCAAATAACTATAAATGCATAGGTACATGTCTCATGAAACTTACAAATCCTAACCATAACCCTAGCCTCAACACCTGGACTTGATCCCTCCCCGTGGCAATCAACATAAATCATGCCACACTGTATACCAGAACACTCAAACGCAGCTTGTCCTCACCTCAGAGTCAGAAAATCACTCAAAAAGCGCCACTATATGCCCCATAAACTTTTCTAAATATCAACATTAATCCTAGCCCTGGTCACTAGACCTGACCAATCCCAATCACCATCGATGCCACCCAAGCCTTACAATAACCCTGAACATCAATATTTACCTGGTACACATATCAGAACGGGTTGCTAAATCATACTGCAAACCTATCAAACCCATACACCATACTGTGAACACCAAACCCTAACCTAGCCCTGACCCCAGCCTCTGAACCCTCCCTGTCACCATTGATGTCATCCATGCCATACCGTAAGGCTGATCATCGATCTCACCCTCACGCACACCCCAGAGATGGGCCATATCCGTAACTGTAAGTGTATAACCCTCATACAATTTACCAAAATCCTAACCCTAACCGGAGCCCTGGTCTCTAGACCTGACCACTCTCAATCACCTTCGATGCCAACCACCCCTTACCTTAACACTGAACATCAATCTTTACCTGGGCCACACATCAGAACGGGATGCTAAATCAAACCATAAACCTATCCTAGTACACCTTATCGAACACCTAAACCTATCCCTAGCCCTGGACCCAGGACCTGTCACCATCAACTTAACCCATGCCTCACAGTATACCTGAAACTCAATCTTCCACTCGCCCACATATCAGAGTGAGCCTCTAACCATCACGTTTTCCTCCACAAATACCTAATCGAAAAACTATAAACCTAACTTTAGACCTGACTACCGCTCTTGTCATTTCCCTGTCAATGACGATGAGACCCACATATCACCCTAATCCTGAAACTCAATCCTACTATCGCCTTCACATCAGAGCCAGACTTAACTCTAACCGAAACTGTATCTTCCCAGTATACCTTAAAAAACATACAACGTGAACTCTATGTCAGGCCAGTGGACCTGAACCCTCACTGTCACCATTGAATTCACACTTGCCACAGCAGAAAGCTGAACCTCAATCCCGACCATGCCCTCACATCAGTGGTTGATCCTAATTCTAAGCAAAACCCAATTAATGTCGTACAACTTGCTGAACACCTAACCCTAATCCAAGCCATGTCCCCTGGATCTGACCCCACACCATGACTATCAAAACGAAACATGTCTCACTATTAACCAGAACTTTCAATCTCGGCCTTGACCTCACCTAAGAACCAGAAAATCACTCTAAATATGTCCCTATACGCCCAATAAATCTTATCCAACACCTAACCCTAACCCTAGCCCTGGTCAATAGACTTGACCACTCCCAATCACCATTAATGTCACCCACGCCTTATGATAACCCTGAACATGAATCTCTACCTGGACCACATATCAGAACGGGTTTCTAAATCAAACTCTAAACCTATCATCCCCATACACCTTACTGAACACCTAACCCTAACCCTAGTTTCGACCCATTTACATGAATCCTCCCCATGACCATCAACATCAACCATGACTCAATGTAAAACAGAACTCACTCTCGACCGCTACGCCACATCAGAGCCGGCAAATAACTAAATGTATAGCTAAAGGCCCCATAAAACTTACGGATATCCTAACCCTATCCCTAGCCCTGACACCTGGACCTCACCCCTGCCCCTGACCATCAACATCAATCATGCCTCCCTGTAAATCATAACCCTCACACGTGGGCTGGTCCTCACTGCAGAACTGGAAAATAACTCTAAACGTGTCCCTATAAGCCCCATAAACCTTACCTAACTCATAAACCTAACCCTAGCCCTGGCCCCTGTACTTGAAACCCCATTTCCATCGAAGTCACCCTCAACAAACGATGACCTGAGCCTTCAATATCGCCCTCGAGCTAAGATCGGCACTGGACCTTAACTCGAACAATAAACCTATCCTCCTCATAAAATTTTCAAAATACCTAACCCTAACCCTAGTTCTGGACGATGGACCTAAACCATCCCTGTCCCCATCGATGTCATCCATGCTTTACCATAACCCTGATCCACAATCTTGCCCTTCCGCACATCAGAGACTCAACACATCTGGAACCGTAAATATCCCTCATACACCTTACAGAAATCTGAACCATAACCCTAGATGAGGCCACTAGACCTGATCACTCTCCAACACAATTGATGTCACCCACACCTTACAAAAACCATGAACATCAATATATACTTAGTCCACACATCAGAATGGGATTCTAAATCAAACCATAACCCTATCCTTCTGATACACCTTATCGAACACCTAAACGTAAACCTAGCCCTGGCCCCAGGACCTGACACCTTTCTGTCACCATCGACGTAACCCATGTCTCACTGTAAACCTGAAACTCAATTTTACACTCGCCCACATATCAGAGTTGGACTTTCACCATAATGTTTTCCTGCACGTACACCTAATCGAAAAACCATAAATAACTTCAGACCTGATCACTGATCCTGTCATTTCCCTGTCAACAATGATGACACCCACTCGTCACCCTAATCCTGAAACTCAATCATACAATCGCCTTCACATAAGAGCTGGACCTTAACTCTAACTGAAACTGTATCTTCCCAGTACACCTTAAAAAAACACATAACCTGAACTATATGACAAGCCCGTTGACCTGAACCCTCACTGTCACCATTGAAGTCATCCTCGCCACAGCAGAACCCTGAACCTCAATCCTGTTCTCACCCTCATATCAGTGGTGGATCCTAATTCTAAGCCATACCAAATCATCGTCATACAATTTACTGAACACTGAACCCTAATCCTCGTCCTGGTCCCTGGACCTGAACCCACCCCATGACCATCAAAATCAATCATGCCTCCCTGTAAACCAGAACTTTCAAACGCGGGCTTGACCTCACCTCAGAGCCAGAAAATAACTCTGAAGGTGTCCGTATATGCCCCATAATCCTTACTGAACATCTAACCCTAACCCTAGCCCTTGTCTCTAGACCTGACCACTTCAAATCACCATCGATGCCACCCACACATTTCAATAACCCTGAACATCAATCTTTATCAAGTCCACATATAAGAACGGGTTGCTAAATCAAACTGTAAACCTACCATCTCCATACCCTTTATTGAGCACCTAACCGTAAACCTAGTCATGACCCCTGGATCTGAACGCACCCCATGAACATAAACATCACTCATGTCTCATGGGAAACCAGAACCCTGAATCACGGTTTTGACTTCACATCAGAGCCAGCAAATAACTCTAAACGTATAGCTACATGCCCCATAAACCTTAATGAAATCCTATCCCTAACCTAAGCAATGAAACGTGAACCTGACACCTTCCCCTGACCATCAACAGCAATCATGCCTCACTGTAAACCAGAACACCCAAATGTGGGCTGGACCTTACCTCAGAGCCGGAAAATAACTCTAAACGTGTCCGTATATGCCCCATAAACCTTACTTAACACATCACCTAACCCTAGCCCTTGTCACTAGACCTGATCACTCCAAATCACTATCGATGCCACCCACACATTATGATAACCTTGAACATCAATCTCTAACTGGTGCACATACCAGAACAGTTTGCTAAATCAAACTGTAAACCTATCATGCCCATACACTTTACTGAACACCTAACCCTAACTCTAGTCCTGACCTCTGGACCTGAACGCTTCCCATGACCATTAACATCACTCATGTCTCATGATAAACCAGAACCTTCAATTTCACACTCGACCTCACATCAGGGCCGGCAAATAACTCTAAACATAAAGCTACATGCCCCATATACTTTATGGAAATTCTTACACAAACCCTAGCCATGACCCCAGCACCTGAACCCTCCCTGTCACCATTGATGCCATCCACACCTTTCCGTAACCCTGATTCTCAATCTCGCCCTCGCCCACACCTCAGAGCCGGACAATATCTGTAACCGTAACCGTATAACCCTCATACAACTTACCAAAATCCTAACTGTATCCCTTGCCCTGTTCACTAGACTTGACCACTCCCAATCACCATTGATGTCACCCAAGCCTTACAAAAGCTCTGAACATCAATCTTTACCTGGTCCACACATCAGAACGTGATGCTAAACCAAACCGTAACCATATCCTTCTGGTACACCATTTCGAACACCTAAACCTAACCCTAGCCCTGGTCCAAAGACCTGACAACTCTCTGTCACGATCGAAGTAACCCATGTCTCACTGTAAACCTGAAATTCAATCTTGCACTGGTCCACATATCAGAGTGGGCCTCTAACCATCACGTTTTCCTCATTGTACAACTAATGGACAAACCATGACCCTAACTTTAGACCTGACCACTCTTCCTGTCATTTTCCTGTCAATGCCAAAAACTCCCACACGTCACCCTAATCCTGAAACTCAGTCCTAGAATCGCTTCACATCAGACACGTACCTTAATTCTAACCGAAACTGAATCTTCCCAGTATACCTTAAAAAAAACATAACCTGTACTCTATGCCAGGTCCGTGGACCTGAGACCTCACTGTCACCTTTGAAGTTACCCTCGCCATAGCAGTACACTGAACCTCAATCCCGTCCTCGTCCTCACATCAGTGGTGGATTCTAATTCTAAGCAAAACCCAATCCACGTCGTACAACTTCCTGAACACCTAACCCTATTCCTAGTCCTGGCCCCTGAACCTGACCCCAACAAATGACCATCAAAATCAATCATGCTTCACTATTAACCAAGCCTTCAATCTCGGGCTTGACCTCACCTCAGAGCCAGAAAATCACTCTAAACGTGATCCTATATGCCCCATAAATTTACAGAACACCTAACCCTAATCCTAGCCCTGGTCACTAGACCTAACCACTCCCAATCAGCATTGATGCCACCAACGTTTTACAATAACCCTGAACATCAATCTTTAACTAGTTTACATATCGGAATGGGTTGCTAAATCAAACTGTAAACCTATCATCCCCATACACCTTACTGAACATCTAACCCTAACCCTAGTCCTAATCCCTGGACCTGAACCCTCCCCCCGACCATCAACATCAACCATGGGGCACTGTAAACCAGGATGCTAAATCTCGGACTCAACCTCACATCAGAGTCAACTAATAACTCTAAATGTATAGCTACATGCCGCATAAACCGTACGGAATCCTAACCCTAACTCTAGCCCTGACCCCAGCACCTGAACCCTCCCTGTCACCATTGATGTCATCCATGCATTTCCATAGCCCTTATCCTCGATCTCGCCCTCACCGATACCTGAGAGCCAGACCATACCTGTAACGGTAACCATATAACCCTCATACCCCTTACTGAAATCGTAACCCAAACCCTAGCCCTGGTCACTAGACCTGACCACTCCCAATCATCATGGATATCACCCACACCTTACAATAATCATGAACATCAATCTTTACCTGGTCCACATATCAGAATGGGTTGCTAAATCAAACTGAAAATCTATCATCCCCATCCACCATAGTGATCACCTAACAGTAACACTAGTTCTGACACCTGGACCTGAAACCTTCCCATGACCATCAATATCAACCATACCTCGCTGTGAACCAGAACACTCAATCTCAGCCTCGAACCCACATCAGAGCAGGTAAATAACTGTAAACGTATAGCTACAGTCCTGATAAAACTTACGGAAATCCTTACCCTAACCCTAGCCCTGACAACTGAACCTGACCCCTCCCCCTGACCATCATCATCAAGCATGCCTCACTGTAAATCAGTACCTTCAATCTCGGGCTGGACCTCACTACTTCAGAGCCTGAAAAAATCTTGAAACATGTCTCTATAATCCCCATAAACTTTACCGAGCACATAAACCTAATCCTAGCCCTGGCCCTTGGCCCTGAAACCCCATCTCCATCGAAGTCCCTCTCAACACACTGTGAGCCCGAACTATCAATCTCGCTCTTGAGCTAAGATCAGCACTGGACCCTAATTATAACCATAAACCCATACTCCCTGTAACATTTTCCTAACCCTAACCCTAACCCTAGTACTGGACAATTGACTTAAACTTTCCCTATCAGCATTGATGTCATCCATGACTTATCATAAAGGTAATACTCAATGTCGCCCTCGCCCACACATCAGAGCCTGGCCACATCTTCAACCGAAAATGTATATCACTCATACACCTTACCAAAATCCTAACCCTAACCCTAGCTGTGGCCACAAGACCTGACCACTCCCCAACACCATTGATGTCACCCACACCTTACAAAAACCCTGAAGATCAATCTTTACCTGGACCACACATCAGAACGGGATGCTAAATCAAACCATAACCCTACCCAACTGGTACACCTTATCGAACACCTAAACCTAACCCTAGCCCTGGCCCCAGGCACTGACACCTCTCTGTCACCATCAACATAACACATGTCTCACTGTAAACCTGAAAATCAATCTTGCAATCACCCACATATCAGAGTGGGCCTCTAACCATCATGTTTTCCTCCACATACACCTAATCAAAAAAACATAACCCTAACTTTAGACCTGACCACTCTTCCTGTCATTTCCCTGTCAATGCCGACAACACCCACATGTCACCTGAATCCTGAAACTCAATCCTACAATTGCCTTCACATGACAGCCGGACCTTAACTCTAACCAAAACTGTATCTTCCCAGTATATGTTCAAAAACACATAACCTGAACTCATTCCAGGCCCGTGGTCCTGAACCCTCAGTCACCATTGAAGTCACCCTCGCCACAGCAGTACCCTGAACCTCAATCCCGTCATCTCCCTCATATCAGTGGTGGATTTTAATTCTAACCAAAACCCAATTCTCATCATACAACATACTGAACATCTAAAGCCAATCCTCGCCCTGGCCCCTAGACCTGACACCTCCCCAATGCAATCAACATCAATCCAGAACACCCAAACAACTATTAACAAGAAACTTCAATCTCGGCCTTGACCTCACCTGAGTCTCAAAATCACTCAATCGTGTACCTATATGACCCATAATCCTTACCGAAAATCTACCGTAACCCTAGCCCTTGTCACTAGACCTGACCACTACCATTCACATTCAATATTACCCACGCCTTACAATAACGCTGAACAACAATCTTTACCTGTTCCGCATATCAGAATGAGCTGCTAAATAAAACTGGAAATCTATCATTCCCATACACCTTACTGAACACCTATCCCAAACCCTAGTCCTAACCCTTGGACTTGAGCCCTCCCCATGATCATCAACATCAACCATGCCTCACTGTAAACTTGGACCCTCAATCTCGGCCATGACCTCACATCAGAGATGGCAAATCACTCTAAACGTATAGCTACACTCCCCGTAAACCTTACGGAATCCTAACCCTAACCATAGACCTGACCACAGGACCTGAACCATCCCTGTCACCATTGATGTCATCCATGCCTTACCATAAGCCTGATCCTCGATCTCACCCTGGCCCGCAGCTCAGAGCGGGGCCATATCTGTAAACGTAACTGTATAACGCTCATACACTTTAACGAAATCCTAACCTTAACCCTAGCCCTGGTCACTCGACCTGACCACTCCCAATCACCATCGATGCCACCTACGCCTTATGATAACCTTGAACATCAATCTTTACCTGGTCCACATATCAGAACAGGTTGGTAAATCAAACTGTAAACCTATCATCCCCATACACGTTACTGAACACCTAACCCTAGCCGTAGTCCTGACCCCTGGACCTGAAACTTCCATGGCCATCAACATCAACAAGGCCTCACTATAAACCAGAACTTTCAATCTCGGCCTCGAACCCACATTAGTGTCGGCAACTAACTGTAAACCTATAGCTATAGGTCCCATAAAACGTAGAGAAATCCCAAATCTAATCCTAGCCCTGACATCTAGACGTGACCCCACTCCCTGACCATCAATATCAATCATGCCTCACTGCAAACCAGAATCCTTGAACACGGGCTTGACTTCACCTCAGAGCCAGAACAACACTCTAAACGTGTCCTTATATGGCCCATAAACTTAACGAACACCTAACCCTAACGCTAGCCCTGGTCACTACACCTGACTAGTCCTAATCACCATCGATACAACCCACGCCTTATGATAACCCTGAACATTAACTTTTACCTGGTCCACATAACACAGTGGGTTGCTAAATCAAACTGTAAACTATCATCCCCATAAACCTTACTGAACATCTAACCCTAACCCTAGTCGTAACCCCTGGACCTGAACCCTCCCCATGAACATCAACATCAACCATGCCTCACTGTAAACCAGAACCCTCAATCTCGGCCTCGACCTCACATCAGAGCCGACAAATCACTCTAAACGTATAGCTCTCCACCTCATAAACATGACGGAAATCCTTACCCTAAACCTAGCCTTGACCCAGGATCTGAACTGCCCCTGTCACCATTGATGTCATCCGTGACTTACCGTAACCCTGATTCTCAATTTCGCCCACGGCCACAACTCAGAGCCTGAACGTATCTGTTACTGTAACCGTATAACCCTCATACAACTTACCGAAATCCTAACCCTAACCCTAGCCCTGGTCACTAGATGTGACCTCTCCAATCAGCATCAAAGTCACCCAGGCCTTACAATAAACCTGAACATCAGTCATTACCTGGTCCACATATCAGAAACAGTTGCTAAATCATATTGTAAATCTATCATACCCATACTGCTTAGTGAAAACATAACCTTAACTCTAGTTCCAACCCCTGGACCTGAACTCTCCCCATGACCATCAACATCAACCATGCCTCACTGTAAACCAGAACCCTCAATCTCAGCATCGACCTCATATCAGATCCTGCAAATAACTCTAAGTGTATAGCTACACGCCTCATAATCCTTACAGAAATCTTAACCCTAACCCTGTGGTGACCTTACCACTTCCAATCACCATCGATGTCACCCACGCCTTACCATAACCCTGAACATCAATCTTTACCTCGTCCACATATCAGAATGGGTGGCTAAATCAGAGTGTAAACATATCATCGCCATACACCTTGCTGAACACCTAACTGTAACCCTACTTCCGACCCCTGGACCTGAACACTTCCCATGACCATCAACATCAACTATGCCTTACTGTAAACCAGAAACCTCAATCACTGCCTTGAGCCCATATCAGAGCCAGAAAATAACACCAAACATACAGCTACAAGTCCCATAAACCTTACAGTCATCCTCACCCTAACCCTAACACTGACACTTGGCCATGAGCCCTCCCCTTGCCCATCAACATCAATCATGACTCACTCACTGTAAGCCAGAATCCTCAAACTCGGGCTGGACCTCATTTCAGAGTGGGAAAATAACTCAAAACGTGCCCCTATAATCCTTATAAACCTTACCAAACACATAAGCCTAACCCTAGCCCTAGCCCCTGGCTTTGAAACCACACCTCCATCGAAGTCACCCTCAACACACTGTGAACCCAAACAATCAATCTTGCCTTGAGCTAATATCTGTGCTGGGCCCTAACTCTAACCGTAAACCTATCCTCCCCATAACATTTTCCAAACACCTAACCCTAACCCTAGATTTGGACGATGGATGTAAACCTTCCCTGTCACCATCGATGTCATCCATGCCTTAGCATAACCCTGATCCTCATGCTCGACCTGGCCCACACATCAGAGCCTGGCCACATCTCTAACCATAAATACATATCCCTCATACACCTTACAGAAATCCTAACATAACCCTAGCTGTGGACACTAGACCGGACCACTCCCCAACACCATTGATGACACCCACGCCTACAAAAACCCTGAACATCAATCTTTACCTGGTCCACACATCAGAACGGGATCCTAAATCAAACCGTAACCCTATCCTTCTGGTACACCTTATCAAACACCTAAACCTAACCCAATCCCTGGCCCCAGGACCTGACACTTCTCTGTCACCACTGACATAACCCATGTCTCCTCGTAAACCTGAAACTCAATCGTGCACTCACCCACATATCAGAGTGGGCCTCTCACCATCACGTTTTCCTCCATGTACACCTAATCGATAAACCATAACCCTAACTTTCGACCTAACCACTGTTCATGTAATTTCCCTGTTAATGCTGATGACACCCACACATCACCCTAACCCTGAAACTCAATCCTACAATTGCCTTAACAACAGATCCATACCTTAATTCTAACTGAAACTGTATCTTCCAGGATACATTAAAGAACACATAACCTGAACTCTATTCCAGGCCCGTGGTCCTGATCCCTCAGTCACCATTGAAATCACCCTCACCACAGCAGAACCCGGAACCTCAATGCTGTCATCTCCCTCATATCAGTCGTGGATCCTAATTCTAAGAAAAACCCAATCCTCATCGCACAACTTACTGAACACATAACCCTAATCCTCGCCCTGGCCCCCGGACCTGACCCCTCCCCATGACCATCAACATTTGTGGGGAGCAGGATATGCAGCAGCCATAGTAACTCCATCTTGGTCTCTTGGACTCCATCTTAGAGACTAAGTTTCGTAAGTGCACAAATGGTTTCACATTCCAAGAAGCGTGTTTAGGTTTCAGTTTCGATTACTTTCACTCCAGCTTCCCATCGAGTGTTCTCACTTAGGTCTGCTGTTTACGTCAGAGACAACTGTGCATGCACACAACTTGGTGGTTAATTGGAATCTGAAGATCACTTCATTAGCATAGAGGGCAACCAATCTGAAGAGACCTCACCCTGTGAATCTATATTATACTCTGCTGTTTCCGCTAATAAACGAGACGATCAGGAATCTGTCTTGTCTCCATTCTTCGTGTCTCTTTTTTCCTTCCAAATTCCCACTCCCCCTCTCCAGGTCCTTGTTGATGTTCCGTGGGCCAGGACAAGTGGCACCCAACGTGGGGCTCGAGAACGGGGGAATCGGTGAGGAACACAGATCGGAGGAGGGCCAAAAGATTAAACTGAAATTAGCGACTGCGTCGGGGGAGCCTGCCCAGATGAAGAGGTCTGGTAAGTGATATGTGATTATGGGACAAGAAATAAATAGTAGAGAAACTTTTGTTGACAGTTTAAAAGATGTTTTAAAGGAGCGAGGAGTAAAGGTTAAAAGAAAACAATTGCTTGAATTTCTTCAGTCTTTACAAAAGCTCTGTCCTTGGTTCCCACAAGAGGGAACAATAGATGAAAGAATGTGGAAAAGAGTGGGTTATGCCTTAAACGATTATTACACCGCTTTTGGACCTGAAAAGTTCCTGGTAACTGCATTTTCTTACTAGAATTTGATTAATGAAATAATTTCTTTTAGGCATTTTATTCCGGAAATAGCAGCCATAGTGGAAAAGGGACAAACTGTTTTACACACACACAATCCCTATCAATACAGAGCCTTCATCAGCTCCTTTTAGTCTGAGACCATCTACACCTTAACACAGTTATGTGAACTACTCACCTTAAAATGTATTCTTGCAAATTGAGATACCTTTAATCAAGTAAGCTAAAAAGAAAGAGGGCAATTGAATATCAGTAACTCAAATCTTTGTATTAGTTTATCTATCTGAATATATGTTCTTTTATGAAAAGTGTTGCTACTGGTAATCATTATGTCTCAGTCTGTATGTTTGTTTGTCTAAGTGTGTAAATGAAAAATGTTTTTCTACCTCTGGATGGTATTAATACAAATTAATTTAAAAACAAGTACTTGTGAAAATTCGACATTCTAAAACTTCCAAAAAATTCTAATAAAAGATATTAAGCATTAATGCTAATTTAAGTTTATCTGAAACAGACGTGTCCTACGGTTATCAGCTGCCTGTTTACCTAAGCCATTTAAGTTGATGTTATCTGTTAAATCTTTCAAAAAGATGCTTAAAAAAAGGTTTGACTTTGTCTAATGTCTAATAAACATTTTATAAGTAATCTAGCATAATTGCTAAAGAGTGTGTAAACAAGTATAACAAATTAATATCTTAATAATAATAATAGTATATTAATGTATAACTATGTATATGTGCAAACAGCCAGAGAATTTTTGTAGTAACCGAAATTCTTAAGAGTTTGGCTAAGTTATATGAAGATGTTTTGTGCTCAGTAAAAAATTGTGATGTAAGGCACATTTCCAGTAATGATAAAAAGTGTTCACAAACGTATCAATCTGAGGATTACTAGTATTACAGTTTATAATAGCCTATTCTTCAGTGTTCATTGAAAGTTAAAGTATCTAATATTTTAAGTTCTAATTAAAACTGCTTAATATAATAAAGACATCTTTGCTTGCTAAAAAAGATGTGTGTTTTATAAGATAAAGTATAATAGAAATTCATTTTGTTGAAGGTAAAAGAAGGTAACTGTTCTGAAGTGCAGCTGTTTATCTGTAGAAGGGGAACACTGAATGTAAAAAGAAAATTATAGAAACTATAGAAGGTTTGATATAGTCGTGGTATGTGAAATTAAAGCAAATGTGTCTCAATATCATGTACACAGCAAAACTAGAAGGTTTTGTTAAAAGAACAGAAGTTTATTAGCCTGCCTTTAATATTGTAAGATTGCAAAAAGTTTTCTAATTGTTTTCTGAGTGTTTAAAAAAAATGAGCTCTTCATATTAAAAGGACTGTAACCTAAGTGTTGTTAACTGAGTAACCTGTATTTGCCTTTGAACCTTTTTACTGTCATTCTAGTTAAATAATAAGTATTAATAACCTATAGTTCTGTTTAGGCAAGTGCCTTAAAAGCTTTCTTTTGACGGCTTTCCAGGATCAAATTCAAAAACGTGCTTTTTACCCCTAATTAACTCTGATGTTTTCCAGAGGGCCCCTGAAAAATATCAGAGGAATTTTCTCTTCATTAGAGAAAGTATTTGGCTAATTTGGCTTATTTATCTGATATATAACTGCCTGGAAAGCACTGTCTAAAAGAATGATGCCAAATTTTGTTACTGCATATTTTATATTGCAAAGGTGTCCAAGTTTCCTTATGTCAACTGTCCTGCAGTAAGCTCTCATCAGATATTTTGCCATTGTCATTTGTAAGTCTTGTCATTTATAGTCAATGTTTTATTGCTTCTGAACTGGTGAGGAACTAGATTTCAGCAGAACAAGTATTACTTACATAAGATTAAGTAAACTACAGATAGCTTGGTGGTGTGAGATGCATCATTCCTGCTCTAATAGATTATCCTGAAAATAATCATGAAAGACTTCTCTGAGCTCTGCTGTCTGATTGTGACAACAACTGGAGGCTTTGGATCCTGCCTCTGAAGCAGTTACAGTGGCATTCATCCTGTTTGACTTATCATTAGAATGCAAAAAGAAATATCTAAGCTGGCCTGTGCGTACAGTGAGACAACAAATTTAGCTGCTTCTGTATTATCCGAACTCAATCAAGGGCTAAGAGAAGTGAGAGTTGTAGTGCTTCAGAATCGTGCTACATTTGTTAAAACCTATACATGCCTCATCAACAAACTCCTACAGTTCATTAGGCACCAAGTAAAATCTATTAAGATTGGTGAAATCCAAGTGCACTACCAGCCGTAAGAGAATGATGAAAGAGAAAGAGACCTATATATGGCTGTGCATAGACCCCACTAATAACAATGCAGATTGGACAAAGATGGGTAAGAATAGCAAGAAAGGTACCAACCTAAGACAGGACACAGACCATTGCTGTCTGTGTACCAATGACGGGTAAGGGCCTTCCTGTGTTATATCAACCTAAAACAGGCGCACTCTGCAGTTCTCCCCTGATCTATAAATAAAATTAAAAAGGGAGACCTGGGAGGAGCAGGATATGCAACAGCCATAGTAACTCCATCTTGGGCTCTTAGACTCCATCTTAGAGACTAAGTTTCATAAGTGCACAAATGATTTCACATTCTGAGAAACATGTTTAGGTTTCAGTTTTGATTACTTTCATGCCAGCTTCCCATCAAGTGTTCTCACTTGGTCTGCTGCTTACGTCAGAGAAAACTGCGCATGCACCAACTTGGTGCATAATTGGAATCTGAAGATTGCTTCATTAGCATAAAGGGCAGCCAATAAGAAGAGACCTCACCCTGTGAATCTATATATACTCTGCTGTTTCAGCTAATAAATGAGACTTGATCAGGAAGCTGTCTTGTCTCCATTCCTCGTGTCTCTTGTTTCCTTCCAAATTCCCACTCCCCCTCTCCAGGTCCTTGTTGATGTCCCGTGGGTTGGGACAAATATTAATCATGCACCACTATTAACAAGAACCTTCAATCTCGGGCATGACCTCACATCAGATTCAGAAAATCACTCAAAACGTGTCCCTATTTGCCCCATAATGCTTACCAAACACCTAACCCTAACCCTAGCCCTGGTCACTAGCCCTGACCACTCCCAATCAGCATAGTTTCCACCCATGCATTTCGATTAGCCTGAACATCAATCTTTAACTGGTCCACATATCAGAATGGGTTGCTAAATCAAACTGTAAACCTATCATCCCCACACACCTTACTGAACACCTAATCCTAACCCTAGTTCCAATTTGTTGATCTGAACCTTCGCCATGACCATCAACATCAGCCATGCCTGACTGTAAACCAGAACGTACGATCTCACCCTCAAAACCACATCAGGGCCGGCAAATCACTGTGAACGTATAGCTACAGGCCCCATAAAGCTTACAGAAATACTAAACCTAACCCTAGCTCTGACACGTGGACCAGATCCCTACACCTGATCATCAACATCAATCATGCCTCACTGTAAATCAGAACCCTCAAACGCAGCTTGACCTCATCTCAGAGGTGAAAAATCACTCAAAACGTGTCACTAAATGCCCCATAAACCTCACCGAACATCAACTTAACCCTAGCCCTGGTCAATAGACCTGACCAATCCCAATCACCATCGATATCACCCACGCCTTACAATAACCCTGAACAACAACCTTTACCTGGTCCGCATATCAGAATGTGTTGCTAAATCAAACTGTAAATCTATCATCCCCATACACATTACTGAACACCTAACCCAACCCTAGTCCTAACCTTTGGACCTGAACTCTCCCCATGATCATCAACATCAACCATGCCTGACTGTAAACTTGTACATTCAATCTCGGCCTCGACCTCACATATGAGCTGGCAAATCACTCTAAACGTATAGCTACATGCCCCATAAACCTTACGGAATCCTAAACAGAACCTCAGCCCTGACACCTGGACCTGACACCTCCCCCTGACCATCAACTTCAATAATGACTCACTGTAAACCATAACCCTCAAACTCTGACTACACCACACTTCAGAGCTGGAAAATACCTCTAAACGTGTCCCTATGAGCCCTATAAACCTTACCGTACACATAAACCTAATCCTAGCCTTGGCTCCTGGCCCTGAAACCCCATTTTCATCAAAGTCACCCTCAACACACCGATAGGCTGAACGATCAATCTCGCTTTCGAGCTAAGATCGGCGCTGGACCCTAAGTCTAACAATAAACCTATCCTCCCGGTAACATTTTCCTAACACCTAACCCATACCCTAATACCGACCCCTTGATGTGAACTCTCCCTATGATCATCAACATCAATAATGTGTCACTGTAAACCAGAACCCTCAATCTCCACCTCGACCTCACATCAGAGCCAGCAAGTAACTAAACATATAGCTACAGGCCCCATAAACCTCACGGAAATCCTAACCCTAACCTTAGCCCTGACGCCAGCAACTGAACCCTCCCTGTCATTATTGATGACATCCATGCCTAACTATAACCCTTATCCTCAATCTCGCCCTCGTCCACATCTCAGAACGGAAATATATCTGCAACCATAACTGTAAAACCCTAATACACCTTACCGAAAACCTAACCCTAACCCTAGCCCTGGTAAGAACACCAGACAACTCCAAATGACCATCAATGTCACCCATGCCTTACAATAACCCTGAACATCAATCTTTACCTGGTCCACATATCAGAATGGGTTGCTAAATCAAACTGCAAACCTATCATCCCCATACACCTTACTGAACACTTAACCCTAACCCTAGTTCCTACCCATGGACCTGAACCCTCCCCATGACCATCAACATCAACCATGCCTCACTGTAAACCAGAACCCTCAATCTCTGCCTCGGCCTCACAACAAAGCCGGCAAATATCTCTAAATGTATAGCTACACGCCTCATAAACCTTACAGAAATCTTCACCCTAACGCTAGCCCCGACACCAGGACCTGACCCCTCCCCGTGACCATCAACATAAATCATGCGTCACTGTAAATGAGAACCTTCAAACGCAGTTTGACCTCACCACAGAGCAGGAAAATAACTCTAAACTGGTCCCTATAAGTCCCATCAACTTTAACGAACACATAAACCAAATCCTATCCCTGGCCCCTGGCCATGAAACCCCATCTCCATCGAAGTCACCTTCAACACACCGATAGACCAAACCATCAATCTCGCTCTCGAGCTAAGATCGGCGCTGGACCCTAACTCTAACCATAAACCTACTCTCCCCGTAACACTTTCCAAACACCTAACCCAAACCCTATTTCTGAACCCTGGACGTGAAATCTCCCAATGACCATCAACGTCAACCATGCCTCACTGTAATCCAGAACGCTCAATCTCGGCCTTGACCTAACATCAGAGCTGGCAAATAACTCTAAACCTACAGCTACAGGCCCCATAAACCTTACAAAAATAATAATCCTAACCCTAGCCCTGACCAAAGCACCTGAACTCTCCCTGTCACTATTGATGTCATCCATGCCTTACTGTAACCATTATTCTCAATCTCGCCTTCGCCCACACCTCAGAGCCGGAACATACCTTTAACTGTAATGGCATAACCGTCATACATTTTAACGAAATCTTAACCCTACCCTAGTCCTGGTCACTACACACGACCACTCCCAATCACGATCGATGTCACCCACGCCTTACAATAACGCTGAACATCAATCTTTACCTGGTCCACATATCAGTATGGGTTGCTAAATCAAACTGTAAATCTATCATCGCCATACACCTTACTGAACACCGAATCCTAACCCTAGTTACAACCCATGGACCTGAACCCTCCCCATGACCATCAACATCAACGATGCCTCACTGTAAACCAGAACCATCAATCTCAGCTTCGACCTCACATCAGAGCCAGCAAATAACTCTAAACGTATAGCTATAAGCCCCATAAACAATACAGAAATCTTAACCCTAACACTAGCCCTGACACGTGGATCTGACTACTCCCCATGACCGTCAACATAAACCATGCCTCACGGTAACCAGAACCATCAAACGCAGCTTCACTTCACCTCAGAGATGGAAAATCACTCAAAACATGTCACTATAAGCCCCATAAACCTTACTGAACATCAACCCTAACCCTAGCCCTGGTCACTAGACCTGAACACTCCCAATCACCATCAATGTCACCCACGCCTTCCAATAATGTTGAATATCAATCTTTTCCTGGTCCCATATAAGAATGAGTTGCTAAATAAAACTAAAACTATCATCCCCATACACCTTACTGAACACCAAATCATAATCCTAGTCCTGACCCCGAAACCTGAACCCTCCCCACGACCATCAACATCAACTATGCCTCACTGTAAACTAGAACCCTCAATCTCAGCCTCGACCTCACATTAGAGCCGCCAAATAACTCTAAATGTATAGCTACACGCGCCATAAACCTTATGGAATCCAGTGCCTAAACATAGCCCTGACCTTAGGAACTGAACCCTCCCTGTCACCACTGATATCATCTATGCCTTACCATAATCCTGATCCCCGATCTCGCCCTCGCCCACACCTCAGAGCCGGATCATACCTGTAACTGTAACTGTGTAACTCTCATACACCTTAACGAAATCCTAACCATAGCACTAGCCCTGGTCTCTAGACCTGACCACTCCCAATCACCATCGATGTCACCCACGCCTTACAATAACGCTGAACATCAATCTTTACCTGGTCCACATATCAGAATGCTTTGCTAAATCTAACTAAATGTATCTTCCCCATACACCTCACTGAACACCTAACCCTAAAAGTATTTCCAATCCCTGGAACTGAACCATCTCCATGACCATCAATATCAACCATGCCTCACTGTAACCCAGAAACGTCTATCTCGGCCTCGAACTGACATCAGAGCAGGCAAATAACTGTAACCATATAGGTACAGGCCCCATAACCCTTATCAAAATCCTTACTCTAATCCTAGCCCTGACATATGGAACTGACACCTCCCCCTAACCATCAACATCAATCATCCCTCACTGTACCCCAGAACCCTCAAACGTGGGTTTGACCTCACCTGAGAGCTAGAAAATAACTCTAAATGTGTCCTTATATGCCATAAACCTTACCGAACACCTAACCATAACCCTAGCCCTGGTCACTAGACCTGACCACTACCAATCACCATCGATACCACCCATGCCTTATGATAAGCCTGTACATCAATCCTTACCTGGTACACATATAAGAATGGGTTGCTAAATCAAACTGTAAACCTATCATCCCCATACACCTTACTGAACACATAACCCTAATCATAGCTCCGACCACTGGACCTGAACCCTCCCCATGACCATCAACATCAAATATGCCTCACAGTAATCCAGAACACACAATCTCGGCCTCAACCTCATATCAGAGGCAGAAAATAACTCTACACGTATAGCTCCATGCTCCATAAACCTTAAGGAAATCCTAAACCAAACCCTAACCTTCACCCCAGGACCTGAACCCTCCCTCTCACCACTAACGTCATCCGTGCCTTACTGTAACCCTGATCCTCGATCTCGCCCTCGCTCACACCTCAGAGCTGGACAATATCTGTAACCATAACCGCATAAGCCTCATACCCTTTACTGAAATCCTTACACTAGCCCTAGTCCTGGTCACTAGGCCTGAGCACTCCCAATCACCATTGATGCCACCCACACCTTACGATAACCCAGAACATCAACTTTTACCTGTTACTCATATCAGAACGGATTGCTAAACCAAACTGTAAACCTATTATTCCCATACACCTTTCTGAACACCTAACCCTATGCTAGACCCGACCCCTGGACCTGAACCCTCCCCATGATCGTTAACATCAACCATGCCTCACTGTAAACCAGAAACCTCAATCTTGGCCTCGACCCCACATAAGAGCCAGCAAATGACTCTAAACATATAACTACTGGCCCCATAAACCTTATGGAAATCCTAACCCTAACCTGAGCCCTGACACCTGCAACTGAACCCTCCCCCTGACCATCAACATCAGTCGTGCCTCACTGTAAACCAGAACCCTCAAACTCGGGCTGGACCTCACTTCAGAGCCAGAAAATAACTCTAAACATGTCCTTCTATGCCCCATAAACCTGCCAAACACATTAACCTAACCCTAGTCCTGACCCCTGGACCTGAAATCCTATCTCCATCAACGTCAATCTCAAGACACTGTGAGCCCAAACCATCAATCTCACCTTCAAGCTAAGATCGGCACTGGACGCTAACTCTAACCAGTAACCTATCCTCCCTGTAACATTTTCCAAACAGCTAACCCTAACCCTAGTTCTGGACGATGGACCTAACCCTTCCCTGTTACCATCAATGTCATCCATGCATTACCATAACCCTCATCCTCAATCTTGCCCATGCCCACACAGCAAAGCCTGGCCATATCTGTAACCATAAATATATATCCCTCAAACACGTTACCGAAATCTTAACCCTAACTGTTGCCGTGGCCACTAGACCTGAGCACTCCCCAACACCATTGATGCCACCCACGTCTTACAAAACCCTGATCATCAATATTTACCTCACACATCATAACGGGTTGCTAAATCAAACCGTAACCCTATCCTTCTTGTACACCTTATGGAACACCTAAACCTAACCATAGCGCTGGCCCCAGGGCCTGACACCTCTCTGTCACCATCGACGTAACCAAAGTCTCACCATAAACATGAAACTCAATCTTGCACTCGCCCACATATCAGAGTGGGAATCTAACCATCACGTTTTCCTCCACGTACACCAAATCGATGAACCATAGCCCTAACTTTAGACCTGACCACTATTTCTGTCATTTCCCTGTCAACGCCAACAACACCCACACATCATCCTCATACTGAAACTCTATCCTTCAATTGCTTTCGCATCAGACATGTACCTTAATTCTAACCGAAACTGTATCTTCCCAGTATACCTTAAAACACACATAACCTGAACTCTAGGCCAGGCCCATGGACCTGAACCCTCACTGTCACCTTTGAAGTAACCCTCGCCATACCCAAACCCTCAACCTCAATCTCATCCTCACCCTCACATCAGTGGTGGATCACAATTCTAAGCAAATCCCATTCCTTGTGGTACAACTTACTGAACGCCTAACACTATTCCTAGCCCTAGACCCTGGACCTGACCCCACCAAATGACCATCAAAATCAATCATGCCCCACTATTAACCAGAACCTTCAATCAGGGGCTTGACTTCACCTCAGAGAAGGAATATCACTGTAAACATGTCCTTATATGCCCATAAATTCTACCGAAAACCTAACCCTAACCCTAACCCTGGTCACTAGACCTGACCACTCCCAATCACCATCGATACCACCCATGCCTGACGATAACCCTGAATATCAATTCTTACCTGATCCACATATCAGAATGAGTTGCTAAATCAAACTGTAAACCTATTATCCCCATACACCTTACTGAACACGTAATCCTAACCCTAGTTCTGACCCATGACCTGAACCCTTCCCATGACCATCAATATCAACAATGCCTCACTGTAAATCAGAACCCTCAATCTCAGCCTTGACCTCACATCAGAGATGGCAAATAACTGTAAACGTATAGCTATAGGAACCATAAAACTTACGGAAATCCTAACCCTAACCCTAGCCCGGACCTAGCACCAGAACCCTCAGTGTCACTATTGATGTCATCCATGCCTCACTGTAACCCTGATCCTCAATCTCATCATCGCCTACACCTCAGAGATGGACCATATCTGTAACCTTAACTGTATAACACTCATACACCATACCGAAATCCTAACCCTAACGCTTACCCTGGTGACTAGACCTGACCACTCCCAATCACCATCGATGTCACCCATGCCTTACAATAACCATGAATATCAATCTTTACCTGGTCCACATCTAAGAAAGGGTTGGTAAATCAAACAAAATCTATCATCCCCGTACACCTTACTGAACACCTAACCCTAACCCTAGTTCCAACCCCTGAACCTACAACCTCCCCATGACCATCAATATCATCCATGCCTCAGTGTAAACCAGAAACTTCAATCTTGGCCTAGAACCCACATCAAAGAAGGCAAATAACTGTAAACATATAGCTACAGGCCCCATAACTGTTACGGAAATCCTTACTCTAACCCTAGCCCTGACACATGGACCTGACCCCTCCCACTGACCATCAACATCAATCATCCCTCACTGTAAACCAGAACCCCCAAATGGGGGCTTGACCTCACCTCAGATCCAAAAATTAATTCTAAATGTGTCAGTATATGCCCAATATACCTTACCAAAGGCCATGCCTTACCCTAACCCTTTTCCTAGACCTGATAACTCCCAATCACCATCAATGCCACTCACGCCTTACTATAACCCTGAACATTAATCTTTCCCTGGTCCACATATCAGAATTGTTTGCTAAATCAAACTGTAACTCTATCATCCCCATACACATCAGTGAATACCTAACTGTAACCCTAGTTCCGATCCTCTACCTGAACCCTTCCCATGACCATGAACATCAACCATGCCTCACTGTAAACCAGAATCCTCAAACGTGGGCTTGACATCACCTCAGAGCCAGAAAATAACTCTAAACTGTCCTTATATGCCCATAAATCTTACTGAACACCTAACCCTAACCCAAGCCCTGTTCACTAGACCTGACCACTCACAATCACCATCCATGTCACCCACGCATTATGATATCCCTGAACATCAATCAGTACCTGGTCCACATATCAGAATGGGTTGCTAAATAAAACTGTAAACCTACCATCCCCATACACCTTACTGAAAACGTAACCCTAACCCTAGATCCGACCCATGGACCTGAACCCTCCCCATGACCATCAACATAAACCATGCCTCACTGTAAACCAGAAACCTCAATCTCAGCCTCGACCCCACATCAGAGCTGGAAAATAACTCTAAACGTATAGCTACATGCCCCATAAACATTACGGAAATCCTAACCCTATCCCTAGCCCTGAAAACTGGTCCTGACCCCTCCCCCTGGTCATCAACATCAATCATGCCTCACTGTAAACCAGAACCCTCATACTCGGGCTGGACCTCACTTCAGAGCCTGAAAATAACTCTAAACGTGTCCCTATATGATACAGAAACCTTACCGAACATGTAAACCTAATGCTAGCCCTGGCCTCTGGCCCTGAAACACCATCTGCATCGAATTGACCAGCAACACACTGTGAGCCCGAACCATCAACCTCGCCCTCGAGCTAAGATCGGTGCTGGACCCTAACTCTAACCATAAACCTATCCTCCCTGTAACATTTTGCAAACATCTAACACTAACCCTAGTTCTGGACAATATCCCTAAACGTTCCCTGTCCACATCAATTTCATCCATGACTTAACATAACCCTGATCCTCAATCTTACCCTCGGCCACACATCAGACCCTGGCCACATCTGTAACCATAAATGTATATCCCTCATACACCTTTCAGAATCCTAACTCTAAGCCTAGCCGTGAACACTAGACCTGACCACTCCCCGATACCATTGATGTCTCCCACGCCTTACAATAACACTGAACATCAATCTTTACCTGGTCCACAGATCAGAGCGGGATGTAAATCAAACTGTAACCCTATCCTTCTGGTATACCTTATCGAACACCTAAACCTAACCCTAGCCCTGGCCCCAGGACCTGACACCTCTCTGTCATGTTCGGCGTAACCCATGTCTCACTGTAAACCTGAAACTCAATCATGTCCTCACCCACATTTCACCATCACGTTTTAATCCACGTACACCTAATCGATAATACATAACCCTAATTTTAGACCTGACCATTGTTCCTGTAATTTCCCTGTCAATGCGGATGACACCCACACATCACCCTAATCCTTAAACTCAATACTACAATCGCCTTCACATCACAGCCAGACCTTAAATCTAACCGAAACTGTATCTTCCCAGTATACTTTAAAACACACATAACCTGAACTCTATGCCAGGCCTGTGGACCTAAACCATGACTGTCACCATTGAAGTCACCCTTGCCACAGCAGAAACCTGAACCTCAATCCCATCCTTGCCCTTACATAAGTGGAGATTCTAATTCTAAGTAAAACCCAACCCTCGTCGTGGAACTCACTGAACACCTAACCCTAATCCTAACCCTGGCCCCTGGACCTGATGTGACCCCAAGACCATCAAAACCAATAATGCCTCACTATTAACCAGAACCTTCAATCTCAGGCTTGACCTCACCTCAGAGCCAGAAAATAACTCTAAACATGTCTCTATATGCCCATAAACTTTACCGAACACCAATAGTAAACCTAGCCATGGTCAATAGACCTGATGACACATAATAACCATCAATGCCACCAAGCCATTATGATAACCCTGAACATCAATCTTTAACTGGTCCACATATCAGAATGGGTTGCTAAATCAAACTGTAAAGCTATCATCCCCATAAACCTTACGGAAATCCTAACTGTAATGCTAGCCCTGACCCCAGACCTGAAACCTCCCTGTCACCACTGATGTCATCGATGCCTTACCATAACCCTGATCCTCGATCTTGCCCTCGCCCACACCTCAGAGCCAGACTATATCTGTAACCGTAACTGCATAACCCTCATACACTTTACTGAAATCCTAACCTTAATCCTAGCCCTGGTCACTAGACCTGACCATTCCCAATCACCATCGATGACACCCATGCCTTACGATAACCCTGAACATCAATTTTACCTGGTCTACATATCAGAACGGGTTGGTAAATCAAACTGTAAACCTATCATCTCCATACACCTTACTGAACACCTAACCCTAACCCTTGTTCTGACCCGTGGAACTGAACACTCCCCATGACTATAAACATCAACCTTGCCTCACTGTAAACCAGAACTCTCAATCTCGGATTCGACCTCACATCAGAGCCGGAAAATAACTCTAAACATATAGGTATATGCCAAATAAATGTTATGGAAATCCTTAACCTAACCCCAGCCATTACACCTGGACATGACACATCCTCCTAACCATCAAAATCAATCATGCCTCAGTGTAAACCAGAACCCTCAAACGCGGGTTTGACCTCAGCTCAGAGCTGGAAAATCACTCTAAATGTGCCCTTATATGCCCCATAAACCTTAGCAAACACCAACCCTTACCCTAGCCCTTGTCTTTAGACCTGACCATTCCCAATCACCATCGATGCCACCCACGCTTTACAATAATTCTGAACATCAATCTTAACTGGTCTACATATCAGAATGGGTTGCTAAATCAAACTGTAAACCTATCATGCAAATACACCTTACTGAACACCTAACCCTAATCCTAGTACTGACCCCTGGACCTGAACCCTCCCCATGATCATCAACATCAACTATGCCTCACTGTAAACGAGAACCCTGAATCTCGGCCTCGACCTCACATCGGAGCCGGCAAATAACTCTAAACGTATAGCTACACGCCCCATAAACCTTACGGAAATCGTAACCCTAACGCTAGTCCTGACCCCAGGACCTAAACCTCCCTGTCAATATTGATGTCATCCATGCCCTACCTTAATCCTGACCCTGATTTGCCCTCGCCCACACCTCAGTGCTGGGCCATATCTGTAACCATAACTGTATAACCCTCATACACCTAACCAAAATCCTAACCCTAAAACTAGCCCTGGTCTCTAGACCTGACCACTCACAATCACCATCGATGTCACCCATGCCATACAATAACCCTGAACATAAATATTTACCTGGTCCACATATCAGAATGGGTTTATAAATCAAACTGTAAATCTATCTTCCCCATACAACTTACTGAACACCTAACCCTAACCCTAGTTCCAACCCTTGGACCTGAACCCTCCCCAAGATCATCAACATCAACCATACCTCACTGTAAACCAGAACCCTCAAACTCTGCCTCGAACCCACATCAGAGCCAGCAAATTACTGTAAACGTATTGCTAGAGGTCTCATTAACCTTACAGTAATACTAACCCTAACCCTAGTCCTGACTCCCGGACCTGAACTCTCCCCCTGACCATCAACATCAATCATACCTCACTGTAAACCAGAATCCTCAAACTCAGACTGGACCTCACATCAGAGCCTGAAAATAACTCTAAACGTCTCCCTATGAGACCCATAAACCTTACCAAACACATAAACGTAACTCTAGCCCTGGCCCCTGGCTGTGTAACCCCATCACCATCGAAGTCAACCTCAAAACACTGTGAACCTGAACCATCAATCTCGCCCTTGTGCTAAGATCGGCACTGGACACTATCTCTAACCACAAACCTATCCTCCCCATAAAATTTTCCAAACATCAAACCCTAACCCTAGTTCTGGACGATGGACCTAAACCTTCCCTGTCACCATCGATGTCATCCATGCCTTACCATAACGCTGATCCTCAATCTCCCCCTCTAGCCAACACATTAGAGCCTGACCACATGTGTAACCGTAACTGTATGTCTCTCATACACCTTACCAAAATTCTAAACGTAACCCTAGCCAGGGCCAATAGACATAACCACTCCCCAGCACCATTCATGTCACCTATGCCTTACAAAAACCCTGAACATTAATCTTCACCTGGTCCACACATCAGAACGGGATGCTTAATCCCCTTCACATCAGAGACTGACCTTAGCTCAAACCAAAACTGTATCTTCCCAGTATACGTTAAAAAACACATAACCTGAACTCTATGTCTGGCCTGTCAACCTGAACACTCATTGTCACCATTGAAGTCACCCTCGCAACAGCAGAACCCTGAACCTCAATCCCGTCCTTGCAATCACATCAGTGGTGGATCCTAATTCTAAGCAAAACCCAATCCTCGTAGTACAACTTACTGAACACCTAACCCAAATCCTAGCCCTGGTCCCTGGACCTGACCCTACCCCATAACCATCAACATCCATCATGCCTCATAAACCAGAATCTTCAATGTCAGGCTTGAACACCCTCAGAGCCGGAAAATCACTCAAAAAGTGTCCCTATAAGCCCCATAAACCTTACTGTACACCTAACCCTAACACTAGCCCTCGTCACTAGTCCTGAACAGTCTCAATCACCATTGATGTCACCCACGTCATACAATAACACTGAACATCAATCTTTACCTAGTCCACATATCAGAAAGTGTTGCTAAATCATACTGTAAACCTATCATCCCCATCCACCTTACTGAGCACCAAACCCTAACCCTAGTCCTGACCTCTGCACCTGAACTCTACCCATGATGATGAACACCAACCATGCCTCACTGTAAGCCAGAACCCTCAATATCAGCCCCGATCTCACTTCAGAGCCGTCAAATAACTCTAAACGTATAGCTACAGGCCCCATAAACCTTTCAGAAATCCTAACCCTTGCCTAATCCTGACCCCTGGACCTGAACCCTCCCTGTCACCATTGATGTCATCCATGTGTTACCTTAACGGTGATCCTCAATCTCTCCCTCGCTCACACCTCAGAATCGTACCATATCTGTAACCATAACCGTATATCCCTCATACACCTTACCGAAATCCTAACCACAACCCTAGCCCTGGTCACTAGACGTGAAACTCCAAATCACCATCACTGTCACCCACCCCTTACAGTAACCCTGAACATCAATGTTTACCTGGTGCACCTATCAGAACGGGTTGCTAAATCAAAGTGTAAACCTATAATACCCATACACCTTACTGACCACCTCACCCTAGCCCTAGTACTGACCCCTGGATCTGAACCCTCCCCATGAACATCAATATCAGCCATGCCTCATTGTAAACCAGAACCCGCAATCTCGGCCTCGGCCCCACATCAAAGCCAGCAAATAACTCTAAACTTATAGCTGTACGCCCAATAAACCTTATGCAAATCCTAACAATAACTCTAACCCTGACACCTGGACCTGACCCCTCCAACGATCATCACTATCAATCATGTCTCACTGTAAAGAAGAACCCTCAAACTCGTACTGGATCTCACCTCAGAGCCTGAAAGTCACTCTAAACATGTCTCTATAAGCCCCACAAACCTTACCTAACCCATAAAAATAACCCTAGCCCTGGCCCCTGGCCCTGAAACCCCATCAACATCGAAGGCACTCTCAACACACGGTGACCCTGAACCATCAATGTAGCCCTGGAGCTAATGGTGCTGGACCCTAATTCTAACTATCAATTTATTCTCCCTGTAAAATTATCCCAACACACAAGCCTAAACCTAGTTCTGGACAATGGACCTACACCTTCCCTGTCACCAGCGATGTCCTCCATGCCTTATCAAAAACTTTATCCTCTATATTGCCCTTGCCCGAAAATCATAGCCGGACCATATGTGTAAACATGACCGTATATCCTCATACACTTTACCGAATTTCTATCCCTCACTCTAGCCCTGGCCACTAAACCTGACCACTCTCCATCACCATTGATGTCACCCACGCCTTACAATAACCCTGAATATCAATCTTTAACTGGTCCACATATCAGAACGGATTGCTAAATAAAACTGTAAACCTATCATCCCCATACACCTTTCTGAATAACTAACCCTAACTGTAGTCCTGACCTCTGGACCTGAACCCACCCCATGACCATCAATATAAACCATGCCTAACTGTAAACCAGAATCCTCAATCTCGGCATTGACCTCACATCAGAGTTAGCAAATAACTCTAAACATATACCTACAAGCTCCATAAACCTTACCGAAAACCTAATCCTAGCCCTAGCCTTGACCCCTGGACCTGACCCCTCCCTGTCACCATTGATGTCAACCATGTCTTACTGTAAAGCTGATCCTCAATATTGCCCTCGACCGCACATCAGAGCTGGACCACATGTGTAACCGTGGCCGTATATCCCTCATACACTTTACCAAATTCTAACCCTAACTCTAGCCTGGCCACTAGAGATGACCATTCCCCTTCACCATTGATGTCACCCACGCCTTACAAAAACCCTAAAATCAATCTTTACCTGGTCCACACATCAGAACGGGATGCTAAATCAAACCGTAAACCTATCCTTGGGGTACACCTTATTGAACACCTAACCCTAACCCTAGTTCTGACCCCAGGACCTGACATCTCTCTGTCACAATCGATGTAACCCATGCCTCACCGTAAACCTGAAACTCAATCCTGCCCTCGCCCTCAAATCAGAGTGGGACTCTGACCGTAACCCTAACCTCCACGTACACCTAATCTAAACCATAACTGTAACTTTAGACCTGACCACTGTTCTTGTCATTTTGCCATCACCGCCGATGACACCCACACATGAGGCTAATCCTGAAACTCAATATTACAATCACCTTCACATCAGAGCCAGACCTTAACTCTAACCATTACTGTCTCTTCCCAGTACACCTTAACAAACACCTAACCCAAACCCTATCCCTGGCCCGTAGGCCTAATCCCTCACAGCAACCATTGCCACAGTCACCTTTGCCACAGCAGAACCCTGAGCCTCAATCCGTCCTTGCCCTCACATCAGTGGTGGATCCTAATTCTAACCAAAACGGAATGCTCTTCATACAACTTATCCTATCCTAGCCCAGGCCCCTGGACCTGACCCCTCCCCATTACCATCAACATCAATCATGCATCAGTGTGAACCAGAACCCTCAATCTCAGGCTTGACCTCACCTCAGAGCCAGAATATAACTCTAAATGTGTACCTATATGCCCCATAAACCTTACCGAGCTCCTAACCCAACCCTAGGCCAAGACACTGGTCCTGACACCTCCCCATCACCATCAAATTCACCCTCACCACACCATGACCCTCAACCACCAATGTTGCCCTCGAGCTAAGATTGGTGCTGGACCCTAACTCTAACCATCAACCTATCCCCAATGTAAAATTGTCCCAAAACCTAACCCTAACCATAGTTCTGGACAATGGACCTAAACCTTCCCTGTCACCACTGATGTCCTCCATGCCTCACTAAAGCCCTGATCCTTAATCTCACCATTGGCCACACATTAGAGCCTGACCATAACTGAAACCATAACCGAATATTCCTCATACACCTTCTCAAAATCCTAACGCTAACCCTAGCCCTGGTGACTAGACCTGACACTCTCAATCACCATTGCTGTCACCCACCCCTTACAATAACCCTGAACATCAATGTTTACCTGGTCCACATATCAGAACAGGTTGCTAAATCAAACTGTAAACCTATCTTCCCCATACATCTTACTGAACACCCTACCCTAACCGCAGTCCTGACCGCTTGACCTTAACTTTCCCGATGACCATCAACATGAACCATGCCTCTCTGTAAACAGGAACACTCCACTTCTGCCTCGACCTCACATCAGGCTGAGCAAATAACTCTAAACGTATAGCTACACACCCCATAGACCTTATGGAAATCATAATGCTAACCCTAGCCCTGACCACTGGACCTGAACTCTCCCCATGACCATCAATATCAAGCATGCTTCACTGTAAAACAGAACCCTCAGTCTCGGGCTTGACCTTACATCAGATCCGAAAAATAAATCTAAACGTGTCTCTATAGCCCCATAAACCTTACTGAGCATCTAACGCAAACCATAACCCTGGCACCTGGCCCTGACAACTCCCTATCACCATTGAAGTCACCCTCACAACACCATAATCCTGAACCATCAATCTTGCCCTCGAACTAAGATTGCCACTGCACCCTAATTCTAACCATACACTTATCCTCCCCATAAAATTATCCAAACACTGAACCCTAACAATAGCTCTGGACCATGGACCTAAACGTTTCTTGTCATCATCGATGTCATCCATGCCTCACCGCAACCCTGATCCTCAATCTCACCCTTGCCCACACATCAGAGCCTGACCATAACTGTAACTGTAACAGTATCTTCCTCATACACCTTACCAAAACCCTAGCCCTGGTCACCAGACCTAACCACCCCCATCACCACTGATGTCACCCACGCCTTACAAAAACCCTGAACATCAATCTTTACCTGGTCCACACATCAGAATGGGATGCTAAATCAAACCATAAACCTATCCTAGGGGTACACCTTATCGAACACCTAAACCTAACCCTAGCCGTGGCCCTAGGACCTGACACCTCACTGACACCATTGACAAAACCCATGCCTCACTGTAACCATGAAACTAAGTCCTGCACTCGCCCCCACATCAGAGTGGGACTCTGACCATAACCCTAACCTCCACGTACACCTATTCGAAACCATAACCCTTACTTTAGACCTGACCACTGTTCCTGTCATTTCTCCATCACGGCCAATGACACACACGCATGAACCTATTCCTGAAACTCAATCTTACAAACACCCTCACATCAGAGCTGTACCTTAACTCTAACCATAACAGTCTCTTCCCCGTACACCTTAACAAACACCTAACCCGAACCATATCCCTGGTCCATAGACCTGATCCCTCACAATCACCATTGAAGTCACCCTCGCCACAGCAGAACCCTGAAACTCAATCCCGTCCTCGCCCTCGCATCAGTGGTGGATCTAATTCTAACCAAAACCCAATCCTCTTCGTACAACTTACTGAACATCTAACTGTAATCCTAGCCCTAGCCCTTGGACTTCACCCTTCCCAATGACCATCAACATCGATCATGCATCACTGTGAAGAAGAACCCTTAATCTCGGGCTTGACTTCTCCTCAGAGCCGGAAAATCACTCTAAAAGTTTCCCTATACACCCCATAAACCTTACCGAGCACCTAACCCTAACCCTAGCCCTGGCTCCTGGTCCTGACACCTCCCCATCATCATCAAAGTCACCCTCACCACACGATGATCCTGAGCCATCAATGTTACCCTGGAGGTAAGACCGGTGCTGGACCCTAACTCTAACCATCAACCTATTCTCCCTGTAAAATTTTCCCAGCACCTAACCATAACCCTAGTTCTGGGTGATGGACCTGAACCTTCCCTGTCACCATCGATGTCCTCCATGCCTCGCCAAAATCCTGATCCTCAATCTCACCCTTGCCCACACATTAGAGCCTGACCATAACTGTAACCGTTACCATATATTCCTCACACACCTTCTCAAAACCAAAGGCTAGCCCTAGCCCTGGTGACTAGACCTGACACTCCCAATCACCATTGATGTCACCCATGCCTTACTATAACGCTGAACATTAACGTTTACCTGGTCCACGTATCAGAACGGGCTGCTAAACAAACTGTAAACCTGTCATCCCCATTCACCTTACTGAGCACCTAATCCTAACCCTACTCCTGACCCCTGGACATGAACACTCCCGATGACCATCAATATCAACCATGCCTCTCTGTAAACCGGTACACTCAACATAGGCCTTGACCTCACATTAGAGCCGGCAAATAATTCTAAACATGCCCCATAAACCTTACGGAAATCCTAACCCTAACTCTAGCCCTGACTCCTGGACTTGAACTCTCCACATGACCGTCAATATCAATCATGCCTCACTGTAAACCAGAACCTTCAATATAGGACTTGACCTCACATCAGAGCTGCAAAATAACTCTAAACGTGTCCCTATACACTCCATGAACCTTACCGAGCAACTAACCAAAACCCTAGCCCTGGCCCCTGGCCCTGACACCTCCCTATCAAAATCGAATTCACACTCACCACACATTGACCCTGAACCATCAATCTCGCCCTCAAGCTAAGATTGGTGCTACATCCTTACTCTAACAATACTTATACTGCCAGTAAAATTTTCCAAACACCTAACCCTAACCCTAGTTCTGGAGCATGGACATAAACCTTTCTTGTCACCATCGATGTCATCCATGCCTCACCAAAAACCTGAACCTCAATTTCACCCTTGCCAAGACATCAGAGCCTGACCATAACTGTAACCGTAACAGTATCTTCCTCAGACATTTTACTGAAATCCTAACTTTAACCCTATCTCTGGTCAACAGACCTGACCACTCCTAATCATCATCGATGTTACCCATGCCTTACAATAAACCTGAACATCAATGTTTACCTAGTCCACATATCAGAACGGGTTGGTAAAGCAAGTGTAAACCTATCATCCCCATACACCTTACTGAACACCTAACCCTAACCGTTGTCCTGACCCCTGGACCTGAGCCCTCCCCATGACCATCAACATCAACCATTCCTCATTGTAAACCAGAATCCTCAGTCTCGGCCTTGACCTCACATCAGAGTTGGCAAATAACTCTAAACATATACCTACATGCCCCATAAACCTTATGGAAATCCTAACCCTAACCCTAGACTTGACCCATGGACCTGACCCCTCCCTGTCACCATCGATGTCATCCATGCCTTACCGTACACCTGATCCTCAATATTCCCTCGCCCACACATCAGAGGCAGACCATATATATAACCATAACTGTGTATACCTCATACACTTTACTGAAATCCTAACCCAAACACAGGCCCTGGCCACTAGACCTGACCACTCCCCATCACCATCGATGTCACCCACGCCTTACAAAAACCCTGAACATCAATCTTTACCTGATCCACACATCAGAATGGGATGCTAAATCAAACCGTAAACCTATCCTTCGGGTACACCTTATCGAACACCTAACCCTAACCCTAGCCTTGGCCCCAGGACTTGACAACTCTCTGTCACCATCAACGTAACCCATGCCTCACCATAAACCTGAAACTCAATCCTGCACTCGCACCCACATCAAAGTGGGACTGTGATCATAACCCTAACCTCCACGTACACCTAATCGAAACCATAACCCTAAGTATAGACCTGACTACTGTTCCTGTTGTTTGTCCATCACTGCCAATGACACCCACGCATCACCCTAATCCTGAAATTCAATCCTACAATGGCCCTCACATCAGAGCCAGACCTTAACTTTTACCGTAACTGTCTCTTCCCTGTACACTTTAACAAACACATAACCCGAACCCTATCCCTGGCCAATAGACCTGATTCCTCACAGTCACCATTCAAGTCATCCTCGCCACAGCAGAACCCTGAACCTCAATCCCGCCATCGCCCTCACATCAGTGGTGGATCCTAATTTTAACCAACCAAAATCCAATCCTCTTCGTACAACTTACTGAAAACCAGACCCTAATCCTTGCCTTGGCCCCTGGACCTGATCCCTCCCCATGACCATCAACATCAATCATGTCTCACTGTAAACCAGAACCCTCAATCTCAGGCTTGACCTCACCTCAGAGCCTGAAAATAACTCTAAACATGTTCCTATATGCCCCATAAAGCTTACCAAACAGTGAACCCTAACTTTAGCCCTGACCCCAGGTCCTGACACCTCCCCATCAGCACCGAAGTCCCCCTCAGCACACCATGACCATGAACCATCAATCTCGCCTTCGAGCTAAGATCAGCGCTGCACCCTAACTCTAACCATAAACCTATCATTGCCAGAAAATTGTCTGAACACCTAACCCTAACACTAGTTCTAGAATAAGGGCCTAAACCTTCCCTGTAACCATCGATGTCATCCATGCCTCAATGAAACACTGCTCCTCAATCTCACCCTTGCCCACACATTAGAGCCTGACCATAACTGTAACCATAACCATATATTCCTCATACACCTTACCGAAATCCTAACCCTAAGCTTAGTCCTGGTCACTAGAAGTGACCACTCCTAATCACCATCGATGTCACCCATGCTTTACAGTAACCCTGAACATCAATTTTTACCTGGTCAACATATCAGACAGAGTTGCTAAATCAAAGTGCACTCCTATCATCCCCATACACTTTACTGAACACCTAACCCTAACCCTAGTCCTGACCCCTGGACCTGAACCCTCCTCATGACCATCAACATCAACCATGCCTCAGTGTAAACCATAACACTCAATCTCGTCCTCAACCTCACAACAGAGCTGGCACATAACTCTAAACTTATAGCTACATGCCCCATAAACCTTCCTGAAATCCTAACCCTAACTATATCCCTGACCCTTCGAAATGACCACTCCCCATCACCATGGATGTCACCCACGCCTTACAATAACTCTGAACATCAATATTTACCTGTTCCACATATCAGAGCAGGATGCTAAATCAAACTGTAACCTTATCTGTCGGGTACACATTATTGAACCCCTAACCCTAAGCCTAGCCCTTGCCCCATGAAATGTCATTTCTCATTACCATGGATGTAACCTATACCTCACCATACACCTGAAGCTCAATCTTGAACTCACCCACACATCAGAGTGGGACTGTAACTCTAACCGTAATTGTATCCTCCCAGTACACCTTACCAACACGTAACCAGAACCCTATCCTTGGACCCTGGACCAGAAACCTCCCTGTCACCATTGAAGTCACCCTCACTACACCAGAACCCTGAACCTGAATCTTGTCATCGCCCTCATATCAGCTCTGAATCCTAATTCTAACCAAGACGGAATACTCTGGGTACGATTTACAGAACACCTAACCCTAATCCTTCCCCTGGCCACTGGACCTGAGCCTTTCATAGCACCAACAAGATCAGCCTTGCCTCACTATAACACTGAAACCTCAAACTCGCCCTCAAGTTAACATGAGAGCGGGACCGTAACTCAAACCATAACCCTATTCTCTGGGTCCACCTCATAGAACACCTAAACCAAACCACAGACTTGGCCCCTGGTATTGAAACCTCCCTATCACCATCAACTTCAACCATGCCTAACCATAACACTTAATCTCAATTTCAACTTGGCCCTCACATCAGAGCCAGAACCTAACTCTAAATGAAAACCTATACTCCCTGTACACCTTACCGAACATCTAATCCTTATCCCAGCCCTGGCCCCTGGACTTGAACACTCTCTGCCATGATGAACATCAACAATGCCTCACCGTAAATCTGAACCTCTATTTCGCCCTTGCCCACACTTCAGAGCTGGACCCTCACTCTAAACATAACACTATCCTCTCTGTACACCTTACCAAACACCTACCATAACACTTGCCCTGGCACCTTGAACAGACCCCACCCTGTCACATTCAACTTCACCCATGCCTCATCATAAATCTGAACCTCTATATCGCACTTGACCACACATCAGAGCAGGACCCTAACTCTAACCATAACCCTATCCTCCCTGTACACCTAATCGAAAACCATAACCCTACCTCTAGCCATGACCACTGGTCCTGACCTGAGCCGGCCCATATCGATGTCACCCACACCTCACCCTGAAACTCAATCTTTCCCTCGTCCTCACATCAAAGTTGGATCCTAATTCTAAACATAAATTACCATCCCCGTAAAACTTGCCAAACACCTAACCCTAACCTTAGCCTTGGAAGATTCACCTGACCCATTCTCATAACTATCGGGGTCACACATGACACACCATAATGCTGAACCTCAATGTGGACCTCGACAACTCATCAGAGCTGGCCCCTAATCTCTAATCGTAATCCTATCCGTCCCTTACACCTTACCAAACACATAACCCTAACCCTATCTTTGGCCCCTGTATCTGAACCCACCCCATCACATTGAAGTCACCCTTGTCACACCAGAACCCTGAACCTCAATATCGTCCTCGCCCTAACATCAGTGGTGGATCATAATTATAACCAAAACCCAATCCTCTGCATACAATTTACTGAACACCTAATCCTAATCCTAGCCCAGGCCACAGGGCCTGAACCCTCCATTGCACCATCAAGATCAGGAAGGCCTCACTGTAACAATAAACCCTAAATCTCACCCTCAAGTTAACATCTGATTGGGACCCTAACTCCAACCATAACCCTATTCTCCATGTACACTTTATCGAACAACTAACCCAAACCCTATACTTGGCCCCTGGTATTGACTCCTCCCTATCATCATCGACATCAACCATGTCTAACCATAACACTTAACCTCAATTTCAACATAGCCCTCACATCAGAGTCGGAACTAACTCTGACTGAAAACCTATCCTCCCCATACACCTTACCGAACACCTAACCCTATTCCTAGCCCTGGGCCTTGGACCTGACCACCACCTGTCACGATGGACATCAACCACACCTCACCCTAAATCTTAACCTCAGTTTCACCCTTGCTGACACTTCAAGGCCAGATCATCACTCCAAGCATAACTCTGTCCTCTCTGTACACCTTACCAACCACCTACCATTACACCAGCCCTGGAACTTTGAACAGACCAATGCCTGTCACATTGACTTCACCCATGCCTCACCATTAATCCGAACCACAATCTCGAACTTGCCCACACATCAGAGCGGGACCCTAACTCAAACTCTAACCCTATCCTCGCTTTACACCTAATCGAAAACCATAACTCTGCCTCTAGCCATGATCACTGGTCCTGACACGTGCCGGTCACCATCGACATCATCCACACCTCACCATAACCCTGAAACTCAATCTTGCCCTCGCCCTCACATCAGATCCGTATACTAAGTTAAAACATAACCTTGTCCTCCCCATAAAACCTGCTGAACACCTAACCCTAACCCTAGCCCTGGAAGACTGACCTGACCCCACCCCATCACCATCGAAGTCACCCTCACCACACCATGACACTGAATCATCAAACTCACCCTCAAACTAATATTGGAGCTGGACCCTTACTCTTACCTTAAAACTCCTCTCCATTAAATTTTCCAAACACCTAACCCAAACCCTAGTTTTGGACGATGGACCTAACACCTCCCTGTCATCATTGATGTCATCCATGTCTCACTGTAACCCTTATACTCAATCTCTTCCTAGCCCACACATCAGAACTTGACCATAACTGTAACTGCAACCGTATCTTCCTCATACACCTTCCCGAAATCCTAACCCTAACCATAGCCCTGGCCACTAGACCTGACCACTTCACGGCACCATCAAGATCAGCAATGCCTCACTGTAACACTCAAAGCTCAATCTCACTCTCAAGTTAACATCAGAAGGGGATCCTAACTCTAACCATCACCCTATTCTCCATGTACACCTTATCAAACACCTAACCCAAATCGTAGACTTGGCCCCTGGTATTGACTCCTCCCTATCATCATGGAAATCAACCATGCCTAACCATAACACTTAATCTCAATTTCAACCTCACCCTCACATCAGAGCCGGAACCTAAGTATAACTGAAAACATATCCCCCCCATACACCTTACCGAAATCCTAACCCTAAACCTAGCCCTGGCCACTTGACCTGACAACTCCCAATCACCATCGAAGTCACAAATGCCTTACAATAACCCTGAACATCAATCTTTCTCTTGGAAACACATCAGAAGTGGATGCTAAATCAGATTGTTAACCTATCCTTCAGGTACAACTTATCGAACACCTAAACCCTAACCCCAGCCTTGGCCTCAGGACCTGACATCTACGTCTCCATCGACGTAACCATGCCTCACCATAGACCTGAAACTCAATCTTGCACTCGGCCAGATATCAGAGTGGGACTCTAACTCTAACCGTAACCCTATCCTCCACGTACACCTAATAGAAACCATAACCATAACTTTAGACCTGACCACTGCTCCTGTCCCTTCCCCATCACCGCAGATGACACCCGCAACTCACTGTAATCCTGCATCTCAATCCTACAATCACCCTCACATCAGAGCCGGACCTTAACTCTAACCATAACTGTATCCTCTCCGTACACCTTACCAAACACCTAACCCTAATCATAGCCCTGAACACTGGACCTGACCACCCCCTGTCATGAAGGATATCAATGACACCACACCCTAAATCTGAGCCTCAGTTAAGCCCTTGTCGACACTTCAGAACCAGACCCTCACCCTAACCATAACCCTATACTCTCTGTACACCTTACTGAGCACCTACCATAACACTAGCCCCGGAACCTTAAACAAAGCCATCCCTGTCACATTCGACTTCACCCATGCCTCACCATAAATCTGAACCTCTATCTCACACTTACCCACACATCAGAGCCAGACCCTAACTATAACCATATCCCTATCCTCCCCGTACACTTAATCGAAAACCATAACCTTACCTCTAGCCATGACCAATGGTCCTGACATGGGCCAGTCAGCATCGAAGTCACCCACACCTCACTGTAACCCTGAAGGTCAATCTCGCCTTCGCCCTCACATCAGAGCCGGATCCTAACTCAAAACATAATCTTATCCTCCCCGTACAACTTGCCAAACACCTAATCCTAACCCTAGCCTTGGAAGATGTATCTGACCCCTTCCCATAACCATGGATGTCACACATGCCACACCATAACCCTGAACTTCAATCTACCCTTCGCCCAATCATCAGAGCCAGACCCTAACTCTAACCATAATCCTATCCTCCCCATACACCTTACTGATCACCTAACCCTAACCCTAGTCCTGGCTCCTGGACCTGGCACCTCCCCATAATCATCAACATCAACCATGTCTCACTGTAAACCAGAACCCTCAATCTAGGCCTCGACCTCACATAAGAGCCATAAAATAACTCTAAACGTATCCCTATACACCCCATAAACTTACCGAACACCTAACCCTAACCCTAGACCTGGCCTCTGGACTTCACCCCTCCGCATCACCATTGAAGTCACCCTCACCGCATCGTGACTCTGAACCGTCAATCTCGCCCTTGAGCTGAGATGGTGGCTAAACCCTAACTAACCGTAAACCTATCATTCCCGTAAACTTTTCAGAACACCTAATCCTAACTCTAGTTCTGGACGATGGACCCTAACCCCTCCCTGTCACCATCAATGTCATCCATGCTTCACAGTAAACCTGATTCTCAATCTCGCCCTTGTCACACATCAGAGCCGGACCATAACTGTAACCATAACTGTATCTTCCTCATACACCTTACCGAAATCCTAACCATAACCCTAGCCTTGGCCACTAGACCTGATCACTCCACATCACCATCGATGTCACCCACACCTTAAAAACCCTGAACATCAATCTTAACCTGGTCCACACATCAAAACGGGATGCTAAATCAAACCATACCCTATCATTTGGTACACCTTATCGAACACCTAACCCTAACCCCGGGACCAGACATCTGGCTGTCACCATTGATGTAACCCATGCCTCACCGTAAAACTGAAACTCAATCTTGCACTCAGCCACACACATCACAGTGGGCTCTAACTCTAACCATAACAATATCCTCCATGTACACGTAATCGAAAGCATAACCCTAACTTGAGACCTGAGGACTGTTCCCGTCCCTACCCTGTCACTGATGACAACACCCACACCTCACCGGAATCCTGAAACTCAATCCTAAAATTGGCCTAACATCATAAATGTACCTTAACTCTAACCATAACAGTATTCTCCCCATACACCTTACCAAACACCTAACCTGAACCCTATCCCTGGTCCGTGGAAATGAAAGCTCCCCATCACCATTGAAGTCACTGTCACCACACCAGAACACTGAACTTCAATCTCATCCTCACTCTCACATAAGTAGTGGATTCTAATTCTAACCAAACCCAATCCTCTGCATACAACTTACTGAACACCTAACCCTAATACTAGCCCTGGCCACTGGACGTGACTCCTCCATGGCACCATCAACTTCCACCATGCTTCACTGTAACATAGAGTCCCCAATCTCGCCCTCATGTTAATATCAGAGGGAGACCCTTACTCTAAACATAACCCTATTCTCTGGGTACACCTTACTGAACACCAAACCCTAACCCTTGTCCTGGACCCTGGATCTGAACCCTCCCCATGACCTTCAACATCAACCATGCCTTACTGTAAACCAGAAACCTCAATCTCGCCCTCAATCTCACATCAGAGCCAGAAAATAACTCTAAACCTATCCCTATATGCCCCATAAACCTTACTGAACACCTCACCTTACCGTAGCTCTGGCCCATTGACCTGACTCTTCCCCATCACCACTGATGCCACCCACATGTTACAATAACCCTGCATGTCAATCTTTACCTGGTACACACATCCGAACAGGATGCTAAATCAAACCGTAACCCTATCCTTCAGGTACGCCTTATCAAACACCTAACGTTAACCCTAGTTTTGGCCCCAGGACTTGACACATCTCCATCACAATTGACATAACCCATGCCTTACTGGAAACTGGAAACTCAATCTTGCAATCACCCACACATCAGAGTGGGACTCTAACTCTAACCATAACCCTATCCTCCACCTAATCGAAAGCATAAACCTATCTTTAGACCTGACCACTGTTCCTGTCCTTTCCCCATCAAGGCCGACGACCTGCACACTTCACCATAATCCAGAAACTCTGTCCTAAAATCACCCTCACAACAGAGCCAGACCTTAACTCCAATCATAACTATATCCTCCCCATACACCTTGATAGCTTTAGAGTTATTTTCCTGCTCTGATGTGAGATCAAGGCCGAGATTGAGGGTTCTGGTTTACAGTGAGGCATGGTTGGTGTTGATGGTCATGGGGAGGGGTCTGGTCCAGGGGCCAGGATTAAGGTTAGGGTTAGGTGTTCGGTAAGGTGTACAGAGAGGATAGGGTTATGGTTAGAGTGAAGGTCCTGCTCTGAAGTGATGGCAAAGGCAAAATTGACATTCAGCTTTAGGGAGAGGAGTGGTTGATGTCCATTGTGGGAGTGGTCAGGACATGGGGACAGGGCTAAGATTAGGTTTAGGTGTTCGGTATGATATATTGGGAGGATAGATTATGGTTAGAGTTAGGTTCTGGCTTATATGTGAGGGCGAGGTTGAAATTGAGGTTAAGGATTATAGTTAGGCGAGGTTTATGTCGATGATGATAGGGAGGTGTCAATACCATGGGCCAAGTCTAGTATTTGGATTAGGTGTTCGATGAGGTGTACACGGAATATTGGGTTATGGTTAGAGTTAGGCTACCCCTCTGATGTTAACTTGAGGGCGAGATTGAGGATTCAGTGCTACAGCGAGGCATGGCTGATTTGATGGTGCCATGAAGCGGTCATGTCCTGTGGCCAGGGCAAGGATTAGGGTTAGGTGTTCGGTAAGTAGTACGCAGAGTATTGGGTTTTGGTTAGAATTAGGATCCACCACTGTTGTGAGGGCAAGGACGAAATCAAGTTTCAGGGTTCTGGCGTGGCGAGTGTGACTTCAATGTGACAGGGTGGGTTCAGGCCAAGGGGCCAGGGATAGAGTTCGGGGTAGGTGTTCGGTAAGGTGTACAGGGATTATACAGTTACGGTTAGATTTACGGTCCAGCTCTGATGTGAGGGCTATTGTGGGAATGAGTTTCAAGATTATGGTGAGGTGTGGCTGTCACCGGCTGTGACGGGGAAGGGGCAGGAACAGTGGTCCGGTCTAAAGTTAGGGTTATGTTTTTGATTAAGTGTAAGTTGAGCATAGGTTTAATGTCAGAGTTAGAGTCCCTCTCGGTGGTGTGGGTGAGTGCAAAGTTGAGTTTCAGGATTATGGTGAGGCGTCGAAGTTGAAAGAGAGGTGTCAGTTCCTGGGGACAGGGCTAGGGACAGGGTTAGGTGTTCCAAAAGGTGTACCCTAAAGATAGCATTTCGGTTTGATTTAGCATCCCTGTCTGATGTGTGAACCAGGTAAAGGTTGACATTCAGGGTTATTGTAAGGCTTGGGTGACGTCAATGGTGATGGGGAGTGGTCAGGTTTAGTGTCCAGGGCTAGGGTTAGGGTTAGGATTTCGGTAAGGTGTATGAGGATGATACTGTTATGGTTACAGTTATGGTCCAGCTCTGATGTGTGGGTGAGGGCGAGACTGAGGATCAGAATTACAGTGAGGCATGGATGATATCGATGGTGACAGGGAGGTGTTAGGGTCCATCATCCAGAACTAGGGTTAAGTTTAGTTGTTCTGAAAATTTTACAGGAAGGATAGGTTTATGGTTAGATTTAGGGTCCTTCTCTGATCTTAGCTCGAGCACGAGATTGGTGGTTCAGGGTCATGGTGTGGTGAGGGTGACTTTGGAGGTGATTGGGAGGGGTCAGGTCTAGGGGCCCTGGGCTAGGGTTAGGGTTAGCTGTTCGCTATGCTGTATGGGGAGGATAGGATTTCGGTTAGATTTAGGGTCCAGCTCTGATGAGTGAGCGAGGGTCAGATTGAGGTTGAGGGATATGTTGTGACATGTGTGACGTCGATGATTATGGGAAGGGGTCAGGTCCATCCTCCAAGGCTAGGGTTAGGGTTAGGTGTTCGGCAAGTTTGACAGGGAGGATAAGGTTATGTTTTGAGTTAAGATCCGGCTCTGATGTGAGGTCAAGGGTGAGATTGATTTTCAGGGTTACAGGGAGGTGTGGGTGATGTACGATGGTGACTGGCACATGTCAGGACCAGTGAGAGTTAGGGTTATGGATTTCTATTAGGTATATGGAGTGATAAGGTTACGGTTAGAGTTAGGGTCCCACGCTGATGTGTGGGCAAGTGTGAGATAGAGTTTCAGATTTTTGGTGAGGCATGGGTGAATTCGAATGTTACAGGGAGAGTTCTGTTCAACATTCCAGGGCTAGTGTTAGGGTAGGTGTTTGGTAAGGTGTACAGAGAGGATAGGGTTATGGTTAGAGTGAGTGTCCGACCCTGAAGTGTCAGCAAGGGCGAAATTGAAGTTCAGATTTAGCGTGAGGAGTGGTTGATGTCCATCATGACAGGGAGTTGTCGGGTCCAGGGGCCAGGGCTAGGATTAGGGTTAGGTGTTTGGTAAGGTGTGCGGGGAGGATAGCTTTTCAGTTAAAGTTAGGTTCTGGCTCTGATGTGAGGGTGAGGTTGAAATTGCGGTTCAGGTTTATGGTTAGGCGTGATTGATGTCGATGGTGATAGGGAGGTGTCAATACCAGGGGCTAAGTCTTGGGTTAGGGTTAGGTGTTTGATAAGGTGTACCTGGAATATAAGGTTATGGTTAGAGTTATGGTACCCCTCTGATGCTAACTTGAGTGCTAGATTTAGGGTTGAATGTTACAGTGAGGTATGGCTGATCTTGATGGTGCCATGGAGTGCTCAGGTCTAGTGGCCAGGGCTAGGATTAGGGTTAGGTGTTCAGAACATTGTATGCAGAGGATTGGGTTTTGGTTAGAATTAGGATCCACCACTGATGTGTGTGCGAGGATGAGATTGAGGTTCAGGGTTATGTTGAGGTGTGGGTGACATCAATGGTTATCGTGACAGGTCAGTTTCAGGGGCCAGGGCTAAGGTTAGCATTTGGTGTTTGGTAATGCGTACAGGAAGGATAGAGTTACGGTTAGAGTTAGGACTCGGCTCTAATGCGAGGGCGTGGGCAAAATTGAAGTTCACGGTTACAGTGAGGTGTGGGTGATGTCAATGGTAATGGTGTGGCATCAGGATCAGGGGCCACTGTTAGGGGTAGGGTTAGATTTTCAGTAAGGTGTTCTGGGACTATAGGGTTATGGTTAAGGTTAGGGCCATGCTCTAATGGGATGGCAAGGGTGAGATTGAAGTTCAGGTTTATGGTGATTTGTGGGCAGTATCGATGGTGATGGTCGTGGTCAGGTTCAGGGGCTACGGCTAGGGTTAAGGTTAGGTATTCGGTAACCTGTATGGAGAAGATAGGGTTTTGGTTAGAATTAGGGCATGGCTATAATGTGAGGGCAAGGCAGAGATTGATTTTCAGGTTTACACTGAGTTGTGGGTGACGTAGATGGTGAAGGTGAGGAGTCAGGTTCATGTGCTAGGGCTAGGGTTAGGTTTAGGTATTCTGTAAAGCATATGTGGAGGACAGAATTTCCTTTAGAGTTGGGGTCTGCCTCTAATTTTAGCGTGAATGCGAGATTGAGTTTCCAGTACATGGTGAGGTTTGGGTGACATCAATAGTGATGGTGAGGGGTCAGGTTCAGAGTCAGAGCTAGGAATAGGGTTAGATGTTCAGTAAGGCATACGGGGATGATAGAGTTAGAATTAGAGCCCACCTTTAATGGGAGGGCGAGGTCTGATTGAGGTTCAGGGTTATGCTGAGGTGTGGGTGACGTCAATGGTTACAGTGAGTTGTCAATTTCAGGGGCCAGGGCTTGGGTTATCATTAGGTATTTGGTAAGGCATACAGGGAGGATAGAGTTACGGTTAGAGTTATGGCCAGGCTCTAATATGAGGGCTCTGGTGAGATTTTTATTCAATCTAAACCTCAATTCCTACCTCACCCTCACTTTAACCCCATAACCTAAGTCTAACCATAACCCTATCCTCCCAGTATATGTTACTGAAAACCTAACCCTAACCCTGTCCCTGTACCCTGAACCTAATCCGTTACCATGACCATTGATGTCAGCCACACCTCATTGTTACCCTAAGCCTGAATCTCCCCATCACATTCACAATAAACCCAGACCATAACTCTAACCATAACCTCATCCTTCCCATGCACCTTAACAAAACCGAAACCCAAATCAAAACCTAGTCCCTGAACGTAACTCCTCACGGTCACCATCGACATTACCCACACCTCACCATAACCTTAAACTTCAATCTCGCCCTCACTCTAACATTAAACCTGGACCCTAACTTTAACCATCACCTTATCCTCCCCATACGTGTTACCAAAATCCTTACCTAACTGTATCCTGGCCACTGAAGTTATCCCTCACCATCACCATCGACATCACTCCCACCTCACCATATACCTGAATCTCAATATCACCATCACCCTAATATTATACCCGGATCCTAACTGTAACCATAACCCTATCCTCCCTGTACACTTTACCAAAAACCTAACCCTAACTCAGCCCTGGCCCCTGAACCTAACCCTTTATCATCACCATCAACATCACCCACACCTCACAGCATCCCTAAACCTCAATTTCGCCCTCACTCTAACATTAAACCCAGACCCTAACTCTACCATAAACCTATCCACTCTGTACACATTACAAAAAACCTAACCTTAACTCTAGCCCTGGCTCCTGAAGCTAACCCCCACTGTCACCATCGACGTCACTCACACCTCACCATAACACTAAACCTCAATCTCTCCCTCACCCTAAAATTAAACCCGTACCCTAACTGTATCAATATCCCTTCCCTCCACATACACCTTACCAAAAACGTATCCCTAACCTACTCCTGTTTCCTGAACCTAACCCCTCAACATCACCTTCGACATCACCCAAACTTCACTGTAACCCTAAACCTAACCCTAACCCTAACCCAGGACCCTGACTCTGACTCCTGACCCTAATGCTCACCTTCACCCACACCTAACCATAATTCAAATCCTAAACATAAACTGAAACCTCACACTGAAAATGAACCCTAACTGTAACCAAAAACTTATCCTCACCCTACACAGAACCCTAAAACTTACACTCCCCATAACACTGACTCCTTGACAAAATCTCACCCTCACCCTAACATTAAACATGGGCCCTAATGCTCACTGTAACCCTGTCTTCCTGGTACACATAACTGAGAACCTAACCCTAACCCTAACCCTGGTCCCTCACCCTCACCCTCAACATCATCCACCCCTCACCATATCACAAAACGTCAATCTCGCACTTACCCTAACATTAAACCCAGACTCTAACTGAAACCCTATCCACCTCATACACATTTTCCAAGACTTAACCCTAACCGTAACCCTGGCCCCTGACCCTAAAACCTCACAATCATGCTCACCTTCACCACACCAAACCGTGATTCAAATAATAAACAATCTGAAAACTCACACTGAAAATGAACCCTAACTGTAAACGTAAAACTATCCTCACCCTATATGGAACCCTAACCCTAACCCAAACCCTAAGTCTAGCCCCTTATCCTCCCCCTCACCTTCACCCATACGCAACCATAACCCTTAACCTAATTCTCATGCGATCCCTCAGCCTAAACCCAAATTCTTTCTATAAGCCACACTGTAACTTGATCCTAAACCTAACACTACGCCTAACCCAATCCTAACCCTACTTGTACCCCTCTCCCTCCCCCACATTTTTACCCATACCTTATCATAAACCTAAACCTCCATCTCGCCCTCACCCTAAAATAAAATATGTACCCTTTGGGTTTATGGTTCCAGGTAAGTATCCATGGGATAGAGTTAGGAGTTAATGTATGATTAGGGTTAGGGTTTAGGTTAATGTTAGGTGTAGGGTGAGGATATGGTTATAGTTAGGGTATAGTTTAGGTCTCAGTGTGGGGGTTGGGTTTAGGTTTAGTGTTAAGGTATGGTCCAGTGATGGTGCAATTTAGAGTTAGGATGAGCTGTTAGGATGAGTGGCCAGGGTTAGGCTTAGGGTTTTGTTTAGGGTTAAGTTTACAGTGAGGATAGACTCATGGTTAGAGTAAGAGTTCAGGTTTAATGTTAGAGTTAAGGTGTGATTTAAATTTAGGGTAATGGAGAGGTGTGGTGACGATGAGGGTGAGGCTGTGGGGGTTGGTGTATGTGTAGGGTTAGAGTGAGATGTATTAGGTCTAAGATGAAATTATGGTATGAGTTAGAGTTAGGATTTGGGTTTAAGCTGAGGGTTACCATTAGAGTGAGATTTAGGGTTACATTTCCTTGTGAATGAGGGTGAGTTGGAGGTTTTTCGGTGAGTGTCCATGGTTAGGCTGACAGTTAGGTTTCCTGTTCAGTGTAGTTTGAGGACAAGTTTTCAGTTTGAGTTTCGTTTTGGTTTGAATGTTATGGTTATGGTTAGGGTATGGTTAGGCTTATAGTTACATGTGGTTAAGGTAAAGGTGGGGGCGAGGTTTTAGGAGTATGGTTAGGTATAGTGTTACATTATTGTTACTTGTAGGGTGAGGCTATGGTTATGGTGAGAGTTGGGCTTAAGTTTCAGCATCAGAGTTTGATTAGGTTTAGGATTATGTTTACAGCTGGGTGTGGGTTAAGGTGAGGGTGATAGTGAGGTATTAAGTTGGGTGGCCAGTGTTAGGTTTAGGTTTAGGTTTAGGATTCAGTGTATGGTGAGGATAGGATTATGGTAAAAGTTGGGGCTTGGTTTTAGGTAAAGTTTAGGCTGATTTTTATTTATTTATATTTTTCTATCATTAATGTACAATTACATGAACAACATTATAGTTAGTAGACTCCCGCTATAAGCAAGTATCCACCACATACCCCATTACAGTCATTGTCAATCAGTGTAGTAAGATTCTATAGAACCACTACTTGTCTTCTCTGTGTTATACTGCTTTCCCCATGTCCCCCATCATTATACATGCTAATCATAATGACTCATTTTCCCCCTTTTCCATTCCTTTCCACCCATTCTCTCCAATCCCTTTTCATTTGGTAATTGTTAGTGCATTCTTGGGTTCTGTTAATTTCTGCTGTTTTGTTCCTTCAGTTTTTTGTTTTTCTTATAATCCAAAGATCAATGAAATTATTTGATACTTGTCTTTTTCCTCTTGGCTTATTTCACTGAGATAAGAATAACCTCTAGGTCCATCCAGGTTGTTGCAAAAGGTATGATTTGTTTTCTTCTTATGGATAAATAATATTCCATTGTGTGTATATATCACATCTTCTTTATCCATTCATCTACTGATAGACACTTAGGTTGTTTCCATTTCTTGGCTATTGTAAATAGTGCTGGGATAAACATAGGGATGCATATGTCCTTTTCAAACTGGACTACTACATTTTTATGGTAAATTCCTAGGAGTGAAATTCCTGGTCAAATGGTATTTCTACTTTGAGTTTTTTGAGGAACCTCCATACTGCTTTTCACAATAGTTTAACTAATTTACATTCCCACCAGCAGCGTAGGAGTATTATCCTTTCACCACATCCTCACAAATATTTGTTGTTTGTCTTCTGACTGTTGGCCAGTCTAATTGTTGTACGGTGGTATCTCATTGTGGTTTTAATTTGCATTTCTCTGATGATTAGGGATGTGGAGCATCTTTTCATGTGCTGTTGGCCATCTGAATTCTTCTTTGGAGAAATATCTGTTCAGCTACTCTAACAATTTTTTAATTAGCTTATTTGCTTTTTGTTTGTTGAGGTGCATGAGCTCTTTATATATTTTGGATGTCAACCCCTTATTGTATGTCATTTATAAATATATTCTCTCATACTGTAGGATGTCCTTTTGCCCCACTAATGGTGTCCTTTGCTGTACAGAAGCTTTTTAGTTTGATATAATCCCACTTGTTCATTTTTTTTTGTTTCCCTTGCACAGGGAGATAGATTAATCAAGAAGTTGCTCATGTTTATGTCCAAGACATTTTTGCCTATGTTTTTTTTCTAAGAGTTTTATGGTTTCCTGAATTACCTGCAGGTCTATCATCCATTTTGAGTTTACTTTTGTGTATGGGGTTAGACAATAATACAGTTTCATTATCTTACACGTAGCTGTCAGGTTTTGCCAATACCAGTTGTTGAAGAGGCTGTCATTTCCCCAATGTATAACCATGGCTCCTTTATCATATATTAATTGACCATATATGCTTGGGTTTATGTCTGGGCTCTCTAGTCTCTTCCATTGGTCTATGGGTCTGTTCTTGTGCCATTACCAAGTTGTCTTGAGTACTGTGGCTTTGTAGTAGGGCTTGAAGTCAGGTAGCATAATTCCCCCAGCTTTATTCTTCCTTCTCAGGATTGCTTTGGCTACTCGGGGTCTGTTGTGGTTCCACATGAATTTTTGAACTATTTGCTCTAGTTCATTGAACAATGCTGATGTTACTTTGATAGGGTTTACATTGAATCTCTAGATTGCTTTAGTTCAGGATGGCAATTTTGACAATATTAATTCTTCCTATCCATGAGCTTGGATGTGTTTCCATTTATTGTTTTTTCTTTAATTTCCCTCGTGTGTGTTGTAGTTTTCAGAGTATAAGTCTTTCACTTCCTTGGTAAGGTGTATTATGTATTTTATTCTTTCTGATTCAATTGTGAATAGAATTGTTTTCCTGATTTCTCTTTCTGCTATTTAATCCTTAGTGTATAGGAATGCAACAAATTTCTGTGTAATTTTGTATCCTGCAATTTTACTGAATTTAGATATTATATATAGTAATTTTGAGTGGATTCTTTAGCATTTTTTATGTACAACATCATCATCTGTAAAAGGGACAGTTTGACTTCTTCTTTACCAATCTGGTTGCCTTTTATTTCTTTATGTTGTCTGATTGCCATGGCTAGGACTTCCAGAACGTTGAATAAAAGTGGGGAGAGTGGACATCTTGTCTTTTCCTGATCATAAAGTAAATGCTTTCAGCTTCTTGCTGAAAGTATAATGTTGACTGTGGGTTTGTCATATATGACCTTTATTATGTTGAGGTACTTGCCCTCTCTACTCATTTTGTTGAGAGTTTTTTTTATCATGAATGGATTCTGAATTTTGTCGAATGATTTTTCAGCATCTGTGGAGATGATCATGTGGTTTTGTCCTTCTTTGTTGATGTAATGCAAGATGTTGATATATTTTCGAATGTTGTACCACACTTGCATCCCTGGGATGAATCCCACTTGATAATGATGGATGATCTTTTTGATGTAGTTTTGAATTTGGTTTGTTTATATTTTGCTGAGTATTTTTGCATCTATGTTCATTGGGAATATTGGCCTGTAATTTTCTTTTTTTGCTTCGCTTGGTTTTGTTGTTATAGTGATGTCAGCCTAGTAGAATTAGTTTGGGAGTATTCCTTCCTCTTCTACTTTTAGGAAAACTTAAAATAGGAAGTGTATTATTTCTTCAGTAAATGTGTGATAAAATTCAGCCATGAAATGGTTTGTTCCAGGAATTTGTTCTCAAGTAGCTTTTTGATTGCCAATTCAATTTCTTTGCTAGTAATTGGTCTATTCAGATTTTCTGTTTCTTCCTGGGTCAGCCTTGGAAGGTTTTATTTTTCTAGAAAGTTTTCCATTTTCTCTAGGTTTTCCCGTTTGTTCCCATATAATTTATCATAGTATTATCTCATAAATCTTTGTATTTCTGTGGCATCCGTAGTGACTTTTCCTTTCTCATTTCTGATTCCGTGTATATGTGTAGACTCTATTTTTTCTTCATAATCTGGCCAGGGGTTTGTCTATTTTCTTTACTTTCTCAAAGAATGAGTTCCTGCCTTTATTGAGTCTTTCTATTGTTTTTTTCTTCTCTATTTTATTTATTTCTGCTCTAATCTTTATTATGGACCTCCTACTACTGACTTTATGCCTTATTTATTCTTCTTCTACTTGTTTTATTAATTGTGAGAATAGACAGTTCATATGGGATTGTTCTTATTTCCTGAGGTAGGCCTGTATTGCAGTATTCTTCCCTGTTAGCAAGGTCTTTGCTGCATCCCACAGATTTTGAGGTGTTGAATTATTGTTGTCATTTGTCTCCATATATTGCTTCATCTCCATTTTTATTTGTTCATTGATCCATTGATTATTTAGGAGCATGCTACTAAGCCTCCATGTGTTTGTGGGCTTTCTTGTTTTCTTTGTGTAATTTATTTCCAGTTTCATACTTTTGTTCTCTGAGAAGCTGATTGGTACAATTTTAATCTTTTAGAATTTACTGAGGCTCTTTTTGTGGCCTAGTATATGATCTATTCTTGAAAATTTTCCACTTGAGAAGAATGTGTATCATGTTGCTTTAGAATGAAGTGTTATGTGGATGTCTGTTAGGTCTATCTGTTCTAATACATTGTTCATTGCCTCTGTTTCTTTACTTATTTTCTGTCAGGTTGCTCTGTCCTAGGATTGAGTTGTGTGTGGAAGTCTCCTAGAATGAATGCATTGCATTCTATTTCACTCTTTAATTATTTTAGTATTTGTTTCCCATATGTAGGTGATACAGTGTTGGATGCATAGATATTTATAACAGTTATATCCTCTTGTTAGACTGACCCTGTATCATTATGTAATATCTTTATTTGTCTCTTGTTACTTTCTTTGTTTTAAAGTCTAATTTGTCTGATACAAGAACTTCAACTCCTGTATATTCTCCCTATTAGTTGCATGAAATACCTTTTTCCATCTTATTACTTTCAGTCTGTGTATGCCTTTGGATTTGAAGTGACTCACTTTGAAGCAGCAAATAGATGGGTCTTCTTTTTTTATCCATTCCGTGACTCTATATCTTTTGATTGGTGTTTTCATACCATTTACATTTAGGGTGATTATTGATAGGTATGTACTTTTTCCCATTGGAAACATTAGATTTGTGGTTTTCAAAGGTTCAGGGGTAATTCCCTTCCTATCTAACAGTCTAATTTAACTCACTTTTATACTATTACAAACACAACCTAAAGATTCTTTTTTATTTTTCCTCCTTTTTCTACCTTCTCCATTCTTTATATGTTAGGTGTTATACTCTGTACTCCTTGTCTATCCCTTTATTGACTTTGGGGGTAGTTGATTTGATTTTGCATCTGCTTAGAAATTATTTGTTATACTTTGCTGTGGTTTTATTTCCCCTTTTGGCATCTATTTAGCCTTTGGAATACTTCTTTCCATAGGAGTCCCTCCAAAATATACTGTAGAGATCATTTTGTTAGGTAAATTCTCTCAGCTTTTGCTTATCTGAAAATTGTTTAATCCCTCCTTCAAATTTAAATGATAACCTTGCCTGGTAGAGTATTCTTGGTTCTAGGGCCTTCTGCTTCATTACATTAAATATATCATTCCACTCACTTCTGGCCTATAAGGTTTCTGTTGAGAAATCTGATGATAACCTGATGTGTTTTCCTTTGTATGTGATCTTTTCCTCTATATATCTGTTTTTAAAAGTCTGTCTTTATCCTTGGTGTTTGCCATTTTAATTATTATATGTCTTCCTTGGGTCCTTGTGTCAGGAGATCTGTACACGTTCATTGCATGAGACACTATCTCCTTAACCAGACTGGGGAAGTTTACAGCAATTACCTCTTCATTGATACTTCCTATCCCTTTTTCTCTCTCTTTTTGTTCTGGTACCTCTATAATGTGAATATTGGTCCTTTTTAATTGGTGACACAGTTCTCTCAATATTCTTTCATTCTTAGAGATCCTCTTATCTCTCTTCGCCTCAGCTTCTTTGTACTACTCATCTCTAATTTCTATTCCATTTAGTCTCTTCTACTTCATCTAATCTTCTTTTCAATCCCTCCATTGTATGTTTCATTTCAGATATGGAATTTCTTGGTGATTGAATCTCTGTCTTAAATTCATCCCTGAGTTCTTGAATATTTTTCTGTACCTCCATGAGCATGTTTATGATTTTTATTTTGAACTGTCTTTCAGGAAGATAGGTGAGTTCTGTTTCATTTGTCCTTTTTTCTGGGGTTTTTGCTATTTTCGTCTGAACTATGTTCCTTTGATGTTTCTTAATTCTATGTGGCGTCCTCTAGTGTCAGAAGCTCTAGTCTCTGCAGCTGCTAGATCCTAGAGTGAAGTTGGGGTTGCAGGGTAGTGGCACTGGTGCCTGGGTGGAGGAAAGAGCTGTTTCCTGATTCCCAGCTGAAGTGCCTGTCTCTAGTATCAGAGCCAGTGGTCTGAGCACACAGTTGTTATACTCTGTTCTACCATCTCTAGTTGTAGATGGGGCCTGCCTCTGGCTGGTCTGATGCCAGTGCAGTGACTGCTGGTGTGTGAGCAATTGCTGACAGGCCAGGAGGAAGGTGCTGCAGGCTGCATATCATGGGGGGTGGGGTGGGCGGGACTTGGAGCTTAGTAGGCAGACAGGGGAATGGAGCACATGAAGGTCCTTGAATTTCCCAACCAGCTGGTCAGAACATGCCCAGACAACCTTGTCCACCTATCCCTTCTCCCGTGTAGCAACTCTGTGCAAACCCTGCCACTTCAGCAGCCCTCCCGCTGCTAGGAATCCTCTCAGACTGCCTGCCTTAATTTTGTCCCAGAGTGCCCTTATGTGGATCCCTATCCTCCACAAATGGCTGGAATCTCAGTCCCTCAAGCACTCTGCCTGTCTCAGCTCTCCAACCCCAGCAACCTCCAGAGCACAATACAAGTAGGGTTGTGCTCCAAAGGAGACCTCCAGGGCTGGGTGTTCATCAGTTCTAGGCTTCCACCCCTTCCCCACTCCATTTCTCTTCCTCATGCCGGTGAGCTGGGGTGGGGGAAATGCTCAGGTTCCTCTGGATCAAGGCTTTTGTATCATTACCCTGTTTCATGAGGTCTGCTCTGTTCATGAGGTCTGTATGAATTCTGGTGCAGCTTTCTTTGCTGTTGCTTTTTTAGGGCTAGTTTTATTAACTATATTTTCACAGTATGTGTGGTTTTGGGAGGATTCTCTGTCTCACCTCTCATGCCACCATCTTGAAATATGTGTATTTAACATTCTGACTTTTTGAATCATATATGTTCTATTCATTTCCAGATTTTCCGACATAGCTGACAAACAGGTATGAAGACTGAGTTTGAATTCTGGACTGAGATTTCACAGATCTGATTCTCAGTTTTTCATTACATAATATTCTAATTACAGTTTAAAGCCCTCCTTTTTTCCACATTTAAAATACTGATGTCATAAAGATAGTAAAATTCTCTTAATTCTCTTAATTAACCATAGTAAAGGTCACATTATGTATGAGATGTCTTACTCTAGAAAATACACAGAGAATTTAAATGCCATGTGGAGCATTTATAAATATTAAATTTGTGGTATTTATTGATTGCTCCTTATAAGCTTTTTGTAACAATACTACCAATAATACTTTTGTTACAAGGAAACCATGATGACAAAAATAAACCTCTTGGGCAGTCCCCTCAAACTGAGCTCTAAGATTTGATGATGATATGAAGACCACTCTCAAGATTATGTTTGAAATACAGTTGTCAGAAATATATATATTTTTGACATGAGTTGCCATTTGTCTTGCTACAATTACCTCTCACAGGAATTAGCAAAGAGGAAGGGGTAGGATTCGTGTTCTTGGCTTCATTCCTGGGAATGTCAGGTCGTGAAGGTACAGTCCTAGGTTCAGCCACGAGGTGGTGCCAGGCTACACAGGCTGCTCCAGGATATGCATCCAGTGTCTGAGGGTTGGGAGTCTGAGCCCCCCAACTGAGCCGGTGGGCCTGGAAACCCAATTTGTCAAACCTTAGAGAGGTTTCACTCAGGTCCAGGTGCCCAGGCCCTGCCTTGGGGCCTGGCCTTGGTGGCACTCACCTGTTGGAGGTGCAGTGACACAGTCACAGCCAGCAGCATGGTTCTGGCCCAGCAACTGGCAGGTCTTCAGCTAGATCCTCCCCATGCTGCCGGGCAGTCACAGCCAGGAGAACTCAGGGTTCCTTGGCCCCACGCAGAAGTCGTATGCAGAGGCTATAGCTGCCGAAGGCCACCCTGGGGCCTCCTTAGGAGACACGTAGAGGTTTACCTGGAGCTGGGTGGAGCTCTGGAGGTAGATCGCTGAACTCACAGTTGTACACTCTGCCCACTTATGTGTAGTTTTGCTGTAAAGTTTATTCCAAATAATTTTATTTGTTCTTAAATAATACTTCTCTCAAAGGCAGGAGTCATGTCATGTCTTTATCGTTTACAGGCATTTTTAAGCCATCCCTATTGTGGGGATGTTGGGGTCCCTATGGCCAGGATCCTCACTGAACTTAAACCACTGGCCTACTGCTAGGCTACCTCTTCCACACCTTTAGGCAATAAGCTATTATTGCACTGTATAGAGAGCTCGGCCCAGTGCTCTGGGCAGAGGCAGAGATGCTAGTGCTTGACATACCACTGGGAAAACAAGCCTGGTAATAAACCCTTTCATCCCAAAGAATGTTTGCTGTCTTTTTCTTTGGTCACATTGAATTCATAGTGAACTTGCCCAGGGCTGAAACCCATTGGCAAGACCCCTATTATGACATAATTATTTTATCCTCATTGATTGGTCACCTCCTGCTCTCTGTGAGGATTAAATGACATGTGTAATTCCATTATAGGAAAATACATATTTATAAATAAATATATTTATATTATATGTTTATAATCGATTTACATTTTTATGTTATATACACAAATATGTAAATATATATAAATGCATTTAATACATATTAACTATTATAAATAGTAGTTACATAGTCTTTATATTTCAAAACGTATCTGAGTGCTGTCTACACCAATATTGCATTCATTGCCCTCTATTAGTTGGTATAGCTATATAAATTTATTACAAATTTTCTAAATGGTATTCATTTAAGTCATTTTAAGGTCAGAGATATCCATCATTTCATTTAAAATTGTCAAGTTTTATTTTTCCTTTAGCTTAACTGTTACTTAGATTTTCAGATCAATGTTAAGGTAGTAATTACAGCAGGACTTTTGAGCTCAGAGCCAGGTTGGAAAGCAAATTCTATTGTAATTAAAGATCTATGTTAGAAAGTAAAAGCAAAGAATGATGCAAAATATGCACTAGCTAAGTACCTGAAATGAAAGTGTCATTCTTTTGTCATTATATTCTTGACTGTGTCTATTCTTAGGCATATTCAGTACATATACATCAATCCAATTTTTCACTATTCTCAAACATGTATCTGTTCTGTTATTTGGAATCTGACCACCTACATCTTTGTTTATAACTACATCTCTATCTATATGGAAGTTTTACCCTTTTTTCCCTTTGTCCATATTTTTGATTAACAAAGTAAATATGTTTGTTGTAGATAATTTGATAGGAACATAAACATGAAAAAGAATATAAATACTGGGATTTATAAACTCAGAATAATATGTATTCATTCCAAATAAAAGATATGCCATACCTAATGATATTCTTAATTTTCTTAGAAATTAATTAAGGTAATTATTAATAGAGGTAACTGTAGTGATTCTGAGATTTAATTTACACCTAGGAAATGTGCATTCCAAGGCATAAATATGATTTTGAATTTATTGCATAAATCTAATAAAAATAATAAAACTTTCCACATGGATTCCTCAAAAGTAAAAATTGTATTTTCTAGGTGTCTGGCTTTCATGGCAAGTATTGGATAAGATTTCGTGTTTTGACCATGTCATGACTATAACTTCCTTAGTTTTAGTAAAGAATTAAGATGTTTAATAAGAACAAAATTATGGCAATCAAAGAAAATTTTCTTTCATAATCACCAAGTCACCTATACTCTGTGGCCACAACCCTCTTTATCATCCTTAAACATCAACAGTGTTAAAATTCTCTCAAATAAAAAATAAACAAAATCTGTAGTTTCACTTTTAACTTTATAGAATTTGCTTAGATATTTATAAGAAACTCTTTAATACAAAATAGTATTTCATTATATTGAGGCAATTCCCAAGTTTCAAACGTGAAGAGTTATGAGGATAACAAATACATAAATAAGCAAGACATTCGTATGACATTTTGGAAGGTTGCTATAACCTGGTCCAAAGTAGTAACACTGCTTTGGTTTTAAGTATCATAATTTTATTTCATTTAAGTTCTTTTCTATGAGGTCATCTTAAACTTGAAAGTTAACAAGGTGTAAATGAAAGATATTCAGTAAATTCCCTGAGTTAGCACCGCTACTAAGGGAAATACTTGAATAAGAATTCACATTTCTTTTTCCTTTTCAAAAATGTTTCTTTATTTTTACTTTTCAACTTTTTGTCCATTAAGCACTCATTTTTAAATATTCACTAGAGCTTTGATGTTGCATAATGCTCATTCACTTACAGTTTTTGTCTGGAGGATATCAAGATAACAATTAATTACTGAAAATTAAAAGATATACTTAGTTCATGCATCTTTTTTCAGTTTTTTTTACTGAAGTATAATTGAGATAAAATCCTATGTTGGTCTCAAATGTACAGCAAAATGGTTCCACAGTTACCCACATTTTTAAATCCTCACCCCAACTAGTGCAGTTACAATCTGTCAACACAGTAATTGGCTATATTCTCTACGTATGTTTGAGATAATAGACATTTAGTTATATCTGTCATTTGTTAGTAATAACATTTTTCCAGGAGCATATTGCATTTTTGGCTTATTGCTAATGACAATATGTGTCATTTAGCAGAAAATTGTCTTAATTTTTTTCCCAGAAAGAAAATAGAAACTATATTATTTTTTAATAGTTATAATACCAGTATGGTTTAAAAGTCTCAGAAAGAGTCCACATTGGGTGTTGTAGTTATTTCCAGGAAAAAAATTGAAATGTACATCAGCCTTTTGTGGGCCAAGACAATTAAGATGTGTTCAATTTTGTCCTTGCCTCAGTAAGTGATTAAAGTTGAATTTACTTTCCTTCAGTTGGTCACATTTCTGAGTCAATGTAGTCTTTCAAATGAATAATGCATCAACTTAAATTAGTTACATTTAAAATAATCATTTCAAGAATGGAGCTAGAGGGTATTATGCTCAGTGAAATAAGACAGGCGGAAAAAGACAAGTATCAAATGCTTTCACTCATCTGTGGAGTATAAGAACAAAGAAAAAACTGAATGAACAACCCCTCCCCTTTGGTAACCAGTTGTCCCTTCTAGGGGTCTGTGACTCTGCTGCTATTTTGTTCCTTCAGTTTTGCTTTGTGTTATACAAATAATGGGAATCATTTGGTGTTTGTCTTTCTCTGCCTGACTTGTTTCACTGAGCATAGTGCCCTCTGGCTCCATCCATGTTGTAAATGGAAATAAATGTTAACATGGAGAATGATTCTAAGACTGAATCATCATCATCTACCTTTGCTCTTCAAAATTCTTCAGAGACACTGTTTTCTATTCAGCTATTAGATTTCAAAACAAGCTTACTGGGAGCATTAGAGGAATTATGTATGAGAAGGGAAAAAAAAGTCCAGTTACATCTTCTGGATAAAGAAGATCATCAGAAGCAACTGAGTGAAATTGAGAAGTACTATGTCACAATAACAGGTCAATTTGGATTGGTAAAAGAGAATAATGAAAAGTTAGAACAAAACTGGAACTAAAAAAGGTAACCTCAGACTTTATAAAGTCCAAGGTCACATGTCAACATAATATTGGAGAATAAAACATCAATTTAACAATTAAAGAACAGAAATTACAAGAACTTCAAGAAAGACTCAACGTGGATATGGAATTAAATGTGAAGATTCATGAAGAGATTACCCATATTCAAGAAGAAAAACAGGATATCATCACTTCTTTCCAACATATGCAGCAGTTACCTGAGAAACAGACTTAAGTTAATGCTGAACTGGAAGCAGAATTGAAGGTGACAAAAGAAAACAAACAGACCCTTGAAAGAGATAATGAGCTGCAAAGGGAGAAAGTAAAAGAAAATGAAGAAAAGTTCCTTAATCTTCAAAATGAGCATGAGAAAGCAATGGGAACTTGGAAAAAGCATGTTGAAGAACTTAATGGAGAAATTATGAGATTAAAAATGAGTTATCATCACTTAAAGAAACTCATATTAAGTTACAAGAACATTACAATAAATTATGTGATCTGGAAAAGTCTGAAGATGACAAGGAGTTTCAGAATTTTCCAGAAGTAAATCCTGAAAACAGTGAAATGTCAATTGAAATATTAGAAAGTACCATCATACAGAAATATAATTCTGGGTAAGAAGTAAGGGAAGGAAATATCGTGATTTTTTGTTCGGATACTAAATGTGGAGGAGAGGAGGGAAAGAAAGAAGGCCTATTTACAGAAGAAATCATTAGAGAAGATTTACAGCTTTTGGACAAAATCTCCAAGGATGACATTGATATTACTGTATCTCAGGATGAAAATCAAAGCAAAACCATCTGCACTGAAAAAGAACTAATTAGTGAAGCACAGACCTTGAATATTACTGGCATTAGAAAAGCAGTTACTTCAGAAATAAAGACAAGGTGGGATTGGAAGACAATGGATGTACTTTTTCAGTGGCAGATATATCAATAGAAAAAGTAAACCTAGAAAGAACTGAAGGATTAGATCTTCACCATGAAAATGTCCATATGGAGACTGAAAATAATAGAACATCACTTAATAACAATATCTTAAATGAGATGACCTGCAGTATAAATAAGGATGTTTCTGAAGATGAATCATTCACACAATTTGGAGTGCTCCCAGGGATTCAACAAAATGCCATAGAGAAGGAAATTACAAGTAATGTAAAACCAAAGCAGATTTGGACTCATCTCTAAATGTAAAAGGTAATCCTTTTCAGTGTCAAAAATACAAATTACAGGATTCAAATAACGTTATGTTAGATGTTGAACAGTGTAAAACAGAACAAGTATCACTGTTAAATAAAAAAAGTGAGTGTGGTGTATTGCCATTTAAACAAGTTTCAGATTTTCAAAAACTTATACCTCAGAGAAACCTAAACTAACTATTCTCTGTGTCACATCAGTCAACCACCCCATTTCATCTACTGTTTTCAGTGATAACTTGAAAGTACTTCTTAAGAAATTAGATATAAATGTTAATATTACTCCTTTGTTGGTGAAACCCAACTCAAACCCTGGGGAAAGAATTATTTGGAAAAATCTCAATGAGATGCAAAGCAGTCAGTTGAAGAACTGTTTGGGATATTTAGAAAACAACGTGACCATTTCCCATCTTCAGATTTACAATGAGAATATAGGTACTTCATAAGCCAAAGACATGAAAAGTGCTTTTCACTCAAAAACCTCCACACAAAGTTTTCTAATGGAGTCAGACTGATGAGAATCAGTAACTGAAGCCACAAAAAATGAACTTTTTGTGAATGTTAATTAAAGACAGCATGCATTATTAAATAATATAGAGAAAACAGTGTCATTAAATGACATCATTTCAGGAAAATTTTACCATGAAGGACAGCTGGAAGAATCCTGTTAGTTTTACATAAAGCCATCTGGAGATTCAGCCAACAGAGGTGGAAAGTCAGTCTTTTATAGTTCAACTTCAGATTAAAAAAATGAGAAAACGTCAGTATATGTGACTTATTTAGTCCTTAGTCAAACGTAAATCAAATTGAAAACCAAACAGTTAGCACTTCAACTTCTAGCATTCCTTTATTGCTGAAGGGGAGACCCGCAAGTCCATCAGAAAACAAAGATTGTTTTAGTAACATTTTGTAACAGTGTTGGTGGGGATGTCAGGAAGGATATTGGACCAGATACTACCATTATTGGAGCTGCTGGCACTGAATAACTCGAGTATCCATCCAGATCCCAAGGGAGAGCCAACTAAAGAGAGGAATGTAACTGCAAAGACTTTTTATGATTCTTTTTTCCCACAGAAAATGTAAGTCAATTAAAAATACTGCTGAGCAGCAGACCTTAGTGAGCTAATTCTACAGATACTTGTAGAACTGTATGCATCTGGATGCTTTAAGACCTAACTGATCTCCAAAATAATATCAAGAGGACAACATCGCACCATTTTTCACAGTTAAGGTTGATGGAAAACATCAGGAAAACATCACAGTGTATAAATCAGATAGATACAATTCAGCCTGTTTTGGGAAGGAGTGTGAGGTAGTGTATTATGGACTTCAAATTTCAGTCACCCAAATTTAGGAATACTAGCATTTGAGAATTTAAAATTTTATTTTAATAAAAGATGCCTAAATATTCTCACCATTTTTTTTTAATATTGCTTAAGGTAATTTAATTTTGGTTAATTATTGCAAATAAATTTATTGTAAATTATTTGTCAGAACACAGTATGTGCATCCGTGATACCAAGTATAGATATATATATTAAGCTATTTGTAGTGATAAAAAAAAACTGAAGGAACAAAACAGCAGTAGACTCACAGAACCCGAGTGGACTAACAGTTACCAAAGGGAAAGGGACTGGGAAGGATGGGTGGGAAGGGAGGGATAAGGGAAAAAAGAGGCATTACGATTACCAGACATAATGTAGGGGAGCTGCACAGGAAGGGGTGTACAACACAGAGAAGACAAGTAGTCATTCTATAGCATCTTACTATGCTGATGGACAGTGACTAATGGGGTATGTGGTGGGAATGTGATGATGGGGGGACTCTAGTAAACATAATATTGCTCATGTAATTGTAAATTAATGATACCCCAAAAAAAGAATGCAAACTAAACATCACCTTAAACAGATTCACAGTCTTGGAATACTTTGGAATGCATATCAAAATGTAAATGCACAGCAGTTCTTGCTAATAAACTTACCTAAATGCCCTCCAGAAAACCGCTAATTTTCTTAAAAAGAGAGATTGAGTTAAAACTTGTTAAGACATCTTAGTTTCTTTGTGATGGCCAATCTAATGTTTGGTTACTCTCAAATTTCCATATTTGAAGTACTGTGGAAATGAATATAGTGTCTGATAACATTTTAGTTTTTATATATTTTTAATAACAATAAATTATTGTCCTATCTTAATTTTTTGTTTCTTCCTTTGGTATTCAGTAAAATATTAATCAAGATCAGTGAGATATGTTCTAAAAATAAGCTTTAATATTAATCTTGTTCAGTGGGAACAGCAGTGACTAGGATGCTAAGTATTTCATGTTGTTTTCCTGACTGTGACGTTAGCTGTGCCATTTGAGTCAGCCTCAAAGGAACTCGTCCATTAAAGAAGCAGAAATGAAATGTAGAATTCTACATTCATGAAATCTAGAATACCTAGAATATGAAAAGTAGAATCCTAGAATATAATAACTCCCATTTTTTTCCAGATATGCTAGTAATTGGATAAAGAAACAAGTTGAAGCTAGTAAAGTCTATAACCCATTCTATTAAATTAGGAAAATATATTTAGTTTGAAAATGCCAGATCTTGAATCACTATTTCATTTGTTTGCATATAATTTCTACACTCAAGTATTTTATATAGGATATATTCCAGTTTCCTATATTATGGGTGTCTTGCCAATGGGTTTCAGCCCCCTGTATATTCTCTATGGATTCAGTGTGACCAAAGAAATGAAAGTAGAACGTTTCATTGGGGTGAAAAGGTTGATTATCCGGCTTGTTTTCCTAGTGGTAGGTAGAGTACTAGCGTCTCTGCCTCCAGGCCTCTCTGCCTGTATAGCTGTCCTCTGGGCCTCTGCCTTCGGCACTGCCACCACTCCAGCCTCTGCTCTGCTCTCCTGCTTCCTTGCAGCAGTGCCACTGTGTCGCCCAGAGCAGTTGGCAGAGCTCTTTATATAGAGTCATTAGCAATGTATTGCCCACACGTGTGTAGTGAGCTAGCCAACCAGGGTCAGGTAAGAATCCTGGCCACAGGAACTTTCATTTTATCCACACTAGGGAATTTATAAGAACATATTGATATGACTCAGTAATCAGCAATGAGTAAATTAAGCATACATTAATGTTGAATATGCATTTCTGACTAAAGACAGTGATATAATGCTATATTTCCAAAGGCCAATATTAGACTTTATTGTTTCCTAAGATTACAAGCACCTCAGAAGGATTAGATGTCCCTCCAGGAATTTTGTTCATGATAGAATGACGAGATGGTCCCATGTTCCAACTAAGCAAACACACTTAAAAGAGTTGAAAACATGTTTTTGATTCCAATGGCCATAATTTTCTGATTCTCTTGGAAAAATAGGCCAAATTTAGTATGGATTATTTGAATGATATTCTTTGCAATAATAGCTAAAAGACTGAACTGTGATGGGTGGAAGCAATGGAAAAACATAGTATTTCAGGATTTTAAAGACTCTGGTCCAATTAGAGAAAAAGTAAAAGTTCAACTACTAGAGTCAAGGAGATAACATGAAACTTGCTATGGGAAACTTGAAAATCAGCATTAATATTCTCTGAGATTTAATCAGAAATGGGAGTTAGGAACTTATTTGTCTATTTTTGCCAAGTTGAATATTACTTCATACCTGATGATGGAATTACTGTTGTAATAAACAAACAAATGAAAAGTAAATAGAACCTGAAAGAGAAAGGCCAAAGCGATATGTGCTTTCCCCCAACTCTCAAACAGTTTAGTCTCTTGAAACTTACATTTTTTGGTATTACAAAGTGAACTATACAATATGGAAGAAAAAATTCTTCCCCAAAGCATATGGAACACTGAAACAATTTTAGGTCTGACATTTCCTGCAGCTAAATCTGAAGAGAAGCGGATCAAAGCCAAGGTGAATGCTTTCCCTTACTTCCCCCTGACAATCAGAGTTAGTGTATCAGTTAGTGCAAAAACTTGCTACCAGCAACAGAACAAAGAGATCTTCCAAGACAAACTACACTTATCATGAAAAGCATAAATGTTGTCTTTAAAAAATTACTAATTTTACCACTGTGTAAAATTGCTGACTTCTGCTGAAGAAAATAGATGATATCCCAATTTAGATAAATCCATAGCATATATATTAAATTTTAAGTCATTTCCATTTTATATGAATTTTTTCTCTGCCATTGGAAAATTAAATTTAGTGGACAAGATATAAAATTCCCCTTGAGAAAATATTCTCCAAGATAACTAGAGTCTTGCCAATGGGTTTCAGCCCCGAGCAAGTTCGCTATGGATTCAATGTGACCAAAGAAATTGACAGCAAAATGTTCTTTGGGGTGAAAGTGTTTATTACCTGGCTTGTTCTCCTGGCAGTAGGTAAAGCACTAGCCTCTCTGCCTCTGCCTACAGCACTGGGTGGAGCTCTCTGTATAGTAATAATAGCTTATTGCCTGAAGGTGTGGAAGCAGTAGCCTAGCAACAGGCCAGTTAGTTACATCATCAGGTGTTTTAAGTTCAGTGAGGATCCTGGACATAGGAACCTCAACTTCCCCACACTCCACCCCTCCAGGGTTCTCGCATTACAATCTACACACTTTCAATCTTCTGGGAAGGTCCCTGTGCGAGAAAGCTGGAGCACTGTAACCAGATTCCACAAAGGCAACAGAGGATAACAACAACTTAGAGATAATAACAAAAATTAAGATACAACAACAGGTAACAAAATTATAATAATCCTCAATCCAGGAGATGTCCCTAATAACAAAAAATTATAATAATACTCAAGCCAGAAGAGGTTCCCAATCCACAAATACTTTAGGGGCGATAAGACACATGTTTTAATGACACCAACATAGGCAAATCTTGTCCATCAGGTAGGATGCATGCAAGAGAATAGTCCTGTGACAGGACTGTAGCAGGAAGGGGGTATCTTCCAGGTCTAGATAACATACTCTTACTCCTTTCCCGGTGGGTTTTCTGAAGGGTCTATATATAGTGTTACTGGAGGTGCATGCACTGGTCATAATGATAAAACAAAACTCACTGGTAAGATGCTCCCACCTTCTGGCCGTTCAGGATATACTACTGTGACCTTTGGTGGCCACTCTGCTGTTATTCCAAGAATACACAGGAGGCCTGCTTCCAGGCCTTGTCTCCAGATGCCAGTAGAGCCAGCCATAGTTAGTCCATGTGTTGAAAGGTCCAAGGCCACGTCCACTCAATTGAGTCCCCGGGTTTCAGTGCAGTTGGTTCTGGCAGCAAGATGTTATTCTGGTGGTCGAACCTCGGCTTCAGTGATTCTTCCTTGGTTTGCACTTGCAGTTGTATAGAGGAGGCATCCATATGTGTCTATGGAGCTCAGGGCTACCTTTCAGGGTCTCTCATTAAAATGAAATAGCACAATCCATAAGTAGACTGATCATCCCCATAGACTATTGGTATCCGACTTTAGTCTGGATTTTTACAAACCATTGTGCCTCTCTATCATGCCTGCTGCAGTAGGATTATATGGCACATGAAACTTCCATTTGATTCCCAGCTGTCGCACCCATTCTTGTACTGAATGCTCAGTAAAATGGGTGCCCTGATCACTCTCAATTACCTGTGGTTGGCCATAGGCAGCAAAGAGATGCTCCAGAACTCTTTTGGTTGTTTAGTGGTCTGCACAAATGGGTACAAAAAGCAACCATAAATCCAGTAGCTGTGTCCACACAAGTCATCGCATACAGATATCCTACTGACACAGGTAGAGAGGCCCAATATAGTCTATCTTCCACCTGACGAGGGGTATAGGCCCCTTAGCTATTGTCCCATGTTGCTGTGAAACTCACTGTAAGTCCCTTTTGGAGCACACGACACACTCCTGCCAGGCGCTACTAACTTTTTCGAAAGTCAAAGACAAGCCCCACAGAAGGGTTACAGCCCACATTGTCTTTTGCCCCGCATGCAACAAATGCTGATGTAGCCATTGGGCTACATCAGAGGCAGGCTTTCCTTCTATCTAACATATCTGTGCCAATTTACCTGCTTCATCATTTCCTGGAGATACCAGTGGCAAATGACCAGTCACATGGTATACTGTAATTATTTTAGTCTGACCACAGGCCCATAAGTCTTGCCACAATTCTTGCCCCCAAAGGGGTCAGTGACCAACCAGCCAGTTGGCATGGTACCAGGTTGGTAGGCACAGGGTCAAGCCCCAAAAGGCAGCCCAGCTGTCAGTGCAGACATTATAGGGGAGGGCTCCTGGCTGATCACAAGCCACATGGCCCGCAACTCTGTCCATTTGCTGCTCTTCCCCTCACCATCTTCCATCCACATTGTCTCAGTCTTAGTATGAAAAGTTATGGCCCTCCAGTTTGGGGGCTGCCCATGGCTGGAGTCATCTGTATGCCATGCATCTTTGTGTATAGGGGCTCTTCCCTCCCAATAGGGACTCTCTGCTACTAATGGCTCAAAATCAGGTTCTTCCTTCTTTTCACTAGTATTTTTCACTGGCCCCAATAAGTGTTGGAGTTCTTCACTCAAGGGGCTAATAGAAAGGGCACTGTGCTGCTGTAGGTAAGCACCCAACTTGGCTAGTGTGGGTATTCGTGCCACACCACTCCTTAGCTTTTGAGTCCAGTCTCATACCCACCCCAAGATGGGATAGGTGGTTATTACCTTTATCGGGGCCATCCCAGTGATGGATTCTGTAGCCAGCAAGGTGTGATACATGGCAGCCAGTTGTTTTTCTATCAAAGTGTATCATACTACTGCCCCTTTTCAGAGTTGTGACTAGAATGCAATGGGATGGGGACTTCATTCAAGCCACTGCCAGAGACCCTAGTCATAACTGTCTTAAGTCACATGAACATCCAGCTCACATGGCTTTGATGGGTCTATCACACCCAAGGTCTGCATGGCCTTGACTACCTGTTTTGCTATAGTAAAGGCTGATACATATGTCTCATCCCAGTCCCACCTGACACACTTTCATACCAACTGGTATAAGGGCTTCAGGATTTGTGCCATGTGCGGGATAAACACTCTCCAGTAGCCCAGAAGACCCAGATACTCCTGTATCAATGCTACAGTTGTAGGGGTAGGAAAGGCCTGGGCTTTATCTATAACTGCTTCTGGTATAACTTTGATCTTACCCAACCAGAAGAAATCCAAGAATTTGACAGAAAAACCAGGTCCATGAACCTTGGTACTGTTCACAGCCCATCCTTTCTCCTAGGTGCTACACCTTCTAGATATGAAAGAGAATCAGACGTGAGCATAACATCATCAATATAATGGTACAGTCACACCATTAGTGGTTTCTCACATGTAGCCAAGTCCTGGGCTACAAGTCCATGACAGATGGTGGGTCTGTGGGTGTATCCCTGTGGAAAGACAGTGAAAGTCCATTGCCGTCCTTCCCACATAAAGGCAAGCTGCTCCTGACTTTCCTGCTCAATGTCAATGGAAAAGAAGTCATTAGTAAGATGTACCACATAATGGTATGTTCCTAGTTCATGGCTGAGAGTATCCATCAAGCCTACAATAGAGGAAACAGCAGCATGCATAGGGGGTATGACTTTATTCAATTATCTGTAATTCACAGTCACATGCCAGGAGCCATCTGGCTTCTTTACTGGCCACCCTATGGAATTCAAAGGACTATGGGTGGGCTTTATAATACCCACCATTTCCTGCTCCTGGAGAGATTCTCTAATCTCTTTATGCCCTCAAGGCAGTTTGTATTGTTTGGTATTAGTCACCAGCTGAGGCACAGGCAAAGCTGTGGGTAGGTGCCTAGCATGTCCCCTCAGAACTGCCTGCACCACATGTACTCTCAGTCTGAACTCACCTGTAGTGGTCTGCAACCATAGAAGCTGCAGAATATCAATCATCAAAATATACTCAGGGGTAGGAGATATATATATATATATATATATACAGTATACTCTTTTGGGGGTAGACACCCTATTCACAAAGGGATTTGGCCTTTTTTGACTCTGATAGTCTTACCCCCATATCCGTTTATGATAGTGGGGGTCCCAGGGAGCAACTCAGGGTTACCATGAATCAGTGAACATTCAGCCCCTGTGTCCACCAGAACCAGGACACATTGTATATTCACTGGGAACCAATGGATAGCTATTTCAGCATGTGGCCTCTGGTCCCCCTGGGGTCTGTCAGGGCAAGTACCCCGACCTTCCCATCAGTCAGTCAAACCGTGTTCCCCAGTCATATTCCTGTGTGGGTTCAAGTGAGGGTTTCTCCATCTCCAGCAGGAAGTCTTGCAAACACAGGCCGGACTTGTGGCTCTGTCTCTGACCTCTGCCATTTTGGTCTTAATGGCTGGAACTGCTGCTCTGTTTTCAATTGTTGCCATAGCTCTAGTAAAATCCTATTTGACTTCCCATCTAATTTCCTTCCATCTGCTCCTGCCCATATTAAGTCAACCCACATCTAGAGCCTTGTAACCTTCACAGGGCCCTTTAAATTCTTCTTGTGAGTAACAGATCTTATTTCTTTCCAGGTTCTCATTGCTTCAGCCTCTCCCATGTCTGCTACTGTATGTGTCACCTCACTTATGGGATGCCCTAAGTGAGGAGAAAGAATGGCCACTAGAGACCCAGATATGGATGTGGGAGCCATCTGAAGCACAATATTTCTCATAACAGCAGTGAAAATCTCTTCATTTGGGCCATAATTCTCTGGACTTTAGATGGAATTTCTTATGTGTAGCTCTCATAACACCTGTTGGAGCTCAGCACGTCTGCCATCTAACAGGAAAGGATGGTAGATCACCTGGATTGGGCCACACAGCACAAAGTGCAGCCATCAGCCAATCAAGGAGGGAGTGACTCCCTGGGGTCTGATGTGCATTTTGTAATCGCTGCCTCAAGGTGGGCTGCATTGTCAGGGAAGCCAGCTTTCCCATCTCTGATCCCAACAGAACAATTCCATCCACCCCTAAGTCCCACAGACCCAGGAGCCAAGCTGATATTGACTCTGAGGTCTTCTGCCTAAACTGGGAGCCCAAATCCACCAGCTCAGCCTGAGTATAGGGGCAGACCATAGAGTGCTCCACAGCCTGGGGAGGGCACTGCTCCTCTCCTTGAGGAACTTTCAGCAGCCAGGTCTTTATTTTATTTCCAACCACTGGAAGTGCATTCAATACAGGAGGGTCCAATGCCTCTGACACCACCCCTTCATCCTTCCCCAGCTCTTCCATTTCTGGGGCTGATGGCACCTTTCTCTCCCCTCCTCTGAATGCCTCCTCTGCTACAACCTTTACATTTTCTACTGTGCCTCACAGCAATTCTAGCTCAGTCTTCAGAAGCTCTCTTACCTTCACCTCAATGCTTTGCATCTGGCGTTCTCTTGCCACCTCTGCCTTTGCTTCCCTCAGGAGTTCGTCTTTTTTCCTTGATAGCCTTTTCCTCCTTCAGAGCACCTGGCAGCACTGCTGTCTCATTCTGTAAGGAGTTGTTTACCTCTCCAATGGCACCTTACTGTTCGTGTTCTCATGCTGCCTCCTCTTGCATCAATGCCACTTCCTTCTTCAGGGAATCCACAGAAGTTTGCAGCTTGCGTTCTCATGCTGCCATTTCTTAGGTCTCTTCTGTAGACTTTAATACTGTGAGAAGAAGCCAACCCACAGTCCCTGCTGCCTCATGGCACTCTTTTTCTCAAACAACCTACTTACTATTCCAAGAGCCACTCCTTCAACCTTTGTTGTCACCTCCACTTGCCTCCAGTCCTGGGGTGGGTCCAGGTCCTCTAGGAGGCAAGCCACTTCAGACCACATACCATTGGGGGACAATCCATTGTCTCCCCATTCACAGGAGAATCCCACTGAGGCACCCCTCCCATAAGGGCAGCCTTTCTTTTTCCTTGGTCAATGTGCCAACTATGACAATTGTCTTGCCAACGGGTTTCAGCCCTGGGCAAGTTCGCTATGGATTCAATGTGACCAAAAATGTTGACAGCAAAACATTCTTTGGTGTGAAAGGGTTTATTACCCAGCTTTCTCTCCCGGTGGTAGTTCGAGCACCAGGGTGTCTCCCTCCGTCCAGAGCACTGGAAAAAGCTCTCCTTATCATGCAATAATAGCATATTGCCTAAAGGTGTGGAAGTGGTAACCTAGCAACAGGCCAGTTACATCATCAGGTGGTTTAAGTACAGTGAGGATCCTGGCCGTAGGAACCCCAACTTCCCCACAAGTAGCCATTTGTGAGGCTGTAAGGTCTCACTCACTTAGTAGCCCTTGATATTCCCCTAACACTAATTTTATGTTAGCTGTCACATTGAAAATAATATAATTAACTCAGTAATTTATGATGTTAATAGTATATATGTGTTAGGTCATCCCACCTGTGACTTTTCTCATTTACTAAGAAAAACAATTGAATTGAATATAAAAAAAGAAAGTAAATCTCTACATAAATTTCAATAATGATACCATATTTAAAAATCAAGAGATTTGACCATTTATTCTTTTTTGTGAATTTGAACCTTTTGCGTGGATTTGTTCAATTATATAGTTAGGTATAAATCTGACTTTGCCTACTATATTGATATCTGTTGCAGTAAAGAATTTTCAATGAATAGTATTCATACTGTTTTAGGTGATGGAATCAAGGATTAAATTACTATAAGATTGTGTAGATATGCATGTAGTAGAAAATGTGTATAATTTAGTGACTATTTCACTATTTCTGTGTTCCTTCCAACAAGCTATATGTAAGCAAATAAAAAATATGTGTTTATTTATATATACACACACACACAAACACTATAAATACGTTTCCTTCTACAACAAGGTTGATCTTCAGATGGTAAGTAAGCTATTACAAAATATTGAATTACACAAAATGTTAAACATAATACATATTTTCAAGGTGGATAATAATTTTTTCTCAAATTTAGAGAGTGGAGCTATCATTTATTCTCAGAAGTTGGTATGATGAAGAATATCTTAATTATACCTTAAAATTCCAAAAAGAATTAGCACACTAACATTAAGAACTTTTGACAGATTTTCCATAGTTCTTTAATTGTGTAATAAATATTTAAATACCAAAGGCTGACCATTTATTTCTATTTTTGCACATCTTTAAATAAGCAATATTAGAACATATGGCTTTACATGTTATGTTACATTGGAAAGAAGCTGTATACATTGATACACATAACTACAAAGAATGTCATTTATCTAGAACAGTGCAACAAAGACAATGAAAAGAAAATTATATCTGTGGAAGGAGATATGTAGTTCTTAATTTGAAATAATCAATAGTTTAACAATGCACATTTAATAAACAAGTAAACCCATAATATAAAAAAAGATATTTCTAGTGTAATGAAGTTGTTTGATTTAATTGGCTTAAATAATTTCTTGTTTTATGTATTGTAGTTTTAACATTAGGTCAATATACTCAGATCAAATAAGTATTCCCAACTGTCTACAGAGGCACAGATTTTAACCTAATCAAATGAAAAAGTGGACCATTTAATCATATTTTTGTTGTTGATTCTATTTTTAATCAGTGATTTGAAAGTTTTAAAATCATATCCACAAGAAAGCAAAGTTTAACTCATCTTCATTATAAAGTCTGCTGTGTGCCTACTTGACTAGAATAATCTACATTTCTGAGAATTACCTTCCCTTGTATATTTCCATTAGTGTGGGCTACTGGGATATTTCCAGAATGCTGGAGAGCATTAGGGAGACAGCAACCATTTTATACAACTCATTTGTTTCTGATCTCCTGAGTCAATGTGTTGTCACAAGACAGCATCTGTGCTTGCATTTGTTCTTTCTCTTGTATTTCCTTCAGTTTTTCTGACTCATGGGTTATATGTTTGTGTCTGATTCCATATGAAAGAGTCCAGGATTCTGCAGGATTTCCGTATTATCAAGGACAGTAGGAAAACTATAGATAGCAAAATATGATCAAGTGGTTTACAGGGCCTGAGAGGTGGTGAAGAGGTTTTACTCAATGGATAATGCACAAATTTTCATAATGATGAAAATATTTTATATAGTGATGTGGTGATGATTACATGACTATGTATTTCTTAAAGTCATTAATTTATTATATATATGTCATTAAAAGCAGTGAATTTTATGGTATGTAAATTATAACAATGATTCTAACAAAAAATAAGAAAACACATAGCAATAAACTACTCAACTCTCTTGGAAACTATCAAATTAAAAAAAAATTGTGAATGATATTACAATAAAATTGATTGATATCTTATTTATTTTGCATACTTTATGATTATTCTGTGTTGTACCTGGACTTAAAAAAATAACCATTGGTGATTTCATTTTCAAAGTTGCATGTCTTGAATTCAGGTATCTCAAATCAATAATAAGTTATCAATATATGTATTTATATGTGTGTTTCTAAAAGATGTGTATATGTATATATATTTCAAATTCATAAAAAGAACATGAATCTATATCAGTATTTTAATTTGTTCTATTAGTTCCTTACTTGAAGAGACAGTGTACTGTATAATTGCATATAACAATCATTATGAGAATTAATGGTGATTATGGGTTTTGACAACTGCAGTAATTATTTATAATGCATTTAATGTTGATAAATCTGCTTGGCCTTTATATCCAATAATGAAATTAATCCAAAATAAGAGAGTCATTTTCTCTCTGAATTTGAGAGTAACTGCCCAACCTCAATTTGTATAGTGATTTACTAAAAGATATGTAAAATTTCATACAAACTTAAAATTCTGGGATTAATGAAAATGTAAGAGGACTTGTTCTTTCTTTCTCACCTTTCAATAGCTTTATAATAGGTATTCAACATATTTCCTATGTTGGTGTTAATTGGTTTCCTGTATTTAACAACTAGTGCTAAATTAAACATTCCTATAAAGTATCCTGTTGTTTTGGTCCTGGATTTTCTCTGTTTTGTTTTTTAATATAAATCCTCTACTTTAGTATTATCACTTCTACTTTTTTTGCTTTATAATTCTCTAATTTTTGTTGTATATTTTGTATCACATTATCTCTATTTATTTTTCTTTGCTAGTATACATTTTTAACTTATCTCAGCCTGACTTCCACTGATATACCATTTCAATTATAATGTAAGAATTTATATATATTTTATTTCCCCTTACTGCAAACTTTTTATTTCAGTTTTTACTTTTAATGTGTTATAAAACCCACTCTATGTTGTTTCTATAACTGTTTAAATAATTATCCTTTAAAGAGATTGAAATAATTATTGAAATCTTACATGTTTAACCACATAGTAACCATTTTCAGGACTCATAATTTATGTGGATCCATATTTCTATCTGGTGTCATTTTTTTGTTTGAAAGATCTCTTCCGACATTTATTGTACTTCCACAAGTTTGTCGATGATGAATTCTTTCATCTTTCATATATATAATAATGCCTTTGTTCCGTGTTTATTTTTTAAGGATTCTTTCTGTGAATAGAATTCTAGATTGGCAGATTTTTCCCCCATTTTCATGTTACTTAGAAATGTCATTCCATTATCTTCTGTCTTGCATGATTTCCTGTTGGAAATCTGCTGTCTTCCTAATTTTGTTCTTCTGCATATATGAGTCTTATATTTCCTTTTCTGGATTTAATAATTGCTCTTTATCATTAATTTAAACAACTTATTATGATGTGCCCTGCTATAATTTTATTTACATTTTCTTGGGATTGGAGTTCTGTAAGCTCTTGATATTTTGTGTTGTTTCCTTTTTTTTTGTAGTATGGTTGATAGAAAATATTATATTGGCTTAAAGTGTGCAGCACAATGATTCAGCAGTTACCCAAATTATTAAATTCTCACCACAAATAGTGAAATTTCTGTCTGTCATCATAGAAAGATGTTACAGAACCATTGAATACATTCTCCATGCTGCACTTCATTCCCGTGAACAACTTATATTATGATTGGGTTTGTAGTTTTCACCAAATTTAGAATATCTTCTGCCTTTATTTCTTCAAATATCTTTTTTCTGATCCACTTTTCTCTCTCCTTTTCTTAGGAACTCTAATTTCATTTATTTTGCACCACTTGAAGTTATCTTACAGCTTATTGATGCTTTGTTCACTTTTTAAATTCTCCTTTTCTTTGTATTTCAGTTTGGATAATTTATAAAGATGTTGTCAGGCTCATTCCTTTTTTTTAATCTCAAAGTCCTAAACTGTTGTTAATTTCATCTGGTGCATTGTGGAATTTTCATCCCTAGGGAGTTTAATTTTGTATTTTTAAAAATGATTTTCTATGTTGCTAACTTTTGCACATATGAAGTGCAGTTGTAATAACAGCTTCAATGTCTACTTTAAGTGTCTTCTAATTCTGATGTTTCTGTGAGTTCTAATCACTTTCCATTAATTGAAATACGTCACCCAGTATGAGGCATGACACATTTTTCTGTTTCTTTGCATATCTGTTAATTTTTTAAGTAGGAAAACATTCTTTCAAATGTTTTTCCTGTATACTTGATCTTTATTTTTATAAATATTCTTTAAATTGGAATACAGTTAATTTTCTTTAAAACAGTCTCATTCGTTTGGGCTTTTCTTTTAAGAACTGTTAGATTAGTACATTCTGTGCCCAAAGTAGGATAAATATTCACCAGTACTAGGGAAAGATCCTTCTCTGTGCCCTTACCAATACTCAGTGACTTGAGTTTTTCCATTCTGGCTGGTGTATTCCTAGTTTTGTGTACACCTGGACACTGTTTCTTCTAATTTGTCAATTACCAGGCATACGACAATTTCCTCAAGTTCATGAGCAGATCATTGATCAGCTGAGTACTCAAGAGTATCTTCTCCTTTCTGGGTACTCTTTACTGCAGATTCTGGTCCCTCAGTCTCCTGGGTTTATCAACTTTATCTCCTCAGCTCTGAGAGTTTCCAGGCTTTCCCTAGATTTCCCCTTCCTGCACTGAGGGCAGGAAGCTCTTATGGCAGTAGTTGGGTCAATCATGGGCTCATCTTGTTTGTTTCCTTTCTCTTGAAGATTACTATCCTTCCCTGCCTAATGTCTAGTGGATGTTATAATTTATTTATTTTTTCATTTTCTTGGTTGTTTCAAGTAGGGGAATGAATCTTGTCTTATTAAACCATCTTTCTTATAAGCAGACACCTTTAAATCATATGTGATTGTTGAACATATTTCATTAAAAGTGAATTTCCTTTTTATGTAGGAATCTAACTAATATAATTATATTTTCTGCCAAATTCTGCAGTATATTGGCTCTCAGGAAACACAGTATGAAAACAATACTGATTCATATTGGGTGAAGTGATTCCTGGTCAACAAATTGAGACAATTAGCACGTTCTTGAGTATTTAAAGATAACACATATTATATATGTCAGCATTTTGTACACGTGTGCCTTTTTCTTAAGTATATGTAAATTTGAATATATATGTATATATATAGAGAGAGATTTGTATGTGTCCATTCTCTTATGTACAAGGTTAAAAATTGTATTAATTATGAATTTCAAAATCAGAAAATATTTTAATGAAATGAACATGTAAATTCTAGAACATTAAATTTTCAAATCATAACTACTGCCTGATTCTATGAAAATAATTTTGTTTTGTTTATGGTGTTGAGTGACTTAAAACAGTCACATGAGTAACCAAAATTTTCAGTTAATCTCTTATAATACAGGACAGTCTGTAGTCTTTCATTATGACCATATTAAGGACAATACTAAGGGCACTACACTTAGACAAACACAACAAATTTAGGGTATTTTTGCTATATATTTAAAATTTTTTCATTTTTCATTATTTCATTTTATTATTATTATTATTATTTATTTTGCTATTATTAATATACCATTACATGAGCAACATTATGGTTACTAGACTCCCCCTACTATTAAGTCCCATTGCAGTCACTGTCCATCAGCATAGGAGGATGTTATAGAATCATTACTTGTCTTCTTGGTGTTATACTGTCTTACCTGTACACCCCACTCCACCCCACCCCTGCTACATTATGTGTGCTAATTGTAATAACCCTTTTACCCCTTTATCCTTACATTCCCACCCATCCTTCCCAGTCCCTTTCCCTTTGGTAACTGTTAGTCCATTCTTGGGTTATGTGAGCCTGCTTTGTTCCTTCACTTTTGCTTTGTTCTTATACTCCAGAGATGAGTGAAATCATTTGATACTTGTCTTTCTCCACCTGGCTTATTTCACTGAGCATAATACCCTCTAGCTCCATCCATGTTGTTGCAAATAGTATGATTTTTTTTCTTCTTATGGCCAAATAATATTCCATTGTGTATATATACCACATCTTCTTTACCCATTCATCTACTGATGGACACTTAGGTTGCTTCAATTTCTTGGGTATTGTAAATAGTGCTGCGATAAGCATAGGGGTGGATATATCTTTTACAAACTGTGCTGCTGCATTCTTAAGGTAAATTTCTAGGATATTTAAAAATTTTATATGAACATTTAGTCTAATGGTCTATATCGTCTTAACGGTTTATAAATATAATTTGTTATTATTTATAAATTCTGATTTATATTTTACTTTGAATTTCTTATCCTGAAATGTTCTTTAAAGATTTGCCTTTACCTCATTCATTGGCAATGAAATGTATTTTGCTTGGATTCACTGAGACAGTAAGATAAAAATCAAGTATCTGAAACAAACCCAAGTCCTTTTTACCCCCAAAATTCTGAAATTCCACTGTTAACTGAGTGTTCCTCATTCTTGATTCACTTTGCGTGTCTTCAAACAAATGTATTAGAAAGAAATTCCTAGTTTTTCTTAAAACAGTATTAACTCTGCTTAATACAGTATCTTGGCAGTTTAATCTCAATTTACTGATGTTGTACCTTGATGTTGTACAGGAATACCAATAATATCTTTATGTTATTGGTTACCATGATTGTTTTTAGGTGTAGGAATTAGAGGAACTTATGAAATTGACTGGAAATTTTTAGTTATATATTTAAGTAGGTAAATATTACTATTTTAATGATTTCAAATATATTTGTACATGTAAATTATCGAAATAACAATGTATATGTAGCTGAAAATAGTGCCCTTCTGTATTAAATCACACTATACCCATCACCATCAATCAGAGATCATTACCACTAAAAAATTAACTGTACCTGGGTAACCATAACTTATTAACAAAGTATAGAGACTGATGTAAAGTTTTAAATGAAAGACAATGAAGAAAGTTTAAGTATATACTTCATAACAGGTTGTAAATATCAGATGAGCTAATATTTTTGAATATCTTAGAGTACTCCCAATTATTTTTTTAAGTTTTGAATGGTAATTTATATATTGCAGTACTTAGGAATTTATTTATATGAAGTATGGAAAGTTGAATACCTGAATCAAATTTGGTTATAGAATCCCTGATGTACTCTGTAGTATCTGCACGCCAAGAATGATAGTGGGAAGTGTTTTCTTTAAACTGGGCACTTTAAGTAGAGGTAGTAGAATCCCAAGGAGGTAGAAGACTAGAGTCAGCACTAAATTACCAAACTAAAGATGAATGTGACTTCTGTAATGGGAAGCAGATCACAGCTTCCTCGGGGAAGAATCCTCCTCCAAAATTTAGTAACTAATTTCCTCCTAACTTTTCCCAAAGTGGGCTTTGGTCATTTGCTGTGAAATGGGGAGGAGATTAGAAGTAGAATGTGGTGGGCATACTGAATTGGCAGTAATTCCAATATACCCAGGAAGAATATGAGCTTGTAGAATTGAAGTAATTAATGGAGTTTTGGGTGCTAGTGGGTACAGTGAGTCCTGAAACCCAAAATGTGTTCAGTCCCCTAGTTTCAGAATGTATAGCTTCAGCAAATATACTCAAAAATTTCCTAATCACCACACTAATTTTCTGTCCCATGAAGTGAGGACTTGTACAGCAGTAAGGCCAAGTGGGAACCATTAGAACTATTTCTATTGACCAAAATATTATACTAAAAGCAGTATCACATCCCTTGAGGATTTGTAGAATTATTGTCACTCTCAATTTCAACCATCAATAACATTGCAGATTGAAGGTTGGAGATTACAAACACAGCCTGATCCCCATTCAACACAACTATTTCATCTCTGTAGAATTCAGAATTACCTTAAGGAATGACAAGGTAAATGAAAACAGATGGTGGCTCCAACTGGGGCTGTTGTTCCAAATCTGATTTTGATGTTAGAGAAAACCAACACTTGGCAACAGGTACACACACACACACACAAATACATTATGTACATATATATGTATATGTGAAATGAGGCTGTCTCAAACAATTAGGGAAAAACAAAAACAAGCAAATATATAAATATATATATTTACACATACATTATTTGAAGGATAGAAGAAAAGTGAAATCATAACTCATCCCAGTAGTCAGAAGTTCTAACAGTGTTCTTCATTATCACTTTTTTATTGAATGAGAGAGAGACAGCTATAGGTGTGTGCTCATAAGCAGTGGTTAATAACATGATTCAAAGTGTAGTGAATTGGAAGGGACACAATTTGAAAAGTAATAAAAGACTTTTGTGAAAGATTTGCATGTCTGTCTGAATGCTCAAGAAAGAGTAATTTAAGACAAGTAGGTTATTTAATCTAGTGGCAAAGATTATCTGTTCTGTGTATATTGACTTAGCTCTATTTCAACCAGTGTGCTTAAGCAATAGGTTCATTTACACTGTGTCTTGGTGTGAGACATAGAGATAATGCACGTGCTCAGCAACATGAACTTGAATTCAACAAAAATTACCTGACTATACTCATCTACTCAGTACAAAACCTGCCTGCATCAAAGAACAATACTGAGCCTTAATAAGACACTATTTCCTAGTGAGGCCAGACATGTACATGATGACAGGTTGTTTAAATTTCCATCATGGAAAGCATAGTGCTTTGTTCTCACTGGAAAACAATCTAATTGGACTTTTTTTTTCACTGCCTGTAAGTATTTTCCCAAAACCACTATCCATGGTTTATAGAATGCCTTAAACACTTTCATATTATATGACAGAACATTACTTCAGACTTGGGAATTCTTTTATAGTATGTGAAATGTAACAACCAGTTCCTACTCTTGGAACTAACTGGTCTTATTTCTCATCACCCTAAAAAAGAATGACTAATCACATAAAATACCTGACAAAACAGTGTGCTTTGAGTTGTAAACACAATGTGTAGCTCTGCTAATGTCTACCAAGATGTGTTATTTGTTTTAAAATGATTTTTTCCCTTACCTGCACTGCTAGGCTCTGTTGGTCTAGAGACCTTAGTTTGAAGTTCTGTGTGGCTACTTTGAACTGCCCAGGAAACAAGAAAAAGGAAGATAGTTACTTCACTGGTTGGGCAGATTCATTCAGACCCCAAAGTGGATAAGGGGGAGATTTTGTTGGGCACTTCTTTAGACTCCTATATCCTTTGATAGGAAATCACATCAAATACTCAAAGCAAAGAATTATTAATTACTCAGACATTTCTGGAAGATTGGGTCACACATCTGGGGAAGCCACCATGAACAACATAAGTTCTTGTGTAGAACTTCTTTTGTGAATATGTCTTGGGTGGTAAGAGAAGGAATTTATAATTGCCAGTTAAGACTGTGACTTGATGCAAAAATGAAGACCACAGTAGTTATAGACTTCTTTTCCTTAATTTGATATTACTTTATCCCTATTTATCTATGTTTCTATTTATCATCTAGTTATACATATTTCTTTTTTTCCCCTTCTTTCTTATCCTCTTAATATCTAAGGAGATACACCAATGTGTTAGGAATACTTATCTTGAATCTCAGTATTTAAGTTACAGAAATCAAAGTGAGAAGAATGTGACTTAAAAGAGGAATGATAGTATCTCACACATGACTAAAGTGATATATAGGTAGAGATGAGATAGTATAAATATTTAATAATCAGAACTGATTTAAAAGAAAAAAGGCATTTGAAACTTTTTTTTAATTTCTGTAATTCCAGTGCTCTGGTTTCATGTACTCAGTGTGATGTCACTGAATCCAGAGTTGGGAAGAGATGCACAAAATCAACTCTGGTTGGCCAACACATGGAAATTTCAACACAACAGTACAGATGGAACTCTGCAGACTATATTCTGCAAAGATGGCAAAAATAATATCACCTTTCCTACATGTCCTTTTTATAGTGTGGCTTTGATGTTCCTCACATTGAACATTAGGATATCTTTTATCTGTAGGTTCATGACTACAGCAGAAGTGATCCTGCTGTTTGACATCTGAGGCTAAGTAATAAAGGTATTCATCTCTTTCCTGGATCTCTTCATTTTTTTGTTGTTCAAACGAAGGAACAACATTGTTATGAAGCCAAGGCAGCCACATGGCCAGGCTCTATGTTGATGTTCTTGCCAGCATCCCCATTTGAGTTTCCATCTGTCATTAACCAACAATCATATGAGTTAATGAGCCTTTGGTGGTGTCCAGCCCTCAGATGTCAAGTCCACTCAGACATATGAGTTAAAAAACTAGAATAACCTTTTATAAGACTAAGTAAATAAGAAATAATTATATATTAGAGGATTTTAAATACACTTAAGTTTACCAAATTCAAATACATTTTAGGTAATATTTCAATTTGTGCAGGAATGATTCATATTCCCAAACCTTTGGCTTTTATGAGAGATGCAGCACATATGGGTTTCACATTTGGCCATTCTTATAATGTCTACATTTGAGTATGGTAGAACTCTTTTAACAGCCTTCATAACTAACTGCCTCTACTCTCTCCAGTGTTCATTTGTTCTACTACAAAGGGGCATAATTTGTGCTGCTTATTCCAATAATATTCCCTTATATGACCATTGCAGAAAGTGTGGATACATGCAACAACTATGACTTGATGACAGTTAATAGTTAAATGAAATTAAAAAGTGATGCCAAGGTAAAAATGAAATTTTCTGAAAACTTAAGACTAAAAAGAGATGGACCTTCTCAGGCAACCAGATTTTGGGACTGGATCTGGGGTCTGAGTGAAAATCATTTGCACATTGAGAGCATATTCCTTGGTCTCTTGTGTTTCAATATGTCTTACAAAGCAAGGCACTTAGTGCCTTTCCTTGTGAACCAGCTTATTGAAGATGTCTGTATATCAGAAAGTTTAAAAGATAGTGATAGTATCGTCCTCCAGAACAGAAGGCATATTTGCTTACTATCTATAAAATATTTAAGTTCCTTAAATACATTGGGACCCACACTGAGTGTAGCCCGATGCCTAGGCCCATCAAAATGACTCCTATGGGGTTGGAGCCAGAGAACTGACTATTGTTCTTGTGTTTCTGCTGCCTGTTTTGCTGTGCATAGTGCAGTCCTTTTCTCTGACTCAGGAGTCTATGTCTTCTGCCATCTTCCATGAAACTGTGGCAACCTATCTTGTTGACTTTAAAGTTGAGTGAAATGTCAAACTCTTCACTGTTCTTGAAAATTTGTGTTACCAGACTGCACACTGTGTTTTCCCTGATTCATTTATTCTTGAAGGAAATGGTTTAGTCATGAGACCAGGTTGAAAGTGAGAGCAGCAAATAATTTATTAGGCAGAAATGAAAGTACACCTGGAGGGGGTCTAAGTGGACAACTGGAGAAGATTTGAGTGCCTCCATTTGGTTACAAGAGTTAGGTTTTTATGTGGTTATGACATACTGGGTTTTGGGTTCTTTGTCCCCTGACTCCATGTAAGGCACACCTTATGGCAGTACTATGAGCTAGCTACTGCATTGCTGTTTCTTGCCTGTACCTTGGTGGGGCCCACATGTGCTGTTTTGTTTTTGAGGTTCTGTGCTTGCTCATTTCAGCTGAGTTGCTCATATTGGTTGAGCACCTCTAGAGGAGGATTTCCACCATTTTCCTGTTATCTGCACATGACTAGCTGCACTTGGGTGGCAATACAGTAGGTGTTGACTGCAGGATTCAAGTATATTGATGGTAAATCCTGGATGTTTATTGCTGAGGAGCCCAGGTAGCTTTAACTAAAGGCCCCTCTGCATTTTTTCCCAGTATTCCTCCCTTGCCCACTCTTGGCTCATGTCTAATTATCTGCCTACTCTAACATTTGTAGTTCAGAATGAGGAGAAAATTTGGACAGATGAAATAAATTTAATCTTTTTTTCCAATTAGTTTAATAATGAAGTTTTATGAGTTTTCCTTAGAAATTTGTATTGGGCTGTGTTTTAAAATGTTGAAAGGGCACATTTTTCTAAGTTCTATTCTCTCTAAAGTTTATCAACACTGAAAATGTCTGCTGAGATGTTGTTTAATGCATGGTTGCCTAACAGTTTTCACCAGATTATTTTTATTTCTTTGGCTTTTAATTATGCTTTCAATCCATTCTATTTTATTTACAATTTAATTTATATCAATGTTTGTATACCATTTAAAATTGCACATTTTAAAACAACTGTTTCAATTAAGCTTTCTCTTTTATTATCATATTTACTGCAGCTGTTTTTTCCATTGACTGACACGCAAAGTTTATTTTGCTTGCCTTTTCAACTTTTTTTTCTTTCTTTTTTTTTATAATTTATTTTGGTATCATTAAACTACAATTACATGTGCAATATTATGGTAATTAAACTACCCCCTTCATCAGGTTCCCCCCACCAACCCCATTACAGTCACTGTCCATCAGCATAGTGAGATGTTATAGAGTCACTACTTGTCTTCTCTGAGTTGTAAAGCCCTCCCCGTGACCCCCTACCTTACGTCTGCTAATCATAATACCACTTTTACCCTCTTATCCTTCCCTTCCCACCCATCTTACCCAGTCTCTTTCCCTTTGGTAACTATTAGTGCATTCTTGGGTTCTGTGAGTCTGCTGCTGTTTTGTTCCTTCAGTTTTTTTCTTTGTTTTTATATTCCACATATGAGTGAAATCATTTGATACTTGTCTTTCTCTGCTTGGCTTATTTCACTGAGCATAACACCCTCTAACTCCATCCATGTTGTTGCAAATGGTAAGATTTGTTTCCTTCTTATGGCTGAATAATATTCCATTGTGTATATGTACCACATCTTCTTTATCCATTCATCTACTGATGGACACTTATGTTGCTTCCATTTTTGGCTATTGTAAATAGTGCTGCAATAAACATAGGGGTGCATCTGTCTTTTTGAAACTGGGCTACTGCATTCTTAGGGTAAATTCCTAGGAGTGGGATTTCTGGTCAAATGGTATTTCTATTTTGAGTTTTTTGAGGAACCTCCATACTGTTTTCCACAATGGTTGAATTAATTTGCATTCCCACCAGCAGTGTAGGAGGATTCCATTTTCTCCACAGCCTCGCCAACATTTGTTGTTTGTGTTTTGGATGTTGGCCATCCTCACTGGTGTGATGTGATATCTCATTGTGGTTTTAATCTGCATTTCTCTGATGACCAGTGATATGGAGCATCTTTTCATGTGCCTGTTGGCCATCTGAATTTCTTATTTAGAGAAGTGTCTATTCATGTCCTCTGCCCATTTCTTATTTGGATTATTTGCTTTTTGTTTGTTAAGGTGAGTGTGTTTTTATATATTTTCAATGTCAACCCCTTATCAGATGCATCATTTATGAATATATGTTCCCATATTGTAGGATGTCTTTTTGTTCTACTGGTGTCCTTTGCTGTACAGAAGCTTTTCAGCTTGATATAGTCCCACTTGTTCATTTTTGCTTTTGTTTCCCTTGCCCGGGGGGATATGTTCATGAAGAAGTCGCTCATGTTTATGTCCAAGAGATTTTTGCCTATGTTTTTTCTAAGAGTTTTATGGTTTCATGACTTACATTCAGGTCTTTGATCCACCTTCAGTTTACCTTTGTGTATGTGGTTAGAAAGTAGTCCAGTTTCATTCTCTTACATATAACTGTCCAGTTTTTACAACACCAGCTGCTGAAGAGGCTGTCATCTCCTCATTGTATGTCCGAGGCTCCTTTATCAAATATTAATTTACTGTAAATGTTTGGGTTAGTGTTTGGATTTTCTATTCTGTTCCACTGGTCTGTGGGTCTCTTTTTGTGCCAGTATCAAATTGTCTTGATTACTGTGGCTTTGTAGTAGAGTTTGAAGTCAGGGAGCATAATTCCCCCTGTTTGATTCCTCCTTCTCAGAATTGCTTTGGCTATTCAGGGACATTTCTGGTTCCATATGAAGTTTAGAGTTATTTGTTTCAGTTCATTGAAGAAAGCTATTGGTAGTTTGATAGGGATTGTGTTGAATCTTTAGATTGCTTTAGGTAGTATAGCCATTTTGACAATATTTATTCTTCCTAGCCAAGAGCATGGGATGCATTTCCATTTGATAGTGTACTCTTTAATTTCTCCTAGGAGTGTCTTGTAGTTTTCAGAGTACAGGTCTTTCACTTCCTTTGTTACGTTTATTCCTAGGTATTTTATTGTTTTTGATGCAATTGTGAATGGAATTGTTTCTCTGATTTCTCTTTCTGTTAGTTCATCATTAGTGTATAGGAAAGCAACAGATTTCTGTGTGTTAATTTTGTATCTTGCAACTTTTCTGAATTCATATATTAATTCTAGTAGTTTTGGAGTGGAGTCTTTAGGGTTTTTTATTTACAGTACCATGTCATCTGCAAATAGTGACAATTTGATTTCTTCTTTACCAATATGGATGCCTTGTATATCTTTGTTTTGTCTGATTGCCGTGGCTGGGACCTCCAGTCCTATGTTGAATAACAGTGGAGAGAGTGGACATCCCCGTCTTATTTCCGATCTTAGAATAAAAGCATTCAGCTTCTCACTGTTAAGTATGATATTAGCTATGGGTTTGTGATATATAGCCTTTATGATATTGAGGTACTTGCCATCTATACCCCTTCTGTTGAGAGTTTTAATCATGAATAGGTGCTGAATTTCGTCAAATGCTTTTTCAGTATCTATGGAGATGATCATATGGTTTTTGTTCTTCTTTTGTTGATGTGGTGGATGATGTTGATGGATTTTCGAATGTTGTACCATCCTTGCATCCCTGGGATGAATCCCACTTGATAATGGTGTATGATCCTCTTGATGTATTTTTGAATTCGGTTTGCTAATATTTTGTTGAGTATTTTGGCATCTACGTTCATCAGGGATATTGGTCTGTAATTTTCTTTTTTGGTGAAGTCTTGCCCAGTTTTGGTATTACAGTGATGCTGGCTACATAGAAAGAGTTTGGAAATATTCCCTGCTCTTCTATTTTTTGGAAAACTTTAAGGAGAATGGGTGTTATTTCTTCTTTATATGTCTGATAGAATTCAGAGGTGAATCCATCTGGTCTGTGGTTTTGTTCTTGGGTAGTTTTTTGATTACCGATTCAATTTCGTTGCTGATGATTGGTCTGTTTAGTTTTTCTGTTTCTTGTTTTGTCAGTCTTGAAGGTTGTATTTTTCTAAGAAGTTTTCCATTTCTTCTCGGTTTTCCAGCTTGTTAGCATACAGATGCTCATAATATTCTCTTATAATTCTTTCTATTTCTGTGGGGTCCGTCGTTATTTTTCCTTTCTCATTTCTGATTCCGTTTATGTGTGTAGATTCTCTTTTTCTCTTAATGAGTCTGGCTTGGGGTTTATCTATTTTGTTTATTTTTTCAAAGAACCAACTCTTGGTTTCATTGATTTTTTCTATTGTTTTATTCTTCTCAATTTTTTTTATTTCCTCTCCGATCTTTATTATGTCCCTCCTTCTGGTGACTTTAGGCCTCCTTTGTTCTTCTTTTTCCAATTTCAATGATTGTGTCTTTAGACTGTTCATTTGGGAATCCTATTCCTTCTTTAAATAGGCCTGGATTGCAATATACTTTCCTCTTAGAATTGCCTTTGCTGCGTCCCACAGAAGTTGTGGCTTTGTGTTGTTGTTGTCATTAGTCTCTATATAGTGTTTGATTTCTGTTTTGATTTGGTCATTAACCCATTGATTAATTAGGAGAATGTTTTTAAGTGTCCATGTATTTGTGAGCCTTCTTGATTTTTTCTAAAATTTATTTCTAGTTTTATACCTTTGTGATCTGAGAAGTTGGTTGGTAGGATTTCAATATTTTTGAAATTTCTGAGGTTCATTTTGTGGCCTCGTATGTGGTCTATTCTGTAAAATGTTCCATGTGCACTTGAGAAGAATGTATATCCTGTTGCTTTTGGGGGCAGAGTTCTGTAGATATCTGTTAGGTTCATCTGTTCTAGTGTGTTGTTCAGTGCCTCTGTGTCTTTACTTATTCTCTGTCTGGTTGATCTATCCTTTGGAGTGTGTGGTGTGTTGAAGTCTCCTAAAATGAATTCATTGCTGTCTATTTCCTCCTTCAATTCTGTTAGTATTTGTTTCACATACATTGGTGCTCCTGTGTTGGGCACATGTATGTTTATAATGGTTATATATTCTTGTTGGACTGACCCCTTTATCATTATGTCCCTTGTTATCTCTTGCTACTTTCTTCGTTTTGAAGTCTAATTTTCTGATACAAGTACTGCAACACCTGATTTTTTCTCTTTGTTTTTTGCATGAAATATCTTCTTCCATCCCTTCACTTTTAGTCTGTGTATATCTTTGGATTTGAGGTGAGTCTCTTTAAGTAACATAAAGATGGGTCTTGCTTTTTTATCCACTCTGTTACTCTGTGTCTTTTTATTGGTGCATTCTGTCCATTTACATTTAGGGTGATTATTGATAGATATGTACTTATTGTCTTTGCTGGCTTTAGATTCATGGTTACCAAAGGTTCAATGGTTGCTTATTTACTATCTAAGAATCTAACTTAACTTTCTTGTTAAGTTATTGTGAATGCCATCTGATGTTTCTTTATTTCTCCTTTCCTATTCTTCCTCCTCCATTTTTTATATATTGGGTGTTTTATTCTTTGCCTTTAATTAGTATTTGGATGGTCTGCTTTCTTTGCCGTGATTTTATTTTCTTTGGTGACATCTTTTTAGCCTTAGGGGTGCTTCCCTCTAGAGCAGTCCGTTTAAGATATTCTGTAGTGGTGGTTTATGAGGCAAACTCTTTCAACTTTTGTTTGTCTGGAAATTGTTTAATCCCTCCGTCATATTTAAATGATCATCGTGCTGGATATATTATTCTTGGTTCGAGGTCCTTCTGTTTCATTACATTAAATATATCATGCCATTCTCTTCTGGCCTGTAAGGTTTCTGTTGAGATGTCTGATGATAGTCTGTTTGGTTTTCCTTTGTAGGTGATCTTTTTTCTCTCTCTAGCTGCCTTTAATACACTGTCTTTATCTTTGACCTTTGGCATCTGAATTATTATGTGTCTTGGTGTTGTCTTCCTTGGGTCCCTTGTGTTGGGAGTTCTGTGGGCTCCCGTGGACTGTGAGACCATTTCCTTCCCCAGTGTGGGAAAGTTTTCAGCAATTATTTCTTCAAAGACACTTTCTATCCCTTTTTCTCTGTCTTCATCCTCTGGTACTCCTATAACGCGAATATTGTTCCGTTTGGATTGGTCACACAATTCTCTTAATATTCTTTCATTCCTAGAGATCCTTTTATCTCTGTCTGCCTCAGCTTCTTTGTATTCCTGTTCTCTAATTTGTAATCCATTAACAGTCTCTGAGACCTCATCCAGTCTCCTCTTAAGCCCGTCAATGACTTGTCTCATTTCTCCATATTCTTTCCTCACTTCCCTCATTTCCTCCCTCATCTCTTGCACATTTTTCTGTAGCTCCATCAGCATGGCTATGACTTTTATTCTGAATTCTTTTTCAGGAACACTGTGCATGTCCATCCCTTCAGGTTCCCTCTCTGGGGTTGTCTGGGTCTCAAGCTTTGTCTGCACCATATTCCTCTGTCTTTTCATGGCTATAGAATTCGTTGCTGGTAGTTGCCACGTATGTAAGCTCGACTGTTTATGACTTTAAAAAGGAAAAAGGAAAAAACAAGAAGAAGAAAAGAAAAAAGATAAAAAGAATAATAATAGAAAAAAAGGGAAAGACAAAAGAAAATAAAGGGAAGAAAAAACAACTAAAAACAAAAAAACACCACTGAGAGTGGGTTCTGTGTGAATGCTGTAGATGGTGCTGTTGCTCCACTATTCCAGAGCCATGGCCGCAACGCTCCACAAGGCCCTTTATAGCTCTGGCCTGGTTGGGAACGAATGGGAAGCTGTTGATCTCTGTGGGGGTCTTAAGTGCAGCCACGCTTTCCCAGTCACCAGATAAGGGGTCCAAAGCTCCCCAGGACTCCCAGCCTGCTGGGCTCAGTGTGCCGGGGTGATCCGGCCCCTCTGCTAGGCTCCTGTCTCTTTAAGACCGTTGAGGAAGAGTGCGCATTTTTCTTCCCTTTTTTTTCCTTTCTTTTTCCTTCCCGGAGCCTGCCACAGGCAACTGGTGTGTTCCCCAGTGAGACCCTGCGCCCTCTGTCTCTCCAATCTCCGCTACACCGCACGCTATGTGTCAGCGCTCCCAAAGCAGACTTCCACTTCTACCCAGCTCTGAATCCTCTCCTCCTGCTGGAGCACTCGAGGGGAGGAGCTCTCAGTCCCGCCGTATCGCAGCTCTGTATCTTACACGCCTCGCCGGGTGCCGAGTCCTCTCTCAGGTGTAGCTTACCGCCGGAGTGCTGGGGGGTAGGAGCTCTTGGTCCCGCTGAGTCGCAGCTGCTTATCTTACCCGCCTCACTGGTTGCTGAGTCCTCTCTCAGGTGTACCTGCATGCTGTGCGCTTTCCTGTGTATTCTGGTCTCTCTTTTAGGAATAGTTGTATTTGCTGTGTTTTCGTGAATAAATATAATGTTGGGAGGAATTTTTCTGCCTGTCTGTTCACGTTGCCATCTTCCCGAAAGTCCTTGCATTTTCAATTTGATTTCTTACTTTAGGAGGAAATGTTTTTTAAAATATTTATATTAGGCAAACCATTTTTTCTAATCCACCCTTTGCTCTAAAAGAAGTAAACAGTGTTGGCATAGTTCATAGGGAAACAGCAACTGAGTAGAGCCACCTGGTGAAAGTTTCACAGGCTCGGGAGTGAGTAGTGCACTGGCTATGTCTTCTGATGCTGGACCCTATCACCACAGGCAGGAAGCTGAAGCAGGGTAACTGAAGCTTGAAACATAAAAGATGGAGGCAGTATTCTTATTTGACAATGCATAATACTCTTTTCCAGTCCCTCCTCCCCATTGTTTTTTGCATAATATTGTGAAGAAAGACTTCAGAAACACATAGGCATAGATGTTGCCATTTTATGTCCAGAGTTTTTCCTTTGAATCAGTTTGGATCTAAAAGAGAAGCAAATAAATCAATGTAAAGGGCTACATATATCTGAATGTTGAAATAGTTGGTTACATCACTCACATCTTTACAACACATAAAAGAGATTTTAAGCCAATTATTGCCAATGTTTTTGTACATATTATAGCATTATTTTATCACTATATGTGTATATGACATATTTGTACTATTATTTGTCATCTAAAATAAAAATACCTCAATATAAATTAAACATTTAACAGTTCTACATTTGTTAAGCTTCTATTAGAAGCATCCACAGTGAGAATGTTTGTGACACTTAAGTAATGTTTCTTAGTAGGCTAGAGAAGCTTTAAGCACTTTCATATGTATTATACCTAAGCTCTCTGTAACAATACTAGAGGAATCCATGGTCTCCATTTTGTGGATGAAAAGCTGAAATTCAGAAAATTATGTTATCAGTTTTCCCAAAGCATAGGCATACCATGTGACTAAAGTGAAGTAGAAACTCTGATCTTTAGACTTAAATTTTAGCTTCCTTCCTTTCTATATGGGGGTAATGGAAATGTTAATGGTGTAGACATTTGTATCTGGTTCACTAGCTTTTAATATTTGTTTCTCATTCTGGCTCAGTCAGTAACAGTGTATTTGTCAATAGACAAGCAATTTTTAACTCTCAGGTATTCATTTTTTATTCAGATGCAAAATGAAGAATTTTAGGTCAAGAGTTTCCTAAATTTCTTTGAATTCTAACAGTTTCTGATGTACATATTATTTCATATAATTCCAAGTTTTCTAAAAATTGTGCTAAGAATCAGATGTTAACATATTTTATTAAATATATTATCTATGCATACTCATATATATGTGAATATTTCAATGTGATGTAAAATATATCACATACATTGTACATGTGTAGGTTTACTTCTGATATATGTGGAAAAATAACTAGTATGAAAATATCAAAATATAGGCATTTTCTAAAATACATGTTGTTAGAATAATTTTTATTTTTGTTAAATATGAGAAAGTTTTATTAAACAATATTAACTGCATGAAGACTGAAATATCTACATATTAAGACCTATCAAATATGTAGTGGTAAATTTTCATTTATGCAATCGTTTTAGACAAATCTAGTACATATTAACCCTTTTAATACTTGTATTTCATGACATGGTATATATTTGTTCTGTCATAATCCATCCATTATGAGATGGATTTTTGCAGAGATTATTTTGGATACAATGATTGATCTTTAATGGTAAATACCTTGTTTTCTCTTATCCCTAAATATTGCCAGTCATTTCTTTGCCATGATAATGATATCATTAACAAACCTTGGAAGAGTAGAAATCAAAAAGAAGTTATTTTTCTTTTATTAACATATCATTTTATTAAGATATCATTGATATACAATCTTAGGAAGGTTTCACATGAGCAACATTGTGATTAATACATTCACCTATATTATCAAATCCCCCCCACTCCATTGCAGTCACTGTCCATCAGCGTAGTAAGATGCTATAGAGTCACTACTTGTCTTTGTGCTATACTGCCTTACTCGTGCCCTGCCTACATTATGTGTGCTGTTCATAATACCCTTAATACTATTCTCCCTCCTCGCCCACCGCCTTCCCTTTTGTAACAGCTAGTATCTTTGAGCCTTTGAGTCTGCTGCTGTTTCATTCATTCAGCTTTGCTTTGTTATACTAGGAGCTGTATATATATAATTTTTATCTTAATTGCTTCTTTATTTTTTTATGTTGTTAGAATTAATGTACAATTATATGAACGACATTATGGTTACTAGACTCCCTGTATTAAAAAGTCACCACCACATACCCCATTACAGTCACTGTCCATCAGTGTAGTAAGATACTATAGAATCATTACTTGTCTTCTCTGTGTTATACTGCCTTCCCCATGTCCCCGCCCACATTATATGTGCTAAATGGAATGCCCCATCTTCCCCCTTATCCCTCCATTCACACCCATCCTCCCCAATCCCTTTTCCTTTGGTAACTGTTAGTCCATTCTTGGGTTCTGTGAGTCTGCTGCTGTTTTGTTTCTTCAGTTTTTGCTTTGTTATTATACTCCACAGATGAGTGAAATCATTTATTTGTCTTTCTCGCCTGTCTTATTTCACTGAGCATAATACCCTCTAGTTCCATCCATTTTGTTGCAATTGATAGGATTTGTTTTCTTCTTAAGGCTGAATAGTTTTCCACTGTAAATATGTACCACATCTTCTTTATCCATTCATCTACTGATGGACACAGGTTTTTCCCATTTCTTGGCTATTGTAAATAAACATAAAGGGTGCATATGTCTTTTTCAAACAGGGCTACTGCATTCTTAGGGTAAATTCATAGGAATGGAATTCCTGGGTCAAATGGTATTTCTATTTTGAGTTTTTTGAGGAACCTCTGTACTGTTTCCACAATGGTTGTAGTAATTTACATTCCCACCAGCAGTGTAAGAGGGTTCCCCTTTCTCCACATATTCTCCAACATTTGTTGTTTATCTTTTGGATGTTGGCCATTCTAACAGGTATAAGGTGATATCTCATTGTGGTTTTAATATGCATTTCTCTGATGATTAGTGATGTGGAGCATCTTTTCATGGGCTGGTTGACCATCTGAATTTCTTCTTTGGAGAACTGTTTGTTCATCTCTGCCCGTTTTTTAATTGGCTTATTTGCTTTTTGATTGTTGAGATCGGTGAGCTCTTTATATAATTTGAATGTCAATGCCTTATCAGATATGTCATTTTTGAATATATTCGCCCATACTGTAGGATATCTTTTTGTTCTACTGATGGAGTCCTTCTCTGTACAGAAGCTTTTTAGTTTGATACAGTCCCACTTGCTCATTTTTGGTTTTGTTTTCCTTGCCTTGGGAGATATGTTCATGAAGAAGTAGCTCATGTTTATGTCCAAGAGATTTTTTCCTATGTTTTTTTCTAAGAGTTTTATGGTTTCATGACTTACATTAAGGTTTTTGATCAATTTTGAGTTTACTTTTGTGTATGGGGTTACACAATGTTCGAGTTTCATTGTCTTACACGTAGTGTCCAGTTTTGCTAACACCAGCAGTTGAAGAGGCTGTCATTTCCCACTGTATATCCATGGCTCCTTTATTGTATATTAATTGACGATCTATGCTTGGGTTTATATCTGGGCTCTCTAGTCTGTTCCATTGGTCTATGGGTCTGTACTTGTGCCAGTACCAAATTGTCTTATTACTGTGGTTTTGTAGTAGCACTTGAACTCAGTGAGCATAATTCCCCAACTTTATTCTTCCTTCTCAGGACTGCTCTGGCTATTCAGGTTCTTTTGTGGTTCCATATGAATTTTAGTACTATTTACTCTAGTTCATTGAAGAATACTGTAGGTATTTTGATAGGGATTGCATTGAATCTGTAGATTGATTTAGGCAGGTTGGCCACTTTGACAATATTAATTCCTCCTATCTATGAGCACACTATGTGTTTCCATTTTTTTATTTCTTCTTTAATTTCTCTAATGGGTGTCTTGTAGTTTTCAGAGTATAGGTCTTTCACTTCCTTGGTTAGGCTTCTTTATAGGTATTTTATTCTTTTGGATACAATTGTGAATGGAATTGTTTTCCTGATTTTCGTTTCTAACAGTTTTTCGTTAGTGTATAGGAATTAAACAGAGTTCTGTGTATTAAATTTATATCCTGGAACATTGCTGAATTCAGATATTAGATCGAGTTGTTTTGGGGTAGATTCTTTAGGGTTTTTTATGTATGATACCATGTCATCTGCAAACGGGGACAGTTTAACTTCTTCCTTCCCAATTTGGATATCTTTCATTTCTTTGTGTCATCTTATTTCCACGCCTAGGGCCTCCAGAACTATGTTGAATAAAAGTGGGGAGAGTGGGCATCCTTGTCGTGTTCCCAATCTTACAGGAAAAGTTTTCAGCTTCTCAATGTTAGATATAATGTTGACTGTGGGTTTGTCATATATGGCCTTTATTATGTTGAGGTACTTGCCCTCAATACAAATTTTGTTGAGAGTTTTTATCTTGAATGGATGTTGAATTTTTTCAAGTGCTTTTTCAGCATCTATGGAGATGATCATGTGGTTTTTGTCCTTCTTTTGGTTGATGTGGTGGATGATGTTGATGGGTTTTAGAATGTTGTACTTTTCTTGAATTCCTTGGATAAATCCCACTTGATCATGTTGGATTATATTTTTGATGTTTTTTGAGTTTGGTTTGCTAATGTTTTGTTGAGCATTTTTGAATCCATGTTCATCAGGGACATTAGTCTGTAATTTTATTTTTTGTGGTCTCTTTGCCTGGTTTTGGTATTAGAGTGATATTGGCCTCATGGAATGAGTTTGGGAGTATTCCCTCCTCTTCTACTTTTTGGAAAACTTTAAGGAGGATGGGTATTATGTCTTCACTAAATGTTTGATAAAATTCAGCAGTGAAACCATCTACTCCAGGCGTTTTGTTCTTAGGTAGTTTTATGATTTACAATTCAATTTCCTTGCTGGTAATTGGTCTATTCAGATTTTCTGTTTCTTCCTGGGTCAGCCTCAGAAGGCTGTATTTTTTTAGAAACTTGTCCATTTCTTCTAGGTTATCCAGTTTGTTACCATATAATTTTTCATACTATTCTCTCATAATTCTTTGTATTTCTGTGGTGTCCATAGAGATTTTTCTTTTCTCATTTCTGATTCTGTTTATGTGTGTAGACTCTTTTATTCCTGATAAGTCTAGAAAGGGGTTTATCTATTTTGTTCATTTTATCAAAGAACCAGCTCTTGCTTTCATTTCTTTCTATTGTTTTATTCTTCTTGATTTTATTTATTTCTGCTCTATTCTTTATTATGTCCCTCCTTCTACTGACTTTGGGCCACATTTGTTCTCTCTTTTCTTGTTTCATTAATTATGAATTTAGACTGTTCAAATGATATTTTTCTTCTTTCATGTTCTAGGCCTGTATAGCAATATACTTCCTTCTTAGCACAGCCTTCTCTGCATCCAACAGATTTTGCAGTGTTGAATTATTGTTGTCTTTTGTCTCCATATATTACTTGATCTTTGTTTCTATTTGGTCATTGATCCATTGATATTTAGGAGGATGTTATTAAGCCTCCAATTCTTTGTGGGCTTTTTCATTTTCTTGGGGTAATTTATTTCTTGTTTCATATCTTTGTGATCTGAGAAGCTGGTTGTTACAATTTCAATCTTTTTGAATTTACTGAGGCTCTTTTTATCACCTAGTATATGATCTGTTCTTGAAAATGTTCCATGTGACTTGAGAAGAACGTGTATCCTGTTACTTTTTGATGGAGTGTTCTGTAAATGTCTATTAGGTCCATCTGTTATAATACGATGTTCTGTGCCTCTGTCTTTTTACTTATTTTCTGTCTGTTTGATCTGTCCTTTGGAGTGAGTTGTGTGTTGATGTCTCCTAAAATGAATGCATTGCATTGTATTTCCCCCTATAATTCTGTTAGTATTTGTTTCACATATGTAGGTGATCCTGTGCTGGATGCATAAATATTTTAAATAGCTATATCCTCTTGTTGGAATGACTCTTTTATCTTCGTGTAATGTCCTTCTTTTTCTCTTGTTACTTCATTTGTTTTGAAGTCTATTTTGTCTTATACAAGTACTGAAAATCCTCCTTTTTTCTCCATATTTGTTGCATGAAATATCTTTTTCCATCCCTTCGCTTTCAGTCTGTGTATGTCTTTGGGTTTGAAGTATCTTGAAAGCAGCATAAAGATGGGCCTTGCTTTTTTATTCATTAAGTGACTCTCTGTCTTTTGATTGGTGCATTCAGACCATTTACATTTAGGGTGATTATCGACAGACCATTTACATTTAGGGTGATTATGGATAGGTATGTACTTATTGCCACTGCATGCTTTAGATTCATGGTTACCAAAGTTTCAAGGGTAATTCCCTTACTATCCAACAGTCTAATTTGACTGACTTTATATGCTATTACAAATACAACCTAAAGGTTTTTTTTTATTTTTCCTCCTTTTTCTACCTCCTCCATTCTTTATATTTTAGGTATCATACCCGTACTCCTTGTCTATCCCTTGATTGATTTTTGGGGGTAGTTGATTTGATTTTGCATCTGCTTAGAAATTAATTGTTATACTTTTTTGTGGTTTTATTTCCCTTTTGTCATCTATTTAGCCTTAGGAATACTTCCTTCTATAGGAGTCCCTTCAAAATACACTGTAGAGGCCATTTGGGTAGGTAAATTCTCTCAGCTTTTGCTTATCTGAAAATTGTTTAATCCCTCATTCAAATTTAAATGATAACCTTGCCTGGTAGAGTATTCTTGGTTCTAGGCCCTTATGCTTCATTGCATTAAATATATCATTCCACTCGCTTCTGGCCTGTAAGGTTTCTGTTGAGAAATCTGATGATAGCCTGATGTGTTTTCCTTTGTATGTGATCTTCTCTAGCTGTTGGGAGCCGCTCCCCGCCATCACAAGATGGCGCCCATTTCCGGC
>JAQQAC010008350.1:36838635-36865279 GCA_029783875.1 Phataginus tricuspis | reverse complement strand
TGTTGGGAGCCGCTCCCCGCCATCACAAGATGGCGCCCATTTCCGGCTGCTGGTTTGGTAAACACCCGCGCTGCGCATGCGCGAGGCGTAGCGCTGGCACCGTCATCTGGCCTGATCCTAGGACGCCCTATAGAGAAGGGCCACGCCACAAGCGGAGCGTAGGACCTATATAAGGGGTCGCCTCCCTCACTTCGGGGTCCTCCTCCCTATCTTACAGTCAGCTTGTGATCTCGCTCTCAAGATGCATTAAAGCTGTTGCTGCAGAAGAATCCTATTTGTCCTGTGCTTATTTCTGCTGGCGGAAAACTGCGCGGGACATCTAGCTACTTTAAAGAGACTGTCTTTATCCTTGATCTTTGCCATTTTAATCATTATATGTCTTGATGTTGTCTTCCTTGGCTCCCTTGTTTTGGGAGACTTGTGCATCTCAATGGCTTGAGCGATTATCTCCTTCCCCAGATTGGGGAAGTTTTCAGCAATTACCTCCTCAATAACACTTTATATCCCTTTTTCTCTGTCTTCTTCTTCTACTACACCTATAATGTGGATTGGTCACACAGTTATCTCAATATTCTTTCATTATTAGAGATCATTTTTTCTCTCTGTGCCTCAGCTTCTTTGTATTCCTTTTCTCTAATTTTTATTTTCTTTACCATCTCTTCTACTACCTTTAATCTTCTTTTAAATCCCTCCATTGTATGTTTCATTGCAGATTCAGAATTTCTTAATGATTGAATCCCCATCTTAAATTCTTTCCTGATTTCTTGAATATTTTTCTGTACCTCCATGAGCATGTTTATGATTATTATTTTAAACTCTCTTTGAGGAAGAATGTTGAGTTCAGTTTCATTTGGTCCATTTAATGGGGTTTGTGAGATTTTGGTCTGAACCAGTTTCCTTTGACATTTCATAATCCTATGTGGTGCCCTATAGTGCTCAGAAGCTCCTGTATCTGCAGCTACTCAGCCCCTAGAATGAGTTTGGGGGTTATAGCAGAGCCACGCTGGTGCCTGGGAGCAAAAAGAGCTGTTTTCTGATTCCCGGCTTTAGTGCCTGTCTCCAGTATCAGAACCAGTGGGCTGTGCTCACAGGTGTAAGCCTCTGTGCTTTGTGTCTCTAACTGTTGTAGGCAGAGCCTCCCTCCGGCTGGCCTGATGCCAGTGCAGTGACTGCTGGTTTGCAAGCAGGTCCACCAGGCCAAGAGGAAGGTGTAACAGGCTGTGTATAACAGTGAGGGGCCTCAGAGCTGAGTAGGCTGCTAGGGGGTGGGTCACCTGAAGCTCCTCAAAGTTCCCAACCTGCTGGGCAGAGTGCACCCAGGCAACCTTGTCTACATAGCCCTTCTGCCACGTAGCAAGCTCCATGCAAAACCTTCCCCTTTAGTAGCCCTCTTGCTGCTAGTAATCCTCTCAGACCGCCTGCCTTTCCTTTTTTCCAGAGTGGCTGGATGTGGATTCCCATCCTCCACAAATGGCCAGAATCTCAGCACTCCACCTCTCCCAGCTCCCCAACCCCAGCAACATACAGAGCACCAAAAAATGTAGGTCTGTGGTCCAAAGCAGACCTCCAGGGATGTGTGTTCAGCAGTTCTAGGCTTCCACCCCCACCCTGCTCTGTTTATCTTCCACTTTCCTGTGAGCTGGTGTGGGGAAAAGCTTAGGTCATGCTGGATCAAGGCTTTCATACATTACCATGTTTCATGAAGTCTACTCTGTTCATGGGGTCTGTATGTATCCTGGTGGAGCATTCTTTCCTGTTTTTGTTTTAGGGCTATTTGTTTAACTATATTATCACACTATATGTGGTTTTGGTAGGAATTCTCTGAATCACCTCTCATGCTTCCATCTTGAATCCCCAAAAAAGTTTTAATTGTTGGTTATAAATGAAAGAAAAGAGGATAAAAAATGCTCTCCAAATTCTTTTGACTTGGTATGTTAACATAAAATAGGGAAAATTATGTTTGATACATATGCCCTCTCATTTATTGTAACAATTTAGGAGTCTTGTTAGGAATGAGGCAATTGCTTCTTTTTAGGTAGTTTACAATTCCCATAGAAAGATATTTGGGGATTATATTCATGAAATATGAAATTAAAAATTCATCTTAAAAACGAAGGGAATAAAGGGAATTCATCATACTAAGATAGCAAAATGATTCTTGAAAAATTTTACGTGAATATCTACACTAATTGCTGGTCCATTCCTTGCTCAAATAACTATATATCAAAGACAAAATGATAAATATAATCCATGGTTGATGAAATCCTTTTGAAAATATTCAATGATTCATATTGTGCACAAATGGCTAAATGCAAAAGTACTGCATTATGTACTTAGAGATTCTTTCTCTTCATGAGTTGAGAATGATTTTGGTGAACTAAATATCCACAATACTTTTAAATGGAGTATAGGAATGATTAAGTTTTAGGACCCTTTTAAAGTATGAAAATCCTGAGAAGCCATTATAATAAATTTCAGTAGGGAATTTTATAGTTTAAATGTGTAATTCACAAAAGTATGGAACTTAGTTTTATGATATTAAAATTCTATAGGAGGAAAAATGATGAATGCTCATAGATCATATTTTCTTTTCATTTCTTGAGCTGTCTACTTCTAAAGATGTAAATGATATCAGCATGAAAGCTATTAAGTGATTTTAGTCTTTTCACTTCCTGATGCTGTGAGTTACACTCATCTAAAATTGCTTGTAACAGAATGTTTCATAGAAAGAATACTGCCATTTTTTCTGGTCAATTTTTATTTTATTTTACCTACTGAAATTTTGTAAGTTGTGGCTTATACTCTCTAATAACATCTATATTGGTAAGATTATGTTTCTGGGATTGTGATAGAATATTATGGGAAGAAACAATTGCATTGAGGAAAACGATTAGGCTAAATAAGTTAGGAAAAGAATCAAGCTGCTCCAAGTTGTATCTTTCCTATGGTAAATCATCTATTCCATGAAAAATAAAATACATCAAATATTTCATCTAATGTTATTTGTGGATTAAATTCTACGTCATTTAATTAGTTTTTTTCCATGATATATAGACAGACTATGAGGAATAGATTTGGGGCCCTTATAACCCTTGCATTACTCACTAAAATAGCTCAGGGGTAGCTGATGATTTCTTCCATGTATTTTTAGAAGAATACTTTTTGTGTGCAATGTAACTTCAGTGTCTTTGGGAGAAAGGATATTGGTCTACTCCATCTCACTTTAAATCATCTAATAAGTAACATTATCTCAGTGTTATTTGGTAATGGACTTAAGGTGCCACTAACCCATATCAACCTTACTATAAATGTCTGGAGAATTTATTGATCTACATTTTTGCATATCAATGTATTCATGATTCAAGGTATGTTTTTAAATGGAACCTTTAAATAAGAGGGCATTAATATATACACTTAAGTTTATGCTGTGGTAGAATGAAGGATTTTAAATCACATGGATGATGCCAGCACTACTGAATCATCTTTTTGGTTAATTGTTTTCTGCTTCCTTGGGCAGGCTATTTAACTGATATATGGTCAAATATGCTTCTCTGAGTGCATAATTATGGCTTATTGTATGAATAATTAGCATTCCAAAGCTGAGGATATTCATCCATAGATTTAAATTAGTTTTACATATGCACTTTACCAGGCTTATGTTTATTTATTCATTTCCCATTCTTTTAACTTGCACAGACTTTTATGACATTTCTGGATATTAGAATGATAATTTACAGAATTTAAGTATTCATCATATTTAAGGAAATTATCTGCATCTTTATTTTCCTTGGAAAGTTTAAACCAAAGATCTATGTATTTAAGCATGGTAAACATGTTATAATAACATGAAAAAAATTGAACTTTAACCACATAACTAAAAGGAAATGGGAGAGGAATTTAATATTACTAACCATCTACTGGGTACCACATAAAATAAGCCTCACAAATCCTGAATTAGTCTTTAGTTAGTCTGTTTTCTTAGTAAAGAAACAGAAAATGAATACACTTTCCTCCAAAGAAACTCCAAACTGTATGATCCCTAAGGATTGTATTGTATTGATTAGGACAAAATCTGAGAAGAAACTTAGTTTAAGACAAAACAGTTAAGGAATGAGACATTATGCCGACTGTATCTTTCACTATGTGTTTTGTGTTCCACAGTGAAGCCTTTAGCACCTTGAAGGGTTTAATTTAATTTAATTTAATTTATTTAAGTTTTGGTATCATTCATATACAATTATATGAGCATCACTGTGATTACTAGATTCCTTCCATTATCAACTCCCCACCACATACCCCATTACCATCAATGTCCATCAGCGTAGTAAGATGGTATAGAATCATTACTTGTCTTCTCTGAGCTACACTGCCTTCCTCATGTCACCGCACTCCCTACATTATATGTGCTAATCATAATGCCCCTTTTCTCCCCATATCCCTCCCTTCCCACCCATCCTCACCAGTCCCTTTCCATTGGTAACTGTTAGTCCATTCTTGGGTTCTGTGAGTCTGCTGCTGTTTTGTTCCTTTAGTTTTTACTTTGTTCTTATACTCTAAAGATGAGTGAAATTATTTGATACTGTCTTTCTCTGCATAGCTTATTTCACTGAGCATAATATCATCTAGTTCCATCCATGTTGTGGCAAATGGTAGGATTTGTTTTCTTCTCATGGCTGAATAATACTCCATTGTGTATATGTACTATATTTTTTTCATTTTTTATTTGCATATTATTAATTTACTATTACATGAGCAACATTATGGTTACTAGACTCCCCCTATTATCAAGTCCCCATCACATACCCCACTACAGTTACTATCAGAGTAGTAAGATGATATAGAATCACTACTTGTCTTCTCTGAGCTATACTGTATTCACCATGTCCCTGCATACTTTATATGTGCTAATCGTAATGCCACCTTTTACCCCTTATCCTTCTCTTCTCACCCATCATCCCCAGTACCTTTCCCTTTGGTAACTGTTAGTCCATTCTTGGGTTCTGTGAGTATGCTGCTGTTTTGTTTCTTCAGTTTTTCCATTGTTATTATACTTCATAGATGAGTGAAATCATTTGATACTTGTTTTTCTCTGCCTGGTTTACTTCACTGAGCATAATACCCTCTAGTATCATACGTGTTGTTGAAATGGTAGGATTTGTTTTCTTCTTATGGCTGAATAATATTCCATTGTGTATATGTGCCACACCTTCTTTATACATTCATCTACTGATGGACACTTAGCTTGTTTCCATTTCTTGGCTATTTTAAATAGTGCTGCGATAAACATAGGGGTTCATATGTGTTTTTCAAACTGGACTCCTGCATTCTTAGGGTAAATTCCTAGGAGTGGAAATACTGGGTCAAATGGTATTTCTATTTTTAGATTTTTGCTGAACCTCCATACTGTTTTCCACAATGGGTGAATTAATTTACCTTACCATCAGCAGTGTAGGAGGGTTCCCCTTTCTCCACATTCTCGCCAACATTTGTTGTTGTTTGTCTTTTGGATGGCACTCATCCTAACTCTTGTGAGGTAATATCTCGTTGTTATTTTAATTTTCATTTCTCTGATAATTAGCGATGTGGAGCATCTTTTCATCTGCCTGTTGGCCATCTGAATTTTTTCTTTGGAGAATTTTCTGTTCACCTCCTCTACCCACTTTTAATTGGCTTATTTGCTTTTGCTTGTTGAGGTGCATAAGCTATTTATATAATTTGGATGTCAACACCTTATCAGATATGTCATTTATGAATATATTCTCCCATACTGTAGGATGTCTTTTTGTTCTATTGATGGTATCCTTTGCTGTACAAAAGCTTTTTAGTTTTATATACTCCCAGTTGTTCATTTTTGCTTTTGTTTCCCTTGCCCAGGGAGATATGTTCGTGAAGAAGTTGCTAATGTTTATGTCCAAGAGATTTTTGCCTATGTTTTTTCTTAGAGTTTTATGGTTTCATGACTTACATTCAGGTCTTTGATCCATTTTGAGTTTACTTTGTGTATGGGGCTAGACAATAATCCAGTTTCACTCTCTTGCATGTAGCTGTCCAGTTTTGACAATACCAGCTCTTCAAGATGATGTAATTTCCCCATAGTATATCCATGGCTCCTATATCATATAATTGACCATATATGCCTGGCTTTATATCTGGGCTCTCCAGTGTGTTCCATTGCTATATGGGTCTGTTCTTGTGCCAGTACCAAATTGTCTTTATTAATGATGGTTTCATAGGGCATGAAGTCAGGGAATGTAATTCCTCCTGCTTTATTCTTCCTTCTCAGGATTGCTTTGGCTTTTTGGGGTCTTTTATGGTTCCATATGAATTCTAGAACTATTTGCTCTAGTTCTTTTTAGAATACTTTTGGTGTTTTGATAGGGATTGCATTGAATCTGTAGATTGCTTTAGGCAGGATGGCCATTATGACAATATTATTTCTTCCTATCCATGAGCACGGGATGTGTTTCCATTTATTGATATGTTCTTTAATTTCTCTCATGAGTGTCTTGTAGTTTTCAGAGTATAGGTCTTTCACTTCCTTGGTTAGGTTATTTTCCTAGGTATTTTATTTTTTTGATGTAATTGTGAAAGGAATTGTTTTCCTGATTTATCTTTCTGCTAGTTCATCATTAGTATATAGGAATGCAGCAGATTTCTTTGTATTCATTTTGAATCCTGAAACTTTTCTGAATTCAGGTATTAGATCTAGTAGTTTTGGAGTGTATTCTTCAGGATTTTTTAATGTACAATATCATGTCATTTGCAAATAGGTACAGTGTGGCTTCTTCCTTACCAATATGGATGCCTTTTATTTCTTCTTGCCTTCTGATTGCCATGGCTAGGACCTCCAGAACAATGTTGAATAACAGTGGGGCAAGTGGGCATGCTTGTTTTGTTCCTGATCTTAAAGAAAAAGCTTTCAGGTTCTCGCTGTTACGTATAATGTTGGCTTTGGGATTCTCATATATGGCCTTTATTATGTTGAGGTACTTGCCCTCGATACCCATTTTGTTGATAGTTTTATCATGAACAGTTGAATTTCGTCAAATGAATTTTTCAACATCTATGGAGATGATCATGTTTTTTTTGTCCTTACTTTTGTTGATATGATGGATGATGTTGACGGGTTTTGGCATGTTGTACCATCCCTCCATCCATGGGATGAATCACACTTGATTATGATGATCTTTTCAATGTATTTTTGAATTCTGTTTGCTAATATTTTGTTGAGTATTTTTGTACCTATGTTCATCAGTGATAGTGGTCTGTAATTTTCTTGTTTTGTGGTGGCTTTGCCTTGTTTTGGTATAGGAGTGATGTTGGCCTCATAGAATGAGTTTGGGAATATTCCCATCTCTTCTAATTTTTGGAAAACTTTAAGGAGGATGGGTACTAGGTCTTCACTAAATGTTTGATGAAATTCAGCAGTGAAACCATCTACACCAGGCATTTTGTTCTTAGGTAGTTTCTTGATTACCAATTCAATTTTCTGGTTATAATTGGTCTATTCAGAGTTTCTATTTCTTCCTGGGTCAGACTTGGAAGGTTGTATTTTTCTAGAAAGTTGTCCATTTCCTCCAGGTTATCCAGTTTGTTACCATATAATTTTTCATAGTATTCTCTCATAATTCCTTGTATTTCTGTGGTGTCCATAGTGATTTATCCTTTCTCATTTCTGATTCTGTTTATGTGTGTAGACTCTCTTTTCTTCTTGATTAGTCTAGCTATGGGAATATATTTTGTTTATTTTCTCAAAGAACCAGCTCTTGCTTTCATTGATTCTTTCAGTTGTTTTATTCTTCTCAATTTTATTTATTTCCACTCTAATCTTTATGTCCCTCCTTCTACTGACGTTGGGCCTCATTTGTTCTTTCTTTTCTAATTTCATTAATTTTCAGTTTAGATTGTTTGTTTTGGATTGTTATTCTTTCTGAGTTACACCTGTATTGCAATATACTTCCCTGTTTCTACGGCCTTGCTGCATCCTACAGATTTTGCAGTGTTGAATTATTCTGTCTCCATATATTGCTTTGTATCTATTTTTATTTGGTCATTGATCCATTCATTGTTTAGTAGCATGTTATTAAGCCTCCATGTGTTTGTGGGCTTTCTCATTTTCTTGGGGTAATTTTGTTCTTGATTCATACCTTTGTATTCTGGAATCTGCTTGGTACAATTTCAATCTTTTTAATTTACTGAGGCCCTTATTTTATTTTGGAATTATTAATGCACAATTACATGAGCAACATTATAGTTACTAGACTCCTCCTACTATCAAGTACCCACTACATACCCCATTACAGTCACTGTGTATCAATGCAGTAAGTGCTATAGAATCACTATTTGTCTTCTCTGTGTTACACTCCCTTCCCCATATACCCCTGATACATTATGTGTGATAATTGTAATGCCCCTTTTTCCCCTTACCCCTCCCTTCCCTTCCACCCTTACCAGTCCCAATCCCTTTGGTAACTGTTAGTCCATTCTTGAGTTCTTTGATTCTGCTGCTGTTTTATTCCTTCAGTTTTTGCTTTCTTCTTCTACTCCACAGATGAATGAAATTATTTGATACTTGTTTTTCTTCACCTGGATTATTTCACTGTGCATAATACCCTATAGCCCCATACAGGTTGTTTCAAATGGTTGAATTTGTTTTCTTTTTATGGATGAATAGTATTCCATTGTGTATATGTACCACATCTTTTTATCCATTCATTTACTGATGGACACTTAGGTTGTTTCCATTTTTTGGCTATTATAAATAGTGCTGTGATAAACATAGGGGTGCATATGTCTTTTTCAAACTGGGCTGTGCATTCTTAGGGTAATTTCCCAGGAGTGGAATTTCTGGGTCAAACGATATCTCTATTTTGAGTTTTTGAGGAACCTCCATACTGCTTTCCACAATGGTTGAACTAGTTTACATTATACCAGCAGTGTAGGATGGTTCTCTTCCTCCACATCATCACCAAAATTTGTTGTTGTTTGTCTTTTGGATGTTGGCCATCCTAACTGGTGAGAGGTGATATCTCATTGTGGTTTTAATTTGCATTTCTCTGATGATTAGCGATGTGGAGCATTTTTTCATGTGCCTGTTACCATGTGAATTTCCTCTGTGCAGGAGTGTCTGTTCATCTCCCCTACCCATTTTTTAATTGGATTATTTGTTTATTGTTTGATAAGCTGTGTGAGGTCTTTATGTAATTTGGATGCCAATGCCTTATAGGATATTTTATTTATGAATATATTCTCCCATATCGTAGGATATATATTTTTTCTACTGATGGTGTCCTTTTCTGTCCAGAAGCTTATTAGTTTGATATAGTCCCCCTTGCTTATTTTTGTTTTCATTTCCCTTGCCCAGGGAGATATGTTCATGAATTTCCTCATGTTTATCTCCAAGAGAATTTTCCTAAGTTTTTTTCTAAGAGTTTTATAGTTTTATGACTTACATTCATGTCTTTGATCCATTTTGTGTTTACTTTTGTTTATGGGGTTTGACAATTATCCATTTTCATTCTTTTATATTCAGCTACACAGTTATGCCAACACCAGCTGTTGAAGAGGCTGTCATGTCACCATTGTATATCCATGGCTCCTTTATCATATATTAATTGACCATATATGCTTGGGTTTACATCCGGCCTTTTTAGTCTGTTCCATTGGTCTATGGGTCTGTTCTTGTGTTCTTGGGCCAGTACCAAATTGTTTTGATTACTGTGGTTTTGTAGTGGAGCTTGAATTCAGGGAGCAAAATTTCCCCAGCTTAATTCTTCCTTCTCAGGATTGCTTTGGATGTTCAAGGTCTTCGTGGTTTGACATAAATTTTAGAAGTATTTGCTCTGGTTCGTTGAAGAATGCTGTTGGTATTTTGATAGGGATTGCATTGAATCTGGAGATTGTTTTAGGGAGAATGGCCATTTTGACAATATTAATTCTTCCTATACATGAGCATGGGATGTGTTTCCATTTATTGGTATCTTCTTTAATTTCTCTCATGGGTGTCTTGTAGTTTTCAGAGTATAGGTCTTTCACTTCCTTGTTTAGGTTTATTCTTTTTGGTGCAGTTGTGAATGGAATTGTTTTCCTGATTTAACTCTCTGACAGTTCATCATTAGTTTATAGGAGTGCAGCAGATTTCTGTGTGTTAATTTCATATCCCACCACATTGCTGAATTCAGATATTAGTTCTAGTAAATTTGGAGTGGGTTCTTTAGGGTTTTTTATGTATAATATCATGTCATCTGAAAACATGGACAATTTGACTTCTTCCTTACTAATCTGGATGCCTTTTATTTCTTTGTGTTGTCTGATTGTTGTGGTTAGGTCCTCAAGAACTATGTTGTATAAAATTGGGGAAAGTAGCATCCTTGTCTTGTTCCCAATTGTAAAGGAAAAGCTTTTAGGTTCTCGATGTTACGTATAATATTGGCTGTGGGTTTTCATATATGACCTTTATTATGTTGAGGTACTTGACCTCTATACCCATTTTATTGAGAGTTTTTATCATTAATGGTTGTTGAATTTTGTTGAATGCTGTTTCAGCATCTATGGAGATGATCATGTGTTTTTTTTCCTTCTTTTTGTTGATGTGGTTGATGATGTTGATGGATTTTCGAATATTGTACCATCCTTGCATCCCTTCAGTGACTCCCACTTGATCATGATGGATGATCTTTTTGATGTATTTTTGAATTCGGTTTTCTAATATTTTGTTGAGTGTTTTTGCATCTATGTTCATCAGGGATGTTGGTCTATAATTTTCTTTTTTGTGCTGTCTTTGGCTGGTTTTGGTATTAGAGTGATGATGGCCTCATAGAATGAGTTTGGGAGGATTCCCTCCACTTCTACTTTTTGGAAAACTTTAAGGAGGATGGGTATTAGGTCTTCACTAATGTTTGATAAAATTCAGCACTGAAATCATCTACTTCAGGCATTTTGTTCTTAGGTAGTTTCTTGATTACCAATTCAATTTCCTGCTGGTAATTGGTCTATTCAGATTTTCTCTTTCTTCCTGGTTCAGACTTGGAAGGCTGTAGTTTCCTAGAAAGTTGTTCATTTCTTCTAGGGTATCCAGTTTTTTACCGTGTAATTTTTAATAGTTTTCTTTCATAATTCTTTGTATTTCTGTGGTGTCCCTAGTGGTTTTTCCTTTCTCGTTTCTCATTCTATTTTTGTGTGTAGACTTCCTTTTTTCTTGATAAGTGGCTTGGCGTTCATCTATTTTTTTTAATTTTCTCCAAAAACAAGCTCCTGCTTTCATTGATTCTTTCTATTGTTTTATTCTTCTCAAATTTATTTATTTCTGCTCTAATCTTATTATGTCCCTCCTTTCACTTACTTTGGGTAGCATTTGTTCTTCCTTTCTTTAATTTTCATTAATTTTCTTTAACTTTCAAAAAGTTTCATTAATTATGAGTTTGGACTATTCATATGGAATTGTTCTTCATTCCTTAGGTAGGCCTGTACTGCAATATACTTCCCTGTTAGCATGGCCTTCGCTTCATCCCACACATTTTGTGGTGTTGAATTATTGTTGTCATCTGTCTCCATATATTGCTTGATCTGTTTTTATTTGGTCACTTATCCATTGATTATTAAGGAGCGTGTTATTAAGCCTCCATGTGTTTGTAACTTTTTCATTTTCCTGGGGTAATTTATTTCTACTTTCATACCTTTGTGATCTGAGAACCTGGTTGGTACAATTTCAGTGTTTTTAAATTTACTGAGGTTCTTTTTGTGGCCTAGTATATGACCTATTCTTGAAAATGTTCTATGTGCACTTGAGAAGAATGTGTATCCTGTTGCTCTTGGATGGAGTGTTCTGTAGATGTTCGTTAGGTCCATCTGTTCTAATACATTGTTCAGTGCGTCTGTTTCTTTTACTTAATTTATGTCTGGTTGATATGTACTTTAGAGTGAGTGGTGTGTTGAAGTCTCCCAAAATGAATGCATTGTATTTTTATTTCCCCCTTTAATTCTGTTAGTATTTGTTTCACATATGTAGGTCATCCTTTGTTGAGTGCATAGATACTCATAATACTTATATCCTCTTGTTAGACTGACCTCTTTATCATTATGTAATGTCTTTCTTTGTCTCCTGTTACTTTGTTTTGAAGTCTAATTTGTTTGATACAAGTACTGCAACTCCTGCTTTTTTCTCTCTATTAGTTGCATGAAATACCTTTTTCCATCCGTTTACTTTTAGTCTGTGTATGTCTTTGGGTTTGAAGTGATTCTCTTGTAGGCAGCATATATATGGGTCTTCTTTTTTTATCCATTCAGTGACTCTATTTCTTTTGATTGGTGCATTCAAACAATTTACATTTAGGGTGATTATCAATAGGTATGTACTTATTGCCATTGCAGGCTTTAGATTCATAGTTATTAAATTTTCAAGGGTAATTCTCATACAATCTAACAGTCTAATTCAACATATTCTATTACAATCACAACCTAAAGATTCTTTTTTCTCCTTTTTCTTCCTCTTCCATTCTTTGTATATTATGAATCATATTCTGTACTGTTTTTCTATCCCTTTGTGACATTCAGTATACTTCCATCTATAGGAGTCCCTCCAAATGCACTTTAAAGGTGGTTTGTGGGAGGTAAATTCTCTCAGCTTTTGCTTACCTGAAAATTGTTTAATTCCTCCTTCAAATTTAAATGATAACCTTGCTGGGTAGAGTATTCTTGGTTCAAGGCCCTTCTGCTTCATTGCATTAAATAGATCATGCCACTCCCTTCTTGCCTGTAAGGTTTCTGTTGAGAAATCTGATGATAGCCTGGTGGATTTTACTTTATATGTGATCTTTTCTCTCTCTCTAGCTGCTTTTAAAAGTCTGTCTTTACCCTTGATCTTTGCCATTTTAATTATTATATGTCTTGATGTTGTCTTCCTTCAGTCACTTGTGTTGGGAGATGTGTGCATATAGATGGCTTGAGAGACGATCTACTTCCCCAGATTGGGAAAGTTTTCAGCAATTACCTCCTCAGTGATACTTTCTATCCCTTTTTCTCTCTCTTTTTCTGGTACCAATATCATGCAAATATTGTTCCGAATGGATTTTTCACACAGCTCTCTCAATATTCATTCACTCTTTGAGATTCTTTTTTCTCTCTGTGCCTCAGCTTCTTTGTATTCCTATTCTCTAATATCTATTCCATTTACTATCTCTTCTACTACATCTAAACTGCTTTTAATTCCCTCCACTGTATGTTTCATTTCAGATATGGAACTTCTTATGATACAATCTGTGTCTTAAATTCATCCTTAAGTTCTTTAACATTTTTCTGTACCCCCATAAGCATGTTTATGATTTTTATTTTGAACTCTCTTTCAGGAAGATTGGTGAGTTCAATTTCATTTGGCCCCTTTTTTGGGTTTGTGATATTGTGGCTTTAACCATGTTCTTTTGATGTTTCATATATCTGTGTGGTTCACTCTAGTCCTCAGAAGCTCCAGTATCTGGAACTGCTCAACCCCTAGAGCGAGGTTGGGTGTCATAGGTGAGAAGATCTTGTGCCTGTGGGGAGGAAAGAGCTGTTTCCTTAATCCAGCCTGCAGTGCCTTTCTCCCTTATGAGAGCCAGTGGGCCGAGCACACAGGTGTAAACCTCTGTGCTCTGTGTCTTTCTGGGTAGAGTATTCTTGGATCAAAGCACTTTTTTTTCAGTGCATTAAACTTCTGTGCTCTGCGTCTCTAGCCTGATGCCAGCCAGGGACTGCTGGTTTGTGAGCAGTTGCCCGTAGGCCAGTAGGAGGCCACAGAAGCTGCCTTTCACACTGGGGTCCCTCGGAATTTAGTAGCCAGCCAGGGGTATGGAACGCCTGAACCTCCTCAATGTTCCCAATGTGCTGGGCATAGCCCACCCAAACAACCTTGTCCCCCTATCCCTTCTCCCACACAGGACACTTAAACGGGCCACTTCATCAGCCCTCTCACTGCTATGAAGCCTGTCAGATTGCCCGCCTTTCCTTTGTCCCAGAGTGGCCGGGTGTGGATCCCGTCCTCCACAAACAGCTGGAATCTGTTTCTCCAGCACTCCACCTGTCCCAGCTCCCCATCCTCAGAGCAGCACATAGTGTAGGTTTCTGCTCAGAAAGCAAATCTCCAGGGCTAGGTGTTCAGCAGTCCCACGTTCCACACTGCCCCCCCACTCAATTCTTCCTCCTGCCAGTGAGCTCAGGTGGAGGAAGGGCCTGGGTCATGCTGGATCATAGCTTTCATACATTACCCTGTTTCATGAGGTCTGGTCCATTCCTGAGGTCTGTATGCTGTCTGGTGCATCTTTCTTTCCTGTTGCTGTTTTAGGGTTAGTTGTATTAACTATATTTTTGAACTTTCTGTGGTTTTTGGAGGACTTCTTTGTCTCACCTCTCACTCTGCCTTCTTGAATCTCCAGGCTACTGAGGCTTTTTCTGTGGCCTATTATATGATCTATTATTGAACATGTTCCATGTGCACTTGAGAAGAATGTGTATTCTGCTGCTTTTGCATGTATAGTTATATAGCTGTCCATTAAGTCCATCTGTTCTAACACGTTTTTCAGTGCCTCTGTCTCTTTACTTTTATTTTCTGTCTCGTTGATCTGTCCTTTGGAGTGAGTGGTGTGTTGAAATCACCTAAAATTAATGCATTGCATTCTATTTCCCCCTTTAATTCTGTTGGTATTTGTTTCACATATGTAGGTGATTCTGTGTTGGGTGCATAGATATTTATAATGGTTATATCCTCTTGATGGACTGACCCCTTTGTCATTATGTAATGGCCTTCTTTATCTTTTCTGACTTTCTTTGTTTTGAAGTCTGTTTTGTCTGAAAGAAGTACTGCAACTCCTTTTTTCTCCCTATTAGCTGCAGGAAATATCTTTTTCCATCCCTTTGCATGCAGTCTGTAAATGTCTTTGTGTTTTAAGTGAGTGTCTTGTAGGCACCATATTGACGGCTCATTTTTTTTATCCATTCAATGACTCTATGTATTTTCATTGGTGCATTCAGACCATTTACATTTAGGGTTATTATCAATATGTATGTACTTATTGCCATTGCAGGCTTTAGATTCGTGGTTACTGAAGGTTCAATGGTGATTCCCTCACTATCTAACAGTCTAATTTAACTCACTTAGTATAATATTAAAAACACACCCTAAAGGTTATTTTATTGTTTTCCTTCTTTTTCGTTCTCCTCCATTCTTTATATATTAGGTGTCATGTTCCGTACTCTTTGTCTCTCCCTTTATTGATTTTGGGGGTAGTTGATTTGATTTTGCATCTGGATTTTAATTAATTTTTCTTCTTTGCTGTGGTTTTATTTCCCTTGGTGACAGCTATTTAGCCTTAGGAATAATTGCATCTATAGCAATCCCTCCAAAATACACTCTAGAAGTGGTTTGTGGGAGGTAAATTCTCTCAGCTTTTGCTTACCTGAAAATTGTTTAATCCCTCCTTCATATTTAATTGGTAACCTTGCTGGGTAAAGTATTATTGGATCAAGGTGTTTTTTTTTCATTGCATTAAATATACCATGCCACTCCCTTCTGGCCTGTAAAGTTTCTGTTCAGAAATCTGATGATAGCCTGATGGGTTTTCCTTTGTGTGTGATCCTTTTTCTCTCTCTAACTGCTTTTAAAAGTCTGTCTTTACCCTTGATCTTTGCCATTTTAATTATTATATGTCTTGATGTTGTCTTCCTTGTGTCCCTTGTGTTGGCAGTTCTGTGTAACTCCATGGCCTGAGAGACTATCTCGTTCCCCAGATTGGGGAAGTTTTCAGTAATTTCCTCCTCAATGACACTTTCTATGCCTTTTTCTCTGTCTTATTCTTCTGGTACCCCTATAATTAGAATATTATTCCGTTTGGATTGGTCACACAGTTATATCAATATTCTTTCTTTCTTAGAGATACTTTTTTATCTCTGTGGCTCAGCTTCTTTGTATTCTTCTTCTCTAATTTATATTCCATTTACCATCTCTTCTACTACATCTAATCTGATTTTAAGCCTCTCCATTGTATGTTTCATTTCAGAAATTCGTTAATGAGTTCTGCTCATTCGTTAATGAGTTCTGTTTCATTTCAGAAATTCGTTAATAATAAAGTTCCATCTTAAATTCGTTCCTGAGTTCTTGAATATTTTTCTGTATCTCCATGAGCATGTTTATGATTTTTATTTTGAACTCTGTTTCAGGAAGATTGGTGAGTTCAGTTTCATTTGGCCCTTTTTTTGGCATTTGTGAGATTTTGGTCTGGACCAGTTTCCTTTTACATTTTGTATTTCTATGTTGCATCATCTAGTGCCCAGAAGCTCCAGTCTCTGGAGCTGCTCTGCTCCTGAAAAGAGGTTGGGTGTTGCAGGGTAGTGGTGCTGGTGCCTGGTGTGAGGAAAGAGCTGTTTCCTGCTTTCCTGCTGCAATGCCTGTCTCCAGTGTCAAAGCAAGTGGGCAGATAACAAAGGTTTAACCTCTCTGCTTTGCATCTCTAGCTTTTGTAGGCAGGGACTCCCTCTGGCTGGCCTAATGTTAGTGGAGTGACTGCCAGTTTGAGATCTGGTGCTGGCAGGCCAGGAGGAAGTGCAGCTGGCTGCATGTCATAGGGTTCTCCTCGGAGCTGAGTAGCTATCCAGGGGGATCAAGCTCCTGAAGCTCCTCAAAGATCGCCAGCTGCTGGGCAGAGAATGCCCAGACAATCTTGTCCACCTATCCCTTCTCTCACACAGCAAGCTCCATGCAAAACCCACCCCTTCAGCAGCTTTCTAGCTGCTAGGAGGAAGTCTCTCAGACCACCTGCCTTTCCTTTGTCCCAGAACTGCAGGATGTGGATCACCATCCTACACAAATGGCCGGAATCTCAGTCTCTCAAGTCCTCCACCTGTCCCAGCTCCCCAACCCCACCAACACACAGGAGATCACACAGTGTGTGTTTGTGCTCCAAAGCATATCTCCAAGGCTGGGTGTTCAGTAGTCCTAGGCTTCCAACCCCTACCCAGCTCCATTTCTCTTCTTCCCACTGGTGAGCTGGGGTAGGGTAAGGGCTTGTGTCCTGCTGGATCAAGGCTTTGGTATGTTACCCTGTTTTGTGAGCTCTGTTGTTTTCTCCAGGTGTACACAGTCTAGTGCAGCTTTCTTTCCTGTTGCTGTTTTAGGATTAGTTGTATTGACTCTATTTTCATACTATATGTGGCTTTGGGTGGTGTTCTCTGTCTCACCTCTCATGCTGCCATCTTGAATCACTGAAGGGTTTTATTTTATTGATAAGCTTTATACCTCCCTTTATTCTTATTCTCTTATTTATCTAGAGGGTGTAAATAATTTTGGTCAATCCATGTGCTCATATATTGAAGTAGCCTTTTAGCAGCTACTTATTTTACTCCAAATGATAAACCCAATTCAGCTATTTTCATTTTCAGTTATAGATCCTTGTAGACTAAATTCACTACTGCCTATGAAAATCAAGAATACTTCTCTAGTTTCTCTACTGTCAAAATCTGGATCTCAGGAAATGCTTTTTCTCCCTGGGATAGAGGGGAGTAGGGAGGAATAAAGCACTGAATAATATGGTCCTTCCTAAAACAATATAGGATTATTTTACAATAAAACTTTCTCAAATTTGGAAAGATATCTAGTACTTAGATATCAGATTAGAAATAGAGGACAAGAGTTCTTATTGGAGAAATAGAAATGTAAGAAATCTTAGAATTCAGAAATAAGTTCCAAGATCTCAATTTTATTTGTCCAATTCTTGTTTTATTCCCATTACTCTCTAATATAGCTTTTTGAACAATGAAGAGAATTTCCTTATTTTCTTTCATAAAGAGAGGACATTTATATTGATCTTCTTCTGATGAAAGCACTTCATTTTCCTGAAAGCAATTAGTAGACATAATTATGAGCACTGAGTATATGCCAGGCCTTGTATTAGACACATTAGAAATGAAATATATAAACATTGCTAATATTTCAATGCCAAAAGTAAAAGTAGAGAAATGCTGCTGAATAACTTCTCAAATTTATTTTATTTTTCCTCTGAATTGCAATTACTCTTAGCAACATAGTTGATTATTTTCTTCTGTTTCCTAGCTTTCATTGCATCTATCCATGGAAATGTACTCTAAACTCATACAATCTTAGAATGTTCTGCAACATTTAGTACTTTTAGGGCACTATAGTAACATCTGTATATTCTTTTGCAGCAGTACTACTAATTGCATTTTATTAACTGATCCCATGAGCTAAATTGGTTGGATATTATTATTTAAATTTTACTTATAAAGAAATTAAGTCTTACAATGATTAAATGGCTTTCAAATGCAATTGCCATTTTATAACAGAACATTTATTTATATGCTATTTGTATTGATCCAAAATCCAATGTCGTTTTCAGCATTTGATTTGTTTCCTTTGGAAAGATAAATTCCCAAGACCACTCAACTCAACTGCTTACATTCCTCTGTACACATAGAATTCATTCTAATGTAATTTTTTTGACACAACTATGATTCCAAATTAACATCTAGCATAGCCTAGGGAACAATACCATTTGAAGAAACTAGGAGTAGTGTTCTGTCAATATGTAATACTTTAAGACTCTTAACTTTGCAATGAGACTATCTGTGACACTAAATATATTATAGATGTTGTTAGACTAGTGCAACATTCACAAAACCTAAGTACTGAACATAATACAAATGAATAATTTTATAATTTATATTTTTATCATTATTTTACTTTTAAAGTGAATCATTCAAAGAGATATTTTACAGATGAGATTGGAATAAAAGTATGGTGCTTGTTGAGAAAGTATAATTGGATAATCATAAAGAAGGGTTTTTCAGAAAATCTTTTTACTATTATTAATTCAGTGTCTTGTCCAGTACTCACTCTACAGTTAATGCTGTAGGGATTCATCTTAATGGAAACTGGAACAAATAAAAGAAAGTAGGTAGCTATCAGGGATAATTTAACGGATGATATTCAGGGTTATCAGTTACTTGGAGGCTAGAGTAACAATATCTTTTAGATTACTGCCATCCAGTGCATCTATAGTTATCTTCATGTGTAATTTCACAGTATTTGGTAAATATTATGCAGTATGTGAGACTCCATCATAAATGTACCTCAAAAGTGCAGACTTTGTTTCAAATTTTTGTCTGGAAGTTTCATTTGGGGAAGTCTCTCCCTGCATACTAGGTGAAACATCACTGTGGGCCAGGGAGGGTTCTTGACTCTGATGAGAAAGAATTCTTGAACAGGTCTGATGAGTATAGGTAAGTACCCAGAATTCATTCAAGTGAGAGTAGCAGTGAATGGCAGCAGCTGTGCAGGCAGCAGAGAGCAAGGAAGAACAGAAGGAGGGAAGGGAAACTCAATTAACTCCCTGCTCATCATAAGGCAGATCCTGAAGCCAGTTTCATCAGGTGTCCAGTGTCCACTTGAAACTGCACAGCATGGGAACTAAGGCCCTACCATCCCGGGATTTGGGGGAGCTGTAGAGCTCTGGATGGAGTGAGATTATTTTCTGAGAACTTCTCAAAGACAAAGGAAGGACAATTTGGGGCAGGATACTAAAGAACATGATCATAGAGCTACATTCCTGTCCAGTTCACCCATGTGATGGGAACGTGCAAGCCCAAATCAGATATCTCAGTAGCGCTAGGGTTCCTGCTTGTCTGAAGTAGGACAGGAGAGTGAAGACTTGTGGTTAAATATAGAAAACAAAATGAAATAGCAAGGTAACAAAGACCCTTACCACTGGAAGAGCAGAGTAAGTTGAATATCCTAAGTTAAGCAGTGAGAAGTCTTTATTTAAGGCAAGAAGTACAAACTCAAAAGAGAGTGCGGGCAACTTCAGAGAGGAGACATGCTTAAGGGCTTAAATTTCTGTCTCTTAATGATTTCAAGGATGGGGCCAAGGGCAGCGGGAGGGGGCAGGGAAGGCACATAGACTTGACATGTGGCCTCATGATGTCTATCTCCAGTAAAAGACATTATGTCAACATACATAGTCTGTACTTTAGATGTTCTGAGAGATAAACTTAACACAAGGAATTTCTTGATCTGTACTCCAAGTTAGTGCTTACTGTGTGATTCACTTATAATTCAAGTATAAAAATCAAATGAATAATCATAGTTGACTTGATTGATTATAGAAACTGAATCAGTTTCTGTGATATGACTGCCTTTACATTGTTCACCTTGTGTGAAATTGTTCACTGTGTTTCTTGCATTGTTCACCTTATGGGAGCTTGCTCACTGTACTGGTACTTGTATGTTATGCTCCAGAAAGTTGATAAGTCATCAAGGACAGAATAAACAAGACTAAAACAGTTTCCAGGACCTAATTGCCCTTTCTATTGTTTCAATACCATATAAGACATCGTGCCCCAGGAGACCGGAGACTGCCGATGATTAAGTTTAGAGTTAGTTAATGGTTGTCTATTAAGTCCCCCATTCAGAATTCTATTGTTGTTAACTTGTATTTGCTCAATAAATACGAAGGATGCCCTCTCAGCACCACTCTTGAGCTGTTACGCCTTGAGTCCCCTGGCTGGTCCTTTTAGGTCTTAGATATCTCATCATATTGCCTCATCAATCTGTGGGTCAGAGGCAGTGAGGGGGCTTACAGCTTACCCTCAAGCAGTGGAAACATATCACTTAGGACTACTTGCCCTGCCTTATGATAGGGTCCATTATTGTCTAATTACCATAAAATGATAGTATTCTTACCTCCTAACTATCTAGTTTTTAAAATGGAATCTTAGTCTTAAGATGGGGTCCCTTCTGTTCTTACTATACTGTTTATATCTCAGTATTTTTCATCATAGGCAAGAAAATTTAACCATATGCTTGTCCCTTCCCTACCTCAAAATAATATGGTATGTATTATATACATATACAATAAAATATTCCAGGTCGTGGTAAGACTGAAATCCTGGATAAAATAAACAACTTTTATTACATGTACTACTGAACTAGCAAAAGGGTAAAGATATTTGGAACTTATGAAAAATATAGAGCCAAACCATGAATCAGAAATAAGCATGAGGCCTATTTTTACACTGTGGGCTTTTGCAACCACCATAGAATTGAAATTGTGAAATGACTGTTGCACTGAACTGAGAAAAAGAAATCCAATGGCTACCAGAATGTTTGGAATTTGCTAAAAGAATCCCACATACAGCATTGACTCCAGAGCATAACAGTAATAGTTGGGGAATGATTTGAAAGTAAACCTAACTATACAGAAAGGGACAGCAAAAGATGTTATCTTGGTGTGATACTGGGTAGAAGATAACACACACACACACACACACACACACACACACACTTACATAAACACACACACAAATATATAACCACATGGTAGAAATCAACACATGAATACTACTATGACTATATCCGTACCTAATCCATTCATAAATAAATATGAAAACACAGAAAAAACATATTCCTAAAAATAAATGTAACATAAAAATTGACTAAAAACAAAACAAAACAGAATAACTGAATGGTGTGAACACCATTAATGCATCTAATTAGAAATTAAAGAAAACCTTAACACAAAGTGATATATGCATATGGCATAGAATGTTTTTAAGGTTTTGAGCTCTACTATATATTAAATAAACTAATACTACAGAAACTTTCAGAAAATAGAAAAACTGGACATTCTTCAATTCATTTTATAAGGTTTGTATAATCTTGAAAACAAAATAATTAGAACAGATTAAAATAAAAAAGTGCACATTAATTTCACTAAAAATGTAGTGATCAATATCATTAATTACTGGGCAGTGCATAAAAATGATTCATATATTATGAAAAAGTTGCATTTATCCATGAGTAAACTGGTTAATGTTAGCAAACTGAACATGAACTTCCCACCTTAACTTATTAAAATAAACATTATTTCAATAAGTGTAACAAATGTTTACATTTAAATATCATTTAATGTTTAAAACTCCTATCAAACCCAAATAGTAGGAAGCTTTTAAGTTTATTATAAGCAGGTACAAAAAACTAAATACCATGATAAATGATGAATTGTTGAAAGCATACTTTTAGAATCAGGAAGGAAAAAAAATAAAGGTTCCATCTACTTTTATTAAGAAACTTACATTTTTAAAATGATTGTAACTGTACAAAGGTAAGAAAAATAAAAGTTATATATTTGGAAATGAAAGAAAAACTTGCAGAAAATGTAATAGAATATACAGATAAATTATTAGAATTTATAAACTTGTATATAAAATCTGGTGTTTAAAAACTTAATATGAAATTTCAATGAATTTCTATCGAAATAAACGTGGTTAATATAGTTTAAAGGAATAACTTTTAGAGTTTAAACAAATAATGTAAGTCCATAAGAAGAATCTAGTAAAAATTGTGTGGCTATTGTTGAAGGATATTTAACAAAATTAAAAAATATATTTACAAGATCTTAAAAAACCTGAAGACATATGCTAACTTGTTGATAGGGTATTTACTATCTTGAGTATCAAAAATATCTCCAAATTGCTCATTGGCATTCAAATAAAATTTCCAACTATGTTATATTATTAGACAAACTGATTCTAGATTCTAATGTCCACATAGAGAAGGGGTCTCAACTTCAGTGCTGTTAACATTTGGGGCCTGTTTAGTCTTTGCTGTGTGGTTCTGTCCTGTGCATCATTAGATATTTAGTAGCATCCCTACCCTTAAGATGCCATTCATGGCAATCAAACACGTCTCTAGACATCGCCAAACATCCTATTATGAGCAAAATTACTCCTAATTAAGAGTCAGCAAGATAGGGAAATAAATGACTGAAAAGTAGCTAAGCCTCATTTCAAGAAAAATAGTGGGAGGACTTGCTTTATCAGGTAATAGGTTATAATGCTAAATTTTAGAGATTGATGTTGTACTAGTTCTACAGTAATAGGATGAGTTATTCAATAATTATTCATGAAATAGTTATTCAAATGGCCAAAAATGAAACTATCCCATACTCATTACTTGGAAAAAAACAGTAACAATTGAATAGGGAAGTAGACATAAAAAAACAAAATTATAAAACTTTATAAAGCAATATAGGAAAATATGAATTTGGCCAAGAAGTTGTAAAAGAATTAATTATAAACATCTTTGAAGTCATTTATAACATTAACTTATTCAATATAAGGTGTTATTTATTTAAAAAATGCATAATTAGAGTGAAAGTGTAGGCCACACACTGCCAAAATAATTGTCTATATATAGACAAAATAATTGGTTGTCTATAAGCAACCAAGAATTTTTATTAAAAATACATAAACAATATCTCTAAATCAGTGAACATAATGACCAAATTAAAGTGGTTGAAGAAGATCAGCAGGTATTTCACAGAAGAAGAAATGCAAATAAGCCAGAAGCCTTTGTAAAGAACTGCATTCATATGAGTATCAGGGGTAACATTAAATCTGTAATAAAATACAATTTTATATTCAGTAATTTGATAATTAAATTAAACAATTATAAATCTATACTAAGTGTGTAATAGTAAGAGATAATATAAGTTTCCATCCTCCCACTAGTGGGAATGTAATTGAAAATACATTCTTGCAGGGTATTTTTTTTTTTGGCATTTAAGTCTAATAAAAGTAACAATGTATATGCACTTTGGCAGATAGTCTGGTGAGTCTCAGGAATTCCACACCCTCAGATTCAAAGGGAATATTTCTTAATGTAACAACGACTTTATATATTTAAATTTTATTATTCCTTAAACCAAAGAGATTAATTTTACTCAATTTTATCTCTATTATATTTCACACTAAAAATGTTCAAAAGGAGTATGTGAAAAAACATTGCCAATTGATGTTGCTGAAATTGCTGTGGTATATTGGTACTGTTAGCATGTAGTTTATTTTTAATGTTCTATGCATTTGTTCCTGTTATTTTAACTTGGTGGGTTATAAGACATCCTATTCAAAAAGAAGTTATAAATTAAATTTAAATATCCAACTAATATCAAGTTATACTTACAGTTCACTGAGTTTAATTCACTATGTACATATAGTCAGCTATTACTCTGCTGTCACATTTTATAAAACGAGTTCTGACAAGGCCACACATCCATAGTAATTTAATACAGTGATATGGAATATAAATGAACTAGAAAATAATACATTAGGAGCTCCATAATATCTAAATTAGGATGTATATATTAATACTCTAATTTTTGGTAGCTGCCAACATCTTCTACTGGATGATTATATGTACGATTATGTTTTTATATAAACCAGAAAGATAATCAACTTAAAGAAAAAAGAAATATGTAACAAAACTGAGTATAAAAATAAATACATTCAATATCTTTAAGGATATTTTCAGAGGATCTTGGTATTAAATTTGTAGTTCAAGTACTTAAACACATGTTCCTCAGTGTGTTATGACTTAAAAGTGCATGAAACAAAATATATCATTTTACTCAGTAATGTCCTGAATTATTTTTATTATTAGAAAGATCATCTACCCTTAGAATTTTTTTAATACTCCATGGCATCAACATGTAATTCTTGGTCTCTAGTGCATTTTTTTTTTACATAAATATATATATTTACATAATCCTCAACCAAGCCATCTCCTTTCCTCTATTTATCCATCTTTAGATTATTTCACTGAAGTATAACATTTCAATTTTATAAAATTTTTCCATTTTTAATTAATCTTTTCATCAGGCTGTAACATTTTAGTTGTTCAATTATTAAAAATATATGTGTTGGTCACTGTCCTAATTACTGTGGAATAAACAACTTCTTGCTTCCATTAATCTTGCATTCTAGTGCAAGATGACAAATAAACAAGAAAATGTTACTGAGTAAATAAATTAGTTAGTTTAGGTAGTAAATTACTGGATAGATTAGATGAGTAAATGTTGGCCTAATTTAGAGGTCACATAGTATATAAGAGCATGTCATGGAAGATTTAGCCAATTATGAAATTGATTTTTGAGTCACGACCAGCATTTTAGAATGTAGAATAAAGTACAAACTATGGCGAAAATAGCATAGCAGAGCATAATATACAATGGAAAAATCAGGTGCTCTATTTGTAGAAAATGTTATGATAGTTCTTTTGTGTGCTATGTATGTGTGTGTTTGTATACTTGATCATAATGTAAAATGTACTTCTTATCATGGGTCCAGGTCAGAAAATGTTTAGAAAACATTGAGATATTGTAAACACTCTTTTATAGAAATAAGATTGGAATATAACAGTTATTTAACATTTACTATACAGTAGTTTGACTTCTAAATGCTTGCCATTTAACCCTCACAACAATAGTATTAGATGTATTGATATTATTCTCTTTTTCTAGAAAAGAAAATTGAGGCACCAGACAGGTTAAGTACTTTTTAAGTGCAGTTTCAAATTAGCGTTGAATTCGAATGTATATGCATATCATCATGTACATTTTTAAAAAGGGGTTTGAAAAGTTGTTTTTCATGATTGAGAGAAATAACAATCTAATTTTGGAAATTTTGTTTATTTACAAACTTTTACTCTCATAAAAATGCTGCAGTAGTTTTTGTATATAAATTATGTGCACATCAATTTCCTTCAAAATTTTCTTGGTTATATTTAAAGCCCCAAATACATTTTGACAAAATAACATCTAGAAAGATCACTGAAACTTATGCAGTAGTCAGTCATACATATGAATTTCTTGAAGGTGGAAATTCTGTTGAGTACACAGTTCCTCTAACAGACTCAAGCTTCTTGTGCTCTTGTTCTTTGTACAGTTCTTGACATTAACTCAGGCCTTCTTCCCATCTCCACTCTATATACAGAGCTACTACTGAGATGTCTAGGTATGCTAACATACAGTGAACTGTGAATTGCATTCTACTTCTTATTGCCATATTGCCTTACCACATACAGAAAGTCAGGGTTTTTTGTTTTGTTTTGTTGTTTGTTTTTTCTTCAATTTTATCCTGACACAGAGATAATGAAATAAAGTAGTAGCAAAGCATTATATGGACTCTGACTTGACAGGTCAAGACCATTGTGACCACTGGTTTTAAAGTAAAAAAGATCCCATAGAATGGAGTTGAACACATGGAGTTCAGGTGATTTAAACTATTTCCTATGTCTTTGGGGCCATCAGTACTTTCCAAGCTCAGAAGATAGATTGTTCTTTGCAGTTAATGTGTTTCTCATCTCAGACAATTTTCAAGCTGACACTTTTTTTTGCTTCAGCTACTGGTCTTTAAAATAGAGTGAACTGGGCTGTGCTCCCTATTAACCTAAAGAGAGTATATCCTGAAAGAGATGATGAGCAGAAGAAACGACTGCAAGCAAGCTGGATGACCAAGGGATTTCATCTGGGATGGGGACTGCTTTGTTGCTTTGGATGTAAGATATTTAGGATTTTGAGATGTGAATGAATTTTCTTCAACTTTATTTGAGTAACATACCCCTACAGGATGCTGTGATGTTTTGTTATGATGGACAGGAAGAAAAGCTCAGGAACCTTTAACAGCCTTGGAAGAGGTCAGCGCATGAGGTGTCCAGTGCTGAAAATCTAAATATAGAGCTTTCTTACTATATGAAATACATTTTGCGTTAAGCACATATTTATCATATCCAGCACTCTTCGTTCATTCAGTTAAAACTATGTCAAACAGT
>JAQQAC010008350.1:36707766-36838625 GCA_029783875.1 Phataginus tricuspis | reverse complement strand
CATTCTTTCACCGAAATTACTTTCCAGAGGTTGAGGGTTAAATCCATTTCCTGCCTTTTCCAGCTTCTAGAGGGTGCTCCATTTCTTAATTCATGGCCTTTTTACTCCAACATCAAAAGTCAGAAAAGGCAGGTTAAGTCTTCCTATCAAAACACTTAAAATCTCACTTCCGTCTCCTGATTCAAGGATCTAAGGATACTTATGATTACATTGGGTCCCTTGGATAAGCCAGGATAATTTCTATTTCAAAGTCATTTTATTATGAAGTCAGCTTTATCTGCAACTAGATTCCCTGTTTCTATGTAATCTGACATTCACAGATTCTGTGGATTATGATGTGGATATCTTTTTTTCCAGGAGGGTTATCATGACCACACACTCTGAGTCAAAATTACATTCCAGGTATTCTTCTTTTCAGTTTAAATATCCCATGTTGTCCTCCTATATTGTTTCCATTTTCCATTGATATTTCCCCAAATTTCTATTATTATACCAACCTCCTGTTTTATGGTGCCAGTAGGAGGTTTTGATTATCACCAACATGTGCTCTCTAATACCTATTTATTGGTGTTTGTTTCTACTCATTTTTTCAATGATATTTTTTCTTTTTGCTATCATTAACGTACAATTACATGAACAACACTATGATTACTAGACTCCCCCTATTATCAAGTCCCCACCACATACACATACCCCATTACAGTCACTGTCCATCAGCATAGTAAGGTGCTATAGAATCACTACTTGTCTTCTCTGTGTTATACTGCCTTCCCTGTGTCCCCCATACATTATATGTACTAATAATAATGCCCCTTTTTCTCCCTATCCCGCCCTTCCCACCCATTCTCCCCAATCCCTTTCCCTTTGGTAACTGTTAGTCCATTCTTGGATTCTGTCAGTCTGCTGCTGTTTTATTCCTTCAGTTTTTGCTTTCTTCTTCTACTCCACAGATGAGTGAAATCATTTGATACTCATCTTCCTCTGCCTGGCTTATTTCACTGAGCATAATACCCTCTAGCTCCATCGATGTTGTTGCAAATGGTAGGATTGTTTCCTTCTTATGGCTGAATAGTATTCCATTGTGTATATGTACCACATCTTCTTTACCCATTCGTCTACTGATGGATACTCAGGTTGTTTCCATTTCTTGGCTATTGTAAATAGTGCTGCAATAAACATAGGGGTGCATATGTCTTTTTCAAACTGGGCTCCTGCATTCTTAGTGTAAATTCCTAGGAGTGAAATTAATGGGTCAAATGGTATTTCTATTTTGAGTATTTTGAGGAACCTCCATACTGCTTTCCACAATGGTTGAACTAGTTTACATTATACCAGCAGTGTAAGAGGGTTCCCCTTTCTCCACATCCTTGCCAACATTTGTTGTTGTTTGTCTTTTGGATGTTGGCTATCCTAACTGGTGTGAGGTGATATGTCATTGTGGTTTTAATTTTCATTTCTGTGATGATTAGTGGCATGGAGCTTCTTATCATGTACCTGTTGACAATCTGAATTTTTTCTTTGGAGAAGTGTCTGTACATATCCTCTGCCCATTTTTTAATTGGCTTATTTACTTTTTGTTTGTTGAGGTGCATGAGCTGTTTATATAATTTGGATGTCAACCCCTTATCGGATATGTCATTTATGAATATATTCTCCCATACTGTAGGATGTCATTCTGTTCTACTGATGGTGTCCTTTGCTGTTCAGAAGGTTTTTAGTTTGATATAGTCCCACTCACTCATTTTTGCTTTTGTTTCCCTTGCCCAGGGAGATATGTTCATGTAGAAGGTGATAATAGTTATGTTCAAGAGATTTTTGCCTATTTTTTTCTAAGAGTTTTATGGCTTCATGACTTACATTCAGGTCTTTGATCCATTTTGAGTTTACTTTTGTGTATGGGGTTAGACAAAAATCCAATTTCATTATCTTACATGTAGTTGTCCAGTTTTGTCAACACCAGCTGTTGAAGAGGCTGTCATTTCCCCATTGTATGTCCATGGCTCCTTTATCATATATTAATTGACCATATATACTTGGATTTATATCCGGGCTCTCTAGTCTGTTCTATTGGCCTATCGGTCTGTCCTTGTGCCAGTACCAAATTGTCTTGATTACTGTGGCTTTGTAGTAGATCTTGAAATCAGGGAGCATAATTCCCCCTGCTTTATACTTCCTTCTCAGAATTGCTTTGGATATTCAGGGTCTTGTGTGGTTCCATATGAATTTTGGAACTATTTGCTCTAGTTCACTAAAAAATGCTGTTGGTATTTTGATATGGATTACATTGAATCTGTAGATTGTTTTAGGCAGGATGGCCATTTTGACAATATTAATTCTTCCTATCCATGAGCATGGAATGTGTTTCCATTTATTGGTATCTTCTTTAATTTCTCTCATGTGTGTCTTGTAGTTTTCAGAGTATAGGTCTTTCACTTCCTTGTTTAGGTTTATTCCTAGGTATTTTATTTTTCTGATGCAATTGTGAATATAATTGTTTTCCTTATTTCTCTTTCTGCTAGTTCATCATTAGTGTATATGAAAGCAACAGATTTCTGTGTAATAATTTTGTGTCCTGCAACTTTGTTGAATCCAGATATTAGATCTTGTAGTTTGGGAGTTTTTTCTTTAGGGTTTGTTGTATAAAATATCATGTCATCTGCAAACAGGAACAGTTTGACTTCTTTCTTGTCAATCTGGATGCCTTTTAATTCTTTGTGTTGTCTGATTGCCATGGCTAGGCCCTCTAGAACTATGTTGAATAAAAGTGGAGAGAGTGGGCACCCGGTCTTATTTCCAATTTTAAAGGAAAAGTTTTCAGCTTTTCACTGTTAAGTATAATGTTGACTGTGGGTTTGTCATATATGGCCTTTATTATGTTGAGGTACTGCCCTTTAGACCCATTTTGTTGAGAGTTTTTATCATGAATGGATGTTGAATTTTGTCGAAAGATTTTTCACCATCTATGGAGATGATCACGTGTTTTTTGTCCTTCTTTTTGTTGATGTGGTGGATGATGTTGATGGATTTTTGAATGTTGTACCATACTTGCATCCCTGGGATGAATCCCACTTGATCATGATGGATGATTTTTTAATGTATTTTTGAATTTGGTTTGTTAATATTTTGCGGGGTATTTTTGCATCTATATTCATCAGGTATGTCGGTCTGTAATTTTCTTTTTTTGTGGTGTTTCTGCCTGGTTTTGGTATTAGAGTGATGTTGGCCTCATAGAATGAGTTTGGGCGCTTTCCCTCCTCATCTACTTTTTGGAAATCTTTAAGGAGGAAGGGTAGTAGGTCTTCACTAAATGTTTGATAAAATTGAGCAGTGAAACCATCTGGTCTAGGGTTTATTCTTAGGTAGTGTTTTGATTAACAATTGAATTTCCTTGCTGGTAAGTGGTCTGTTCAGATTTTCGGTTTCTTCCTCTATCAGCCTTGGAAGGTTGTATTTTTCTAGAGAGTTGTCCATTTCTCCTTCATTATCCATTTGTTCCGATATAATTTTTCATATTATTGTCTCATAATGCTTTGTATTTCTGTGGTGTCTGTAGTGATTTTTCCTTTCTTATTTCTGATTCTGTTTATGTATGTAGACTCTCATTTTTTCTTGATAATCTGGCTAAGGGTTTATCTATTTTGTTTATTTTCTTGAAGAACCAGCTCCTGCCTTCATTGATTACTTCTATTGTTTTATTCTTCTCAATTTTATTTATTTATGCCTAATCTTTATTATGTACCTTCTTCTACAGACTTGGGCTTCATTTGTTCTTTCTTTTCTAGTTTCATTAATTGTGTGTTTAGAATGTTCATGTGTGATTTTTCTTCTTTCCTGAGGTAGGCCTCTATTCAGTATACTTCCCTCTTAGCTTGGACTTTGCTGCATCCCACAGATTTTGTGGTGTTGAATTATTGTTGTCATTTGTCTCCATATATTGCTTGATTTCTGTTTTTATTTGGCCATTTATCCATTGATTATTTAGGAGCATGTTATTAAGCCTCCATGTGTTTGTGGGATTTATTGTTTTCTTTCTGTAATTTATTTTTATTTTCATAGATTTGTAATCTGAAAAGATGGTTGGTACAATTTCTGTCTTTTTGAATTTATTGAGGCTCTTTTTGTGGACTAGTATATTATCTATTCTTGAAAATGTTCCATGTGCACTTGAGAAGAATGTGCATCTTGTTGTTTATGGATGAAGTGTTCTGTAGATGTCTGTTAGGTCCAAATATTCTAATACGTTGTTCATTGCCTCTGTCTCTTTACTTATTTTCTGTCTGGTTAATCTGTCCTTTTGAGTGAGTGGTGTGTTGAAGTCTCCTAAAATGAATGCATTGCATTGTATTTCCACCTGTAATTGTTAGTACTTGTTTCACATACGTAGGTGACCCAGTGTTGGGTGCACAGATATTTATAATAGTTATATCCTCTTGTAGTACTGACCCCTTTATCATTATATAATGTCCTTCATCTCTTGTTACTTTCTTTGTTTTGAAGTTTATTTTGTCAGATACAAGTACTGCAACTCCTGCTTTTTTCTTCCTATTAGTTGCATGAAATATCTTTTTCCACCCCTTTACTTTCAGTCTGTGTATGTGTTTGGGTTTGAAGTGAGTCTTTTGTAGGTAGCATATAGAAGGGTCTTATTTTTTTATCCATTCAGTGACTCTATGTCTTTTAATAAGTGCATTCAGATCATTTTCATTCAGGGTGATTATCAAGAGATATGTACTTATTGCCATTTCAGGCTGTAGATTCATTGTTTACAAAGGCTCAAGGGTAATTCCCTTACTATCTAACAGTCTAATTTAACTCACTTCATATGTTATTACAAACACTACCTAAAGGTTCTTTTTTTTCCCCTCCTTCTTCCTCCTCCATTCTTTATATGTTAGGTATCATATTCTGTTCTCTTTTTCATCCTTTGGGTGACATCTGTTTAGCCTTAGAATACTTCTGTCTATAACAGTCCCTCCAAAATGCACTGTAGAGGTGGTTTGTGGGAGGTAAATTCTCCCAGCTCTTGCTTATCTGAAAATTGTTTAATCCCTCCTTCAAATTTAAGTGATAACCTTGCCTGGTAGAGTATTCTTGGTTTGAGGCCCTTATGCTTTATTGCATTAGATATATTATGCCACTCCCTTCTGACCTGTAAGGTGTCTGTTGAGAAATCTGCTGATAGCTTGTTGGGTTTTCCTTTGTATGTGATCTTTTTTCTCTCTCTAGCTGCTTTTAAAAGTCTGTCTTTTTCCTTCATCTTTGCCATTTTAATTATTATATTTTTTGATGTCTCTCTTGGTTCCCTGGTGTTGTGATATCTTTGAAGTTCCATGGCCTGAGAGACTATCTCCTTCCCCAGTTTAGGGAAGTTTTCAAAATTACTTCCTCAATAACACTTTCTTTCCCTTTTTCTCTCTCTTCTTCTTCTGGTACCCCTATAATGTGGATATTGTTCTGTATGGATTGGTCACACAGTTATCTCAATATTCTTTGATTCTGAGAGATCCTTTTTTCTATCTGTGCCTCAGCTTCTTTATATTACTCTTCTCTAATTTCTATTCCATTTACCATCTCTTCTACTCCATCTAATATATTTTTAAATCCCTCCATTGTATGTTTCATTGCAGATATGGAATTTCTTAATGATTGAATCTCCTAAATATGTTCCCGAGTTCTTGAATATTTTTATGTACCTCCATGAGCATGTTTATGATTTTTATATTAAACTCTCTTTCAGGAAGATTGGTGAGTTCAGTTTCATTTGGTCCTTTTCTGGGAGTTGTGAGATTTTGTTCTGAATCAGTTTTCTTTGATGTTTCATAATTCTATGTGATGCCCTCTAGTGCCCAGAAGCTCTAGTCTCTGGAGCTGCTCAGCCCTTAGAGTCAGTTTGGGTGTTGTAGGTTCTGGTGCCTGGGGGGTGGCTGTAGTGCCTGTCTCCATTATCAGAGGCAGTGGTCTGAGCACACAGGTGTAAGCCTCTGTGCTTGATGTCTCTAGCTTTTGCAGGCGGTGCCTCCCTCTGGCTGTCCTGATGCCTGTGCAGTGACTGCTGGTTTGCGAGCCGGTGTCAGCAGGCCAGCAGGAAGGTGCAGCAGGCTGCTTTTCACAATGTGGGGCCTCTGAGCTGAGTAAGGAACCAGGGGGATGGAGTGCCTGAAGCTCCTGAATGTTCCCAAACTGCTGGCACCCAGACAACCTTGTCCACCTATTCCTTCTCCTGTGCAGCAAGCTCCGTGCAAACCCAGTCCCTTCAGCAGCCTTCTCGCTGCTAGGGAGCTTCTCAGACCGTCCATCTTTCCTTTATCCCGAGAGGCCAGATGTGGATCCCCATCCTCCATGAATGGCTAGAATATCTGTCTCTCAAGCACTCCGCTTCTCCCAGCTCCCCAACCCCATCAGCCTCCAGAGCACTACACAATGTAGGTTTGTGCTCCAAAGCTGACATCCAGGGCTTGGTGTTCAGCAATATTAGGCTTTCACCCCCTCCACACTCCATTTCTCTTCCTCCTGCTGGTGAGCTGGGGTGTGGGAAGGGCTCTGTTCCCGCCGGATCAAGGCTTTTGTATGTTACCGTTTCATGAGGTCTGCTCTGTTCATGAGGTCTGTATGTAGTCTGGTGCAGCCTTCTTTCCTGCTACTGTTTTAGGGCTAGTTGTATTAACTACATTTTCACACTATATGCGGTTTGGGAGGAATTCTCTGTCTCACCTCTCATGCCACCATCTTGAATTACTCCTGTCCATGATCTTTTAAGTCACTGCAAGTCTTCAACATTTAAAGCATGTTTTGAACTTGCTCTGATCATTGGTATTATCTTAGAAACTTTTCTAATGCTTGGCAAAATGTCCTTGCTCTGAGGTGTCCCACATCCCACCTATGCATTTCTCCAACTATAGCTCCTGCTTTGGTCCATTTAATCCACAGATTTTTCACTTAGACTCTGTCTCTACCACATAATTTCCAGTCTTGAAGTGCCTATTTAGTAGGTCAATTTTCAACCTCTGATTCATTAATACTGGCATATGTAAGTGAGGTAGGGTTCTTAGATTAAGACAACAGGGACTGACTATGAATATCTTTGGGGTTGTAAAATTGTTTGTCACTTCTAGATGCTTTAGAATGAAAAATTAAGAGGCACAGGAAGATCCAGAATAGGTGTGTGCATGTGTGTGTTTGTGTGTGTGTACTGGTGTTTGTGTATTCCTTGTGGCCTGGAGTAGAATTCAAGAATTTTACCAAAATAAAAGAACATGAGGAATCTAAGAATACACTTTTGTCAAACTAGTTCTGTTTATATTCTTTATCTATAATCTGCTCAAAGAGTCAGTGCCCAATATAATCCCCTACTTTTATAATCTCCAAGATAGGATACCTTTTGTATGTGCTTTTCCTATCTTTAAATTTGACTCTTTGCTGGTAAATTTTGTGTGTATGAGCATGTGTGTGTATATAGTGGGGATGTGGATTTGGATTTGGGTGTGTGTGTTTTAAGGGTATAAAAGATGCAAACTTTGTATTTCTTCTAAAGGTTAAAATGTGTGATATATCCGTGAAAACTCAATAAGCTACCTTTTCCATATGCCTCCATAGTACCCTGTACTCTCTTCTCCCAGGATTTAATTCTCCTTGTAAAGAAATGCTTATGTTACCTATATTATTAATTTTCATTTATTCACTGTTATATTTCTAGGGCCTAGTACAAAATAGCACTTGTTGGGATAATGCTAAAGAGAAACTAGCTATTCAGGAAATTTAATTTATGAAGAAATATCTTTAAATGTAAACTGTGTTAATCAAATGATAAACAGAAAAAAAATCAATTTTATATTTCTTTACGTGTTACCAACAGTGGTAAAATGTACTTTTGTTACAAACTCAGTTTGTATGCATCAATATGACATGCATTCTTTTGCATTTCATCAAAGCTTATTACTATCTAGAAAACATTAATAAAATCACTCCAGACAATGTAGATGTTAAAGATTTCTCTTTTAAAAAATACATAATAACATCAAATTTTTCACCTAGAAATTAGTTTACTTTTCTCATTTTCCATTCTAATGTGCACATTTCATTTAATAATTCATTTTTAATTGTATTTTTTATTGAAGTATAGTTATACAATATTATATTGGTTTCAAGTACGCAATACGGTGGTTCAACAGTTGCACACATTATTGAATCACCACCCTCACTAATGTGGTTACTTCCTGTCAACATAGGAAGATGTTGCAGAGACTCATTCACACTGAGAAGTGACTGGTGGTTACCGTGAGGTAAGGGTTGGGGTGAGTGGGTGGTGTGGGTGAGGGAGATAAAAGGGCACAAAATATGAATCATAATGATTCATTTTTATCACCATTTAAAGTAAATATCTATGTTATGTAACCTCTAGTTATGGCCAAGGAGAACTGATGTGCAAACAAGTATCAGCTTAGCTCAAGTGAAGTAAGAATGCAAGAAGTCATGCCTACAAAGCAAATTGACTTCACGTGTAGAAAGTGAACATAGAATTATATTAATGTAATTACCTTACATTAAGCAATTTTATTACAGGAATAACATTATGTACATAAGATAGCAAAATATTTAAAAATCCACTAGAGTACTTTGAGGTGGTCTGTTGTCAACCAGTTCTTTTTTATTTCTCTAATTGAATTCACTTAAACAGCTGCTTTTATGAAACACAAGTAAGTCAGTTGCTAATGTACTGCAATAACATTTATTTTCCCTCTTTTCTTAGGGTGAATGTGCTGGTATGACAGCCAACAACTCAGAAAAGAAAGTGAGGTTTCAATTCAGATGATTTTGGCAATGGCTTGCCAGACAATGACCACATATTTTGGCATAGCGCCCACTACGATGTGGATCACAAACAAGCAGATTCATGGCAGGGTACCATGAGAAACAATTCAACCAGCACGGAATTGGGTGAATGAGAATCACTGGATGTTGAAACCAGCAGTGACTTAATGACTTAACTGGGAGTAGCAAGAAGCCTAGATAAAATCTAGTGAAAAGTTCACTCTCAGACCAAGACATAGCAGACAAAAAAGGTAACAATGGGAAGTATAATTTGCCGGAGATTATGGTGAAACAGTAAACCAAGATTCTAGACCTTCTATTTTATGGTGCACCATGATTACTAATCCAATTATTTTTTGTTTAGACATTGATGAATGTAATATTTAAAACATGTTTATTTAATTCAGTATGTACTATGTGCCAGGAACTTTACAAATATTTACCTTGACTTTTAAATAATCTCAAAAGGTAACTAATATTAATACCATTTTAGTAATAAGAATTTAGGCTCAAACAGTTTAAGAAGTATGCATATGAAACAAATGAAAATTTTCCCTATAATCCGGAAATTTTCATGTAATTAAGAACATTTGGAGGGATGCATATCTGCAAACTACAACCAGTAATCCTTGCCTTTTTCTACACTTTATCATTATTCCTCTCTGTGTGTCACATCCATTCTTTGTTTCTGCTGATTGGTTTTCTCTATGGAGAGAAGCAAGAGCAACTAGTAGCTCCTGGATTCATATTTTCTAGTTTTCCCACCTAAGAATAGGGATATTATTTTCTGTATTCCAATTTAAATATATTCATGGAAGGACTCTAACTGACCTTTGGTTAAGGTCATTTAGTTCTTAGTACTGTGGTTAGGAAAATGAGACTATGTGTCCATCATGGGACAGGTCTCAACACTTATCCAAACATTGTCATCAGGTAGGCAGAATACTCTAGGAAGAGGGTAATGGTACTTGTTTGCTGAGGCTGCCTTAACAAAGGACCACAAACTGGGCGACTTAAACAACAGAAATATATTGTCTACCAGTTATGGAGGCTATAAATTTGAAATTAAGGTGTCAGCAAGGTTGAGTCTCTTGGGTCTGTGAGAGATGGCTCTGTTGCAGGCCTTTCTTCTTGGCTTGTACAAGACGATATTCTTGTGTCTCTTCACATGCCTTATCTCTGTGTGCATGTCTTTTCAAAGTTCCCCTTTTTATAGGGACAACCATCACCTCACTTTAACTTGACAACTTCTGTAAAAAGCCTATCTCCAAATAAAGTCACAATAGGAGTTCTGTATATGAATTTTGGTATGACATAATTCAACCCATAATAGTACTTTTTATTTGGATAACATGGTTGAGGTTTCCAAAAAGAATATAAGGTACACTTCCTTAATTATAATCTACATTATTTACTGTATATTAAGTATGATGCAAAATCACACTCACTTGCTTCAAGATGATATGTAATCAGGAAAGGTAGATCTGAGTTTCACATAATCTAGAAATCTGGTAGTTTAGGGCCCCTTGATATTTTCTACCTTTTTAATTGTTTTTTCTTTTGTGTTATTTAAAATAGTACTGCCTTTCAAAAAATTTATTATATCTCAATATATTATACTACTTTTCCTAAATCTCAAATACTTGTGATAATTGTGAGTGTACTGTTTTGTTCATAGTATGAACAGTAGTTCATAGAAATGCTTTTACTTGAAATAATTATTGCACCTGTACTATTTACATTACAGAACAAATAAGGTACCTACAGATGAGGATGTTCAACAGTACTTAATTAATTTGCAGAGTCAGCAAAGTGTTTTGGATGGATGACCAAGTTAAATGAGTCTAATATCACCAGCCGGCCAACATGAGAAAAACAGATCACTAAACCTGTAATTTTCACACATAATAAAGATCCGAAAAAACCACTGAATGTTTTTCCCCATTGTAGGATTATATTTTTAACTCCCAAAGAGACAAACTAAAGCCATTAAATTATCAATATTTTGAGAGATATACTCCAATATACTATCTACCTCCATTTGTCAAGTGATTACATTAATGTAGTAACCAGTTTTATTTTAATGGCTGCAAAACTGGCTTTTTTGATGTGACTTCATGAACATCATATTTGTGATTTAATGACAAGGCAAGATTGGAAACAAAGACTAAAATGCCAATAACAAATACTGCTAGTTAATACATAATTGATAAACAGTATAACAGAAGAGGTGTTATATACTGAAGTCAAGTGGAAAGCCTAAATGGTAGATGACTATTGTGCAGACATGTTCTAATAATGTCTCAAAAGACAGATCAAAATAAAGCGCAAGCACTCCTGCTCAGACGCTGCAGTTAGCATGCCTCTGTCGGTTTTTCAGTTTTGTAAATATAAGCTGCAGACCCAAACTAGGAAATTGAGAATATTAGAAACATATCATCCCATCGGGCTGCACGCATATCAAAGGATCACCACCAACGGAAGGCGGTTATGTCACTCTTCCCAGAGGTATTGGAGAAAAGAGAGAATCAGCAGGGGAAATTTAGAGTTATAGAATCTCATAATTAGAAGAAAAAACATAAAGAACATTGATCTGAGTGCTTGCTGGTTCTGAATATTCATCATAATCACCTGGTGAACCTTTGACATATTTCTGTGTGTGCCACTCTACTTCCCTTATCTGATTTGGCAAGTCTAGACTGGGCCTTGGGATGGTGTTTTAAAAAAAAATCCTCTAAGTGACCTATCTCTTATTCTTTCAACTTGTGTCCTTATCCATCTAGTACCTACGTATCCCAGATGAACAGTGATCAGTTTCTGCTCTGAGGAGAAAGGGTAGGAGAGGGGAAACATGATATATTCTCTTACAGGACTCTTATAATCTCCTCCACATATTATTGTTACTTTATATGTAAAAGAGTCATTGATAATTTAAAGTATTTTTCACCATCATTCCATATAAAGCGCTTACATTCAGACAATGGGGGAGTATCCTCTAATGTAAGTTGGGTTGACTAATTAATTATCGAGAATATTTTGATTTTTGCTGTAATCAACCTATGCTTGCAATTCTACTATGATTTGACAAATGGAATTGCATCTTTATCTGGTTTTATTCCAGTGAATACATTGTCATCAAATCTTATCTATGATTTGTTGTTCACCTATTTCTAATCTTCATGCAAGTTGTATTTATTAAACTAGAACTCCTTTCATCATCAGTATTGTCAATTATTTAATTTTTGAAACTTGCTGATTCCTGTGTTTTAAATATTTCCACTGTTGCTAACTTCAAGGTACAAATGGGAACTTAAATGAATGAGGAGTTGCGAAGTATATTGGTTTCTTGGAGCTGCTATAACAAAGTACTCCAAACTTGTGGATTAACACAAGATAAACTTATTCTTTGACAGTTCTGGAAGGTGGCTGTTTGAAAATCAATGTGCTGGCAGAGCCACGCTCTGTCTCATGTCTCTAGGGGAGGATCCATTTGTCCATATTCCAGTCTTCTGGTGCTTGCCAGCTATCCTTAGCATTCCTTGGCTTGTAGATGAATCATTCCAGTTTCTACCTTCTTCATCACATGTCACCTGGTGTTCTCACTCTTTGTGTCTCTGTACCCAGATTTTGCTCTCCTTATAAAAACACCAGACATTGAACTAGAGCCCACTCTAACCCAGTATAACCTCATCTTAACTTGATTACTTTCACCAATACCTTATTTCCAAATATGGTCATATTCAAAGCTTCCAGGTGTTGGGATTTCAGTGCATCTTTTAGCAGAGCACAATTCAATCTATAACAAGAAGAGATGTTCAGGAGCATGTCCTTATATAATACTTCCATCATAGAGGTACACTAGATCTTTATAAACTTAGAAGCAAAGTTAATGGTAAATGTTTCAGAATTATTAGCAAGTTATATGTTTTGAGTATTATTGCCTTTTTAATATGATTTAGTAATTATAAGTTTATATAATTTTATTTTTGACAATGATTATATTTAACAATTGCCATGCAAATTTCTTAAGCATTTAATTATTGAATCACAAAACATAGGATGAGCTAGTTCCAATATAACACTAATTGGAAGCCTGAATTTAGAAAATTCGATGTTGAAAGTAAGAGTTAGAGGGTACTAGAGGAAGTCTTTTCTCCGACTGGCTTATCTCTTGTTTCATTACAACGCTGAACAAAACCAAATCATCTATCTGTCTAATGAAAGAGACGAGAGTCAAAACAAGAAATATAAGAAATTCACATATTACTGTCTGTTTGTAGACAATTCTCCATTGGTCTTTCTTGCATGTCTGCAAATCTTGGAAATGACTAACTGCCTTTTGTTCTGAACTATCTTTCTAAGAATATTTGTATAGCAAAACCATTGGAATACAGAGAGTGTCTCCCAAATGACAGGTTTGTTTCCAGCTTTAGAAGATAGAGAGAATGTTTTCCAAAGGGTAGGTCTACTTTTGCTTCAGTATGTTAAAGATACTATCTCTCTTTGGAGCAAAGAGCAGCCGGTTATAAAATATTCTGGTGCTCTGGCTCTGTGTTCCTCTGCTCTGCCTTACCACACTCTATGTGCAGATGTCATCCAGCCCTCTTTGAGTCATGCTGTACAATATGGAGTCTCGGGGAACTAGTTAAAAAAATAATGATACTCTGTCTACCGCCGCTGCTGTGAGTAATCAACTTTTCTTATTCTCTAGCCTTAGAAATTCTTCAAGCATCCCTGAAAATGTGATCAGCTAATGAGTCAGCTTACAAAAGAGACATATCTCATACCCTCAAAGTTCTTGACATCTTCTTTTCTCTTGAACTTGGACTACCTCATTTTTAATATTTTGTTAAATAAGTATAAATTTAATACTTCCTATATCTCTTTAGAATGATAATTTAGCTCAGGATTACTCTTATTTTTGTTCGTTCTATGTTTTCTGACAGTTGTAAAATTAATCATGAAAAATTCTGAGTCTAATTTGTTACTTCTGTATGAAAATATCTGGTAAACTTTACCTTACAACTTGACTCAAAATATTCCTACTAGATTTACTAAGCAAAAACCAAACCAAACCCAAACAAACTCTAACACCAGTCTGCTAAAGTTAATTTTAATTATATTTTATAAAGTTTACTTATCCCTTAACAAATTATCTTGTTACATTTGTACACTGACAATGTATGTTTATATGGTTGGTCTGTCTACATATCTATCTACCATCAGTTTATCATCTGTTCATCTCTACCTTAACTAACATGGGAACACAGCCACTTTCTTAATTTGTGCAGAAACTGCATTGCTTAACCTTTGTAAGTCTTAGTTCTTACATATATAGAGCCTAGAAAATAATATGTCTACCTTCTGTTGTTACTGTAACATAAGTAAGTAAATTTAAGTAAAGCAACTAAAATATTATTTCATATGATTTTGTATTGATTATGCCCATATAATAGATATTACTTCAAATATGTTTTCCTTTACAATGAATGAATGAACTAATTGGATCAATAAATATATATTCAATATTTTCTATGTAATAGGTACATTTCGAGACATTGGAGATGTAACTAGGACTTCAGAATCTAGTATGTAATAGGCTTTTCTAGTAACCAGGGATATACAAGAATATAATAAAAAGTCCTCATGCTCTTGGAGTTGATATTCTGGTGGGAAGACAGGAAATGAGAGAAAACATTCTCTGTTATAAAGTAGAGTTACAGTGCTACTGAAAATGAACAATTTTAGATAGAAACGTGCAGGTGTATCATAGGTGGTTTGTCCTCAAAAGCCTTTCTGATGAATTGACCATTAAGTAGATGTTAATGGACTCAATGTGGTTGTCTCGAAAGTTAGTTGGAGCACAGGTATTATTAAAAGCAGTGAGTGTGAGGCATGGGCAAGTTTTGCGTGTTCCAGGAAGATACTCAGGACAGTAAGGTTAACAGCCATTCACAGAGCTATGTGTGTGGTAGAAAACACAGTTTTTGAGGTCTGAGGACTCAGATCAAAGAGGGCCCAATTTAGAGCAGGATAGGGACTTTGGATAAGAACTTTGAAAAATGTGAAATATTTCAGGATAAAGAACAAATAAAACAGAGACTGTATCTTTCTTTTGCAGCTTTTAAATCTGGGAGAACATTAACTGATTAAAGACTTCAAAAAAACTCACAATGTTAGGATAAAGAAATAGAAATAAAATACATTTGCTCACATGCTGTTCATTTAGAATTGAGTGACCAGAATCTGTATTTGTTTAAAACTTTATCATATAGTTTTATTGTATTGTTTTTTATTTTAATTTTAGATCATAGATATTAGTCATTCATAAACTTTGCTATTTTTATTAAGATGTCACAATATATTAATATTCTCATATTTCATGAAATGGTTTAAACTTTCCTTTAAAATTGTATCCTTATGTTCATCACTAAGCAAGGCAGAATAACACATTTGATTTGAAAATAATTAAACACAGGAGGCAAATCAAATCGTTATCAGTTCAACAGCAATATATTCAAACTACTTTGATTTCATACAGTGAGATGGGTTTCACTCTGAAAACTTGGTCCTTAACTTTTTAGCTTCAGCCAAGATTATTTAATGGACATAACATTAAATGACTGTCCCTTGGCCTCATAATAGGAAGACTAGGCTCTGAGGAGGTCAGTGGAGATGCAACCATAGATTCTAAATATGTTTTACCCAGAGGCTGCACTTAGATTCAGAGGGTATGTGTTTCAAAATGGAAAGTAATTCATGGAACAAATGTTTTATCATCTGTAAAAGGCATGTATATGTCCCTTAAAGTGAAAAGTCCCTAACATTACAAAATATTAGTTAACATTCCCATACAGCAGAGAGAGTCACCAGCAAATATCCATGCTCCCTCATATTTCTGACTCTCATTGTGCTTGGGTTGGTGTCATGTAACTATTTCTACCCAGTAGGCTGTGGATTGAAGTGCTGCATCTGTTCCTGCAAGAGAGGTCACTTATCCAGATGCACAGAGGAAGGTGGAGCAGGGTTACCTGCCTTCGATGAACTCTGAATGAACAAACACTAAAACATTTCATTTTCATTTTAAATTTCCGTGGGGTGACTCTGTAGCATGCCTAACATTATGCTAATACAGAAGGCAGATCATCAGTGAAATGCTGCTGAAAAAATAAGCAAACACAAGAAAAGACAACATTTTATAGTGTTGGCTTTGTAGTTGGGTGCAGGCTGTTATCTAAGCATAAAGAGATGGAGACATATTAACAATAGCAAAACATATGGGAAATTATTAAATCATCTGGAAAGTAAATCCTGTGAACACTGAATTTGTATATCTAGAGGAAGAAGTTGGGAACATGTTGATTGTGTGTCAACTTAGCTATGGATTGCATTTATCAAGGTCTCAGAAGAAAGTGACAGTCTTTAAAAATGATTGATTAATTTGCAATTGTTGAAATAAAAACAAATTCAGATTTAAGAGGACTTTATTTGGAAGGTTATTGCAAGAGACAGGAAAGGGACTGTTGGCATGATAAGAAAGAGGACTCTTATAAAAGGGAGAACATTCTAACCAGGATATCTGCAGACATCTCAAAAGTCAGGCAGAAAAAGGGTTTTAAGAGCAGTAGTAAACAAGGTTAAAAGAACCAAGTGTAGGAGTGAGATGATCAGGAAATTCTTTTCTCTGGGGACAGCAAATTCTCAGACTCTCAGAAAGGGATTTTAAGGAGGGGCTGTATGCTCTCTCAGGCTGAGGGTGGGTCGATGTTCAGGGTCCAAAGTGGAAAGAAACTTAAGTAAAATTTGGTTAAGTCACTTAACAAGCAATTTGTTCTGACTTTGTGGTGATAAACAAGTCTGGCTAATCTTCATGAGGCAAACAATGAAATTTGGAGGGTTTCACCTTGTGATTAATAAGTAAACAAGGGAAGGGATTTTTTTGAGATTTCTGTAACTCTTACATTAATTCATAAAGGAAGGTTATTCTTTGTAGCAAGCTTTCTTTTCCATAACACAGAAGGGGGGGGATTTCTTTAATTATGACAGATTTCCAGTAGCACAGGTAACACATAGAGTTTAACACTGTGACAAGCAAAACTTGTGACAGATTCAATGACTGACAAAGTTGGAAAAGTCAATTATTTAATCATAATTAATTAATTATGACATTACCAAAGACTTTGAACAAAAACGCCAAGTAAAATTTCCCCAAAAGTGACACAGGTTAAATATTCATCATAACAGATTCCCGGTAGCCTCCATGAATTGAGAGGTGGTCATGTGAGGCAAGAAAGTGAAATTTCCAAGAAGTTAAGAAGATTTTAGAAATATGTCTCAAATGAATGTCAGGTGTGGTAGTTAAAACATGGAAATGACTGGAATCAAATAGATGAGAAGACAACTAAATTTTTTTTTATTGAAGTAGTATTGATATATAATCTTATGTTGGTTTCAAGTATACAACCCAGTGGTTCAACAGTTCCCCATATTATTAAAATCTCACCTCCTCTAGTGCGGTACTATCTATCAATGTAGAAAAATGTTACAGAATCATTAACTATATTCTCCATGCTGTACTACTGCTCCTTCCCCACACCCCACAATCACCCGTCCCAACCCCACCCCTTTTGTAACCACTAGTCACTTCTCAGTGTCTATGAGTCTGCTGCTATTTTGTTCCTTCTGTTTTACTTTGTTTTATATTCCACAAATAAGTGAAACCATATGGTATTTTTCTTTCTCTGCATGGATTATTTTACTGAGCATAATATCTTCTAGATCCATCCATGTTACCATAAATAGCAGGATTTCTTTTCTTTTTGTATCTTAATAATATTCCATTGTATATATGTACCACACCTTCTTTATCCATTCATGTATTGATGGAACCTTAGGTTGTGAAGGCAACTAAAATTTTAAGAAAATTCCTCTGGCAAAGAATCTAAGATCCTGGACTAGAAACTAGTTAAATTTGGAGATTTTTTTTAAAAAAGAAGAAAAAAAAACACTTTTGGTTCCTGAACTTCCCCCTGTAGGATTTGGGCTGAAAAAACTGAAGACTAAAAGAGGGCACATTTCCCATTACCTGTCTTACATATGGTCAAGAAACGCAAGCTGCAAATAATTCCTACAGCAGAACAAGACAGGAGTCTGGAGAATAAGGACCCCATCAGAGGAATCTCCAATCTTAGTCATGAACTCCACCCTAAACCTAGAGAAGTCCTTCAAAATATCTTGCCAGTGACATTTTAGAATTGCTACAGACCAGTCACTGACAGGAAGGGACATTGGTTATGCTTTTGGGAGGGGAAGTGCATGTTTTATGTGAAGGTAGAAGGAATCAAAGAGATGCCTCGTGAATAGGACAGATTTTATGCCTTTTTTCTCTTTCTTATCAACCAAGGCCTCTTATTTAGGCTTATAGGTAGAAACTTTACTCTGTGGCCAGACTACTTTAGTATATTCAGACCACATACAAGTAAGAAACTATTATTGTGCTAAGCTACTTAAATATTTTTCCTTTTTTTCTCTTGCTGTTACTGCAATATAGCTGAACATTTCACTATTTAATGTAAATTATGAATCACTTTTGTTATGTTTTTATTATGTTCAATTCCAGCTTCATTATTTATTTCCTCATTTCTGTTCTTTAAACTTAAATGTAACAATCACATACGTTTCTTCTTTTTTTAATTTTGTTATCATTAATATACAATCACACGAACAACACAGTGGTTACTAGATTCCCCCTATTATCAAGTCCCCACCACATACCCCATTACAGTCATTGTCCATCAGCATAGTAAGATGCTATAGTGTCACTACTTGTCTTCCCTGTGCTATACTGCTTCCCTACACCTCCCCTATGTTATGTGTACTAATCGTAATGCCCCTTATTCCCTTTCTCCCTCCCTTCTCACCCACCCTTCCCAGTCCCTTTCCCTTTGGTAACTGTTAGTCCATTCTTGGGTTCTGTGAGTCTGCTGCTGTTTTGTTCCTTCAGTTTTTGCATTGTTCTTATGCTCCATAGATGAGTGAAATCATTTGGTACTTGTCTTTCTCCACCTGGCTTATTTCACTGAGTGTAATACCCTCTAGCTCCATTCATGTTGTTGCAAATAGTAGGAGTTGTTTACTTCTTATGGCTGAATAATATTCTATTGTGTATATGTACCACATCTTTATCCTTTCATCTACTGATGGACACTTAGGTTGCTTCCATTTTCTTGGCTATTGTAAATAGTGCTGCAATAAACATAGGGGTGCATATGTCCTTTTGAAACTGGGATCTTTCATTCTTAGGGTAAATTCCTAGGAGTGGAATTCTTGGGTCAAATGGTATTTCACATATGTTTCTTATGTATATAGGGTATTGTTTTTACCCTAAAATGTTTATCCTAATTTAAAAATCCCCAATTTTATTTTAAACAGGGTATTTTTACCCTAAAATTTTTATCCTAATTTAAAAAAATCCTATTTTATTATGTTCCTCTCATTAACAAATTCCTTATATAGCGTACTCTCATTGAAATAATAGCTATTCACCCTTGTCTTCCTTTCAAATACAAAGAAATACTGACTTTTTACTGTGAATGGAAAATGTTCCTTTTTAAAAAGCTCTCTCGCACACCACAAACTCCAAATTTATAATCTACTCAGATTTCTTGCAAATATCTTATGCCTATTAAATATCAAATAAACAGGCAGTTTTCTAATGTAGTATTGTTGTCAGGAATAAACTTAGATATAGAGAAAGTAGCTTTTGTTACTCAAACAAGTATAATATCTCACATTCAAATGTTGATACAGAACGATTGATCATTTTATTCAAATGGAATATACTGAATTCTGTTGTCATAGTCATAATGTGTGCTTTGCAATTATGTTGTAACTATATACATTTGGCAAATAACAAACTAAAGTAGTTATTAATTTTATTTATTAAAACATTAATGATATAAATGTTACTTTATATTAGGAAGTATAAAATAATTCAGTAAACAGTAGTTCTAGAGTAACATTTCTTGCATATAAGTATGGGTATGGGGTCAAACCGATTGGATATGCAATGAAAATAATATTTAGTTTCACATCAGGCATGTAAATAAGCTTTCCTACTTTTGGGGTAATTTAAAGTCTATCAGTGAATACTAATGCATTCACGTTTACATGATAACGTTAATTACATAATAATAATACCCTTTTTGCTCATTCTTTAGACAGTTGTAAACCTCCATGGGCTGACCTATGTTAGGGCAATAGCTCTATATTCAAACTACTTTCTTCCTACGTTTTTTAGACTGTGTCTGATATATTTGGTTTTGTGACCTATGTCATAATTCTAAAAAATGACATAACCAGACATTTATTCTAGAAGCAGAATTTATATTTTTCTCTACAATAAATTTTCTTTTGATTTTCAGTTTAACTAAAGAACTTTAATAAGATGTAACCAGACATTAATCATGTGACTCCCCAGAAACCGTAACCAGACATTAATCATGTGACTCCCCAGAAACCGTAAACCCTAAACATATATGTAGTCCATATATCAGCCTGTCAGTGGCTTCTTAGGAATGCAGAATTTTAGACCCTACCCCAAACCTACCAAATCAGACCCCACACATTTATAAGTTATTCATGTGACTTCTGTTAAGTGCTTGAAGTTGGTAAATACTCTACCCTACAGTAGAATGCATATTTTTATTGAAATAAAATTGATCATAATAAAGTAGAATCTGCAATCAACATGTCCAACATCAGGTAAATTTATTTGAAAAAGAAAAATAAGTTTATGGGACTTCAATGAAAAGAGAAGATTCAGCCCACCACCCTCCCAGTCTTTCCTTTGTGCTAATGAAAACCAACACATTCCTGCTTCATGACTTAATACTCATGGAAATATGCTACACATTAACTTTAATTGGTTGACATCACTGATCTCCATCTCTAAAGTAGTAGTTTCAGACTTGATTATAACTCTGAAATAAGTTTTATGATCTCAGATTAGGAAGAAGAAAGAGAAAGAAATGATATCGTTCCTTTCTTAAGTTAGTTATTCATATTCATTTTTATGATTTAAGCAAGGATGATATGTATACAATGTTATGATAATATACTGTTCATTCCATTACTCTTTTTCCCCCTATCATTCAGAGAAATCTAAATTTTATTCTCTGAAGATGCAGTGATTTGTATAAGAATATTTTTTATAGAAAAGTTGAAGAAGCTGTTTATGTAAGGCAATTAGGAACTTGCCTAGATACAAATTCATTGAACTAAAAAAATATGTTCTGATTCCCATTCAAGCTTGAAAACAGCAAAACATGAGTTTGCAGAACCAGAAAAGGGCCTTAGAGAGCAATAGGCGAAGATGAAAATCATCATTCTGAGTGCATTAAAGAAATTAGCCTTGAGATAGCACCTCCCTCTGATACTCATTTACATCTTAAAAGGAGTGCTAAAATTGGTTTGTGTATGAAACTTTTTTTGACAAAATTCAGCATAAAAGAAAAAATGACTTATAATACTTGACTTTCTTTAGGTAAATTCCACTTTATTTTTAGAAGTGCTCTTTTTAATGTTGACCAGTTTAAGCAAAAAATCTCATTATGACTGACTATTAAATTCTTTGCCTATAATGTGTGTTTGTGAGATAATGAACAAAATTTTCTCACTGTGTAAACTACACTGTGGAGACTAAGAAGCACTTTTAAAAGTTGTGCAAACTTTTTTAGGTCACTGGGATACCAGTTAGGAAATTAATACTCGTAACACTAAATGATACCCTAGTGGCTTGGAAAGGTCAACATAGCTTTCAAAAAATTATGACTCCCTGAGAGCATATTGCTCAACCTTGATCATATTATTTTTTCTGCATTTGGCTAGATGTTTGTAAATAAATGTTTTCTTGTGGTGTGGTAAATTATGATACAATATTTTTGCTGTACAGGAAGATAAGCTAATTCAGTCTTAAAGATGACTCTTACATTATATATTTATATAAATACATCAAGTACAGTTAATCTTTCTCTCAGAGACAGATGTTTCAATATGTTCTATAAAGATAACAACAAATAGTTCCAGCAGATCCCAATTCTGTACTTTGCTCATACACGCAGATAATCACTGATAACTTACGTATATGTAATGACAATAAGTGTTTGTAACTACCATATGAAGACATTAGGGTATTTTTTCATATACATTATTTCTGTTCTTATGAAAATACTTAGTATACATTTGCATAACAGAATCTATGGGTTATAGTGTGTGATATTATGCATAACTAACATTTATTGAGATTTTAGTATGTGCCATGCACTCTTTTAGGCACCTGTAGTGAGTTAACTTACTTGTTCCTCCAAATAATTCTATGATGTAGGAATGGATATTATATTATTAAGTGCTTGGACATATAAGGACAAATAATAAAACTGATCTTTGAGAGAATAAGTGAATTAATTGTGTAGATTCACACAGAAAATTAAATGCTAGCCTCTATGCCAGGTATGTCTTTGTTTGGATTTTTTTACTATGCAGAAGTGAGTAATCCAATTTTGAGGAGAATTTAGTATTCATGAGGATTTTCTGATACCCTGGAAATTTGCAAAGTCAAAGTCAATTACAGTGTAAACCCACTCTAACTGCCTTGCTTGGAAGGAAGTTTTGTACAGAAATCTTGACTTGAATGCAAAACGCCCTTCAAACACAGGAAGCCCTGAATCTGTTTCAATGGTCAACTTCGACAGCTGAGTGATTGTTACTGTTGTCCCTATCCAGGTAAAAATAGTTTCCCCTCTTTTGCCCCAGCCTTCTTAAAATCAATGATCAAAAGTTGAACTCTGCTGTTACCTTAGTCCATGACACCAGCCTCTGTCACTTGAATTACCACAGTGATGTCTTAGCTGACAGCTCTCTTGCTCCATTTCATACCATTTTTTTCTTATTTCAGTCAGAGATCATTTAACAATGCACATTGCATTCATTGCATTACCTTCTGAAACACTTACTAATGTATTTACACTATGTCCAAAAGAGAGTCAAATTCTCTGTTTCTTTGATATAGGATCCTTCGTTATTTCCAAACTATGATCTTCCTCTCAACTAAACTACCAGTGAACTGTGAGTGCAACAAGTACATTTTCAGACATAAAGACACCTTTCTCAGGAAATTACTGGAAGATATGTACTACCAGAAGAGTACATAAATGAAGAAGAAGAACAGAATAACAACCAGACTAAAGAGAAAAAGATGATCCAGAACAAGACAGGCAGATGACAGCCGTGTATAGGATTGGGGGAATAAACCATTAAAACTGGAGCAGGTTACATGACTCTTAAGGTGTTTCATTAGGAAGATAGAGTTTATATGATATCTATGTATGTTGACATAGTATAGAAACATGAGGCTGTTGGAGAGTTGGAGTTTCAACTGTGATAGAAATATATAAAACTAAACAAATGAATCACAATTATTGATAAAATAAATGTTTATCAGGAAAATAAATGTAGTCATAACTTGCTATATGTTTAAATATTGAATAGCATTTACATACATTATTATAACATAAATATTGAATATCTAACCATTTTCATAAAAAACTTCTGAAAAGATGGATTGAGAAGACTGTGTTATATGAGAAATGAGAGAGAAATCCACTTAATCACCAGGAGGTGAAGTATAATTTTCCTATTCTGATGTCCAGCTTTATTTCAATTGGAGGCAGTGATGGAATAATATAAACATTGCATGTTCCTTACCTAATACTAATTTAGATAGCAATGAGAAAAATATGATGTCCCAATAATTAGAAAATGTATCCCTCCCTTTCTCTAGTTTACACTTTCAAAACAGAATAAAAAATCATTCTCCCCCAACTCTCATCTTTATATATATCAGGTTCTCCAAAATTCCTACCAACCCTGATAATGGATCTGTCTAGACTCATTGCTTCTTATTACTTAATAGCTATATGATTCATTTTTATTTAATTCTTTCATTATAATTTTATTACCATAAGATCAAGAGTTTGCCTTTGACCTTAGAAGAAGTTAGTAGAGCCTGGCAGGAGTGTGTGTGTGTGCTCCACAAGGGACTTACACCAAGTTCCACAGCAACATGGGACAATAGCTAAGGGGTCTATACCCCTCGTCAGGTGGCAGATAGACTATATTGGGCCTCTACCTGTGTCAGAAGGGTATCGGTATACCATGACTTGTGTGGACACGGCTACTGGACTTCTGGTTGCTTTTGTTACCTGTTGTGCAGATTAGCAGACAACCAAAAGAGCCCTGGAGCATCTCTTTGCCATCTATAGCCAATCACAGGTAATTGAGAGTGATCAGGGCACCCATTTTTCTGGACATACACTGCAAAAATGGGTGCAACAGCTGGAAATGAAATGGAAGTTTCATGTGCCATACAATCCTACTGCAGCAGGCATGATTGAGAGGCACAATGGCTTGTTAAAATTTGGACTAAAATCAGATACCAATAGTCTGCAGGGATGGTCAGTCCATCTATGGACTGGGCTATGGCGTTTGAATGAGAGACCCCAAAAGGGAGCTCTGAGCCCCGTGGACATGTTAACACATATTGCTGCCTCCCCTATACAACTTCAAGTACAAACCAAAGAAGTATCACTGAAGCCGAGTTTCGGCCACCAGAATAACATCTTGCTGCCAGCAACAACTGCACTGAACCCTGGAGACTCCATTGAGCAGACGTGGCCTTGGAACTTTTGACACATGGACCAATGATGGCTGGCTCTCCTGGCACCTTAGGGACAAGGCCTGGAAGCTGGTCTCCTGTTATTCCTGGAATAAGAACAGAGTGACCCCCAAAGGTCACAGTAGTATATTCTGAATGGCTAGAAGGTAGGCGCATCTTACCGGGGAGTTTTGTTCTATCATTATGGACAGTGCATACACCTCCAGTAGCATTGTATATAGACCCTTTGGTAACCCCCACAGGGAGAGGAGTAAAGTATGGAATACTAGACCTGGAAGAGACCCCCTTTCCACTATAGTCTTATCACAGGACCACTCTCTTGCATGCATTCTACCTGATGGATAAGATTTGCCTATGTTGGTGTCATTAAAACGTGTCTTATCGCCCCTAAGATCTTTGTGGATTGGGAACCTCCTCTGGCTTGAGGATTATTATAATTTTTGCTCAAAATTTCGTTGTATCTTAATTTTTGTTATTATGTCTAAATTGTTGTTATCCTCTGTTGCTGTTGTGTAATCTGGTTACAGAGCTCCAGCTTTCTCACACAGGGACCATCGCGGAAGATTGAGAGTGTGTAGATTGTAAGGCAAGAATCCTGGAGGGGTGGAGTGTGGGTAAACTGGGGTTCCTATGCCCAGGATCCTCACCGAACTTAAACCACCTGATGATGTAACTGGCCTGTTGCTAGGCTACCACTTCCACACCTTTAGGCAATAAGTTATTATTGCACTATATAGAGTGCTTGGCCCAGTGCTCTGGGTGGAGGCAGAGACTCTAGTGCTCAACCTGTCACTGGGAGAACAAGCCGGGTAATAAATCCTTTCACCCCAAAGAAACATCTACTATGATTTCTTTGGTCACACTGAATCCATAGCAAACTTGCTGGGGGCTGAAACATATTGGCAAGACAGATACCCTCAACAATATTCTTAAAGATTTTTATTTAATTTTTTTTAAACTAAATTTTATTTATCAAATATTTGTTGTTCCTGTTTGTACATGCAAAGCTTTCTGGATTCTCTGTCATAACACTATTACTCTTCCCATACCCCCTGTTTGCATTTTCTGTAAACATACATTTTTTTTATTAAAAATATTTTTCGTCTTTGCTGTGATATTTCCTCATCTGTCAGTTGATGAGTGTCTGTTCACATTAATTAATTACTGATATGAAACTTCAAAATTATAGTAAGTTAATTCATTATAGAGGCAGTGATATGTATAAATTAAATGTACATCATAGAGATAAATAATCAACATTGGTAGGTCCTAATTAGAAATCCATATTCTTGTTTCTTTGTTTAGTTGAAGAACTTCAATCCCTATAATTGAGAATTCACATTTTAGAAATGGCAATGAGTTGATCAACTTAATTTCATCTAAATCTTCACTAGGGTATGTATTAGTTAGCACTGTGCTACTAATGACAATTTTATTTTGTTTTTGTAATGCCCGTTAAGTTTTAGTTCTCACATCAATAAATGCAGCGCTTTTTCAAATTTTCTTTTCAGAATTATTTATTCATCAAGGGAACACTTTTGCTTATGCAGGGCTTTGTGGATACACTATCAAAACAAGAAGTTAAGAATATACACTTCTGTTTGTACTACTCTTACTCTTAAAAATATTGCTGCAAATCACAGATACACTCTACTTTGATATACCAAATTAACTTCACAGAGAAGACCCGTTGGTGGAAATAGATGAAATAATAGTTCGGCGTACAGGCTTTTTTTTTATCATCCTAAATATTGACCTAGAGATATGTATTGCTTACTCATAAACACTAGAATCCTCAATACAAAACATCTCCTCAGCAAATATATATGATTGCACCCCAAATACCCAAACATACGCTTTTTATCATCGTGATTGTTATTTTCTGATTTAGGTTCAGCTTCCTCTAGAGGCTATTAAAGAATGCATACATTTTTGCTGACATTTTATCACAGCTATAAAATGAGAAGTAGATATATACTCAAAAGGCCACTAAAATCAGTCAGCATGTTTACTGCATAAAACAACTGCTTTCCAAATGCTCTGAAAAAAATCAGTAAAGTATTATCAGATTTATGTTTAAGTGTATTGTCCCACAAAACTCACAAATTTGTAGTATATGTTACAATATTATAAATATATATATATATGAAAGACAACTTAAATTATTACTTATTCCTGTGATATGCTTAACTTAGTGTATGATAACTTATCCATGGAAAGTCAGCAGAAATTGAATTTATTTAAAAATTTTATTTATCAAGTCAAACGCAAAAAACTACACAATAAATCATTGTTCTTGATTACATCCTTCTGGTCTATACTAATCCATGTTTTCATTAGTAAGAATCATTATACCTGTCAGTGTTAGTCCAGATTTCTCATAATCTGCTTTTACAGATTCCAGGAAACAGTTAGCAATGCTTTTAATCCTATATAATTGAATCTAGCCACAGTAGGAAAAAAATATATTCACTCAGAACATGTCTTTATTAAATGCCACATATTGTGGACAGAGCTGAACTACTTATGTTGCAAGTGCATTATATATTTTTAGACAAGTGAGAATTGTAAAACAAGTGTTTTTATTGCAATTATAATAATTTTCACAAGTGTTCTCTGTAAAAGTAGAAAACAAAGGCAATATAAATATTAAAATTTAATCATTAATAACTATATGAATTTTATTCTTTATAGCAAAATAAACTAGTGATATATATAGCATAATCAGACAGTTATCCATATCTCCAATATTTCATTTCTGAAAGGAAGACAAGCTGAATGTACATATATTTATGAAAGCTTACTATAATAGAGCACTAACACAGATTAAATTCTAGCTTACTTTCCAATTGTGCAAATAGAAGTAGACATGAGGAATTTAAAAAAAAACGTACAAAATCTCAGGTGTTTTGTTGTTTTTGGTGAAAAATTCTTAATTGTAGTAATCCTGAACACACATAAAAAATATCTTGTGAATAGAAAAGAAAGTGTTGATCACTAATGTATTTCCTAGCAATGCAGAATTAGGTTCAGATGAAGAGTGTAGATGAAGTGATAGAAATAATATTCATTTGTAACAAGGAATAAAGATAGACCTGTCAAGGATCTGTCTTCTCTAACCCCTCTCACCCCAGTCCACGAGCAGTCTTGCCAGCCCAGAGACCCAAAGGGAGATACTCTTTTCATCATAGAAATATAAAATATCCAACATACTTCATATCATCATACATAAACTTATGGGATATAGCAAACTGTTTTAGTGGGATTGTTATAGTAATAAATGCATATATTAAGAAAATAGATCTCAAATAAACAACATATCTTTACATATCAAGGAGCTAAAAAAAGAACTAGCTAAGCCCAAAGAAGCAACAGGAACCAAATAACAAAAAGATCAGAGTACAAATAAATGAAATAGGGAACAGAAAAAAAAAAACACTGAAAAAAGATCAATTAAACCAAGAATTGGTATTTTGAAAAGATAAACAAAATTGACAATCCTTAAGATAGACTAACCAAGAAAAAAGACAGCATACTAAATATATTACAACTGATACCACAGAAATACAAAGGATCATAAAACATTACTTATGAACATTAAATGCCAACAAATTAGATAACATAGAAGAAATAAATTCCTCAAAATATTCAATATCCCAACACTGAATGATGAAGAAATTAAAAATCTGAAAGGAATGTCCATTTCTCCAGATTCTTTCTCTGGCACGGGGGGTACTGTACAGCTCAGAGAAGACAAGTAGCGATTCTCATCTCACTACGCTGATGGACAGTGACTGTGGTGGGGGTGGTGGGGGGGACCTGGTGATGGGGGGAGTTCAATCATCACGGTATTGCTTATGTAATTGTAGGTTAATGATACTAAAATAAAATAAAATATTTAAAAAAAAAAATCTGAAAGGACCTATAATGACCAAGGGGATTGAATCAGTAATACTAAAGCTCTCAATAAAGAAAATCCCTGGGCCTGATGGTTTCACTAGTGCTTTCTGTCAAACACCTCAAGAATTAATAACAAATCTCAGACTCTTCCAAAAATTGTCCTGCTTCTAATCTCAGGAGAAAAGTGTCATTCTTGAGCATTTAAGATGGGTTTCCTTAAAGTTTTTAAAAATAATATTATTGTTTAATTTTTCTAACTATAGAAATGATCTTTATTTAATTTATTCTACTGATATACTGATATGCATTTGTTTTTGAATTATGAGCCATTAACTTTCTAGTGTAGATTCAGTCTGTTGATGTATTAAGGCTTTATGTAAAGGTAAGTTTGATTTTAGTTTTTTTTAAATATAGTTTTACCTGTATTTTTGAGAGACATCTACAATATTCTTTTATGCAATGTCTTTGTCAGAATTTTATGGCAAGTTTGTCCTGGGACAATAGAACAAGTTAGGAAGTAGTTTTATATCACATCCTTATGTGTACCAGAGCCCCTATATTTTGGGGGGAATTCTCTCAGAGGAAGAAAAAGTAATTTAAGCAAGAATGTAATCTCAGCTGAAACTAACTTCAGTCTGGTACCACAGGGAAGCTGCGGAATACATACTGAACCACAAAAGAAAATATTTTAACAATTTTGTGGAACAGGAGAGCTACAAATTTCACTAGCCAACAGTGACTGATATTAGGGAATGGATATGTCAACTGGTAAAAGGAACTCTGGTGAGGGACTGCACCCAATGCAGTGTATTCCTTGAACCACAAAGATTTAATTGCTCCTCCCAGTTTTTTTTTTTTTGTTGTTCCATCTAGGCTCAGCCTCACCAAGGTTTATCTAATTATAATTTCTGGAAATATTACAAGATGAGGGTTAATGTGACAAACCTTAGGTCCTGCTGCTGTGCTTAATCCTGAGACCATAATTGATAATCACACTCTCCATTTTCCATTATCCACTATCATTTCACCACTCACTTAGTTAATACCTCCGCTGGTCAAAATTGACTTGCCACGTTGGCTGACTCAGAACTTCATATATGCTATCATACATTCTTGCTATCATATTTTGTTGCACTTGCGCATACACAGGTAATACTGGGCACGGAAAAACCAACAGATGCTGCAATGAGCTGAAATATATATTCCCCCTTGCCAGATTACATAAGAGCTAACCTACCTGCACATAGTGATTAGAGCCAATTATCCTTGCCAATATGCCAACTACTATCTCTGCCGGTGTAGTAGCAGAAGCCATCCAGAGTGGCCAGGCAGCAGATGCAGCTTTGAGTGTCCACACAATTCCTAATCTGGTTATTCATTGTTCTGAACATATTTAAATACAGTAATCAAATTTGTTTTAAATTCCATGCCTGATAACTTAATTACCTGTGGATTAGTTTCATTTGTAAGGTTTTCTCTTGGTTTTTAGTCTTTCAGTCTTTGTCTCATATTAATATTGGGGATGTTTTATTGCATATGACACTCTGTATATGAAAAATTTAAATAGCCCTAGATGGTTTTATTTTCCTTTATGGAAGAATTAACTTGCTCCTTGCAAGTTAGAGTAAGGGTATATTACCATGTCTCAATAAACAACTTAGATTTTTTGAAGCTTACCTTTATCTGTTTCACACTTTATTTTAGGGCATAGCTCTTTAGAAATCTCTCCTGAATGCATGGGGTGTTTATTGCTGTCTTCTTTCTCACCCATCCAGGCATCCAATTTTGTGTCACTTGCAACATAAGACTACTGAAAGCTCTTTGCTTTTTAGTCACTTAGCAATTTCTTTCTGATTGGTTTCTTAGCCTCTTGTCCTTATGCTTTTAGGATTTACCAATGACCTACAGCATTAAAGCATTCAGAATTCTGAGATCACTTCCCTGAGTCATTTTTCTCTAGGATTTGTTTCTCACATCCTGGATGCCTTATTACTTCTGAAAACAAACTTTGTCCTCCCCACAACAGTATTTTAGACTCAAAGTTTCTGCTTTCTGCTAGGCCTTTACGCCATATCCTGAGATTGAAGGAAAAAAATCCCCAACATAAAAAGTAATATAATTCTGGCCCCCTGCAATTTCTTTGCTTTCTTTCCACAATATTATTGCTTCAAGTTTCAGTTACTCGTGCTTTTTGATAGTGAGTACCAGATGGTTTGGCACTTCTTCAATTTTATGGATGTGCTTTGCGGATTCACACTATTCAGAGGTAACCAGTTGTGGAATACCACTTTATATGATTTTAATTCAAAGGTACCCTTAGGACTCTTTCTAATGGGCCAACAAAGGATTTTTTTTAAGTACTGAAAAAAGTATGTCTCTAAAATATTGAAAAAAGTCTTCAAAAATATTATATTCTGCAATTACTACCTACTGTTTGTCACATAATTATATCCTAGATCCTGCCCACATATTAAACAAGTGGAATTAGACTGCTTTTCTTTAATCATCATTTGACACTGCATATCTCTTTCAAGTATATATAACTACATAACTGGAAGTTTCATTTAAACAACAAATCCTAGGTCACTAAAATTATTATTATTATTATTTTTGGAAACAGGAAATAACCACTAAGTAAAATCTTTGCAATAGATACCTATTATGTGTCGAATTGTAGTTCCCCCTCAATAGATGCTGAAGTCCTAACCTTCAATATCTGTAAATGTGACCTTATTTGGAAATACGGTCTTTGCAAATGATCAAATTAAGATCATTTTAGGCCTTAATCCAATTTGGTGTCCTTATGAAGAGGAAATGTAGAGGCAGAGACAGACACAGATAGAGGGAAGATGATACAAAGACACAGGGATAATGCTATCTACAAATAAAAGAATGCCTCAAGCTACTAGAAGTTAAGATAGAAGCATGGAGCAGAGTCTCTCTCACAGCCCTCAGGAGTCAACCCTAGCAAGATCTTGATGTCAGTCTTCTAGACTCCAGAACTGGGTTTTATAATCCAATCAGTTTGAGGTACTTTGTTAAGTCAGCCCCAGTAAGCTAATGCAGTAAATAGATCAACTACCTGGAAGTTACTATCTCTAAACCTAGAATCCAGGCAGACAACATACCTAGATCTCCCTGGACCCCTTCCCTCCAGGATTCAAAAAGATATAGTTATTTGGTCTTTGCACCAGCCTCTAAGGACAATACAGTTTGTGATAAAATACTGGAGTTTCAAATACATTTCTAAAAGTGGAAATAAATGTAAGAAGTATTAATAAAGTATAGTTGGTTAACAGAATTTGAAGCAACTGATATAAACAGAAATAATCAGATTAAGTATATAAATATATTTAATTATAGTTAAAAGTATTATAAGTAGGCCATCTTTGCGTCCCACCCCCACCTACCCACACACACATAAAAGGAGATACTCTGTATTAGTTTAACTTGTTTCAATGTAAGGGACCAATATTCTGCTATAGGTATGGATAACAGCTCAGTGACATTAAGTAAATTTCAAAGTTCATGTAGATTATGTGGGAGATACTAGACTAAAATGCAGTACTGGATGTTTCAAATAATAATTTCTTTCTAGTTTTCCAGGAAAGTCAGGCTGACCATACTATTTTGAAAGCCATCATATTATCAAATCTGATTGAATTATTCTCCCAATTATGCATATGCAGTTATTATGGTCTTTGACATTAGGAGTTGAACTCTAAATGCTGTAAATATATAATGTGAAACAAATGCCTTTCATTATGCAATTATATTTGTATATATAATGAATATTTCATGTACCAGGGATTTTAATAACTAATTAAATATATTTCTCCATTAGGAGAAGCTACTATAACCATTTATTAGGGTTGAACATTTGAACAGTTCTAGATGATCAAGAAGATTTAGCCATAGGGAAAAGGAATTAAAGAATTTTCTAGCAAAGGAATCAATAATGTTATGCCCATGAAACTGGAAAAAGATGAACATTTAAGAAGAATATAGGGCAGGCAAAATGGGTGATTTGGGAGTGAGATGGAATTATGGAGGCCATGACATGTAGGTCATCTAGGCCATGTCTAGTGCTGACTAGATCGACAGATGCATGATGACTCCACATTATGGATAAAAAGGATAGTTCATAATTTATTTAACTAAAGCATATTACTAAATGATTGTGAGGTCTTCAACTTTCAATTTTTAAGAGGGCCTTATTTTTTATAATTTTGTTCAATTTGTTGGAAGTCGAGACAGTGAAAATTATACCCTGCAGAAATGATATTCTAATTTCTTATTAAATTACATCCCCAGTTTGCATGAGAAATTTTGGATCCTTAACATTATAAACACTCTTGCATGTGCATATCTATAATTACTTGATAGTCTCTAAAGTGTGTGTGTATATATGTGTGTGTGTTTCTAGAAGGCTGATTTCCACATCAAATGACACATATAGTTACATTTCTTTTTAGAAAATTCTTTCAGTTTACATTTCCATTAGAATTATATAAGTAACCTTGTTCCTAAAACCTCTTTTACAATTTGATTTTTAAAGTGTCGACTATGAAGTATTTCTTTTCCTTCTTGTGTCTTGATTACCATTTCATTGTTATATTGGGTTATTTTTTGTTTTAACTTTCCCTAAGAAGTTAATGTTTTTAGTGTATTTTTAGGTTTACAATAAAATTGAGAGGAAAGTAATGAGATTTCCCATATATCCTCTGACCCCAAACATGTATAACTTCTCCCTTTATCAAGATCCCCTACCACAGTGGTTCATTTGTTATAACTGATGAACCCACATTGACATGTAATCACCCAGAGTCCATAGTTTCCTAGATCATTGCTCTCTAAGACACTGAATTTTTTCCCAGTTTGGTATATTCCACCTTTCCTACCAGCTATTATATTCACCTGCAAATAATAGCCAATTGATAATTATTTAAATTGGATCTGAGAAAATTATATTCTTAAAATTTGCTGTTCATATATGCCTTGCAAATATTACCAACCCCAATTAATTAACTAGACATATTGAAAATTATAAAGTAATTCATATCCCCATTTATCAACTTAAATTGAGGAACACTGATATTTCAACAATTCCAATTGATGTCTTACCTTTTGGAACACAGATAAAACCAAGTTCCATATTTCTAAATGACTAGGTTTTACCCATTTAATTAAAATTACTCTTTGTAAACTACTTCATAATCAACGTAAATATACATATTTAAGCTCATAGAGAATAATACATTTTTCTACTCTGATCAAATCACTGCTTTTCTCAGAAATGCTAAATCAACCCTTTTTTTTCCTGTGCTACATTTTTTCCTGTATTAAATTGATTGAGATAACAGTATCAACAGAATGAAAGATAAAAGATACACATAGCATAGGAAAAGGGTTCTGTAATACATTAATTTATGCCTGTATCAGTTTGTATACTTATTGTCAGTCCCTTCTCAAATATATACTTCTTGAGTTCCAGGACTGTCTAATTTAATCTTTAACTTTGAGCACCTAGAAAAATGTTTGGTACATAATAGAAACCTAATAAATATTCACTGAAAAAAATAATAAAATAAACATTAAATGAATGAATTAATATTGCATATGACAGAGAAGAAACCAGAGATTATAAGGGGGGCAAGTATATCATGTTATTCTAACAATATAAATATTAGTTATTGGGTACCTTTTAAGTGCCAGGACTTATGGTTTCCATTTTACCGACTGAGTTTCTTCAAAGTGCTATACTTGTGCTTTGCTTTTGAAATAATACATGCATATAATGCATGCTTAGTTTATATACATATCACAATGCTGCTTTTAATATTATTATCCCCATTGCACAGTTGCTAAAATTATCATGTGGATAAATAAGTATTGTTTTTTTGAATCTTGTTCAAGGTTAAATAATTAGTAAATAATAGAACTATGATACTATGTTCATATTCTAGCCCTGTACAACCAGTTTTCTCTGATTTCCCAAGTGTAATTTATGCTGTTATGCAAGTCCCAACTTTTCCCATTAAGTCTACTTCTTATGAGTCATGGAACAAGATTAGTTATATTGACATTCATGACACCCAAATCATCCCCAGATATAATATGTGATGAATTATTATTTGTGAGTGGATTATGAAGTCAAGTTTGCTTTGGTCTAAATGTTTGTTTTTTTCTACCATCTTCTAGGTTACCTCAGGTTTTGTGTTTGTTTTCTATTGCTGCTATGAAAAATTGCCACAAATTCAGTGATTTAACACAATAAAAAAAATTATCTATCAGTTTTGTTTGGACATATGACCCAGGTCTCACAGGGCTGACTCCGAGGCATTGGTAGGGCTACATTCTTTTCTGGAGCCTGTAGAGGAGAATGCGTGCCCTTGTATTTTCCAGCTTTTTAAAGAAACCTTCTTTCTTCGGTTCATAACACCAATTCTTCATTTTTAAAGCCAGTAATCTACAATGAGAGTCTTTTTCACTCTGCTGCTTCTCTAGTTCTTAGCAGCTAGAAAAGATACTCATAAGTCTCAGCTTGACATAACTTTCTTTCCCTGCCCAATGATAAAAATCAACATCTTGTGGGCATATTTGGCAATCTGGAGAAAAGGCACATGATGAGTCTTTATTCTTGGACATTAAGGAGTCAAGTTTATTGCTGGGATTTTGAGAGATTTAGTGTTTCAACCTGGTAGGAATACGTTTTAGCATGGGTATGAGATGGTTTTTCTTAGGTTAGAACTTACTATAAAAGTAGAACTAGCCAATCATGGTCAGGTAAACCTAGGGAAAGAATCTCACTTGGTGGTGTCCACTGTGAGGAATAATAAGCAATGACTGGACAGTTCTCTGAAGTAGAGAGGTAGGAAACCATGTCTAACATGGCTGCAATAGCCACTCTCAGCATCTTTCTTTACTGCAGCAGAATGGGAAAGCACATATTCCTACATTCATGTGTAATATTATTTGGGGTTCCTTGAAATACTTGCCTGAAGTTGGGAGGATACTTCGTATATGGACTGGAGTTCCTGGGGAATATGGGGCCTATCCAAGTAATTTAAGTTACAATTTATCATGAAGCATGCAAATTAAACCGCTGTCCTGACAGAGACTAGGTTAGGTGCTAAAAAATGTACTTTTTTTCCATAATGATCAAGGACAAGTTTAGCAGGGATATTCCGTAGGTAGGAAAACCCTGCCATAGAGACCAGGGCCATTCTTGAGTAAGTAGAGATGGGGAGGTTGGCCCCAAAATTTATTTTCACCCTGTAAATGATGAAATTCACTTGACGCTGCCATGGAGAAAAGGGCACACAGTAGCTTATCTGAGTTATAGTAATGACATCACATAGCATCCCTTAGGTACCACATGCAAAAGCAGTGACAAAACTGGCAAAAGTAAGCTGACACAGCTGATGATGGACTATATAAGCTACAGACAGGTAGGAAATACATGTACTTGTATAATAAAGTACTAGTATTAAAAATATACAAAGAATTCTTAAATATAACATTAAGAAAAAAACTCAAGTAAAAATTGAGCATTTCACATATTTCATTCATTACTATTTAGAACTCAGTATAGATCTTTCTTTTCACTATACCACAAACCAGGGCCATATTTAAATCCTCTATAACATTTATCACAGTGTTTAATCCAGAGTGGATATGGACCAGGGAATTTTAAATCTAAAATGTTTGTTGGAATCTTCTTTGAAATGAAAAAAAAGTGCCATATTTACTGTGCTTTAGGAATATAGACTCTTCTATTTCTATACCAAGAACTTTGAATTTTCCAAGTTCTGAGATGATTACTGCATTTCCTCAAATTTTAGAAAGGGCATGGAAGAATATTTACATGTTGGTAATTATAGTAGCCTGAAACAATGACACAAGATAGATGGGGAAAGATGTATTAAATTTGTCTACCCTGTGAAGGAGAAATGAGAAACTCAGTATTTCATGTATTCTTGTCTTTTATTCAATAATAAACATAGTTCTTTTCAATTTCCTTGGAATACAGTTTTTAATAAAAATATGTAAACTATTAAAACTTTTTAAGTTGAAGGGTAGTTGATACACAATATTATATTGGTTTCAAGTATACAAAACAGTGGTTCAACAGTTCCCGATATTATTAAATCCCCACCCGAACTAGTGCAGTTACTATCTGTTAACATAAAAAGATGTTAGAGAACCATTGGCTATATTCTCCATGTTGTACTTATGTGACTAACTTATGTTATGATTAAGATTTTTGTGCCCCTTTATCCCCTCCTGCTCTTCACTCAACTTTACCTCTCCTCCATGGTAACCACCAGTCACTTCTCAGTATCTGTGAGTCCACTGCTGTTTTGTTCCTTCTGTTTTGCTTTGTTGTTATAGTCCACAAGAAGTGAAATCATGTCTTATTTGTCTTTCTCCACCTAGCTTATTTCACTTAGCATAATACCCTCTAAGTTCATCCATGTTGTCGCAAAGGGCAGGATTTCTTTCTTTTAAATGGCTGAATGATATTCCATTGTTTATACGTAAATCTTTATTTATTCAGCTATTGATGGACATTTTGGTTGCTTCTGTATCTTGGTATTGTAAATGATATGGCAGTAAACATAGGGGTGCATATATCTTTTCAAATCAGAGATTTTGTTTTCTTTAGGTAAACTTCTAGAAGTGCAGTTACTGGGTCATATGGTGTTTTTATTTTAAGTTTTTTTGAGAAACCTCCATATTGCTTTCCTTAGTGGCTGCATCAGTTATTATAATTTTAATTTAATCTACATAATGTTTATGTTAGAAAGAGATTGATGTGTTATACACAATTGATTAAGCCTACTCATCATAATATAAAATGTATAAGTTGTTTTTGAACAAAAATATCAGTCTCTGTCTCTTTCCTTATTTTATTTTCAATAACATAAGTAAACATATAGTAAGTTCACCATTTTAAATTCAAATTAAGTACAAATACTGGTATCTTTAACATGGATAATTAGTTAAATTATTAAATGAGTAAATCAGTGAATCATGGACATCAGTAAGCTCGTGTCATTTTTAGTATCTTTTTAGGGTTTGATTACAGTCCTAACTAATATAATTTCAGAAATAAGGACATAGAGCTTCTATAGGTCTCAGATTTGATGAGTTTATTTTTGTAATGAAGAGAATGTGGAATTCAAATAAATAGGAGTTTCCTTCTATTTCTTTAATTGTTGGTTCCACTTCCTTGGTTTATAGCATTTTAGTTTAGGTTAGGACAGTCTTCTGCTGTATGACCTATTACTGCTTAATTTGTAGTGTCTGAAAGCAATTTCCTATTTATAACACAAAACTATTTACTCTCTAGGGAGTATTGACTCTCAGGACAATGAACCACAGCTAAGGCAATTATCGTTTTAAATAACAAAATCCCTTTTGAACAATTCCAAATATATTTGGAAGGTATAATGTCACAGGTTTTTAAAAAATTATGTGCATTACCATTTATGTAGTCTCAAAAAATTAATTTATTAATAAATTAGTTAATTATTCACTTATAGATATGATAGTGCTTTCTTTTGCTATTAGGAAACCATGATTTTTTTCCCACTTAAAAAAAAATTGAAGTAGAATTGACATACAATATTATATTAGTTGCAGGTGTACAGTGAAGTGATTCAACATGTATGTATATTACAAACTGGTCTCGATTAAGTCTAATTACCTATCTCCTTAAAGTTACTGCAACTTTTTAATTATATTCCATATGCTGTATGTTACATTTCATGCCTTATTTATTTTATAACTGGAAGTTTGTACCTTGTTATTCACATATCTTCACCTATTTTACACATCTCTATTCCTCTCTCCTCAGGCAACCACCAGTTTGTGCTCTGTATTTATGAATCTGTTTCTGGTTTGTATTGTTTATGTTTGTTTATTTGTTTTTGGATTCCACATATAAGTGATATTATGTATTTGCCTTTCTCTTATTTCACTTAGCAAATTAACCTCTAGATATATCCATGTTGTCACAAAAGAAAAGATTTCATTATTTTTTAAGGTGGAGTAATATTCCATTTTGTATGAATGTGTGTGTGTGTGTATGTTCATACACACACACACACACACATACATATTATATGTACATCTTTACCCAATACATCTATCTAGAGACACTTAGGTTCCTTCCATAACTTGGTTGTTGCAAATACTGCAATGAACATAGAGGTGCATATATGTTTTGAATTAGCATTTTTGTTTTCTTGAAATATACACAGAAGTGAAATTGTTAAATCATGTGGTAATTCCGTTCTTTAAACTTTTTGAGGAACCTCCATACTATTTTCCTCCATACTGTTGTCTTAATTTATCTGGAAGTTCCTTATTAACTGTATAGAAGTGTAATAAAAATTTCTGTATGATAATTTTGAATCTTGCAGCTTTACTGAATTCATTTATTAGTTCTAATAGTTTTTGTGGATTCTTTAGGATTTTCTATATATAGTAACATGTCATCTCCAAATAGTGACAATTTTACTTTTTCCTTATCAATTTGGATGCATTTTATTTCTTTTTCTTATCTAATTGCTGTGGCTAGGCCTTTTAGTGCTATGCTGAATAAAAGTGGTGAGGGTGGGCACCCTTGAGTTGTTCCTGATCTTGTAAAAAAAGCTTTTGTATTTGCACCATTGAATATGATGTTAGCTGTGGGTTTAGCATATGTATGGCCTTTATTATGCCATTTGAGGTATATTCTCTCTACAACCACTTTGCTGGGAATTTTTATCATAAATGGATGTTGAATTTTGTCAAATGCTTTTTCTGCATCTATGAGATTATGTGATTTTATCCTTCATTGTGTTAATGTGGTGTATCACATTGATTGACTTGCAGATATTGAAGTGTCCTCAGATCCCTGGAATAAATTCTACTTGAACTTGATCATTATGTATGATCCTTTTAATGTAATGTTGAATACAGTTTACTAATTTTGTTGAGGTTTTTTGCATCTTTGTTTATGAAAGATATTGCTCTGTAATTATTTTTGGAACGTCTTTGCTTGTAGTATCAAGGTAATGCTGGCCTCGTACAATGTATTTGGAAATATTCTTTCCTCTTCACTTTTTGGAATAGTTTGAGAAGGATAGGTATTAATTCATCCTTAAATATTTAGTAGAATTCTTCTGGGAAACCATCTGGTAATGGACTTTGGTTTGTTGGGAGGTTTTTTATTTTTGATTCAATTTCTTTACTTGTAATCAGTCTGTTCAGATTTTTATTGCTTCCAGCTTGTTCCTTGGAAGATTGTATGTTTCTAAGAATTTATCCATTTCACCTAAATGGTCCAATTTGTTGACATATAGTTGATTGTGGTGGTCTCTTACAATCCTTTGTATTTCTGTGTTATCAGTTGTAATTCTACTCTTCCATTAATTTTATTTATTTTGGCCTTCTTTTTTGTTGAATCTCGCTGAAGTTTTGTCTGTTTTGCTTAGCTTTTCAAAGAGCCAGATATTAATTTCATTCATATTTTTTATTTTGTATTTATTTTTTGGTATCATCAATATACACTTACATGAACAACATTGTGGTTCCTATACTGCCTTCCATGTACTGCCCCCTACATTATATGTGCTAATCATAATGCCCCTTTTCCCCTTATCCCTCCCTTCCCACCTATCCCATTATCCTCAGTTCCTTTCTCTTTGGTAACTGATACTCCATTATTGGGTTCTGTGAGTCTGCTGCTGTTTTGTTCCTTCAGTTTTTTCTTTGTTCTTATACTCCACAGATGAGTGAAATCATCTGATACTTGTCTTTCTCTGCCTGGCTTATTTAACTAAGCATAATACCCTTTAGCTCCATCCATATTGTTGCAAATGGTAGGATGTTTTCTTCTTATTGCTGAATAATAATTGTGTATATGTACCACTTCTTTATCCATTCATCTATCGATGGACACTTAGATTGTTTCCATTTTTTGGCTATTGTAAATAGTGCTGTGATAAACATAGGGGTGCATATGTCTCTTTGAGACAGGGAAACTGCATTCTTAGGGTAAATTCCTGGGAGTGGAATTCCTGGGTCAAATGGTATTTCTTGAGTTTTTTGAGGAACCTTCAAACTGCTTTCCACAAAGGTTGAGCTAATTTACATTCCCACCACCAGTGTAATAGGGTTCCCCTTACACCAAATCCTTGCCAGCTTTGTTGTTGTTTGTCTTTTGGATGGTGGCCATCCTAACGGGTATGAGGTGATATCTCATGGTGGTTTTAATTTGCATTTATCTGATAATTAGCGATGTGGAGCATCTTTTTATGTACCTGTTGGCCATCTGAATTTCTTCATTGGAGAAGGGTCTGTTCAGATCCTCTGCCCATTTTTTAATTGGGTACTTTGCTTTTTGTTAGTTTAGGTGTGTGAGCTGTATATTTTGGATGTCAACCCCTTATTGGATATGTCATTTATGAACATATTCTCCCATACTGTAGGATGTCTTTTTGTTCAACAGATGGTGTCCTTTGTTGTTCAGAAGATTTTTATTTTGATACAGTCCCACTTGTTCATGTTTGCTTTTGTTTCCCTTTCCATGGAAATATGTTCATGAATAAGGTGCTCATGTTTATATTTAAGAGAATTTGCCTATATTTTCTTCTAAGAGTTTTATGTTTTCATGACTTATATTCAGATCTTTGATCCATTTCAAGTTTACTTTTGTTTATGGAGTTAGACAGTAATCCAGTTTCATTCTCTTATGGGTAACTGTCTAGTTTTGCTAATACCAGCTGTTGAAGAGGCTGTCATCTCCCCATTGCATATCCATGGTTCCTTTATCATATATTAATTGACCATATATGTTTGGATTAATATCTGGACTCTGTATTCTGTTCCACTGTTCTATGGGTCTGTTCTTGTGTGAGTACCAAATTGTTTTGATTACTGCGGCTTCGTAGTAGAGCTTGAAGTTGAGAAGCGAGAGCCCCCTGCATTAATCTTCCTTCTTAGGATTTCATTGGCTATTTGGGGTCTTTTGTGGTTCCATATGAACTTTAGAACTATTTTTTACATTTTGTTGAAGAATGCTGTCAGTATTTAGATAGGGATAGCATTGAATCTGTAGATTGCTTTAGGCAGGATTGCCATTTTAATAATATTAATTCTTCCTCCCCAAGAGCAGGGGATGAATTTCCATTTATTAACATCCTCTTTAATTTCAATTAGGTGTGTCCTGTAGTTTTCAGGGTATAGGTCTTTCACTTCCTTGGTTAGGTTTTATTCCTAGGTATTTTATTCTTTTTGATGCAATTGTGAAGGCAATTGTTTTCCTGATTTCTCTTTCTGCTAGTTCATCATTAGTGTATAGGAATGAAACATATTTCTGTATATTAATTTTATATCCTGCAACTTTGCTGAATTCAGATATTAGTTTAGTAGTTTTGGAGTGGATACTTAGGTATTTTTATATACAATATCATGTGATCTACAGTGACAGTTTGACTTACCAATCTGGATGCCTTTTATTTCTTTGTGTTATCTGATTGCCATGGCTACGACCTCCAATACTATGTTGAATAAAAGTGGGGAGAGTGGGCATTCTGGTCTTTTTTCCGATCTTAGGCGAAAAGCTTTCAGCTTCTCGCTGTTAAGTATGATGTTGACTGTGGGTTTGTTGTATATGGCCTTTATTATGTTGATGTATTTGTCCTTTATACCCATTTTGTTGAGAGTTTTTATAATGAATGGATGTTGAATTTTGTCAAATGCTTTTTTGGCATCTATGGAGATTATCATGTAGATTTCATCCTTCTTTTGTTGATGTGGTGGATGATGTTGACGGATATTTGAATGTTGTACCATCCTGGGATGAATCCAACTTGATCATATTGTATAATCCTATTGTTGTATTTTTTAATTCAGTTTGCTAATATTTTGTTGAGTATTTTGAATCTATGTTCATGAGGGATATTGGTCTGTAGTTTTTTTTTTGTGGTGTCTTTGCCTGGTTTTGGTATTAGAGTGATGCTGGCTTCATAGATTGAGTTTGGAAGTATTTTCTCCTCTTCTATTTTTTGGAAAAATTTAAGGAGAATGGGTTTTATGGCTTCTCTAAATGTCTGATAAAATTCAGTGGTGAATCCATCTCGTCTGGCGGCTTTGTTCTTGGGTAGTTTTTTGATTACTGATTCTATCTCATTGCTGGTAATTGGTTGGTTTAGATTATCTGTTTCTTCCTATGTCAGTCTTGGAAGGTTGCATTTTTCTAGAAAGTTGTCCATTTCTTCTAGGTTATCCAGTTTGTTAGCATCCTGATTTTCATAGTATTATCTAATAACTCATTATATTTCTGTGGTGTCTGTCATGATTTCCTTTCTCATTTCTGATTCTGTTTATGTGTGTAGATTATCTTTTTTTCTTAGTAAGTCTGGCCATGGGTTTATCTATTTTGTTTGTTTTCTCAAAGAACCAGCTCTTGATTTCATTAATTTTTTCTACTTTTGTTCTTCTCAATTTTATTTATTTCTCCTCTGGTCTTTATTATGTCTCTCCTTCTGCTGACTTTGGGCTTCATTTGTTCTTTTTCTAGTTTCTAATTATTGTGAATTAAGACTATTGATTTGGGATTGTTCTTCTTTCTTTAAATAGGCCTGGATTGCTATATACTTGCCTCTTAGAACTGCCTTCGCTGCATCACAAAGAAGTTGTGGCATTATGCTGTTGTTTTCATTTGTCTTCATATATTACTTGATATCTGGTTTAATTTGGTCATTGTTCCATTCATTATTTAGAAGCATGTTTTTAAGCTTCCATGTGTTTGTGAGACTTTTTGTTTTCTTTGTACAATTTATTTATAATTTTTTACCCTTGTGATCTGAGAAGTTGGTTGGTACAATTTCCATCTTTTTTAATTTACTAAGGCTCTTTTTGTGGTGATCACAAGTATGTGATCTATTCTTGAAAATGATCCCCGTGCACTTGAAAAGAATGTGTATCCTGCTGCTTTTGGGTGGAGAATTCTGTAGATGTCTGTTAGGTCCATCTGTTCTAATGTGTTGTTCAATGCCTATGTCTCCTTACTTATTTTCTATCTGTTTTATCTGTCCTTTGGAGTGAATGGAGTGTTAAAGTCTCCTAGAATGAATGCATTACATTCTATTTCTCCTTTTAATTTTGTAAGTATTTGTTTCAAATATGTAGGTGATCCTGTGTTGGGTGCATAGATATTTATAATGGTTCTGTCCTCTTGTTGGATTGACCCATTTATCATTATGTAATGTCCTCCTTTGTCTGTTGTGGCTTTCTTTGTTTTTAAGTCTATTTTCTCTGATACAAGTACTGCAACATCTGCTTTTTTCTCCCTATTAGTTGCATGAAATATCTTTTTCCATCCCTTCACTTTTAGTCTGTGTATGTATTTGGGTTTGAAGTGAGTCTCTTGGAGGCAGCATATAGTTGGGTCCTGATTTTATTCATTGAGTGACTTTATGTCTTTTGACTTGTGCATTCAGACCACTAAATTTAGGGTGATTATCGATAGGTATGTACTTATTGCCATTGCAGGCTTTAGATTTGTGGTTACCAAAGGTTGAAGGGTAACTTCCTTACTATCTAAGAGTCTAACTTAACTCACTTAGTATTCTATTACAAACACAATCTAAAGGTTCTTTTTTATCCCTCCTTTTATTACTACTTCCATTCTTTATATGTTAGGTATTATATTCTGTATTCTTTGTCTATACCTTTTTATTACCTCTGGTGACTGCTATTTATCCTTACAAACACTTCCTTCTATAGCAGTCCCTCCAAAATACACTGTAGAGATGGTTTGTGGGAGCTAAATTCTCTCAGCTTTTGCTTATCTGGAAATTGTTTAATCCCTCCTTCAAATTTAAATGATAATCTTGCCAGATAAAGTATTCCTGGTTCTTGGCCTTTCTGCTTCATTGCATTAAATATATCGTGCCACTCCCTTCTGACCTGTAAGATTTCCGCTGAGAAGTCTTATGATAGCCTGATGTGTTTTCCTTTGTATGTGGTCTTATTTCTCTCTCTGGCTTCTTTCAATTGTCTGTCCTTATCCTTGATCTTTGCCATTTTAATTATTATATGTCTTGGTGTTTTCCTCCCTGGGTCCCTTGTGTTGGGAGATTTGTGGACCTCCATGGTCTGAGAAACTATCTCCTTCCCCAGATTGGGGAAGTTTTCAGCAATTACTTTCTCAAAGACACTTTGTATATCATTTTCTCTCTTCTTCTTCTGGTAGAGAGAATTGTTCCGTTTGGATTGGTTACACAATTCTTTCAGTATTCTTTCATTCTTAGAGGTCCTTTTTTCTCTCTGTGCCTCAGCTTCTTTGTATCCTCTTCCCTAATTTCTGTTTCATTTTTCATCTCCTCCACCATATCTAGTCTGCTTTTAATACCCTCCATTGTGTTCTTCAATAATTGGATCTCCATCCTAAATTTGTTCCTGAGTTCTTGAATATTTTTCTGTACCTCCATGAGCATGTTGATGATTTTTATTTTGATACCTCTTTCAGGAAGATTAATGAGGTTGATTTCATTTGAATCTTTCTCAGGTCTATTCATAATTTTACTTTGAACTGGTTTCCTTTGACATTTCATAATTTGTTTGAGGTGCTCTCTAGTGCCCAGAAGCTCTACTCTCTGTAGGTGCTCAGCCCCTGGAGCAATGTCAGGGTCACAGGGGAGTGGTGCTGATGCTTGGGGGGTGGAAAGAGCTGTTTCCTGCTTCCCAGCTGCTATTCCTGTCTCCACTGCCAGAACCAGAGGCCAAACGCAAAGGTCCAAGCTTCTATGCTTTGTGTTTGTAGCTACCATAGGTGGGGCTTCCCTCTGGCTGGCCTGACACGAGGGAAGGTGTTGCCATTCTCTGATCCAGGTGCAGACTCACTGTGAGGAAGACATAGCTGGCTGCTTATCACGGTTGTGGCCTTGGACCTGCATAGCCAGCCAGGGGATGGAGCTCCTGAAGATCGTTTAAGCTCCCAACTTGCTGGGAAATGTGCACCCAGGCAATTTTGTCTACCTGTCCTTTTTGTTGAGCAGTAAGCTCTGTGAAATCCTTGCCTCTTTATCAGCCCTCTCATTTTTAGGAAGTCTCTCAGACTGCCCACCCAGATCAGCCAGATAAGAATCCCTGTTTTCCACAAGCAGCTGGAATCTCCAACTCTCCAGGTATTCTGCCTGTCTTAGCTTTCCAACCACACTAAATCACCAGAGCACCATGCAATGTAGGTTCATGCTCCCAGAGAAGATCTCCAGGGCTAGGTGTTCAACAGTCCCAGGCCTCAACTGCCTCCCCACTCTGTTTCTCTTCCTCCCGCCAATGAGCTGGTGTGGGGAGAGGTCTTGGTAACAGCTTTGGTAACAGCTTTGGTACATTACTGTGTTCTGTGAAGTCTGCTCTTTTCTCCAGGTGTATGCAGTCTTGTGAAGTCTTCTTTTCTACTGCTCTTTTAGTATTAGTTGTATTAAATTATATTTTCATATTATATGTGGTTTTAGGCGGAGGTTCTGTCTCAACTCTCACCACGCTATCTTTAATCCCTAATTTTTTCATTTATTTTTTAGTCATTTCAATTCAGGTCTGATCTTTATTATTGCCTTCCTTCTACTAACTTTGGCCTTTGTTCTTTTCCTAGATAGGTGTCAGTTTTCAGTTGTTCATTAGAGATTTTTCTTGTTTTTGTGGTAGGCCTATGTCATCAAAAATTTCCTCTTAGAATTGTTTTGCTGCATTTCATAGATGTTTGGATTGTTGTGTTCCTATTTTCAATTTTCTCAGGTTATAGTTTAATTTTCCATATTGATTTCTGTTGATTTCTGTTGACCTGTTGGTTGTTAAGTAGTATGCTGTTTAGTCTTCATGTGTTTGTGCTTTTTAGTTTTTATTTTCTTATAAGTGATTTCTGTTTCATTGCAGTGTGTTTGGAAAAATTTTGGTATGATTTCAGTTTTATTAAATTATTGAGACTTCTTTTGTGGCTTAGCATGATGCTGCACATGCACTTGAAAAGAATGTGCATTCTTCTGTTTTGGATGTAATATTCTGTATGTATCTATCTATTAAGTCCATCTGGTCTAATGTGTGATTCCAACCTACTGCTTCTTTATTGATATTCTGTCCAGATAATCAATTCATTGATGTATGTAGGTGTTTTAAAGTCCCCAACTAATATTTTATTACTGTCAATTTCTCCCTTTCTGTCTGTTAATATTTTCTTGGAATATTTAGGTGTTTCTGTATTTGGTGCATAGATATTTACAATCATTATATCTTCTTATGGGATTGATCCCTTGTTTAATGTCCTTCTTTGTATCATATTATGGTATTTCTTTAAAAGCCTATTTTCACTAAATATCAAAATTTTGTTTTTTTATTTCAATTTGCATGGAATATAGTTTTCCGTCCTTTCACCATCAACCTCTATGTGTCTTTAGGTCTTAAGTTACTCTTGTAGGCAACATACAGGTGGGTCTCTTTTTTTAATCCATTCTGACACACTATATCTTGTGATTGAAGCATTTATTTCATTTACATTTAGAATAATACTTGAAAGATATGGTCTTATTGCCATTTTGTTCATTATTTTCTTGTTGTTTTGCAGTTTTTCTCAGCTCCTTTCTTCTGTTGCTCTTTTCCCTTATAATTTGATAACTTTCCTTACTGTTATGTTTATTCTTCTTTTTACTTTTTGTATATCTATTATATATTGATGATCACTTAAGTTCAAGCACATTCTAAAATACGTTTTTACTAAATCTCTACATTTTGTATTCTTGAGGTCATATTTTACATTTTTAAAATTCACATCCTGTAATTATTGTAGATATAATGGATTTTTCTATTTTTGTCCTTTAACTTTCATACTAGCTTTGTAAATATTTGATATACTACATTTATTATGTCTGCTTCAACAGTGAGGTTTTTTCTTTTATAATTGTCTTCTAGCTATGGTATTTTCTTTTCTGCTTTAAGAAATCCCTTAAACTTTATTTGTAAGGGCAGTTTAGTTGTGATGAACTCCTTTTTACTTTTGTTTGTGTGGAAATTTGTTTGTTTCTCTTTAAATTCTGAAAGATAACCTTGTTAGGGAAAGTATTCTCGGCTATAGGCTTTTCTCATTTCAGCACTTTGAATATTTATTCCATTCCCTTATAGACTGCAAAGTTGCTTCTTAAAATCAGCTCTTGGTCTTATTGGGGTCGTTGTATATAAATAGTTGCTTTTCTCCTGCTGCTTTTAAGATTATTTATCTTTAATATTTGACATTTAATTCTTACGTGTCTTGTTGTGGATCTCTTTGGGTTATTTGGAACTCTGTGCTTCCTGGATTTTCTTGCCACATCAGGGAAATTTTCATGTATTATTGTCCCATTATGTTATATTCATATTACATCAAGTTTGGTTACTTCATTCCCAGCATTTGTCAATGTCACCAAATCAATAGAGACTCAGGTAACTGCCCATTGAAGTAACCCATAACAATTATGTCTTTTAATTTTTAACAGTTGTTTGTAGAATTTAAAAAATTTGGAAAAAGTTAAAGTTTCTATATAAAACATGTTTCATTGTAAGTTGCCAAATAAATACAAACATTTAGGAATATTTAAGATCTGTAATAGATTGAGTTCCCTCGCAAATATGTTCTCTCTGAAATTTGAGAGGAGAAAATTTACTGTGAGGTAGCCTTAGGAAAAGACCAGCAAACACTGGAAAGGGGGAAAATTTGAGTCATAATTTATTCTCTGGAAATATATGGAGCTAGATAAGACATTCAAAGTTATTCTAATTGATTAAAAGAGGCTGAAACTTTGGATCCGCACATATTATCCAACCACTGGATGAAGGTAATCATTGGATTTCCCGTCATTGTAAAGCAACCATGTATGAGGAAGCTTCATTCTGCATATGGAAATTCCTGGAGAAGGAGGCCACCCATCTGCACCAACATTATCACCAGTGGGAGAATGAATACCTCTGTTATGAAGAGGCATCTAGGCAGCACACCCTTATAGACTGCGAAATGTGATACTGAGAAATTCTAGTTTCTTGTGCTGAGATCAACATGTGTGAAGTCATCTGTTCCAGCACTCTGTTTGGGCTCTTTCACGGAGAGGCTTACCTTACAAGAAGATGAATGGAATAAACTCTCACCTCTTGCTGGATCTTGTCTTAAGGTAATGACTGCTACATCCTGTCCAAGATTACCACTCTTCCTTTGCTAGAACCTCTATTGCTACTAAATGCTTAATAAGAGAGGTAATCTAGATTCTCACAGTTGAGTATTCTGTGCCCCAGGATACCATCTATTCCTTGGGCTATGTGTGTTGTACCACTACACCGACTATGAAGATTCATCAGATGAGTAACACAAAATACACTGTTAGGGTTCAAGATGGCAGTGTGAGAGGTGAGACAGAGAACTCCTCCCCAAACCACAGAGAGTGTGAAAATATAGTTGATACAACTAACCCCAAAAGAGCAACAGGAAAGAAGGCTGCACCAGACTGCATAAAGACCTCACAAACAGAACAGACCTCCTGAAAAGGGGTAACGTACTAAAGCCTTGATCCGGCTGGACCCAGGCCCTTCCCCAACCAGCAGAAGGAAGAGAAATGGATTGGGGAGGGGGTGTAATCCTGGGACTGCTGAACACCTAGCCCTGGAGATCTGCTTTGAGAACAGAAACTTACACTGTGTGGTGCTCTGGAGAATGGGTAACTGGAACAGGGGGAGCACTTGAGAGACAGATTCTGACCATTTGTGGAGGACAGAATCCACTCTTGGCCACTCCGGGACCAGTCTGACACATTTCTTATCAGTGAGAGGGCTTCTGAATGAATATTGTAAAAACTGTATGACCAATCCAAGTGGAACAATATTTGCATAATAGGGGTACCAGTAGAAGAAGAGAGAAAAAGGGATAGAAAGTCTCATTGAGAAGGTAATGGTGAAAACTTCCCCTCTCTGGGGAAGGAGATAGCCTCCCAGGCCATGGAGGTGCACAGATCTCCCAACACAACGGACACAAGGAAGACAACATTGACATATAATAATTAAAATGACCAAGATCAAGGATAAAGACAGACATTAAAAGCAGCCAGAGAGAGAAAAAAGATCACATACAAAGGAAAACCCATCAGGCTATCATCCGATTTCACAACAGAAACTTTACAGTCCAGAAGGTAGGGGCATGATATATTTAATTCAATGAAGCAGAAGGGCCTTGAAACAAGAATACTCTACCCGGAAAGCTTATCATTTAAATTTGAAGAAGGGATTAAACAATTTTCAGATAAGCAAAATCTGAGAGAATTTACCTTCCACAAACCATCTCTACAGTGCATTTTGGAGGGACTCCTATAGATAGAAGTATTCCTAAGACTAAATACATGTCACCCAAGGGATAGACAAAGAGTACAGAATATGATTCATAACATACAAAGAATGGAGCAGGAAGAAAAAGGAGGAAAAAAAAGAATTTTTAGGTTGTGTTTGTAATAGGATATGAAGTGAGTTAAATTAGACTTAGATAGTAAGAGAATTACCCTTGAACCTTTGGAAACCCAGAATATACAGCCTGCAATGGCATATAGTACATACCTATCCATAATCAACCTAAATGTAAACTGTCTGAATGCACCAATCAAAAGACATAGAGTCACTGAATAGATAAAAAGAAGAAGACCCATCTATACGCTGCCTACAAGAGACTCATTTCAAACCCAAAGGCATAAACAGACTGAAAGTAAAGGGAGAGAAAAAAGATATTTAATGCAACTAATAGGGAGAAAAAGCAGGAGTTGAAGTACTTGTATCAGATTAAATAGACTTCAAAACAAAGAAAGTCACAATAGACAAAGAAGGACATTACATATGATAAAGGGGTCAGTCCAACAAGAGGACATAACTGTTTTAAATATCTATGCACCCAACACAGGATCACCTACATGTTTGAAACAAATACTAAGAGAATTACAGGGGGAAATAGAATGCAGTGCATTCATTTTCGGAGACTTCAACACACCACTCACTCCAAAGACAGATCAACCAGACAGAAAATAAGTAAAGAGACAGAGGCACTGAACAACATATTAGAACAGATGTACCTACAGACATCTACAGAACACTCCATCCAAAAGCACAGGATACACATTCTTCTCAAGTGCACATGGAACATTTTCAATAATAGACATATACTAGGCCTCAAAAAGAACCTCGGTAAATTCAAAATGATTGAAATTGTACCAGCCACCTTCTCAGATCACAAACGTATGAAACAAGGAATAAATTACTCAAAGAAAATGAAAAAGCCCACAAGCACATGGTGGCTTTATAATATGATCTTATATAATCAATGGATCAATGTCCAAATAAAAACAGAATTCAAGCAGTATATAGAGACAAATGACAACTATAATTCAACACCACAAAATCTGTGGGATGCACAAGGTCATACTAAAAGGGAAGTATATTGCAATACAGGCATACCTCAGGAAAGAAGAACAATCCCAAATGAGCAGTCTAAATTCACAATTAATGAACCTAGGAAAGGAAGAACAAATGAGGCCCAAGTCAGTAGAAGGAGGGACATAATAAAGATTAAAGAAGAAATAAATAAAATTGAGAAGAATAAAACAGCAGAAAGAATCAATGAAAACTGGATCTGGTTCTTCAAGAAAATAAACAAAATAGATTATCCCCTAGTGAGACTTATCAAGAAAAAAAACTCTATGCACATAAACAGAATCAGAGGTGAAAGGAAAAATCACTACAGGTACCACAGAAATATAAATAATTATGAGAGAATACTCTGAAAAATTATATGCTAACAAACTGGATAACCTAGAAGAAATTGACAACTTTCTATAAAAATAAAACCTTCCAAGGCTGACCGAGGAAGAAACAGAAAATCTGAATAGGCAATTACCACCAAAGAAATTGAATTTGTAATAAAAATCTGACTAAGAACAAAATGCCTGGACCACATGCTTTCACTGCTGAATTTTATCAAACAATTAGTGAAGACCTAATATCCATCCTCCTTAATGTTATCCAAAAATTAGAAGAGGAGGGAATACTCCTAAACTCATTCTACGAGGCCAACATCACTCTAATTCCAAAACAATGCAGACACCACAAAAAAAGAAAATTACAGACCAATAACTCTGATGAACATAGATGCAAAAATACTAAACAAAATATTAGCAAATCGAATTCAAACATATATCAAAAAGATCATCTATCGTGATCAAGTGGGATTCATCCCAGGGATGCAAGGATTGTACAACATTCTACAATCCATCAACATCTTCCACTACATCAACAAAAAGAAGACATAAACGACATGATCATCTCCATAGATGCGGAAAAAGCATTCGACAAAATTCAACATCCATTCATGAAAAAAAACTCTCAACAAAATGAGTATAAAGGGCAAGTACCTCAACATAATAAAGGCCATATATGACAAACACACAGACAACATTATACTTAACAGTGAGAAGCTGAAAGCTTTTCCATTAAGATCGAGAACAAGACAAGGATTCCCACCACTCTCCTCACTTCTATTCAACATACTGCTAGAGGTCCCAGCCACAGCAATCAGACAACACAAAGAACAGAAGGCATCCAGATTAGTAAGGAAGAAGTCAAACTGTCCCTGTTTTCATATGACATGATATTGTACATAAAAAAACCCTGAAGAATCCACTCCAATACTCGTAGGTCTAATATCTGAATTTTATGAAGTTGCAGGATAAAATTAATAGACAGAAATCTGTTGCAGTCCTATACATTAATGATGAACTAGCAGAGGATGATATCAGAAAAACAGTTCCATTCACAGTTTCATCAATAATAGTAAAGTACCTGAGAATGGACGTGGCCAAGGAGGTGAAGGACTTGCACTCTGAAAACGGCAAGACACTGATGAGAGAAATTAAAGAAAAAAACAAAAAATGGAAACACATCCCATGTTCACAGATGGGAAGAATTTGTATTGTTGGAATGGCCATCCTTCCTAAGGCAATCTACAGATTCAGTGTGGTCCCTTTCAGAATACCAACAGTATTCTTTGATGAACTAGTGCAAATAGTTCTAAAATTCATATGGAACCACAAAAGACCCCAAATAGCCAAAGCAATCCTGAGAAGGAAGAATAAAGCAGAGGGAATTATGCTCCCTGACTTTAAGCTCTACTAGAAAGCCACAGTAATCAAGACAATTTGGTACTGGCACAAGAACAGACCCACAGAACGGTGGAACAGACTAGAAAGCCCAGATGTTAACCCAAGCATAGATGGTCAATTAATATACAATGGTTTAATGACAGCCTGTTCAACAGCTGGTGTTGGCAAAACTGGTCAGCTACATGTAAAAGAATGAAACTGGATTATTATCTAACCCCATACACAAAATTAAACTGAAAATAGATCAAAGACATAAATGTAAGTCATGAGATCATAAAACTCTTAGAAAAAAACATAGGCAAAAATCTCTTGGACATAAACTGAGCGACTTCTTCATGAACATATCTCCCCAGGCAAGGGAAACAAAAGCAAAAATGAATAAGTGGGACTATATCAAACTAAAAACTTCTGTACAGCAAGGGACACCATCAACACAACAAAAAGACACCCTACACTATGGGAGAATATATTCATAAATGACACATCCGATAAGGGGTTGACATCCAAATTATATAAAGAGCTCACACATTTCAAAAAACAAAAAGCAAATAATCCAATTAAAAAACAGGCAGAGGAGCTGAACAGACAAGTCTCCAAAGAAAAAATTCAGATGGCCAACAGGCATATGAAAAGATGCTCCACGTCGCTAATCATCAGAGAAATGTAAATGAAAATCACAATGAGGTATCACCTCACACCAGTTACAATGGCCATCATCCAAAAGACAAACAACAAATGTTGGTGAGGATGTGGAGAAATGGGAACCCTCCTACACTGCTGGTGGGAATGCGAATTAGTTCAAGCATTGAGGAAAACAGTATGGAGGTTCCTCAGAAAACTAAAATAGAAATACCTTTTGACCCAGGAATTCCACTCTTAGGAATTACCCTAAGAATGCACCAGCCCTGGTTTTAAAACACATATGCACCCCTATGTTTATCGCAGCACTATTTACAATAGCCAAGAAATAGAAGTAACATAAGTGTCAATTAGTTGATAAATGGACAAAGAAAATTGGTACATATACACAATGGAATATTATTCAGCCACAAGAAGAAAACAAATCGTACCATTTGCAACAACATGGATGGAGCTAGAGGGTATTAAGCTTAGTGAAATAAGCCAGGTGGTGAAAGACAGGTATCAAATGATTTCACTCATCTGTGGAGTATAAGAACAAAGGAAAAACTGAAGGAACAAAACAGCATCTGACTCACAGAACCCAAGAATGGACTAACAGTTACCAAAGGGAAAGGAACTGGGGAAGATGGGTGGGAAGGGAGGGATAAGGGGGAAAAGGGGTATTACAATTAGCACACATAATGTAGTTGGTGGGGGATACATGGAAGGCAGTATAACACATAGAAGACCAGTAGTGGTTCTATAGCATGTTACTACACTGAAGGTCAGTGACTGTAATGGTGTTTGTGGTGGAGATTTGTTAATATGGGGAATCTAGTATCCACGATGTTCATCATGTAATTGTACATTAATAATTGAGAAAAGAAAAAAAAGAATAGAAATACACTGTTGTATCTCCCTGGCGCTAAATATATTCTTCCATGATTCCACTGTGGAACAAATTCTTATTGATAAGGCATTTGCTTCTTCCAACATGCTGTGAACTTTAACTTTGACTATCAGTCTTTTGGAGCAGTCAGTAAACATACCTTAAATTTTAATGGGAATTCCCTTTATTGAAGTGACTTATTCCTGGGAAACAAAGTGTCTAGAAACAGAAGACTTCATGTTTTAGATTTTGGAAGTGCATATTCTCCAACTGCATCATCAGGAGTTGAAATAAATTAAGCCATTCATACTTGTCCCCTTTGTTTTTCTGACTGATTTATGCAATCTATTGGGAACAGAGCACCATGCACTGGTCATCGATTTAGGCCATGAGAGTCTTCCTGGAGGAAGACAACTCATCATACAGGGTATTGCGTTATGGTGAGACTTTAGATATACTTTTAAGAAGAATTTTAATTTCTCTATTAGACCGACAGCTTTTGAGTAGTATGATAGGTGATCAGATTGGGAGACCCAGTTCTGGGCTGGTAAGTGGATGACCTTTGATACTTTGTAGTGAAGTAAAGTCCTGATTTGTAACATTTACTAATTTCCATGTCATAAATATTCCCACTGTGGCTAATTTCAAGCTTCCAAAGTAACATCAACTGGCTTGCAATTTTTCTGAACTTTTAAATACTGGCTTTGTAATGAGAGAGCACAGACCAACTTCACGTACCATTGATCAGATCTGAAAAACATGTGGTCACATCTGCACTCCTTTTCTGTAAGGTGTGTGCTTTGGCCATAGTAATGTGATACTATGGAGGATCTTGCATTGATAAATAAACACTGTAAACCCACAGAGTATAGTGCTGGCTTAAGTCATAGCTTCAGAAAAGGCAAACCTATCCCTGAATAGCTAAATGGCAATATTATGGAGACAATCAGACTTGCTTCTTTAGATCAGCTGCACTTATCTCTGGCATTCCTGGAATATAATATTGCTTTCAATTTACTTTCTTGTCCAGAGTATGGGAAAGGTAGTTTCTCTGGTTTTCATTGGCCAGCTCTACTACAATACCTCTCCATAGACATCAAAATTATGTGGGATCTGTCAATTATCAAGATTACACTTTGCAATCATAAGTTTTTATGTACATATGTATGTATGCATGTGTGCAAAAGTGTGTGTGCATTTGTGATGAATACTGGAATTATTTATAAACTGACAACCATATGCCCAACTCTAGATGTACTGTGATAACACTCCAGGTTCTTTAGTATCAATGATCATTTAGACTCTAACAGTCATTGGAAGGTTTTGTTTTCAAGTGGATTAAATAATTTAGGATCTTTTGGAGGAAAACTGGCAGAATCATTACAGGAAGCATTTGCCTTTGTGCTGCTGGGTACTTTCTCATGGGGAGAAAGAATCTTAACATGGTTCTGAATCTGAACACTGATTCCACTCAGCCCTGGGAAAAGAGTCATGGAATTTTATTAGAATGGCTTCCCGAACTTCCTGATCATTCCCTCAATTTCTTTTGTTTGCATAGATTGAGTGATACACTGTTTGTTGTTAATTTATCTTACTTCTAAGAATAAAGTTTTAATTAATAACTATCCCCATGACTCTCTGTAGTTGTATGTACCCTCCTGTTGGTCACTTTTTTATACCTTCCCATTAAAATAATGTGTCTACCTTTTGGTTCATACTTAAGTATCAATAGTCACCACTATTATTTCAGGATTCAACATCTCTTTTTTCTCAGGGATCCCACTTCTCTAACAATATCTACAGTAGATAGTTGTGGGCTACAGAGGACAGTCAACACTAAACTTTTACCTACAGCTTGTTTTAATTGAGTAATGAAACCTCAGATCAGAACTACAATTTGTGTTTGGAAAATCACTGACTGGGCAATACAAGAGATAATTACATAAGATCACCCTTTAGATTAAACTAATGAGAAGCATGCCTGATGTATTTAAGAGGATTATAAAAAGATTTATATATATAATATACATACACACATGAATATATATGAAAAGATATATATATATATATGTTGAAAACCTACCTGATGTATTTAAAATATATATAAATTTATAATATATATAACAAGATTCTGGGAAGATGGCGGCATGAGCAGGGCGGTGGAAATATCCTCCCAAAACCATATATATCTCTGAAAATACAGCAAATACAACTATTCCTAAGAGACCAGAATACACAGAACAGCACACAGCCTGCATCTGCACCTGAGGATTCAGCACCCTGTGATGTGGGTAAGATATGGAGCCGCGTCCCGGCCAGACCTGAGCACTCCCCAACCCCAGCGCACTGGCAGGAGGAGAGGATTCAGAGCCAGGAGGGAGTGGAAGTACATGCCTGCGAAATAACCAGCCCTGGTGATCAGCGCCAGGAGCACTGACACACATCACAAGGTGTAGTGGAGATTGGAGAGGCAGAAGGTGCAGGTTTTGAGTTGGGAACACGCCCGGGTCCTTGCAGCTGGCTCCCGGGACAAAAGAAAACTGCATGCTTCTTTCAGTGGTCTTATGATTGTCCCAGCACACTCAGCCAGGCAGGCTGGGAGTCCTGAGGAATTTCAGACCCCTTGGCTGGCGACTGGGAATAAGCAGCCACACTGAAACTTCACACAGAGAACAATAGCCTCCCATTCGTTTCTGCAATGGCCAGAGCTGCAAAAGGCCAGGCGGAGCGGCACGGCTGTGGCTACGGAATAGTGGAGCAACAGCGCCAGCTACAGCATCTTTACAGAATCTACTCCTGGAGGGCTTATTTTTCCTTTCTTTTCTTTTCTTTCTTCCTTTTTTTCCCTTTTCTTTCTCTTCTTTTTTCTCTTTTCTTTCTCTTCCTTCTTTCTCTTTTTTTAAAGTCTTAAAGAGTCTAGCTGGAATACAAAGCACATACCAGTGACAACTTCTATCACCATGAAAAGACAGAGGAATATGGGACAGACAAAGTTCACCCAGACAACACCAGAGAGGGAGCCTGAAGGGATGGAAATGCACAATCTTCCTGAAAAAGAATTCAGAATAAAAGTCATAACCATGCTTATGGATCTACAGAGAAATATGCAAGAGCTGAGGGAGGAAGTGAGGGAAGTCAGGAAAGACAATGCAGAAATGAGACAAGTGATCTACGGACTTAGCAGCAGACTGGACGAGATGCAAGAGACTGTTAATGAAATAGAAAACAGAGAACAGGAATACAGAGAAGCTGAGGCATAGAGAGATAAAAGGATCTCTAGGAATGAAAGAATATTAAGAGAACTGTGTGACCAGTCAAAAGGAACAACATTCGCATTATAGGAGTGGAAGAGGAAGAAGAGAGAGAAAAAGTGATAGAAAGTGTCTTTGAAGAAATAATTGCTGAAAACTTCCCCATGCTGGGGAAGGAAATAGTCTTGCAGTCCACGGAAACCCACAGATCTCCCAACACAAGGGACCCAAGGAAGACAATGCCAAGACACATAATAATTAAAATGTCAAAGTTCAAAGATAAGGACAGAGTATTAAAGGCAGGTAGAGAGAGAAAAAAGAGCACCTACAAAGAAAAACCCATCAGACTATCACCAGACTTCTCAACAGAAACCCTACAGGCCAGAAGAGAATGCCATGATATATTTAATGTAATGAAACAGAAGGGCTTCGAACCAAGAATATTGCATCCAGCACGATTATCATTTAAATATGATGGAGGGATTAAACAATTTCCAGACAAGTGAAAGCAGAGAGAATTTGGGTCCCATAAACCATCTCTACAGGACATCTTAAAGGAACTTCTCTAGAGGGAAGCACTCCACAGGCTAAAAATATGTCACCAGAGAAAATAAAATCATAGCAAAGAAAGAAGAACATCCAAATACTAACTAAAGGCAAAGAATAAAACACCTAGTATATAAAGAATGGAGGAGGAAGAATAAGAAGGGAAAGAAATAAAGAAACATCAGACTGTGTTTACAATAACTTAACAAGAAAGTTAAATTAGGTTGTTAGATAGTAAAGAAGCAACCCTTGAACCTTTGGTAACCACGTATCTAAAGCCTGCAATGATAATAAGTACATATCTATCGATAAACACCCTAAATGTAAATGGACTGAATGCACCAATCAAAAGACACAGAGTAACAGAATGGATAAAAAAGCAAGACCAATCTATATGCTCCTACAAGAAACTAACCTCAAACCCAAAGATAAACACAGACTAAAGGTGAACGGATGGAAAAAGATATTTCAGGCATACAAAATGGAGCAAAAAGCAGGTGTTGCAGTAGTTGTATCAGACAAAATAGACTTCAAAACAAAGTAGCAAGAGATAAAGAAGGACATTACAAAATGATAAAGGGATCAATCTAACAAGAGGATATAACCATTATAAATATATATGCACACAACATGGAAGTGCCGGCATATGTGAAAAAAAATTCTAACAGAATTAAAGGAGGAAATAGACAGCAATGCATTAATTTTAGGTGACTTCAACACAGCATTCACTCCAAAGGACAGATCAACCAGAGAGAAAATAAGTAAAGACACAGAGGTACTGAACAACACACTAGAACAGATGGACCTAACAGACATCTACAGAACTCTACACCCAAAATCAACAAGATACATATTCTTCTCAAGTGCACATGGAACATTTTCCAGAGTAGACCACATACTATGCCACAAAAAGAACCTCCGTAAAGTAAAAAATATTGAAACCCTACCAACCAATTTCTCAGATCACAAAGGTAGAAAACTAGAAATAAATTTTAGAAAGAAAACAAAAAGGCTGACAAATACATGGAGACTTAACAACATTCTCCTAATTGATCAATGGGTTAACGACCAAATCAAAACAGAAATCAAAGAATACATGGAGACTAATGACAACAACAACACAAAGTCACAACTTCTGTGGGACGCAGAAAGGCATTTCTAGGAGGAAAGTATGTTGCAATCCAGGCCTATTTAAGGAAGGAAGAATATTCCCAAATGAATAGTATAAAGACACAATTACTGAAATTGGAAAAAGAAGAACAAATGAGACCCAAAGTCACCAGAAGGAGGGACATAATAAAGATCTGAGAACAAATAAATAAAATTGAGAATAATAAAATAGAAAAAAATCAATGAAACTAAGAGCTGGTTCTTTGAAAAAATAAACAAAATAGATAAACACCTAGCCAGACTCATTAATAGAAGAAGAGAATCTACACACATAAACACAATCAGAAATGAGAAAGGAAGAATAACGACAGACCCCACAGAAATACAAAGAATTATAAGATAATATTAAGAGAATCTATATGCTAACAAGCTGGAAAACTGAGAAGAAATGGACAACTTCTTATAAAATTACAATTTTCCAAAAATGACCAAACAAGAAACAGAAACATTAAACAGACCGATCACCAGCAATGAAGTTGAAGCGGTAATAAAAAAACTAACCAAGAACAAAACCCCTGGACCAGATGGATTCACCTCTGAATTCTACCAGACATATAGAGAAGAAATAACACCCATTCTCCTTAAAGTTTTCCAAAAAATAGAAGAGGAGGGAATATTTCCAAACTCATTCTGTGAAGCCAGCATCACTCTAATACCAAAACCTGGCAAAGACCTCACCAGAAAAGAAAATTACAGACCAATATCCCTGATGAAAGTAGATACAAAAATACTCCACCAAATATTAGCAAACTGAATTCAAAAATACGTCAAGAGGATCATACACCATGATCAAGTGGGAATCATCTCAGGGATGCAAGGATAGTACAACATTCTAAAATCCATCAATATCATCCACCACATCAACAAAAAGAAGAACAAAAACCACATGATCATCTCCATAGATGCTGAAAAAGCATTTGACAAAATTAAGCATCCATTCATGATTAAAACTCTCAACAAAATGGGTATAGACGGCAAGTATCTCAACATAATGAAGGCCATATATGACAAACCCACAGCTAACATCATAGTTAACAGCGAGAAGCTGAAAGCTTTTTATCTAAGATCGGGAACAAGACTGGGATGTCCACTCTTTCTACCGTTATTCAACATAGTACTGGAAGTCCTAGCCATGACGATCAGACAAAACAAAGAAATAAAAGGCATCCTACTGGGAAAGAAGAAGTCAAATTGTCACTCTTTGCAGACGACATGATATTGTACATAAAAAAACATAAAGACTCCACCCCAAAACAACTTGAACTAACATCTGAATTCAGGAAAGTTGCAGGATACAAAATTAACACACAGAAATTTGTTGCTTTCCTATAAATTAATGATGAACTAACAGAAAGAGAAATCAGAAAAACAATTCCATGCACAATTGCATTAAAAAGAATGAAATACCTAGGAATAAACCTAACGAAGGAAGTGAAAGACCTATACTCAGAAACTGAAAGACACTCCTAAGAGAAATTAAAGAGGACACTAACAAATGGCAATTCATGCTACGCTCTTAGCTAGGAAGAATAAATATTGTCAAAATGGCTATACTACCTAGAGCAATCTACAGATTCAATGAAATCCCTATCAAAATACCACCAGCTTTCTTCAATGAACTGGAACAAATCATTCATATGGAACCACAAAAGACCCCGAATAGCCAAAACAATCATGAGAAGGAGGAATAAAACAGGGGGAATTATGCTCCCTGACTTCAAGCTCTACTACAAAGCCACAGTAATCAAGACAATTTGGTACTGGCACAAAAACAGACCCACAGACCAGTGGAACAGAATAGAAAATCCAAACATTAACCCAAACATATACAGTCAATTAATATTTGATAAAGGAGCCTTGGATATACAATGGGGAAATGATAGCCTCTTCAACAGCTGGTGTTGTAAAAACTGGAGAGCTACATGTAAGAGAATGAAACTGGACTACTGTCTAACCCCATACAGAGAAGTAAACTCAAAATGGATCAAAGACCTGAATGTAAGTCATGAAAGCATAAAACTCTTAGAAAAAAACATAGGCAAAAATCTCTTGGACATAAACATGAGCGCCTTCTTTATGAACATATCTCTCTGAGCAAGGGTAACAAAAGCAAAAATGTGGGACTATATCAAGCTGAAGAGCTTCTGTACAGCAAAGGACACCATCAGTAGAACAAAAAGACACCCTACAGAATGGGAGAATATATTCATAAATGACGTATTTGATAAGGGGTTGACATCCAAAATATATAAAAAACTCATGCACCTCTACAAACAAAAAGCAAATAATCCAATTAAGAAATGGGCAGAGGACATGAATAGACACTTCTCCAAAGAAGAAATTCAGATGTCCAACAGGCACATGAGAATATGCTCCACATCGCTAATCATCAGAGAAAGGCAAGTTAAAACCACAATGAGATATCACCTCACACCTGTGAGGATGGCCAACATCCAAATCACAAACAACAACAAATGTTGGTGAGGATGTGGAGAAAAGGGAACCCTCCTAGACTGCTGGTGGGAATGCAAATTAGTTCAACCATTGTGGAAAGCAGTATGGAGGTTCCTCAAAACCTCAAAAAAGAAATACCATTTGACCCAGGAATCCCACTCCTAGGAATTTACCCTAAGAATGCAGCAGCCCAATTTGAAAAAGACAGATGCACCCCTATGTTTATCGCAGCAATATTTACAATAGCCACAAAATGGAAGCAACCTAAGTGTCCATCAGTAGATGAATGGATAAAGAAGAGGTGGTACATATACACAATGGAATATTATACAGCCATAAGAAGAAAACAAATCCTTGCATTGCAACAACATGGATGGAGCTAGAGAGTGTTGTGCCCAGTGAAATAAGCCAAGTGGAAAAAGACAAGTATAAAATGATTTCTGTCATATGTGGAGTATAAGAACAAAGAAAAAATCTGAAGGAACAAAACTGCAACAGACTCACAGAACCCAAGAATGGACTAATAGTTACCAAAGAGAAAGGGACTGTGGAGGATGGGTAGGAAGGGAGGGACATGGGGGAAAAGGGGGCATTACGATTAGCAGATGTAATGTTGGGGGGGCATGAGGACGGCTGTACAACTCAGAGAAGACAAGTAGTGATTCTATAGCATCTCACTACACTGAGACAGTGACTGTAATTGGGTTATTGGGGGGTACCTGATGAAGGGGGTAGTTTAATAACCATAATATTACACATGTAGTTGTAGATTAATGATACCAAAATAAAATTTTTAAAAAGATACCTAATATTGGTTTGAGGTGCCATAAAATCTCTCATCACCCTTCTCCTTTACAGAGACATAGAGTTCACAACTTTTCTGGGCCCATATTTGTATGCCATTCTATCTACCTGCCTTGTATTTGACAATGTCTAAATTTTTACGACTTTATGTTCCTCTTAAAACATACTGTATATTCCATCCACCTAAGAATGAGTTAGCTTCCTGCTTAATTAGGTAAACCCATTATCACTATGTTGATATGACAAAGACAAAAAATATAGTTAGCTCTTCCTGGCATATGTGTGTTTATATATAATTTAGCTAGCTAGATAACATAAGCATATAGATATAAAGAGCGATGATAGACAAGAATATAAAGGTAGATTAAAATGCTTAGAGGTTTTCAAACTTCCAAAACTGAAATGAGGGATATAGCCATCTCCAGCCTTCTAGGATGTTGTTTATGAACAGTTTTATTAAAGACGGTCCTCCAGCATACCCTTAGTATATTGTTAAAGTCATATTAAAATCAAATGTTTAATCATATTGTTAAAATCATATGTTAAAGTCAAGTCATTTTCCCAGTTTTTAATAAAAAACTGGCGTTTCATTCATGGTTATGGTGATATAAGTTCCAGGTTCTCTGGAGATCATTTTTGCCCAGTATAATGAAGCTGGGAAAAAAGAGAAGATTCAGAGTTTAAAATGTCAAGTTCTAGATCATATGAAGATTAATATGCTTTCCTATAATAGGCCATTGGGAAATTCACACTAGGAAACTTTTTAGGAAATAATTCAGTTACTATGTATTATAAACATTGGCAACCCATTTGTACCTATCTAATAATTCATTATTATGATTACAGAGTGTCCTAGGGCATCTATCCACAATTTTAATTTGTTCTATAATACAAAAAGAATGGCCTCACTTATTGTTTTGAAAGTTTCTTGGCAATGAGTTATGTCTATATTTCCTATATGATGAAATGTATTTTACCATTTCAGAGTACAAAAATTCATAAATTTCCCATCACAAATATTTCCATTTTTCATAACTTATTACATGTAGATCATCATCGGCAATTCCATAGCTGGAGAACAATATAGAAATCATCTACAGCATTCTTATTCTCACCAACTTATTTGACTAATGAAGAAGCTGAGTGTCACAGAAGTCAATCTATTTGACAAAGGCCACATGCTGAGGGGTTTTTGTGAGGATTATAACACATGCTGTTCAAATTTGGACCTGTGTGTTATCTATTCTGGTGATTTTCAAACTTTTCTGAGGCCACTGAAAATATAAATTATTAGGATTAGATTTCTGGAATATCTGTATACTCTGGCCCTGCTTCAATGTCTGTTGTACTTTATTATATTCCATATCTTGTTTAAGGTAAATTTTGCTAATACTTTATACTGCTAAAATGTTCAGAAACTTATGTACTAGAAAACAACTCTTAAGTATAATGAACTTTATTTAATACACATTCCTCCCCTTATGATAAAAAACACCAGCACTCCACAAATGAGTACGTATGTAAAAGTAAAAACATTCCCCCAAATAATGTCAGAAATAGTCTCTGTTAGCTCTCATGGATGCCAGCTGAGTATTTGACCCTAAAACTCTGTCTTTGATCAATAGACTGTGTCAGTAGACTATATTGCTTAGGGAATATTTCCCAAGAAAAGCAAAAAGAGTAAAGGAGTTCCCAGAAGTGGACATAAGGCCCAGATGTGTATGAACCAAAATCTTTTCAGTTGATGGGAAGATGGTGGTGTGAGCAGGGCAGCGGAAATCTCCTTCCAAAACCATATATATTTATGAAAATACAACAAATACAACTATTCTTAAAAGAGAGACCAAAATATACAGGACAGCACCAAGCCTGCAACTACACCTGAGAGGACTTGGCACCTAGTGAAGCAGGTAAGATACAGAACTACAACCCGGTGGGACCCAAGCACTCCCCCACCCCAGTGCACCAGCAGGAGGAGAGGATTCAGAGTGGAGAGGGAGTGGAAGCATAGGCCCATGAAATAACCAGCCCTGGTGATCTGCACTGGGAGCAGTAACACACATCACGCAGTGTATCAGAGATTGGAGAGACAGAGGTGCGGGACTTGAGCCCGAGAACGCACCCGGGTCCTCTCAGCTGGCTCCCCAGGACAAAAGAAAAGCACGTGCTTTTTTAGCAGTCTTGGAGAGCCTGGAGCCCAACGGAGGAACAGGATCATGCCAGCACACTCATCCCAGCAGGCTGGGAGTCCTGGGGAACTTTGGACCCCTTGGCTGGTGACTGGGAAAAAGTAACCACACTGAGACTTCCCACAGAGATCAGCAGCCTCCCATTCGTTCCCTCCCCAGCCAGACCTAAAAACAGCCCTACAGAGCAGGCGTGGCTGCAGAATAGTGGAGTAGCATTGCCACCTACAGCATCCTCACAGAATCTACACCAAGTGGGTGGATTTTTTTTCTTTCTTTTTTCTTTCTCTTTTCCTTCTCTTTTCTTCCATCTTTTATTTCTCTTTTTTTTCTTTCTAAAAGTTTTAAAGAGCCCAGCTGACATACGTGGCACCTACCAGCGACCACTTCTATCACCATGAAAAGACAGAGGAATATTGTACAAAGTTTACCAAGACAGACAACCCCAGAGAGGGAACCTGATGGGATGGAAATGTACAATCTTCCTGAAAAATAATTCAGAATAAAAGTCATAACCATAATGATGGATCTACAGAGAAATATGCAACAGCTAAGAGAGGAAGTGAGGGAAGTCAGGAAAGACAATGCAGAAATGGGACAAGCCATCAACGGGCTTAGCAGCAGACTGGATGAGATGCAAGAGACTGTTAGTGGAATAGAAACAGAGAACAGGAATACAGAGCAGCTGAGCCAGAGAGAGACAAAAGGATCTCTAGGAATGAAAGAATATTAAGAGAACTGTGTGACCAATCCAAACGGAACAATATTCACATTATAGGAGTACCAGAGGAAGAAGAGAGAGAAAAAGGGATAGAAAGTGTCTTTGAAGAAATAATTGCTGAAAACTTTCCCATGCTGGGGAAGGAAATAGTCTCATAGTCCACAGAAGTCCGCAGATCTCCCAACACAAGGGACCCAAGGAAGACAACACCAAGACACATAATAATTAAAATGGCAAAGATCAAAGATAAGGACAGAGTATTAAAGGCAGCTAGAGAGAGAAAAAAGATCACCTACAAAGGAAAAACAAACAGACTATCATCAGAGTTCTCAACAGAAACCTTACAGGCCAGAAGAGAATGGCATGATATATTTAACATAATGAAACAGAAGGGCCTTGAACCAAGAATATTGTATGCAGCATGATTATCATTAAAATATGACAGAGAGATTAAACAATTTCCAGACAAGCAAAAGCTGAGGAGTGTGCCTCTCATAAACCACCTCTACAGGATATCTTAAAGGGACTGCTCTATAGGGGAGCACGCCTAAGGCTAAAAAGATGTCACCAGAGAAAATTAAATCATAGTAAAGAAAACAGACCATCAAAATACTAACTAAAGGCAAGGAATAAAACACCTAGTATATAAAGAATGGAGGGGGAAGAATAAAATAAAGAAACCTCAGACTGTTTCTACAGAACAAGAAAGTTAAGTTAGACTGTTAGATAGTAAAGAAGCTACCCTTGAAACTTTGGTAACCACGAATCTAAAGCCAGCAATGGCAATAAGTACATATCTATCGATAATTACCCTAAATGTAAATGGACAGAATGCACCAATCAAAAGACACAGAGTAATAGAATGGATAAAAAAGCAAGACCCATCTACATGCTGCTTACAAGAGACTCAATTCAAAACCAAAGATATACACAGACTAAAGGTGAAGGAATGGAACATGCAAACAACAAAGAGAAAAAAGCAGGTGTTGCAATACTTGTATCAGACAAAATAGACTTAAAACGAAGAAACTAGCAAGAGATAAAGAAGGACATTACATAATGATAAAGGCGTCCATCCAACAAGAGGATATAACCATTTAAAATATATATGCACCCAACATAGGAGCGCCGGCATATGTGAAACAAATACTAACAGAATTAAAGAAGGAAATAGAAAGCAATGCATTCATTTTAGGAGACTTAAACACACCACTCACTTCAAAGGACAGATCAACCAGATAGAAAATAAATAAAGACACAGAGGCACTGAACAACTCACTAGAACAGATGGACCTAACAGATATCTACAGAATACTCCATCCAAAAGCAACAGGACACACATTCTTCTCAAGTGTACATGGAACATTTTCCAGAGTAGACCACATACTAGGTCACAAAAAGAATATCAGTAAATTAAAAAATATTGATATTATACCAACCAACTTCTCAGATCACAAAGGTATAAAACTAGAAATAAATTTTAGAAAGAAAAGTAAAAGACTCATAAATACACCGAGACTTAACAACACTCTCCTAGATAATCAATGGGTCAACGACCAAATTAAGAGAGAGATGAAAGAATATTTGGAGAACAATGAAAACAATAACACAAAGCCACAAATTCTGTGGGATGCAGAAAAGGCAGTTCTAAGAGGAAAATATATTGCAATCCAGGCATTTTTAAAGAAGGAAGAAAAATCCCAAATGAATAGTCTAAAGAAACAATTACTGAAATTAGAAAAAGAAGAACAAATGAGGCCCAAAGTCACCAGAAGGAGGGACATAATAAAGATTGTAGAGTAAATAAGTAAAATTGAGAAGAATAAAACAATAGAAAAAAATCTATGAAATCAAGATTGGTTCTTTGAAAAAATAAACAAAATAGATAAACCCCTAGCCAGACTTATTAAGAGAAAAAGAGAATCTACACACATAAACATAATCAGAAACGAGAAAGGAAAAATCACGATGGACCCCGCAGAAATACAAATAATTATAAGAGAATACTATGAGAATCTATATGCAAACAAGCTGTAAAGCCTGGAAGAAATGGTCAACTTCTTAGAAAAATACAATCTTCCAAGACTGACCAAGCAAGAAACAGAAAAATTAAACAGACCAATCACCAGCAACGAAATAGAGTCAGTAATCAAAAAATTACCCAAGAACAAAACCTACGGGCCAGATGGATTCACCTCTGAATTCTACCAGACATATAGAGAAGAAATAACACCCATTCTCCTTAAAGTTTTCCAAAACATAGAAGAGGAGGGAATACTTCCAAACTCATTCTGTGAAGCCAGCATCACTCTAATACCAAATCAGGGCAAAAACATCACCAAAAAAGGAAATTACAGACCAACATCCCTGATGAATGTAGATGCAAAAATACACCATAAAATAGTAGCAAACTGAATTCAAAAATACATCACGCGGATCATACACCATGATCAAGTGGGATTCATCTCAGGGTTGCAAGGATGGTACAACATTCGAAAATCCATCAACATCATCCACCACATCAACAAAAAGAAGAACAAAAACCACATGATCATCTCCATAGATGCTGAAAAAGCATTTGACAAAATTCAACATCCATTCATGATTAAAACTCTCAACAAAATGGGTATAGAGGGCAAGTACCTCAACATAATAAATGCCACATATGACAAACCCACAGCTAACATCATATTTAACAGTGAGAAATTGAAAGCTTTTCATGTAAGATCGGGAAAACGACAGGGATGCCCACTCTCTCCTCTGTTATTTAACATAGTACTGGAGGTCCTAGCCACGACAATCAGACAAAACAAAGAAATACAAGGCATCCAGATTGGTAAAGAAGTAAAGACTCCACTCCAAAACTACTAGAACTAATATCTGAATTCAGCAAAGTTGAAGGATACAAAATTAACACACAGAAATCTGTTGCTTTCATATACACTAACGATGAGCTAACAGAGGAATCAGAAAAACAATTCCATTCACAATTGCATCAAAAAGAATAAAATACCTAGGAATAAACCTAATGAAGGAAGCGAAAGACCTCTACCATGAAAACTACAAAACACTCCTAAGAGAAATTAAAGAGGACACTAATAAATGGAAATGCATCCCATGCTCTTGGCTAAGAAGAATAAATATTGTCAAAATGGCTATATTACCTAAAGCAATCTACAGATTCAATGCAATCCCTATCAAAATACCACCAGCTTTCTTCAATGAACTGGAACAAATAATTCTAAAATTCATATGGAACCAGAAAAGACCCCGAATAGCCAAAGCAATCCTGAGAAGGAGGAATCAAACAGGGAAAATTACCCTCCTAGACTTCAAGCTCTACTACAAAGCCACAGTAATCAAGACAACTTGGTATTGGCACAAAAACAGACCCACAGACCAGTGGAAAAGAATAGAAAATCCAAACATTAACCCAAACATATATAGTAAATTAATATATGGTAAAGGAGCCTTGGATATACAATGGGGAGATGACAGCCTCTTCAGCAGTTTTTGTTGGCAAAACTGGACAACTACATGTAAGAGAATGTAACTGAACTACTGTGTAACCTCATACACAAAGTAAATTCAAAATGGATCAAAGACCTGAATGAAAGTCATGAAACCATAAAACTCTTTGAAAAAAACATAGGCAAAAATTTCTTGGACATAAACATGAGCAATTTCTTCATGAACATATCTCCCCGGGCAAGGGAAACAAAAGCAAAAATGAACAAGTGGGACTATATCAAGCTGAAAATCTTCTGTACAGCAAAGGACACCATTAGTAGAACAAAAAGACATCCTGCAGTATGGGAAAATATATTCATAAGTGACATATCCAATAAGGGGTTGACATCCAAAATATATAAAGAACTCATGCACCTCAACAAACAAAAAGCAAATAAGTCAATTAAAAAATGGGCAGAGTAGCTGAACAGACACTTTTCCAAAGAAGAAATTCGGATTGCCAACATTCACACGAAAAGATGCTCCATATCGTTAATCATCAGAGAAATGCAAATTAAAACCATAATAGATATCACCTCACACCAGTAAGGATGGCCACCATCCAAAAAAAACAACAAATGTTGGCGAGGATGTGGAGAAAGGGGAACCCTCCTACACTGCTGGTGGGAATGTAAATTAGTTCAACTATTGTGGAAGGCAGTATGGAGGTTCCTCAAAAAATTCAAAATAGAAATACCATTTGACCCAGGAATCCCACTCCCAGGAATGTACCCTAAGAATGCAGCAGCCCAGTTTCAAAAAGACAGATGCACTCCTATGTTTATCGCAGCACTATGTACTATAGCCAAGATATGGAAACAACCTGTGTTCATCAGTGATGAATAGATAAAGATGATGTGGTACATATGCACAATGGAATATTATTCGGCCATAAGAAGAAAACAAATCCTACCATTTGCAACAACATGGATGGAGCTAGAGGGTATTATGCTCAGTGAAATAAGCCAAGTGAAAAAGACATATATCAAATGATTTCTCTCATATGTGGAGTATAAGAATAAAGAAAAAAACTGAAGGAACAAAACAGCAGCAGACTCCCAGAACCCAAGAATTGACTACTAGTTACCAAAGGGAAAGGAACTGAGGAGGATGGGTGGGAAGGGAGGGACAAGGGGGAAAAAGGGGCATTATGACTAGCAGACGCAATGTTGGGGGGGCACAGGGAGGGCTCTACAACTCAGGGAAGACAAGTAGTGATTCTATAGCATCTCACTACACTGATGGACAGTGACTGTAATGGGGTTGATGGGTGGGACCTGATGAAGGGAGCAGTTAATAACCATAATATTGTACATCTAATTCTAGATTAAGGATACCAAAATTAAAAAAAAATCATTTCAGTTGAATGTCCATGCAAAGAAGGAGAGAGTAGCTAGTAATCACACGCCAGACATTGTTGAAAAATTAAACAAAATGGAAGATAAGGAACAAATTAGGGCCAAAGTTTGTGGATACAGTTCAAGGTGTGATATGTTAAGAAGTTTCCTATGTGCCCCAGTGTTTCACTGGAGCTGAGGGTGAGGTAGGAAATACATGAAGAAATATGACTTCTTATTCTTGATGGCTTGGCTTCTGAGTACATGTCTGATTAAATCTCTAGACCGGATTCTTACCCTGTACATTAGCCCACCAGATATTCATCTAGCCATTTGTCCTCAGTCTGTGGCTAATGATTCACTACAAAGTTTACAGAAAGCATAATCTGTTCCTAATTGACACACTTGTTAGTTTCAAACTAAATAAAACACAACAGCCTGTCTTCTTTAGGAAATTATTATTCTAATTGATGTTTACCTGTTTGAGGACTCTATAAAATCATTAATTTTCCTGTCTGTGGTCAAAGGTTCAGTAATCCTAATGGTCATAGCAAATCAATTTTCAATAATGATATGTTTTATTTCAATTGTGATATTTCTATAACTGCAGAGAGTTCAAGTATTTCCCTTAAAATAGCCATTTTTTTTCTGACTGTATTATTGTAGGGAATTCCTCTTGTAGCCACGACAGAAAAATGGCACCAGATTTACTATCTAGAGAAAGTTAACTACAAAATTGGAGAAAATATGTGAGGCTCCTATTTTTAGTGATGGGCAGAAGTCTTAGCATGTGATGAACACCAGGGCCACTCCTTGGTAAACCTGCATTCTCCCTGTATGCCTTTTGGAGCTGGAAGTAGGGAGATATATCCCAAATAGGGCAAGGCAAGTCGTGTAAACAGAGGGGGCTGCACAAATTGGTAGGGGAAGAGTCCAGATCTTTCATGGATTCTCCATCAGAATACATGATGAGTTCTTAATTGAAGTCTGAACCACATCTGCAAAGTGTAAGACACTCAAGAGTTGTTTGCATGCTGGAATTTTCTTCAAGGTGTGATCAATTCAAATGCCTATCTCATTGCAAAGGTAGCACAACTGCGTAGTTACCCACAGAAAGTCCAGCACACCCACCAGACCAAGTGGTTGATAGAGGTTGAATCAGTGAATTGCTGATACATCTTAAATATTCAAGGATAATCTGATCAGTACAAAGAATAGAAGGCAATTATATAAATAGAAAAAATAGAGCAGGAATAAACAATATAAATAAATGTTAAACAATTAGAGAAAATATTTATAAATAGATAACGATGAATTAGAATTATTAAGGTAATATGGTTAGCGCATTGAAATTGGTGAAGTAATGCCTAGAATAAATCTGAATAAGTGAATTCTCAGAGAAAAAGATGGAAATACATAGTAGTCAGAAGTTGTCATAATCAGAAACCTCCAATAAACAAAACAAACCCTAAACACTGATTTTAAAGATATATATAATTTCTAGATTGAGGTAGGCAGAACTCTAAGATAGATTGATCTTATGATCTACATCCTACATAATCCCTCCCCTTGAGTGTGGATGAGACTGAATTGTAACAGGACATGACTGTGTTATAATGCAAAGGTGAAGGAATTTTGCAAATCTACTTAAGGTCTCTAAACAGTTGACTTCCAGTTCATGACAGGGATCGTCTTTTTTGAGCCAGACCTAACCAAGTATGTCCTTAAAACACAGAAATCAGAGAGACTGTAAGCTGCAGCAGGCTCTCTTCTGTTGCATTTGATGAAGCAAAAACTGTCATTTTTGGAGGGAGCCATATGTCAGGGATCAGCAAGTTGTCTCTAGCAGGTTAATACCTCAGTTCTACACCTGAACTGATTTCTACCAGCAATAAGTTAGCTTGAAAGAAGACACAGAACCCTGATGAGACTGTAGATTTGGCTAACACCTTGATTTCAACCTGATGAGATGCTGAGGAGAGGACCCAACCAATCTGCATGTAGCCTACTGGTGCACAGAAACTGAGCTAATAAATTTGTCTTATTTTAAGCCACTAAATTTGTTAGAATTTGCTACACAGCAGTAGAAAACTGGTAATTTCAAGGCAGCATTTTATTAAGACTTAATGCACCTAATTCACCTAAGAGAATCAAATAATGTGATTTATTACATTAGCCAATTAAATGCTTTATCCTTATAGATGCCAGCAGTATCTTTTTATATAAATTAAAAATAACTTATGGAGGAAAAATTTCAATAGCTGAGGAATAGAAGTTTAATGATCAGAAAAGCCTAGGTTGTATCCTAAGAATAATCTAACCCCAAATTGCCATGCCCAAATACAACAGAAGTAGACTCTTAACTCATGCAAGTTCTGGTGTGAGTCAGACAGCTCTCTAGGGCAAATGTCCCTCCACATGGTGACTCAAGTATCCTGGCTGTTTTATTTGTATATAAGGGAAGATCTGTACCATAGACAAGCATTTAATCTAATCACATGCAAGCAAAGTTCCTATAAGGACACAGGAAATATCTGAGAAGCTCTCTAATGGAATATTCCCCAGTTTAACATTCTCTACCATGCTCTACAGAAAATGTATTATTTGAGCTTGTTTTCAGTAAACTGAAACATCTATAGGAATTATATGTCTCAAAGTCCAATTTTGCAGATATTTCAGTTCTGGTCCTCTGCATAAACACATGCAAAAATCTATCACTCTAGTAAAAGCATTTATGTCATAGATAACAGAAAGATAATTTATACCTTGACATGGAAAAACTTCAACAAAGGATTTGTAAGAAAGACTCATAAACTATTGGGTAAAATGGCAAAAAAATAAATAAATACAAGTTTCAAATAAGAATTGTAAATGCTGTGTTCTGATGTTTGTATCCTCAAAATTCATTTGTTGAAAACCTAATGCCAAATTGATGATCTTAGGAGGTGAGGTCTTCAGGTGGTACTTAAGGCATGTGGGTGGAGCCTGCATAATGGTGTAGTGTCCTTATAAAAGAAGCACCAGGCAAGTCACTTGTCGTTTCCACCTGTCATGATGCAGAATTCAGCAGCCTACAACCCAGAAAAGGACCTTCACCATATATCTAATCTGCAAGCACCATGATACAGGACTTCCCAGCCTATGGCATTTTGCTACAGAAGAGTGAATGTATTAAAAAATAAATATAGAAATAAATGTTAATTAAATCATGTTATTTTCACTGACCAGATTAACAAAGAAGACTCTAATGTGGAAATACATACTTTGACACATATGTCCTGAAGTACCTCAATCACAGCAGTCTCCAACATTGAAAAATGGGGACAATATACATAATAAAAATGAACCTTTATTAAGGGTATCATTAAGAAATTGAGATTGATAATGGAATGATGTGCAGCTATGTGCAGACAAGTGTAAAAAATTTCTCCAAGACAGAGTTTTAACTGACATGAAACAGATCACTACAGAACAAATAGAATGTAGTTAAAAATAAAAGATACAAAGTAAGTACTGGCAAATGAGTCTAAATATTGCAGAATTATAAAGGAAAATTAAATGAAAGCCATGACCTATGACCTATAGGTGATACAATTAACATAATTAACAAGAATGCACTCATGTTACTTGAGTAATTTACAAAATACGAATAATCCTGAATTATCTTAAACTTGAAAATATGCTTTTCATCTATATTGGAAATCAAATACTGTCGAGTTAGTACTAATTTGCCAAAAAAAAAAAAAACCAATAAACTCTTACTATGCCATATGGTGTAAATAAAGCAATGCCAGTGTTTCATCTGATAGTTGTTATGTTTGGTATTTATTTCTTGTAAGGATTGTGTTTACTTACTAGATATATAAGATAAACTAAATAAATATAATATAATGCAAACATATTGCAATTTTTAAAATCTAATTTGTAGTGATGTTCCAATATTTTCTATCTACTTATCTTACTCTACTCTAAATCCTAATACTGATCAAAAATGCTTGGGGCAGGTCTATACATTGTGATTCTGTTAAGCATAGGGTTAAGATAGGCAAGTAAATATTATTAATTTATGTAGAAGTAAATCCAAAGATGAAATATCAGAGGACACAGTAGCCAGTCTTAAGCAGTAAAATAAATGTAACATGAGAGGATGCTAATCACAGTCAAATGTGAGCAATTAGAGAAGTCGAAGTAAACATTACAGACCAAGAAACAAAACTCTGTAGAGTAGGAATCCTGGTGAGAAGTCTGGGACTATTTGAAGAGAGACCCAAACGTAGGAAAACCAGGTCAACAGGACACAAATTTAACTGCAGGACGTAAATTTGAAAAATATCAAAGAGCGAGACATAGACAAGGCTCAGTTCATTCATACCGACAGAAATAAGAAATTCTATGTTGATCTTGCAGTCATTAACAGCAATGGGAAGACATGTTGTGGGCACTACTCTAGAGCAGAATTGTCCTTGTTTGGAACTGTGTCCCCATTTGTGAGGTTTCTCATGAGTGGATGGTTGCTTCTTGGGGGGCAGCTTGCAGCAAACGTTGCAAACCCCAGCAGGACAGAGTAGAAGCAGACTCAGTAGATGAGACTTCCCAGGAATTTTGATCTTTGATAATTGTGTTTCACTACAGAGCCTGGACCTGTAGACTAGTTTCTGAATATATTAAGCAAAGACTGGAAAATATGGCTATTTCTCTTTTTCTGCAATAAAATACACACCCCTCACACACACACACACACACACACACACACACACACACACACACACACAAAATGAGGAGACTGAGAGAGGAAAGTGATTATTCATTAATTGAATTTCCTTAGAAGTTTTCTTACCAAATTCCCACAGAATGAAAATATTACTTATGTTTAGTACATAACAAAATGTTTAAATGGGCAACAGGAAATTTCTCATGTAAACATTAAAATTATGATAATATATCTAAATTTTATCTGCAAAACATTATAGAAAATATGTTTTTATAACTTTTAATGTTCTATATACATAAAGAACTCAGTAAATGTATTAAGCAAATAATTGTTTCATCAAGATATAAATACTTAGATTCTGGATTATATTTCCCTTTTGTAAACATCTAAGAGTCTTATCCAATTTCACATATTCAATTCTTCAAATTTGAGCTATGGAAACACTTAGTAGTGATCCAGTTCAGCAACAGAATGTGTGTTATAATTTTAGCTTTCTCTATAAGGAGCACAGATATTTCATATGTATATATATATGTAAGTAGAAGATACCTTATTTGAGTGGTAAATTCTTATTAAATGCTGAATGTAAAATATTGCTTGTTAAATATAGAGAAAATGAACCTTGATAGGGATTGTTTTCTCTAAGAACTTCAAAAATGTCAGCAATATTGACAATGAAAGATATGAGCAAGATGGAATATAAAATGATTGCAAGCTATGGCTTCAGAACAAGTTCAAATTACTTTTCAAACTCTGTATTGGCCTTTTCTCTGTGTTCTCTCAGTACCTCAGTCTATCTGAACATCTGATAAGAAATAGAAGCAGTGAGTTGCTCTGTTCTGGCTTTTGTGTACAATTTTTTTGTCAAAGGAAACAGCTGCCATTTTATGCCCAGAAATATATTTTGTGTATGTAGTTAAAATGAAAAAACAAATAAATAAATGCTCTATTATCTGTATATATTTCTCAGGTTTTATAATCTTTTTATGTTTTTATTTTTAATTGGAGTATCATTTATACACAATCTTATATTACTTTCAAGTATACAACACTTTAACAGCTACCCATATTATAAATCCTCACCCCCAATAGTGTAGCTACTATCTGTCAACATAGGAAGATGTTACAGGACCATTGACTATATTCTCCATGCTGTATTACTATCCCCGTGACTAACCTACATTATGATTGTGAATTTTTGTGCCCTATATCCTCCTCAACCTTCCCACCCACCCACCATAAGCATTATTTGTTTATATATTAAAATAACATTTCTTCTCTTAAAAATACTTATCTAATGTTTATAAAGGATTAAAATTTTAACTACAATATAGGTTCAGTGCAAACACGCATATTCAAAATACAAATATTGTAGCCACCTGTATTGGGGAGAAAAAAGAAATAACAGGTAAGGCTCAATATTGTGAAGTTCAAATTGGCAGTCAACTCTCTATTATCTGTGTTAATGGACAAGGTAGTGGCCCAGATAATACAGCATGTCATTCAATAGTCATTTTTATTTGCCTGGTGATTTATTACCCTATTTGTTCCTGCATATATTTAGCTTTCATTATTTAATTCTATGTTGTTCAATTGTGCATTCACTGAACATGCACACCAGACACTAAGGAAGAAAGGTCATGTGTCTTAAGACCATTTACTAAATGGTAGAAGATACTCTGTCATTAAAAATTTTATCATTTTAATACGGAATACAGATAACCAGCACACGAAATCTCCCTAATTAGTATATTAGATGACTTTACATAAACTGAGAAAAGTTTAATCAGTCTTATAGATGCCATTTATGTTTTTTGATGAAGGAGCATCAACTATGATAGATTATAGTTTACATGTGTACACAGAAACATGTATGTAGGCAAAAGTAGTAAGTATCTCATAGTAGGAAGCAAAATGCAGCCCATGTGTCCAAGAAACATAAAAGCACATTACATAAAAGAGGGGTGGCAAGAGAATGAACTACGAAAGTAAACAGGAGCTAAATTAGTAAAGGTCTTATGTGCCATTTAAGATGTTTGAACATTATGATAATAGCCATGTAAGAGTGAAATATGATTCAGGTATGAATCATCAATGAATGTTCCATCTAGGAAGTTAAAATTAGTGAGTAATATAATGTTAATGTTATCCCAAATATCTCCCCTAAGATTATTTATTAACTGTAATGTTTTTAAAAAATATAGTAAATATAGAGGAAAGTAAAATGACAGCTCTTCAACTACATGATAAAAATTGACTTGACACATAAGACTGATAGAATCATTTGTCTCTACACATGTTGCCTGCAAAGAACACAGTATAACTTACATGATATTTCAGGCAAGAGTTAAAAACTTGAACTTAATAATGAAAAAAAACATCAGAAAATCCAAAATTAAGAAACAAATAATAACTTGTCAGTATTTTTCAAAAATGTTAATCATATGAAAGAAAAAAGTTGGGTAAATCTTCCAGACTAAAAGACTAAAGCAAATAACAGTTAAATGCAATATAAAATTCTAGACATGTACATATACTAGAAAGAACAATTACTTTGAAGGACATTATTGGGGCAAGTGACATTTTAAAATTATGACTGTAGATGATTAAATGCTAATATTAAGTCAAATAAGAATTTTCTAAATTCTAAAATTGTACTAGAGTTATACATGAAAATATATGTGCACAGTGAGCCACCAATGGGTAATCATGCATGATGCATCCAATATACTTTACAATTTTTCATAATAAATATGAATAATGTATAAAGAGAGGGAGAGAAAGAGGGGCCAAGGTAGAGGAGGGAGAAAGAATGATAAAACAAATCTGTAAAATTTTAATAATTTGGGAAAAAGACATATGGCACTCTGGGTACAGTGAGCAGGGTGAATTTGAAGAGCTATCTGATTATAAATGAGTTGTGAAGGTGTAGTAGATATCCAGGTCAGAGATCATGATGTCCTTCCATAAAGCACTGGGAGTAATAAGGGAAAGAAGCAGAATCAGGAATTTGGTGATTTACTGGCCATGACAAAGGGGGAAGAGAGTAAAAGAAGGTAGTAAGGCATTTGAGATAGTCAGTTGTTTTGATGGTGGTGCCAGTCAACGCAGGAGGGAACCAAGGTCAAAGAATCCAAGAAGAGAAGGATTCAGTTAGGTGGGATGTGAAGTCCCTGCAGAACTGTTGCAAAATAATATCCAACAGGTTTCGACCTATAAGGATTTATATTTCAGGGGACATATATTGGTGGAAATATAGTTCGGAACTAATATTTTACCCTTTGAAATGTGCTTTTTGAATCAGAGAAACGGGAGAAATCCACTGACAAACATTAATGTTTAAGCATTTGTCCAAGGAAAAAATGAAGACTGTCATAGAAGACATGTGAAGGAGAAATTCAAGAAGAAAGAAGTGGTCAGTTTGATATAAATAGTGCAGAAGTCAGGTAATCTCATTGAATTAGTTGGCTAGGACTACTGTAAAAAGTACCACAAGCTGAGTGACTTAAACAGAAATTTATTACCTCACAGTTCTAGAGGATAGAAATCCAAGACCAAGGTCTTATCAGGAGGCTGGTCCCTTCTGAAGGCCATGAGAGAGGGAATTGTTCTAGCCTTTCTCCTTGGCTTAGAGATGGCCATCTCCTCCCTTGCCTCTTCATATCTTCTTCCTGTTATGTGTGTCTGTATCCAAATTTCATTTTTTTGGTATTATTAATGTACAATTACATGAGCAGTATTATGGTTACTAGACTCCCCGTATTATCAAGTCCCCACCACATACCCCATAACAGTCACTGTCCATCAGCCTAGTAAGATGCTACAGAATCACTACTTGTCTTCTCTGTGTTATACTGCCTTCCCCATACCACCCCCAGATACATTATGTGTGTTAATCGTAATATTCCTTTTGCCCCCTTATCCCCACTTCCCACCCATCTTCCCCAGCCCCTTTCCCTTTGTTAACTGTTAGTCCATTCTTGGGTTATGTGAGTCTGCTTTGTTCCTTCACTTTTTCTTTGTTCTTATACTCCACAGATGAGTGAAATCATTTGATACTTGTCTTTATCCACCTGGCTTATTTCACTGAGCATAATATCCTCTGGCTCCATCCATGTTGTCAAAAATGGTAGGATATGTTTTCTTCTTATGGTTGAATAATATTCCACTTTGTATATGTACTACATCTTCTTTATCCACTCATCTACTGATGGACACGTAGGTTACTTGTATTTCTTGGCTATTGTAAATAGTGCTGTGATAAACAGGGGTGCATATTTCTTTTTCAAATTGGGCTTCTACATTCTTGGGGTAAATTCCTAGGAGTGGAATTCCTGGGTCAAATGGTATTTCTATTTTGAGTTTTTGAGGAACCTCCATACTGCTTTCCACAATGGTTGAACTAATTTACATTCCCACCAGCAGTGTAGGAGGGTTCCCTTTCTCCACATCCTCACCAACATTTATTGTTGTTTGTCTTTTGGATGGCGGCCATCCTAACTCGTGTGAGGTGATATCTCATTGTGGTTTTAATATGCATTTCTCTGATGATTAGAGATGTGGAGCATCTTATAATGTGCCTGTTGGCCATCTGAATTTCTTCTTTGGAGAAGTGTCTGTTCAGCTCCTCAGCTGACTTTTTAATTGGCTTATTTGCTTTTTGTTTGTTGAGATGTGTGAGCTCTTTATATAATTTGGATGTCAACCCCTTATCAGATATGTCATTTGTGAATATATTCTCCCATACTGCAGGATGTTTTTTGTCCTACTATGGTGTCCTTTGCTGTACAGAATCTTTTTAGTTTGAAATAGCCCCACTTGTTCATTTTTGCTTTTGTTTCCCTTGCCTGGGAAGATATGTTCATGAAGAAGTTGCTCATGTTTATGTCCAAGAGATTTTTGCCTATGTTTTTTCTAAGACTTTTATGGTTTCATGTCTTACACTCAGGTCTTTGTTTCACATTGAGTTTACTTTTGTGTATGGGCTTAGATAATACTCCAATTTCATTCTCTTACATGTAGCTTTCTAGTTTTGCCAACACCAGCTGTTGAAGAGGCTGTTATTTCCCCATTATAGATCCATGGCTCTTTTATCATATATTAATGGGTCAGATATGCTTCGATTTATGTTTGGACTCTCTAGTCTGTTCGATTGGTCAATGGATTCTGTTCTTGTGGCAGTACCAATTGTCTTAATTACTGTGGCTTTGTAGTAGAGCTTGAAGTCAGGGAGCATAATTCTCCCCACTTTATTCTTCCTTCTCAGGATTGCTTTGGCTATTCAGGGTGTTTTGTGGTTCCATATGAATTTTAGAACTATTTTCTCTAGCTCATTGAAGAATGCTGTTGGTATTTTGATAGGAACTGCATGGAATCTGTAGATTGCTTTAGGCAGGATGACCATTTTGACAATATTAATTCTTCCTATCCATGAGCCCTGGATGTGTTTCCATTTATTGGAATCTTCCTGAATATCTCTCCTGAGTGTCTTGTAGTTTTAGAGTATAAGTCTTTCACTTCCTTGGTTAGGTTTATTCCTAGGTATTTTATTCTTTTTGATGCAATTGTGAATGGAACTGTTTTCCTGATTTCACTTTCTGCCGGTTCACCATTAGTGTATGTAAATGCAACTGATTTCTGTGTATTAATTTCATATCCTGCAACTTTACTGAATTCAGATATTTGATCTACTAGTTTTGGAGTGGATTGTTTAGGGTTTTTTATGTAAAAACTCATGTCAACTGCAAACAGGGACAGTTTGACTTCTTCCTTACCAATCTGGATGCCTTTTATTTCTTTGTGCTGTCTGAATGCCATGGCTAGGACCTCTAGATCTATGTTGAATAAAACTGGGAGAGTGGGCATCCTTGTGTTCTTCCCAATCTTAAAGGAAAAGCTTTCAACTTCTCACTGTTAAGTATAATGTTGGCTGTAGGTTTCTCACATATGGCCTCTATTATGTTGAGGTACTTGCCCTCTATACCCATTTTGTTGAGAGCTTTTATCATGAATGGATGTTGAATATTGTCGAATGCTTTTACAGCATCTTTGGAGATGATCATATGGTTTTTGTCCTTCTTTTTGTTGGTGTGGTGGATGATGTTGATGGATTTTCGAATGTTGTACCGCCCTTGCATCCCTGGGATGAATCCCACTTGGTAATGGTGGGCGATCTTTTTGATGTATTGTTAAATTTGGTTTGCTAATATTTTGTTGAGTATTTTTGTATCTATGTACATTAGGGATATTGGTCTATAATTTTCTTTTTTGGTGATTTCTTTGCCTCGTTTTGGTATTAGAGTCATGTTGGCCTCATAGAATGAGTTTGGGAGTATTCCCTCGTCTTTGACTTTTTGGAAAAATTTAAGGAGGATGGGTATTAGGTCTTCACTAAATGTTTGATAAAATACAACAGTGAAACCATCTGGAGCAGGGTTTTTGTTCTTAGGTAGTTTTTTTATTACCAATTCAATTTCTTTGCTGATAATTTGTCTGTTCAGATTTTTTGTTTCCTCCTGGGTCAGCCATGGAAGTTTGTATTTTTCTAGAAAGTTGTCCATTTCTTCTAGGTTATCCAGTTTATTGCCATAAAATTTTTCATACTATTATCTCATAATTCTTTGTATTTATGTGGTGTCATAGTGATATTTCCTTTCTCATTTCTGATTCTGTTCATATGTGTAGACTCTCTTTTTTTATTGATAAGTCTGGCTCGGGGTTAATCTGTTTTGTTTATTTTCTTGAAGAACCAGATCCTGCTCTCATTGATTCTTTCTATTGTTTTATTCTTTTCAATTTTATTTATTTATGCTTTAATCTTTATTATGTCCCTCCTTCTACTGACTTTGGGCCTCACTGGTGCTTCCTTTTATACTTTTACTAATTGTGAATTTAGACTGTTCATTTGGGGTTGTTCTTCTTTCCTGGGTGTACCTTTGTGATGTGAAAAGCTTGTTGGTACCATTTCAATATTTTTGAATTTACTGAGGCTCTTTTTGTGGTCTAGTATATGATCTATTCTTGAAAATGTTCCATGTGCACTTGAGAAGAATGTGTATGCTGTTGCTTTTCGATGGAGTATTCTGTAGATGTCCATTAGGTCCATTTGTTCTAATACATTGTTCAGTGCCACTGTGTCTTTATTTATTTTCTGTCTTGTTGATCTGTCCATTAGAGAGAGTGGTGTGTTGAAATAACAGAAATTGAATGCATTGCATTCTATTTCCTCCTTTAATTCTGTTAGTATTTGTTTCACATATGTAGGTGATAATGTGTTGGGTGCATAGATATTTATAATAGTTATATCCTCTTGTTGTACTGGCCCCTTTATCATTATGTAATGTCCTTCTTTGTCTCTTGTTACTTTATTTGTTTTGAAGTCTATTTTGTATGATACAAGTACTGCAACTCTTGCAGATTAATACATATTAGTTGCATGAAATATCTTTTTCCATCCCTTCACGTTCAGTCTGTGTATGTCTTTGGGTTAGAAGTGAGTTTCTTGTACGCAGCATATAGATGGGTCTTGCTTTTTATCCATTCAGTGACTCTACGTCTTTTTATTTATTTATTTATTTTTCTATCAATGTGCAATTACATGAACATTATGGTTACTAGACTACCCCAGTTATCAAGTCCCAACCACATACACCTTTACAGTTACTGTGCATAAGCGTAGTAAGATGCTATAGAATCACTCCTTGTCTTGTCTTTGTTATACTGCCTCCTCCGTGTACTGTGCTAATAGTAATGACCCTTTTCCCCCTTGTCCTTCCCTTGGCACATATTCTGCCCAATCCCTTTCCCTTTGGTAACTGTTAGTCCATTCTTGGGTTCTCTGAGTCTCCTGCTGTTTTTTTCCTTCAGATTTTTCTTTGTTCTTACACACCACAGATGAATGAAATCATTTAATACTTGTCTTTCTCTGCCTGGCTTATATTACTGAGGATAATATCCTCTAGCTCCATCCATGTTGTCAAAAATGGTAGGATTTGTTTTCTTCTTATGGCTGAATGGTATTCCATTATGTATATGTACCACATCTTCTTTATCCATTCATCTACTGATGGACACTTTGGTATTTCCATTTCTTGGCTATTGTAAATAGTACTGCAATAAAAATGGGGGTGCACCCTATGTTTATTGCAGCACTATTTACAATAGCCAAGAAATGGAAGCAACCTAAGTGTCCATCAGTAGATGAATGGATTAAGAAGATGTGGTACATATACACAATGGAATATTATTCAGCCATAAGAAAAAAACAAATCCTACCATTTGCAACATGGATGGAACTAGAGGGTATTATGCTCAGTGAAATAAGCCAAGCCGAAAAAGACAAGTATCAAATGATCTCACTCATATGTGGAATATAAGAACAAAGTAAAAAAAAAACTGAAGGAACAAAACAGCAGCAGACACACAGAACCCAAGAACGGACTAATAGTTACCAAAGGGAAAGGGTCTGGGGAAGGAGGGGAAGGGAGGGATAAGAGGGTAAAAGGGGCTTTATGATTAACAGACATATGGTGGGGGGGCACAGGGAGGGCTGTACAACCCAGAGAAGACAAGTAGTGACTCGCATCTCACTACGCTGATGGACAGTGACTGTAATAGGGTTGGTGGGGGGGACCTGAGGAAGGGGGGAGTTTAATCACCATAATATTGCTCATGTAATTGTAGGTTAATGATACCAAAATAAATTGTAAAAAAGAAAAAAATTCATCGTTTGGATGAAGGGACCCTTAATCTTCAAAACACAAACCATTTTTCCATACCAAAGCCCGTTCAAGCCTAGAAAGTCTGCTGAGGCCTCCAGTCAGGCAAACAGCTTGTGTTTTGCAGATTAAGGAGCCTTTGACCCAATGGGTTCATTTTTATGAAACTCAAAAAAAAAAATAGGGGTGCATATGTCTTTTTCAAACTGGGCTCCTGCATTCTTCTGGTAAATTCTTAGGAGTTCAGTTCCTGGGTCAAATGTTATTTCTATTTTCAGCTTTTTGAGAAACCTCCATACTCGTTTCCACCATGGTTGAACTAGTTTACATTCCCACCAGCAGTGTAGGAGGGTTCCCCTTTCTCCACATATTGGCCAACATTTGTTGGTCTTTGTCTTTTGGACGGCGGCCATCCTAACTGGTGTGAGGTGATATCTCATTGTTGTTTTAATTGCATTTCTCTGATGATTAGGGATGTGGTGTATCTTTTCATGTGCCTGTTGGCCATCTAAATTTCTTCTTTGGGTAAGTGTCTGTTCAGCTCATCTGCCGATTTTTTAATTGGTTTACTTGCTTTTTGTTTCTTGAGGTGTGTGAGCTCTTTATATGATGTGGATTTCAACCCCTTATCAGATATGTCATTTATGAATATATTCACCCATACTGTAGTGTGTCTTTTTGTTCTACTGATGGTTTCCTTTGTTGTACAGAGGCTTTTTGGTTTGATACATTCTGACTTATTCATTTTTGCTTTGTTTCCCTTGCCCAGGGAGATATGTTCATGAAGAAGTTGCTCATGCTTATGTCCAAGAGATTTTTGCCTATGTATTTTTCTAAGAGTTTTATGGTTTCATGACTTATATTTAGGTTTTTGATCCATTTTGAGTTTACTTTTATGTATGGGGCTAGACAATAATCCAGTTTCATTCTCTTACATGTAACTGTCCAGTTTTGCCAACACCAGCTGTTGAAGAGGCTGTAAATTCCCCATTGTATATCCATGTCTCCTTTATCATGTATTATTTGGCCATATATGCTTCAGTTTATATCTTGGCTCTCTAGTCTGTTCCATTGGTTTATGGATTCTGTTATTGTGCCAGAACCAAATTGTCTTGATTACTGTGGCTTTGTAGTAGAGCTTGAAATCAGGGAGCATAATTCCCCCCACTTTATTCTTCCTTCTCAATATTGCTTTGGCTATTCGGGTCTTTTGTGGTTCCACATGAATTTTAGAACTATTTGCTCTAGTTCATTGAAGAATGCTGTTGCTATTTTGATAGGGATTGTGTTGAATCTGTAGATTGCTTTAGGCAGGATGGCCATTTTGACAATATTAATTCTTCCTATCCATGAACACGGGATGTGTTTCCATTTATTGGTATTTTCTTTAATTTCTCTCATGAGTGTCTTGTAGTTTCAGGGTATAAGTCTTTCACTTCTTTGGTTAGGTTTATTTCTAGGTATTTTAATATTTTGATGCAATTGTGAATGGAATTGTTTTCCTGACTTCTCTTTCTTCTAGTTCACCGTTAGTGTACAGAAATGCAACAAATTTCTGTGTATTAATTTCATATCCTGCAACTTTACTGAGTTCAGATATTAGATCTAGTAGTTTTGGAATGGCTTCTTTAGGTTTTTTTATGTACAATATCATGTCATCTGCAAACAGGGACAGTTTGACTTTTTCCTTACCAGCCTGGGTGCCTTTTATTTCTTTGTGTTGTCTTAATGCTCTCGCTAAGACATCTAGAAATATGTTTAATAAAAGTGGGGATAGTGCGCATCCTTGTCTTGTTCCTGATCTTAAAGGAAAAGCTTTCAGCTTCTCGCTGTTAAGTGTAATGATGTCTGTTGATTTGTCATATATGGCCTTTATTATGTTGAGGTACTTGCACTCTATACCCATTTTGTTGAGAGTTTTTATCATGAATGGATGTTGAATTTTGTCAAGTGCTTTTCTAGCATCTATGGAGATGATCATGTGGTTTTTGTCCTTCTTTTTGTTGATGTTGATGGATAATTGAATGTTCTACCATTCTTGTATCCTTTGGATGAATCCTACTTGATCATGATGCATGATCTTTTTGGTATATTTCTGAATTCAGTTTGTTAATATTTTGTTGAGTATTTTTGCATCTATGTACATTAGGGATATTGGTCTGTAATTTTCTTTTTTGTGGTTTCTTTGCCTCATTTAGTATTAGAATGATGGCCTCGCAGAATGAATTTGGGAGAATTATCTGCTCTTCTTTTTGGAAAAATGTAAGGAGGATGGGTATTAGGTCTTCACTAAATGTTTGATAACATTCATCGGTGAAACCATCTGGTACAGGATTTTTGTTCTTAGCTAGTTTTTTATTAACAATTCAATTTCTCTGCTGGTAATTTGTCTGTTGAGATTTTATGTTTCTTCCTGGGTCAGGCTTGGAAGTTTGTATTTTTCTAAAAAGTTGCCATTTCTTCTAGGTTACCCAGTTTGTTCCCATATAATTTTTCCTAGTATTCTCACATAATTCTTTGTATTTCTGTTGTGTCCATAGTAATATTTCCTTTACCATTTCTGATTCTGTTTATGTGTGTAAACTTTTTTCTTGATAAGTCTTAGTATTGGTTTATCTATTTTGTTTATTTTTTCAAAGAACCAGCTGCTGCTTTAATTGTTTCTTTCTATTGTTTTGTTCTTCAAAATTTTATTTATTTCTGTTTAATGTTTATTATGTCCCTCCTTCTACCAACTTTGGGCCTCATTTGTACTTCTTTTTCCAGTTTCAGTAATTGTGAGTTTAGACTGTTTATTTGGGATTGTTCTTCTTTCCTGAGTATACCTTTGTGATGTGAAAAACTTGTTGGTACAATTTCAATCTTTCTGGATTTACTGAGGCTCGTTTTGTGGCCTAGTATATGATCTACTGTTGAAAATGTTCCATGTGCACTAGAGAAGAATGTGTATCCTGTTGCTTTTCTATGGAGTGTTCTGTAGATGTCTATTAGGTCCATCTGTTCCAATACATTGTTCAGTGCCTCGGTCTCTATTTATTTTCTGTCTGGTTGATCTGTCCTTTGAATAGAATGGTGTGTTGAAGTCTCCCAATATGAATGCATTGCATGATATTTCCCTTTTAATTCTGTTAGTACTTGTTTCATATATGTAGATGCTCCTCTGTTGGATGCATAGATATCTGTAATAGTTATATTCTCTTGTTGAACTGTCTCTTTTATCATTATGTAATGCCTTTCTTTATCTCTTGTTATTTTCTTGGTTTTGCTGTCTATTTTGTCTGATACACGTACTGGAACTCCTGCATTTTTCTCCATATTAGTTGCATGAAGTATTTTTTTCCATACCTTTACTTCCAGTCTGTGTATGTCTTTGGGTTTGAAGTTAGTCTCTTGTACACAGCATATAGATGGTTCTTGCTTTTTATCCATTCAGTGACTCTATGTCTTTTTATTTATTTATTTATTTATTTATTTTGCTCTCATTAATGTACAATTACATGAACAATATTATGGTTAATAGACTACCCCATTATCAAGTACCCACCACATACACCATTACAGTAACTGTCCATCAGCCTAGTAAGATGCTGTAGAATCACTACTTGTCCTCTCTGTGTTATACTGCCTTCTCCGTGTAGCCCTCCCACATCATGCATGCTAATAGTAATGGTCCATTTACCCCCTATCTCTCCCTACCCACCTATCCTTCCCAACCCCTTTCCCTTGGTAACTGTTAGTCCTTTATTTAGTTCTGTGAGTCTGTTGTTTTATGTTCCTTTAGTTTTTTTTTTGTTCTTATACTCCATAGATGACTGAAATCATTTGATACTTGTTTTTCTCTGCCTGGCTTATTTCAATGACATAATAACCTCTAGCTCTATCCATGTTGTTGCAAATGGTAGGATATGTTTTCTTCTTGTGGATGAATAATATTCCATTGTGTATATATGCCACATCTTCTTTGTCCATTCATCTACTGATGGACACTTAGGTTGCTTTCATTTCTTGGCTATTGTAAATAGTGCTGTGATAAATATAGGGGTGCTGGACTCCCTCATTCTTAGAGTAAATTCCTAGGAATGGAATTCCTGGGTCAAATGTTATTTCTATTTTCAGCTTTTTGAGGAACCTCCATACTACTTTCCACAATAGCTGTACTAGTTTACATTCCCACCAACCGTGTAGGAGGGTTCCCCTTTCTCCACATCCTCACCAACATTTGTTGTTGTTTGTCTTTTGGATAGCGACCATCAGAACTGGTGTGAGGTGATATCTCATTGTGGTTTTAGTTAGCATTTCTCTGATGATTAGGGATGTGGAGCATCTTTTCATGTGCATGTTGGCCATCTGAACTTCTTCTTTGGGGAAGTGTCTGATCAGCTTCTCTGCTGATTTTTAATTGGCTTATTTGCTTTTTGTTTGTTGAGATGCGTGAGCTCTTTATATAATTTGGATGTCAACCCCTTATCATTTATGTCATTTATGAATATATTCTCCCATTCTGTAGGATGTCTTTTGTTCTACTAATGGTGTCCTTTTCTGTACAGGAGCTTTTTGGTTTAATATAGTCCCACTTGTTCATTTTTGCTTTTGTTTCCCTTTCCTGGGGAGGTATGTTTGTGAAGAAGTTTCTCATGTTTTTGTCCAAGATATTTTGTCTATGTATTTTTCTAAGAGTTTTATGGTTTCATCACTTACACACATGTCTTTGATGCATTGTGTGTTTATTTTTGTGTATGAGGTTAGACAATAATCCAGTTTCATTTCCTTACATGTAGCTGTCCAGTTTTGCCAACACCAGCTGTTGAAGAAGCTATCATTTCCCCATTGTATATCCGTGGCTCCTTTATCATGTATTATTTGTCCACATAAGCTTCAGTTTATATCTGGGCTCTCTAATCTGTTCCATTGGTCTATGGGTCTGTTCTTGTGCCAGTACTAAATTGTCTTGATTGTTTTGGCTTTTTAGTAAAGCTTGAAATCAGGGAACATAATTCCCCCTGCTTTATTCTGCCTTCTCAGGATTGCTTTGGCTTTTCGGGGTCTTTTGTGGTTCCATATGAATTTTAGTACTTTTTCTCTAGTTCACTGAAGTATGCTGTTGATATTTTGATAGGGATTGCATTGAATCTGTAGATTGATTTAGGCAGGATGGCCATTTTGACAATATTAGTTCTTCCTATCCATGAGCACTGGATGTGTTGCCATTTACCGGTATCTTCTTTAATTTCTCTCATGAGTGTCTTGTAGTTTTCAGAGTATAAGTCTTCACTTTCTTGGTTAGGTTTATTCCTAGGTATTTTATTCTTTTTGATGCAATTGTGAATGGAATTGTTTTCCTGACTTCTCTTTCTTCTAGGTCACCATTAGTGTATATAAATGCAACCAATTTCTGCGTATAAATTTCATATCCTGCAACTTTCCTGAATTCAGATATTTGATCTAGTAGTTTTGGAATGGATTCTTTAGGGTTTTTTATGTACATAATCGTGTCATCTGCAAACAGGGATAGTTGGACTTCTTCCTTACCAACCTGGATGCCTTTTACTTCTTTGTGTTGTCTGTATGCCATGGATGGGACCTCTAGAACTTTGTTGAATTAAAGTGGCAAGAGTGGGCATCCTTGTCTTGTTCCTGATCTTAAAGGAAAAGCTTTCAGCTTCTCGCTGTTAAGTATAATGTTGGCTGTGTGCTTGTCATATATGGCCTTTATTATGTAGATGTACTTGCCCTCTATACCCATTTTGTTGGGAGTTTATATCATGAATGTATGTTGAATTTTGTCTAATGCTTTTTCAGCATCTATGTAGATGATCATGTGGTTTTTTGTCCTTCTTTTGATTGATTCATTCAGACCATTTCCATTTAGGTTGATTATCGATAGGTATGTACTTATTGCCATTGCAGGATTTAGATTTGTGCCTACCAAAGGTTCAAGGGTAATTCCCTTACTATCTAACAGTCTAATTTAACTCACTGCATATGCTATTACAACCCAACCTAAAGCTTCTTTTTTTCTCTCCTTTTCTTCCTCCTCCATTCTTTGTATGTTATGAATCATATTCTGTACTTTTTGTCTATCCCTTGCGTGACATCTATTTAGCTTTAAGAATATGTCAACCTATAGAAGTCCCACCAAAATGAACTGTTGTGGTATTTTATGGTAGGTAAATTATCTCAGCTTTTGGTTATCTGAAAATTGTTTTATTGTCTTCCTTGGATCCCCTGTTTTGGGAGATCTGTGCACCTCGATGGTTTGAGAGATTATTCCTTCCCCAGATTGGGGAAGTGTTCAGCAATTTCCTCCTCAGTGACACTTTCTATCACTTTTTCTCTCTCCTCTTCTTCTGATACCCCTATTATGCGAATATTGTTCCATTTGGATTGGTCAAACCATTCTCTCAATATTCTTTCATTCTTAGAGATTCTTTTTTCTCTCTGTACCTCAGCTTTTTTGTATTCCTCTTCTCTATTCTCTATTCCATTTACCATCTCTTTTACTACATCTTATCTGCTTCTAAATCCCTCCATTGTATGTTTCATTTCAGATAAGGAATTTCTTAATGATTTAATCTCAGTCTTAAATTTGTTCCTGAGTTCTTGAATATTTTTATGTACCTCCATTAGCATGTTTATGATTTTTATTTTGAATTATCTTTCAGGAAGATTGGTGAGTTCAGTTTCATTTGGCACTTTTTCTCTGGTTTGTGAGATTTTGGTCTGAACCATGTTCTTCTGACTTTTCATATTCTTTGTGGTGCCCTCTATTGCCGAAAATCTCCAGTCTCTGGAGCTGCTCAGCCCCTAGAGTGTGGTTGGGGGTTGTAGGGGAGTGGAGCTTGTGTCTTGGCAGAGGAAAAATCTGTTTCCTGATTCCCGTCTGCCATGCCTGTCTCCTGTATCAGAGCTAGTGGCCCAAGTACACAGGTGTAAGCCTCTGTGCTTGGCATCTCTCTCTGTTGTAATTGGGGCCTCCCTATGGCTGGCCTGATGCCAGAGCAGTGACTGCTTTTTTGCGAGCCAGTGCTGTCAGACTAGGAGGAAGGCTTGGCAGGCTGCCTATCACAGTAGGGGTCCTTGGAGCTGAGTAGCCAGCCAGGGGGATGGAGTGCCTGAAGGTTCCCAAAGTTCCCAGTCTGCTGGGCAGAGCACACCCAGACAACCTTGTCCGCCATCCCTCTCCCACGCTGCAAGCTCTGTGCAAACCCCACCCATTCAGCAGCCCTCTCACTGCCAGGAAAAATGTCAGACTGCCTGCCTTTCTCTTGTCTCAGAGTGTCCGGGTGTGGATCCCATCCTCCACAAATGGCCGGAATCTATATCTCAAACATTCTGCCTGTCCGAGCTCCCCAACGTCCAGAGCACCACACAATGTAGGTTTCTGCTTCCAAAGCAGATCTCCAGAGCTAGATGTTCAGCAGTCCCAGGCTTCCACCCCCTCCACTGCTCCCTTTCTCTTCCTCCTGCTGGTGAGCTGGGGTGGGGGTAGGGCTCGGACCCACCATATCAAGGTTTTCATATGTTACCCTGTTTTGTGAGGTCTGCTCTGTTTGTGAGGTCTGTATGAAGTCTGGTGCAGCCTTCTTTCCTGTTGCTGTTTTAGGGTTAGTTGTATTAACTATTTTTTCACACTTTCTGTGGTTTGGGGAGGAGTTCTCTGTCTCACCTCTCATGTCAACATCTTGAATCTCCCCAAATTTCATCTTTTTATAAGGACACCAGTTATATTGGATTATGGCATCAAGCTCCTCTAATACAACCTCACCTTAACTAGGTAATCTGCAATGACTCTACTTACAAATACAATCAGTTTCTGAGGTGCATCAACATAGGAGTCAGGAACAATTAAACACAGCAATCAGGAACACCACATTCTTTAGATTAACTAAGGAGTGTTTAACTGTAGTCCTTGTTAAGTGGTTAATGGCATGTTAAGAGAAGCAGTAGAGAACACCAGATTATCAGGGTTGAGAAAATGAGATGAGGGAGTGAGGACTCAGTATAGGTCCTATGCTTGCAAAGTTTGACATCTATGGGGAGACAGTCTAAGTCAGCTCAGTTTTTAAAGATGGGCTACAAAAATAGTAAAAAACCAGCTTTAATTCTGAAAAGAGGTATCTGCTAAAGCAAAGGTACAAATTCAGTATGGTGAAGGAACCAAAAGAAGAAATGAAAACCCATGAGGCCAAGGGATTTATACTAGTGCAGGGTCACCAATCCAACAGTTAATGACAAGGCAGAAATTACCAATGATTTATATCATCACACATCATAAGTATTTCAGTGAAACATGTATGTGAAAGTATTTTTCAAATAGTAATATGCTATGCATATAGGCAATATAGCAACATTGATATTGTGTTTTATTGTAAATAATTATATCTTAATTATCTTTTATTATTCTTACATGTAAATTATCCTTTTAAAGAATGAGAGGATTTTTCTGGAGTCTACCTAATAAAGGAAGATTTGATATGATATGTTGGATCATGCCTAAACCTGGATATCAATAAAATTTTATTAAAGTTTTGCTCTTTTATTGAACAATTTTGTTTACTCATTTCTGAAATTGAGAAATCAACCCCAGCTTTGTTTGGCACATGTACTTTTATGACAATCAAATGAAATTAAAAATGGCTGAATTTCTGCATTTATAAATTAAAAATATCATTAAATGCTACTCTTAAAATTATTTTTGTTATGTAATGCAAGTAAGACTAACGCTCAAAAATTTTAGCCACAAACTTTACATAATAAAATACTTTCATATTCTGTGTTTCTATCACAACATAAAACAATCTCTAGAATATGGGTACTCTGTTCATTTTGGTTCAGTATCAGTATGAGTTTTTCTAGTCACAGATTTCTAGATACATGCCTCAAATTGAAATTCAGAAAAAGGTTAGTAACTAGATCAACTATGTAATTAAATTCATGTGGGAAAATGTACTTTTTAAAAAGTCAATTCAGCTGTTAAATGCCAGTACAAGCATAAATTGGCATTTTATCTTTTATAAAGACTAATATTTGTTGATAAACTTGGGTCTCCTCTTTTAAAATTCTGGCCCTTATATTCATCTTGAAACCAAACCAACAACAAAATTAGAACAAAAAAATTGTATACTTGTTTCTGATAAATATGACAAATTGCTTTTAGATTTGAAAAAGCCACTTAAGTTCTTTGGTGTAAAATGTAAACTATTTATTAAAAGAATTATGTGGAGAATAATATTCTGTAACTTTATATATATGAACACCAACTATTATTATACCAACTATAATATTTTAGTTTTGAATTCCCTTCTCCTTGCTCTCAGTCACTGAAACCAAATATTAAAAGCATGGCCACTTATTACTCCTAAATAAACCTCAGTTACTCTTACTTTCTGAAGAATACATGATATTGCTAGTTGCTATCTCTAATATTTTACCAAAAATCATGAAGATAAAAATCTCCATGGATATTCTTATTCTTACCCTCATGTTCATTATCTGGGACCTCATTCTCTCTAATTCCTCATTCACAATTTTCATAATTTTCTCAACTATCCCTTTACTTTGGGGATAGCACATTCGGGATTCATCTATGTGAAAACATGCACCTTCCCTAGCACATCTTGCTCATACTTTCTCACAGTAATAGAACAAACTCTTATTTTCCTTTTATCCTTTGCAAATGTCTACAGTTGTGGACTTAAGAATCATTTGTGATTCCTAATCATTACCTCCTATTTTTTGGATACTGATTTCCCTCAAGAGTTCTATGTCAGCAAACATATTGTTTACTCCCTTCCTTTTTATCCTCAGGTCATTGTTTCAGAAAATATGAATTCTCCTTAGGACTCTTGGACTGCCTAATATTCCCAGGACATGTCATTTAATGATTGTTGTCTTCAGCTTCCTCATTAGTGACATGAAGGGACATGGTCAGCTATTGCAAAGCAGTGTAGCATAAATGGGAAAAACTACTGACTTTAGAGCCAAGCTGAAGTGAATACACATCCCAGTAAGATACAGTATTGGTGCACGATTGTGACAAATTTACATAATCACTCTAAAGTGATTTACAAAATCACATTTACTATGATACAAATATTAAACCACAATTTTCATAATTTTCTTAGAATCTTAAACTTCCATTCTTAGATGAGCATTATCCTACTCACGTCTGGGTATTAGGCCTTTATTTTCAACTATGTTCCTAACTGTCCAGGAGGCCTAGTGTGGCAGACACACTAAAGCTCATCTATATTCAGTTCTTCTCTTCTGCCGGCACATGGAAGCTTTACATGCTGACCTCCTTGTGTATACAGAAGTCATATTGCTAGTTTTAACAATCAATTGCAAGTGTAAGCAGTATGCTTCACTTGCAGTTTGAAAAACTTCAGTTGACCCTTGAACAACATGGGTTTAAATTGCACAGGTCCATTATACATGGATTTTTTTTATTGAAGTATCATTGATACACAATCTTGTATCGGTTTCAAGTGTACATGGATTTTTTCAATAAATATATTAGAAGTTTTTTTGAGGTTTATGACAATTTGAAAAATATTTCTCTAGCTTACATTATTGTAAGAATGCATTATACAATACATACACAAAATATTTTAATAGACTGTATATACTATCAGTAAGGCTCCTGGTCAATAGCAGACAATTAGTAATTTTTTTTGAGAGTCAGAACTGTAATTTGCTGGTATGTGATTCTCCAGCATGTTTGTGTGCATGAATGTGTGTTCACGTGGATTCAGGAAAGCCTCTACCTGATAAATACCTACAGTGTAAAGCAGCCTTTCTAAGTTTGATTTCCAAATGGCCCTGTAGAAGACAATTGCCTGAACAGTCACCCACAATTGCTGTTGCATGTATGAGGAACAAAAGAAGACTGTAGTATTAAGGCACCAAAGTTGAAATTCACAGAAAAGGAAAATAAAGTCTGAAATATTTCTTTTACTCAATTAGCATGATACTGCCCCATTATCAGACATCAGGTTTGGGAGTATTCCACTGCCAAACTCCCACTGAATATAGTTTGTAAAGGTCTTAAAACTTAGAGAAACAATTACTTTCCAAATAAATATAATCATTTGATCTTGACAGAATTATATAGGCAGAGTTGTGTCTTTCTAACTACATTGTGAGGAGGACCAAAAATAAAATATTTTCCACGCAACAACTTTTCACATTCTTCTGGGAAAACCTGCACAATAGATTTATATGTAATGATTCTCAGCCAAAGGCAATTTTCTTCATGAGGAATAAAATCAGATTTACGTCCCTGATTATCTAGATTTTATTCCCATAAATTAAGTCCTTTCTAGAATTCAAACTAGTCATTAAGAAAGGAAGAAGAAAGTAAATATATACATAGGATATAATCATCTCCCTTCAAAATATGGGAATTCTACAACACAATCAAAACCAGTGAGCCTGGTTAATTATGTTGGGGAGCCCTATATGATAGTCATTGCAAAATCTCAGAATCACTAATCAGAAGTTTTCCAGGTTGCACACTTTAAAATGTAACATCTTTACCTGATGCCATTACTTCTATGCAGATTCCCAGATAATATTTCTTCTGTGCAGTTTCTCACTGTATTCAGCTCATACGTATGTTCTCTTATTATAATAAATTTTGCCTTCTACAGACATCTAAATGAAACTACAAGATTAAATTTATCCCTCTCTCTGAAAATGGTGACTCTTCATTTTACTGGTAGATGTATTTTTATCTAATACATAGTTGTAAACATTGTCTTTTTTGAAAGTAAATGTACTTTTATGGAGGCAAATGATTCTAAAATGACATTTAACCCATAGATGCAAATAGTTTTCCCCAGTTTTATCATCTAAAACTTATCATGATATAGAAGATGAAATTCTCAATAAGGAAACTAATGCTGCCAAGAAGCATGTTAGGAGAATTGTTGAAAAATCTATCATTAACTAAAATACCACTGATATGTTAAGGGATGCTGTTGGCATACACGTCCTTTACACATTAAGCAGAGAGATATTGGAGAATAAGGAAAATAATGTATTCTTACCCCATTGTACAACCCTCTGTACAGAATAACTTGATGATATTATTCATTAGAAGATATACAATCATCCTCTATGATAAAACTACTCCTTTTTGAAGTAGTTCTGTAAGTGAAATACACAGAATAACTTGCACAAAATTCTGAAATAATATTATATAGGGAGTCATCAATTTTTAAATAAGTCGTTTCAAAATATTCACATATAGGTTAACTTGCTGTTGAAACTATTGAGCTCCTACATGATAAACATAGAAAGTTAATGAAAAAAAATAGTGGAAAATGGCAACTGACCAGCAATTAAAGAGAAAAATAGAACAGAAAAGAGAGGGATGTACATATGAGTTTTTGTAGTTTCAGTAATTGTAAAATTAGTTGTTTAAATAGGGAGTGTGACAAATTATACCACAGCAAATGAGTATCTTCTAGAAAACTAGGAAAAATAAGTCTTTAAAGGATTTACTAAATGAGCTAAATTTTTTCAACTTGAGGTAAAGTTGGTATATAACATTATATATGTTTCAAGAGTACAACATAATTCGACATCTGTATACATTACAAAGTGATCACCACCACAAGTCTGTTTACCATCCATCATCATACAATTGATCTCCTTCACTCGTTTTTCCTGAAACCCAACCCCCTTCTTCTCTGGTAACCATCAATATATTCACTGCATCAGTGAGTGCATTTTTGTATTGTTTTCTTTGTTCATTTGTTTTTAGAGTCTACGGATTAATGAAATCATATAGTATTTGTCTGTCTCCTTCTGACTTTTTTCATTCAGCACAGTACCCTCAAAGAACCAAGAACCAAAACATGTTTTAAGAAAACTTTTTGGTTGGGTGTAATAATATCTCTCTTTCCAGAAACAGAAATAGAAAGTCATAAAAATGGTGTAAAATACTGATAGAAATATAACAAATTTAATGAAATAAAAATTATTACTAATAATTTAGACAAAAAAATCTGCGAATATTATGTATGCTTCTCATGAAACTACTGGAATAAATAAATCTGTACTTGGGAGAAATATATGATCTTATATCATTAAACAATAAAGGGAATAGACTTTTGTGTCTGAACTGCTAGATACCCTGAGCAACACTCCATTGAAAACGTGTTTAGAATACCAGATAAAATCATACAGACATAATTTGTTATGTACAGCTATTTTGCAACAAAGTAAGGCTAATCCTAGATACCGATTTTGAAAAATATTGCATATATCCACAAGGTAATATCACTAACAATAATTTCAGAATTTTACATAATACTAAAGATGGAAAACAACATAAATATCTGCTAATACAGGAGAATGGAGAAATTAATTATGACTGGCATAGCATAAAATAGTATAAGTGAAAAAGTAAATTGCAAAATGATGTATACAATGCCACATAAATTTATTTATATTTTGAAAACAAAAAATTGTGTTATATGATGTTTAACAATAATGTGTAAGTAGAAAATAATAAATGTATAACCTCAGGAAATGATTGTGATTACTCTAAGGATAGTGAGAGAAAAGGAATATAATTGATAGGTGTGGACAAAAAACCTTCAATGTCACATGTAATACTTATTACCCATACTTTTTATTATTCTTAAATATGTTACAATAAAAAGGAAATAAATACAATTAGAATTCAAGTGAAATAAAAATTTTCAATATATAAAAAAGTAAGTATATGAGGAATTGAAAGGAGAAAAGGATTAGCTTCTAGGAGAACTCTGTAACAGTGGAGAAAAAGAACATATTGTTTGACCTCTTTGATAATCTAAAGATAATTGCCAATTTATTTTCATTTATATATTTATAATTCTAATGTTATATAAATGCAAAATACGTATAGAAACATTTTTATCCAAGATAAATAGAAACTGAAGGGCTACTAACTTTACAGATTCATAAAAATGGATCTGAAAGATACCCAAAAGATGCTTATTTCTTCAAATATGTAAAAGTATTGAGGCCCAGTTACAGAAATTTTTCTTCCTCAAATTAGGACAAATGTCAGAGTTGAGTTTAACTTTTGTTTTGTTTGTTTATCTTCTCTACTGTGCCATGAACCATAAATTCTCTTGTGTTTTACTTCTGACAATGCAGTTATCATTAGCTATAACATGAATGTTCTGTTTATGTGCAGTTATGAGAAGATAAAATAAATCATTGTGTTTAAGGGAAGTTCTGATTAAATTGCGTAAGCCTAGGAGCTTAATACACTTCTTTCTTTCAGCATAATAATACCCTAACTTAAATAGTGAAAACTGTTCCTGTACCTTAGAAAATATGATTTCTTTAAAAAAAGATGTATAATAAAATGGGAGGTTTCACAATTTATTTTTGTTATCAATCTTCATGAAAACTGAGTGACAACTTTGCTTCATGAAGATATGTTATTGATGTGTCATAGAAAAATACCAGGATTAGATCGTACTTGATATAGCACTTTAAGTCTCTGAGTTTTTAAATGTCTACTTATGTCATTATTATTAATATCATAGGCTCACCCATTACTATTGATATCAGTAACTCATCCTTCTTTATCATTTTCCTTAAACATTGAATTCACACATCAGTGAATTAATCACACATGATTGATACAAGGAAGCATTTGTGGCCTCATAAGAAGAGATGGAGAAGAGAGAATTATAAAAGAGTAACTGGTACAAGCTGTTTCCTCCCCATCCCCAGGGTTCTGGAGTTGACTTAAATTGTAGGTAGTTCAAGTAATATGCCTAATTCTAATTACAAATTAGCTGAATCATGATTTCTACTAAATATTTTTTTAAGATGAAGTAATGAAATATTGAATATATTATCAAAATAATAAGCATGAAAATTGGAACTCAACTCAGGGTCTCTTAAATCAATCTTCATGGCCACTGTTTGCTTTATAAATCATATGTGTCTTCAGCAGGATGAGTCTCACTAACAAGAGGGAAAAAACTGTCAATTGTTAACAATAATTATTATAAAAAGTTATAAAAGGGAGGAGATCTATATATCCTTTAAGGACTAATTTTATAATTCTAGCAGTTAAAGTGAACTCAGAGTGAAGCCTAGGAAGTATTAAAGTGTTCTCATAAATCATATATTCTAGAGGCAAATGATAGGTACTTGTCATAATAATATGAAAACCTAATCAAGGGTAATTTTCTCAGACACTGTAATGGTCCTAACAATAAATTTGAGTGGCCAAAGCACTTCAAGTTTCACAATTTTAAAACAACAAAACTTCTTTTTCTTTACACTGAAGTCAGACTACTTCCTATAATTTAAGATTAAACCCAACAATTTTGTTGCAGTGAAATATGTTCTTCACTTTGCTCTGTTAAGAAGACACTATCCAAGTTTTGTGGGAGCATGACAGCAGAATAAATATCTCATTGCCAGGCACTCTTCTCTATGGAGTCAATTACCTCAATATCATTGCTAGCGTGCAGCAAGAACACTTAAAACGTGGATATTGAGATCAACTCACTCCATTTATTCCATAAAATGATGATGCAAGCTTCATTTTAAAAGAGTAGATTTTTGAAGTGTTTCAGTAATGAAACAAAAATCTCTAAGCTAGATGACGTTTGCTTTAGAAATTAAACGCCACATAGAATAGATGAACATATACACACATGCATATTTTTTTCATGCTTTTAATTGCCCTGTATATAATTTTTGATATTAGAGTGCATTGTAGAGGTACTGGGAGTGTTTGAAGAAGTCAAAGTGCTTGAAAATAGCTTTAAAACTCACTGCACATGATAGTGGGCTAAGCAGTATACAGATCAAATTCCAGGGAAATAATCTGTAGTCTTTAGAAAGTATGACATAAATCATGGTATGCTATTAAAGACTAATCCTTTAAAAAAATGATGACTTGTGACTTCCCTGTTTAGTATCATTCAGAATTATCTGGATTAAGATGTAAACTTCTCACTAGAGCATACACACCCCATACAAACCCAGTTAATCTCTCCTCCCTCATTTTCTGTCTTGTATATTGTGCTTCAGCAACACAGATTTTTCATGTCCATAAAAATGTCATTCTGTGTATTGCTTCCAGGGTTTTGAACATGCTCTTCAACTTGCAAAGAACATTTTCTCATCCTTGTCCCTTGTCATTTTCTCTCCTGATTCTTCAAAAGATCTCTAACTGTATTCTATTTTGCTAGGGAAGCTTTCACTGTTCCCAGATATTTCTGTGTCAGTTTTCAGTATTTCTGTATAGATATTATTTGAATTTTTTTCTCATTTCTGTCTTAGGAATTCTTATTTCAAGATAATAGTAAAATAATTGTATTTAGTTTCTTTTTTTAAAGTAGCATTTCTCACATAAATTCAGATTTCAAGATACAAAATATATTTTCTGAAAAGAATGTCTCTGAAGGAGGGATCTCACTGAGTGAACACAGGGATGCACACTCCATAGAGAGTTTAAGTAGAAGTGCTTTCTTTAAAACATCACAATGCAATTTTCCTGTTTGTCAACTCTGCCACCAGGGATGTGGCTTGTAGAAAATACATTTATCACTTTGGAGCAGCAACTTTCAGCTTATGTGAATAGGAAATATCTCTAGGAATGAAAGCACAAGTTCGATGATCCAGATTTCCTACAATGATCATTATTTATCTGTTGCAACAATATGACAGGTGAAAAGTTTGTTTGTATAGTTTGTATCATTTACTGTTCATTCCCCAAGCCCTAACTAACACACATTATTTGGTAAATAGTGGAACTCAGTTGGTATCATTTGATTTAATAAATAAATACATGAACAAACACTAACTTAACACATAAATACAGCAGTTATAATACTGTAGAGATAGATTTCTAAGATAACTCCAGTGATCTCCACCTCCTAGTATTCATGTGTTTGTGTAATTAATCCTCCCCTTGAACGTGGGCTGGACCTAGTAACTTACTTCTATCTAATTGGATATGGCAAAGATGATGAGGTGTTGCTTCCAGTTTAAAAACTTAAAAATAAAAATAAAGAGATTATATTTAAAAAACTGTCATTTGCTTATTGTGTTAAAGTAAGTGGTGATATTAAAAAAAGATGCTTTTTTGAGAAGGAACTGAAGGTGGCCTCTGTCTTACAGCCAAGATGGAACTTTTGCCCTCAGTCAACACCTCTTGAGTAACTAAATCCTTCCAACACACACATGAGTGAGCTTAGAAGTTGATTACTCTCAGTAGAGCTTTCAGATACAATCCCAGTCCCAACCCATACATTGACTGCAGCCTGGTGAAAGACCTGAGACAGAAGACCCAGTTAAGCCATGCCTGGATTCATGACCCACAGAAAGTATGAGATAACAAAAGTGTGTAGTTTTAAGCCTACACACTTAGGCTGTTACAATCAAGACAGATTCTGATTGTCAGTCAGCAATAGAGCAAATTTCACTCTAATGCAGAGAATAGCATGGCAGTGAAGATGCATAAGAGAAGGGAAAATAGGTAAGAATGATTTTTTTGTATGTGTGAAAAGATGGGGTAACTTATGCTTCTGATTAGCCATTCCTTTATGTTATCTGACTGTATATCTTGGCTTGAATACCAATAACTTTCTGTTTTTATGATACATAAATTTCTGTTTTCTTGAGCTGATTGTAGTGGCTAATTATATATTAGAAACAAACTAACATTGTTTAAGACAATATGCACATTTTTATAATTGAAATTGTAGGCAATGTTTAACTAATAAGGAAAAGAAGAGAGAACCTATGGGTATTTGGGATGGAGGGATTCTTGAGGATTCAGATATAACTTTAGAGAAAGTTCAAAAGCAGAAGTTGGAGATAAGACAAAAATTATTTTGAACAAATGAAATTCAGAGTGATGAGAGAGTGTTATTTGTTGAGGAGACAAGGAAGTGATTCTAATTATTTAACTTACAGGATAAATAAAATCAGTGTAGTGGTAATTTAGTTGATTAAGCATCAATTTCCATTTTAAAGATCCATGTAGCTTAAATTAGACTTGTATTAGTTAGACTCATTTGCAAGCATAGGAAGAGACTTTAAATTGACTTAATGAAGGAATAAGAATTCCTATAGGAATTTTATTTATTATTAGACAATTTTATTCAAAGTTGAGGGTTGGAGGTGGGCTCAGGGACTGCTATAACCCATGGCTTGAGTAATCAGGACTGTATCTCAGGCATTTATCTCTGATTCTCTTTTCATGTTAGTGAGAGTCTCTCCAACTGCAGACTTTCTTCTTGGGGCAGGAAATGTGGCTACCAACAAGATGATGATTTTATTTTGTACACCTTCTGGCACCACCATTGAGAATGATATACTCAAACTCAAATAGAGTACCTTGAAAGGTGCTCATTAACCTAGATTGAGTGAGGTGTATATACTTGGACGAGTAATCAGTCATAATGTATGAACACAACATTAGTGGTGGCCATGGGGATGTAAGGACATGGAGTTCATATAACAAAGTAATTCTGTATTACAAGTAACACTGAATACATACGCAAGAAAAGGAAAAAATAATGATGAATTGGACTTTCTTAAATTTAAACTCTTGTATATTAAATGACACTATCAAGAAACTGAAAAGACAATCTTCAGAATGGGAGAAAATATTTGTAAATAGCATCTGTTAAGAATCTAGTGTTGAACAGAGGATTAAAGATGGCGGCATGAGAGGTTAGACAGAGGCATCCTCCTAAAACCGCATAAAATATGAAAATATAACTAATACAACTACTCTTGGAAGAGCAACAGGAAAGAGGACTGCAACAAACTGCATACACCAGGAGACTAGAGCAGATCTCACAGAAAAGGGTAACGTACTAAAGCTGTGGTCCTGTGGGATCCAAGCCCTTTCCTCACCCCAGCTCACCGGCTGGAGGAAAAGGAATGAAGCAGGGAGGGAGTGGAGATCAGGGACTGCTGAATACCTAACTCTGGAGATCTGCTCTGGGAGCACAAACCTACATTTCATGGTGCTTGCATGATACTCTCGTAATTAAGGGGTTGGAAAGGTAAGACAGGTAGAATTCCTGGAGAGACTAAGATTCCAGCTACTCGTGGAAAGCAGGGATCCATATCCAGCTGATCTGAGACGAAAGAAAGGTGGGCAGTCTGAGAGAATTCCTAACAAAGAAGCCCTTAGCAAGAGAGCTGCTAAAGGGGCAAGAATTGCACAGAGCTTACTGCTCAAGAGAAAGGACAGGTAGACAAAATTGTCCAAGTGCACTCTGACCAGCAGATTGGGAACTTTCATGATCATCAGGTGCTCCAGCACCCTGGCTGCCTACACAGCTACAAGAACCCCTTCTGTGACAGGCAGACTACTGGGCCTTTCTCCTGGCCAGCTCCACTAGGCTTGCAAACCTGGAAACCCTACCCTGGCATTAGGCCAGCCAGAGAGAAGATCTGTCTACAGCAACTGAAAACACAAAGCATAGAGGCTTATACCTGTGTGCTCAGCCCACTGGTTCAGGCAGTGGAGACAAGCATAGCAGCCAGGAAGTAGGAAACAGCTCTTTCCTCCCCCCAGGCACCAATACCACTCCCCTGCAATCCCTGACATTGCTTCAGGGGCTGAGCAGCTCCAGAGAGTAGAGCTTCTGGGCACTAGAAGGCACCATATACAAATATGAAACCCAAAGGAACATGGGACAGAGTAAAATTATTAATACAAGTCCTGAGAAAGATTTAAATCATGTTGAGCTCATGACTCTCCCTGAGAGGGAGTTCAAAATAAAAATCATTAAAATGCACATGGAGGTACAGAAAGATATTCAAGAACTTAGGAATGAATTCGGGTCAGAGATCCAATCATTGAAGAGTCCAGTGGATGGTATTAAAAGCAGATTGGATACAGTGGAGGAGACAATAAATGAAATAAACTAGAAAAGAGGAATACAAAAAGCTGAGGCACAGAGAGAAAAAGGATCTCTAAGAAGGAAAGAATATTGAGAGAACCGTGTGATCAATCCAAACGGAATCATATTCGCATTATAGGGGTACCAGAAGAAGAAGAGACAGAAAAAGGGGATAGAAAGTGTCTTTGAGGAAGTAATTGCTGAAAACTTCCCCAATCTGGGGAAGGAGATAGTCTCTCAGGCCATGGAGGTGCACAGATCTACCAATACAAGGGACCCAAGAAAGACAACATTCAGACATATAGTAATTCAAATGGCAAAGATCAAGGATAAGGACAGATTATTAAAAGCAGCCAGGGAGAGAAATAAGATCACATACCAAGGAAAGCCCATCAGGCTATCATCAGACTTCTCAGCAGAAACCTTACAGGCCAGAAGGGAGTGGCATGATGTATTTAATGTAATGAAGCAGAAGGGCCTTGAACCAAGATTACTTTATCCGGCAAGATTATCATTGAAATTCGAAGGAGTGATTAAACAATTTGCAGATAAGCAAAAGCTGAGAGAGTTTACCTCCCACAAACCATCTCTGCAGTGTATTTTGGAGGGACTGGTATAGATGGAACTGTTCCTATGGTTTAATAGCTGCCACCAAAGGTAATAAAACCACAGTAAAGAAAGTAGAACAGCTAATTAAAAAGAAAATGCAAAATTAAATTAACTATGCCCAAAGTCAATCCAGGGATAGACAAACAGTACATAATGTGATACCTAATATATAAAGAATGGAGGAGGAAGAAAAAAGAGGAGAAAAAAAAACCCTTTGTGTTTGTAATAGCACATTAAGTGAGTTAAGTTAGACTCTTAGATAGTAAGGATATTCAAAGCCAAAATATGAAACAGGAAAAATCAAGCAAGTGTTAATTATCTCTGAATTTAACAGATGCTCTGTGAAGCTAAGAGCATTTATTTTTAAAGCAGTCTTGAGAAGAAAAGGCACAGTATAGGATAAACACCTGGTGAAGAGTAAAAGCTAAAACCTACACTTGTACTCTGACCAAAAAGATTTATATCCTAGGTGAAATAAAAAAATTAGAAAATAAAATTTACTTCTTAAGATGTTGGCAAGGAAATAAATGTTTGACCTTGTCTGTGGGCAAAGTATTGGAAAAAGGTCTCTCAAAAGAATTCAAAACTACAATCATCTCACCAGGTAGTATTCGAGTCACCTAGTATTCGAGTTGGTGAAATCACTGTATGCTTCTCAAATTAAAAAATGCATATTTTACCCTATAACCTAAAGAAATTTAATTTCTAACTTAAAACTTTCCTGCAAATGTATCTGTAGTTCCACATGCTTTCACTTTTTAATCGTACCCAACATTTGAAGCAGCAATATTATACAAACCCCGCAATAGAAATGGAAAAAAGAAAACACTTCCTCTCCCATTTTGGACTCCTTAACATCAAAACCTAATGAGAACCATTAAAGAAAGTAAAGTTGCACTCTAGTATCTCTAATGAACCTAAGGGCAAACATTCTAAACAAAAGCATTGGAAAACTAAATCCTACATCAAATAAGACCAACAAACACAAGTAAAATATATTGAATGGGATTCATGTAGAATTGCAATGATAGATTAATGTTCAACCAATGTAATCAACAACATTATTAGAACAAAAAATGAGAGAAAATAATATGATAATCTTGATAGATGTAGAAAAAAGTACTAGAAAAAATTCAACGTAAATCCATGAAAATACATTTTGTCAAGAAAAGAGAAGGGAGGCTCTTTACTGATAAAGGCTGTTTACAAAAACTACATTAAATACCGTACATTGAGGGAAAATATTGAATCCTTATCCTTTAATATCACTGATGAAATAATGATTGCTGTACCAACTCTATCCAACTTCTATCCATTGTTGTACTGGAATTGTAGACTATTGCTGCACAGCAAGAAAAAGAAGGTTCTTATAAGTTCAGGGATAAGAAAGTAAATATTAGTAGTTTGATGGAATGCCAGAGTTTTTCTACAAAATAACAATAAAAGTTAACTCATTCTGTTTATATAAATCTGAAAAACTTCAATTATGTTTTATATCTATGAGTAAAGTTAGAAAATATAATTTAAAACAAACATTTCAAATAACAACAAAAATAAGGGTACTGAGATATGAATATAGTAATGATACGGAATTCATTCATGGAAACTTTTAATTTTCATTGAAGTGTATTATGAAATACCTAACTATAAAGGGATAAATAAAATACTCATGGTTTGTAGGGCCCATTACTAAAAAGATATCAATTTGCTATGAATTAATCAACTGAATACAATTTAAAAATTCTTACAAGGAATTTACTTTTAATGGAAATTGACAAGGGGATCCTCAAAGTTAGAGAAAAAGTAAAGTGCCAAATGTAGGCAAAACACTCCAGAGGAAGAGTAATCAGGGTGACATGATTTCTACTTATCAATCCATCATAATATCTATAATAACTAAAACATTGTTATCTGCATAATCCTAGAAAATATAGCTATGATAAATATAAGAATCCAGAAATCATATTCCTTAGATAGATTATCTAAGTAGGGTGTGTATCAGGTTTCTAACACTGCTGTACCTAAATTAACACCCAACCTGGCAGTAACAATGTGGTAGCTGGAGATAATAAAAGAAAAAAATCTTCATATGCTTGGATACTAAATACTATTATTTCTAAATGAGTCATTGGTCAAAGAAGAAATCATAAGGGAAGTTCGTAAAAAAGAAATTGAATGAAAATATAGCATGAATGAATGGAATAAACAATGAGGAAAGAACATAAATTATTGAAAAAGAAAAACAACAGTAAATAAATTAAATTAATAGCTGGTTCATTGAAAGGATAAATAAAAATGATAAACCTCTAGAAAAAAGACACAAATTACTAATCAACAATAAAGTAGTAGGTATCATTACAGACCTAACCTCCATTAAAAGGCCAATACGAAAATAATATGGACAACTCCATACACAAGATTTGAAACCTTAGATGAAATGGATCAAATCAAAATTCTTTTTTTCCTGTGGAAAACTATGTAAAGAGAAAGAAAATTCAAGCTGTGGACTGGGAGCAACCACATATCTGACAATGGACTCCTGTTTGCAATTCATACAAAATACATTAAGTATTCTCAAATACAACATAAATCCAATTATAAAAATGACAAAAGATACTTACAGACATTTCACTGAAAAAGGATATTCATACAGCAATTAAGAAGATAAAACATGCACAGCATTGCTAACCATTAGGGAAGTGCAAAATAAGACTATAAAGAGATTATTGTACATGTGTTAGAAGAACTAAAACATTTTAAAAGCAAATAACAGAGACAATACCAAATATAGTTGAGGATACAGAGAAACAATCTTTCATACACTGCTGGTGCAGATATAAAGTGGAATGGTCACTTATAACTGTTTGGAAGTTTCTTAAATATAAACATACATTGACCACATGATCTAGCTATTGCACTCCTAAACATTTAAGCCAGGTAACTAAAAATGTAATCTTAAACAAAAAAATCTCTACCCAAATGTTTATTGCAGTCTTATTTATAATAATCTAAATCTGGACACAATCAAAATTTACCTTAATAGATGAATAGTTAAACCAAAGGTGGTACATCCATAAAAAAGAATACAATTCAGCCATAAATAGAAATGACACAAGTAACAATTTGAATGAACTCAAAGGCATTATCCTTAGTGAAAAAAAGGAATCTAAAAAACCTACAGACTATAGGAAGCCATTTATTAAACAATATTAAAGTGACAAAATTATAGAAATGGAAGCCAGATTAGTAATTGTTAAGCATTACGGATAATGGGAAAGTGGTGGGTGTGACTTTAAGATAGATTGAGAGGGTCTTTGTGATGATCAGATAGTACCATAGCTTTATGATGGTGGTGTTTATATAAATTATATCATGTAGAACTATGTACATACATTGTACCACTGCCAATTTCCTGGTTTTGATGTTGTACTATAATTATGTAAGATATAACTATTGAGGGAAACCAAGTGAATGGTACAGGGAGCTCTATACAATTTCTACAACTTCTTTTGTATCTGTAATTTCAAAATAAAAATGTTTTAAAGAGTATAACAATAATATTAACATAACAAAAAGACAGGTAAAACAAAATAGAATTTGGCTTAGGATTCATAAAATGCACTAAAATATAAGGAAAAGAAAAATAACTTTTAAAATAAAATTTAAAGCAACTAAATCAGGAGAAAGTATCTGAGAATGAAAAGAGAAAGGAGAATAGTAAGGCCTAAAGCAATGCTAAAAGTAATGTTCTACTTTTAAACAGATTGTTCATTATTGTTTTAATATTTTTACATATTTATTTTGTTATGTATATATTTTTGTTTGTCTTCCCAAATTCATCATGGTAACATTGTATGTAATTATATGTAATACATTGTTGACACAATGTATACAAGTATAATTTAGGTAATTAATTTCATGACTCAATAGCTAGGACTACTATTGGATCAAAGTCCCAATGAAAAATAAGGTGAATGAGAATTAATGCATTAAGAATTTCCTTGCATGGTATTGGGCGGGCTGGTAGTATGGTAGTTACATGCTAACACAGTTCTCTGGCCATCTAAAGTAACTGAAAGGCAGCAACTGCATTCCAGATTGAGCAGTCTTGACTGAATGAATTGATGATATTTAAGTAAGAGTGGGCAGCTTTCTTCAGGAAACAAGAATGGCAAGAGAGAACCAGAGAAAGTCACTGTATCCTTTTCTCCTTTATGTCCTACTGTGCATTGCTTTTTGATTAGTGAAACTGTAAACCGAAAGAACAGTAACTTTAACCATGTCTTCATCATTATTTTTGCCAGTTATTAAATTTGGAACAAACATCATCATCTGGCTCAGCTATCTACATGGTAAGATTTAGCCAAATTGTCTGGATTGAAAGTCGTGAGCTATATTTTTATTTTGCACTTCTTATTGAAGTGAAATTGACATAAAATGAACCAGTTTGAAATGAACAATTGGGTTCCATTTAGTACATTCATAGTGTCATACTACCTTCACCTGTATCTAGTTCCAAAACATCTTTGTCACTCCAAAAGGCATCCCCACATCCATTAAGCAGTTGCTTTCCAATACTTTCTCCCCTACACAGCTTCTAGAAGACACCAATCTACATTCTGTCTCTGTGTATTTACCTAATTCTGGATATTTCAGATAGAGGAGCGATAGCGAATGTGACTTTCTGTCTTTGGCTTATTTTGTTTAACATAATGCTCTTGATGTGTTCACTCACATCATGGCAGGTGTCAAGACTTAATTTCTTTTTATGACTGAATAATACTCCATTTTATGTATATAACTTTTTTTTTTTTTTTTGCTTATTTATCTGTTAGGGGACATTTGGCCTGATTCCACCTTTTGGTTGTTGTGGACAGTGTGATTAGGGACATTCGTGTATATGTGTTTACTGTTTTCAACTTTTGGAGTATATATTTAAGAGTAGAATTGCTTGGTCATCTAGTAATTCGATATTTATCTTTTTGAAGAATTATCAAACTATTTTCCACAGTGGTTAGAACATTTTATATTCCCACTAGCAATGAATTGGACTGCAATTTCTTCACATCCTCTTCAACACTTGCTGTTTCTGTTTGTTGGTTTGTTTATAGCTGTGATAGTTGTGAAATGGTACCTCATTCTTGTTCTGACTTGCACTTCCTTAATGACTATAATGTTGATCACTTTTTCATGTGTGATTCTTAGCCATTTGTATAACTTCTTTGGAAAAAGAGCTATTCATGTCCTTTGGCACCCCCTTTTTTAAATTGAGCTGTTTTTCTTTGTGTTGTTGACTTGTAAAAGTTCTCTGTCTATAGTGGCTCTGTCATCTGTGAATGTCCCTAATCACAGATACTTATCAGATATAAGATTTGCAAATACTTCCTCTCATTCGATTGTTTGGCCTTTACTTTCTGATAGTATCCTTAGGTGAAGAAAGGCTTTTATATTTGGTGAGGTGTAATTTATTTATTATTTCTTTTGTTTTGTTGCTCATGCTCTGGAGTCTGTGTGTGTTGTAACTTTGAAAGAGCTCTTCAAAGAAATTCTGTTAACTGACATAATTAAGGCCAGTATATTTTAATGTATAATTTCATATTAGCTCCTTTAATTTTACAATTAAAAATTTAGCTTCTTCTATATATTCTTAAGTGTTGTGGTCCATTTTTGTTTCATTTTTTTATTTCAGTATTATTAATGTACAATTACATGAGCAACATTATGGTTATTAGACTCCCCCTATTATCAAGTCCCCACCACAAACCCCATTACAGTCACTGTCCATCACGGTAGTAAGATTCTATAGAATCACTACTTGTCTTCTCCATGTTATACTGCCTTCACCGTATCCCCCCTGCTACATTATGTGTGCTAATCATAATACCCCTTTTCCCCCTTATCCCACCCTTCCCACCCATCTTTCCCAGTCCCTTTCCCTTTGGTAACTGTTAGTCCATTCTTGGGTTCTGTGAGTCTGCTGCTCTTTTGTTCCTTCAGTTTTTTTCTTTGTTCTTATACTCCGCAGATGAGTGAAATCATTTAATACTTCTCTTTCTCGGCCTGGCTTATTTCAATGAGAATAATACCCTCTAGCACCATCCATGTTGTTGCAAATGGTAGGATTTGTTTTCTTCTTGTGGCAGAATAATATTCCATTGTGTATATGTACCACATCTTCTTTATCCATTCATCTACTGATGGACACTTAGGTTGCTTCCATTTCTTGGCTACTGTAAATAGTGTTGCGATAAACACAGGGGTGCATATGTCTTTTCCAAACTGGGCTGCTGCATCATTAGGATAAAATCCTAGGAGTGGAATTCCTGGGTCAAATGGTATTCCATTTTGAATTTTTTTAGGAAACTCCATACTGCTTTCCACAATTGTTGAACTAGTTTACATTCCCACCAGCAGTGTAGGAGGGTTCCCGTTTCTCCACATCGTCACAAACATTTGCTACTGTTTGTCTTTTGGATGTTGGCCATCCTAAGTGGTGTGAGGTGATATCTCATTGTGGTTTTAATATGCATTTCTCTGATGATTAGCGACGTGGAGTATCTTTTCATGTGCCTGTTGGCCATCTGAATTTCTTCTTGGGAGAAGTGTCTGTTCTTTTACGGTTAGGTTTATTCCGTGGTATTTTATTATTTTGGATGGAATTGTGAATGGTACTGTTTTCCTGATTTCTCCTTCTGCTAGGTCATCCTAAGTGTATAGGAATGCAATAGATTTTTTGGTATTAAATTTTATCATGTGACTGCTCAAATCAGATATAAGATCTAGTAGTTTTGGAGTGGACTTTTTAGGGTATTTTATGTACAATATCATGTCATCTGCAAACAGGGACAGCTTGATTTCTTCCTTGCCAATCTGGATGCCTTTTATTTCTTTGTGTTGTCTGATTGCCATGGCTAGGACCTCCAGAACTATGCTGAATTAAAGTGGTGAGAGTGGACATCCTTGTCTTATTCCCGATCTTAAAGGAAAAGCTTTCAGCTTCTCGTGGTTAAGTACAATGTTGGCCGTGGGTTTGTCATATATGACCTTTATTATATTGAGGTACTTGTCCTCTATACCCGTTTTGTTGAGAGTTTTATCATGAATGGATGTTGAATTCATGTGTTTTTTGTCCCTCCTTTTGTTGATGTAGTGGATGATGTTGTACCATCTTTGCATCCCTGGGATGAATCCCACTTGATCATGATGGATGATTTTTTTTTATGTATTTTTGAATTCGGTTTGCTAATATTTTGTTGAGTATTTTTGAATCTATGTTCACCAGGGACATTGGTCTGTAATTTTCTTTTGTGTGTTGTCTTTGCTTGGTTTGGTATTAGAAAGATGTTGGCCTTGTAGAATGAGTTCAGGGGTATTCCCTCCTCTTCTACTATTTTGAAAACTTCACGGTGGATGAGCATGAGGTCTTCACTAAATGATAAAATTTAGCAGTGAAACCATGTGGTCCAGGCATTTTGTTCTTAGGTAAGTTTTTGATTACCAATTGAATTTCTTTGCTCATTATTGGTCTGTTCAGATTTTCTGTTTCTTTCTGGGTCAGACTTGGAAGGTTACATTTTTCTAGAATTGTCCATTTTTTCTAGGTTATCCAGTTTGTTAACATATAATTTTTCATAGTATTCTCTCACTATTCTTTGTATTTATGTGGTGTCCATAGTGATGTTTCCCTTCTCATTTCTGATTCTGTTTATGTGTGTAGACTGGTAGACTCTTTTTTTCTCGATATGTCTGGCTAGGTCTTTATCTATTTTTATTTTCTCGAAGAACCTGCTCCTGCTTTCATTGATTCTTTCTCATTCTTTATTCTTCTCAATTTTGTTTATTTCTGCTTTAATATTTATTATGTCCCTCCTTCTACTGACTTTGGGCCTCATTTGTTCTTCCTTTTCTAGTTTCATTAATTGTGAGTTTAGACTGTTCATTTGGGATTGTTCTTCCTTCCTGAGGTACGCCTGTATTGCAATATATTTCCCTCTTAGCATGGTCTCCACTGTGTCCCATAGATTTTACTGTGTTGAGTTATTGTTGGTACTTGTCTCCATATATTGCTTGATCTCTGTTTTTCTTTGGTCCTTGATCCATTGATTACTTAGGAGCATGTTATTAAGCCTCTGTGTGTTTGTGGGCTTTTTCTTATTCTTTGAGTTATTTATTTCCAGTTTCATTCCTTTGTGATCTGTGAAGCTGGTTTTGGTACAATTTCAATCTTTTGGAATTTATTGAGGTTCTTTTTGTGTCCTAGTATATGATCTATTCGTGAAAATGTTCCATGTGCAGTTGAGAAAAATGTGTAACCTGTTGCTTTTGGATGGAGTGTTCTGTAGATGTCCTTTAGGTCCATCTGTTCTAATATGTTATTCAGTGCCTCTGTCTCTTTATTTATTTTCTGTCTGGTTGACCTGTTCTTTGAAGTGAGTGGTGTGTTGAAGTCTCCCAAAATAAGGCATTGAGTTCTATTTCCACCTTTAATTCTGTCATTATTAGTTTCACATATGTAGGTGATCCTGTGTTGCGTGCATAGATATTTATAATAGTAATATCGTCTTGTTGGGCTGACCCCTTTGTCATTATGTAATGTCCTCCTTTGTCTCCTGTAACTTTCTTTATTTTGAAGTCTATTTTGTCTGATACAAGTACTGGAATTCCTGCTTTTTTCTCCCTATTAGCTGCATGAAATACCTTTTTACATCCCTTGAGTTTTAGTCTATTTATATCTTTGGGTTTGTAATGAGTTTCTTGTAGGCAGCATAGAGATGTGTCTTGTTTTTTTATCCATTCAGTGACTCTACATCTTTTGATTGGTGCATTTAGACCATTTATATTTAGGGTGATTATAGATTGGTATGTACTTATTGCCATTGCAGGCTTTAGATTTGTGGTTACCAAAGGTTCAAGGGTAATTCTCTTACTAACAGTCTAATTTAACTCACTTCGTATGCTATTACAAACACAACCTAAAGATTCTTTTTTTTCCTCCTTTTTCTTCCTCCTCCATTCTTTGTATGTTAAGAATCATATTCTGTACTCTTTGCCTACCTTTTGTGTGACTTCTATTTAACCTTATGAATACTTCCATCTGTAGGAGTCCCTCCAAAATGCAGTGAAGATGGTTTGTGGGAGGTTAATTCTCTCAGATTTTGCTTATCTGATAATTGTTTAATTCCTCCTTCAAATTTAAATAACCTTACCAGGTAGAATATTCTTGGTTCAAGGCCCTTCTGCTTCATTGCATTAAATATATCATGCCACTCCCTTCTGGCCTGTAGGGTTTCTGTTGGAAAATATGATGATAGCCTTCTGGGTTTTCCTTTTGTATGTGATCTTTTTTCTCTCTCTATCTGCTTTTAAAAGTCTATCTTTATCCTTGATCTTTGCCATTTTAATTATTATATGTCTTGATATTGTCTTCCTTTGGTCTCTTGTGTTGGGAGATCTGTGAACCTCCATGGCTTGAGAGACTATCTCCTTCCCCACATTGGGGAAGTTTTCAGCAATTTATTCCTCAGTGACACTTTCTATCCCTTTTTCTCTCTCTTCTTGTTCTGGTACCCCTATTTTGTGAAAATTGTTCCTTTTGGATTGGTCACACAATTCTCTCAATATTCTTTCTTTCTTAGAGAGTCTTTTTTCTTTCTGTGCCTCAGCTTCTTTGAATTCCTCTTCTCTAATTTCTATTCCATTTACCATCTCTCCTACTACATCTACTCTGCTTTTAAATCCCTCCATTGTATGTTTCATTTCAGATATGTAATTTCTTAATGATTTAATCTCCATCTTAAATTCATTCCTGAGTTCTTGAATATTTTTCTGTACCTCCATAAGCATGTTTATGATTTTTATTTTGAACTCTCTTTTAGGAAGATTGGTGAGTTCAGTTTCATTTGGCCCTTTTTCTCAGGTTTGTGAGATTTTGGTCCAAACCATGTTCTTTTGACGTTTCATATTTCTGTGTGTTGCCCTCTAGTGCCCGGAAGCTGCAGTCTCTGGAGCAGCTCAGCCCCTAGAGTGAGGTTGGAGTCATAGGGAACAATACTGGTGCTCTGTTTCTTGAGGTCTGCTCTGTTTGTGAAGTCTGTATGCAGTCTGGTACAGCCTTCTTTCCTGTTGCTATTTTAGGGTTAGTTGTATTAACTATATTTTATCACTATGTTTGGTTTTGGTAGTTCTCTTTCTCAACTCTCATGCCTCTACCTTTAATCTCCCTGTCATTGTGGTTCATTTTTAAACGTAATATGTAGAAAATTTTTTAGTACATAATTATTAATAAACCTTCATGCTTATGAAATATTATAACTACACTGTACAGTAACATTCTGACAAATAACATAATCTCTTTATAACATCATCCTATGGCTTTCAAAATTACTTTAACATTTTTTTCAAAAAAACATTGGGTCTTTGAAGGAGTAATTTGAGAATTAAGTCTTATTTTCAAATTGGAGGCAGCACAAAGTATCAGAAAGAGTCAGTGGCAAATGATAAGAATTCTTCATTTAAAGTCTTTGTCAGTCCCTTTCTTTTTGACTCCATGAAATTTACTTGTTCATACTGCATATCATTTTTCTCAAATGACAATTGGTAGTTGGATATTACAGTATCTGACCTATTTATCTTAAGGATTTTTTATATAAAAAAATTTTACAAAGAGTTTATAATCTGAATATATTAAGTAAATATGTTTTTACTGTCATTTGTGTAGGCTTAGATATTGAAATAGCCCAAGGTAAAAACTGAATGTTAAAACACATATAATGTTTTGATCCTGATAATTCTGTTATCTGTTCACATTCAGGCAATTCAAAATGAAGAAGGGCATGGTGTCTTGTTTATGCTTTAAGCTGTATGTAAAAATTCTGTTTTCTCCCATATCAGTTGCTATTTATGGTGCAGGACAAAATATTCCATATGATTTTTCAGGTGGGGAAAAAAGATTGATAGCACACCACTTTATTGTGGCTCCATAATACTGCATTCTTACAGCTGAAAGCTTTCACAAAAAATTGGTGATGTTAAATTGATACCTTCTAACTATAGCTATTAACTTTAATTGATATTTGATCTATGAAAAAAACAGAAGCACAACTTTTAAATCTTAATTTATTTTGAAATCTAATACACTCAAATCTTAATTTATTTTGAAATCTAACACACTCATTGAAAGAAAACCTGAGAATTAAATGGATCAGCAGCTGAGATGTACTACTTAGTTATCAAACAGCACCCAATAATCATCTCAAGGTAGGGGTGACCACAATTAGCTTCACAGGTCAATGCAATTGCCCCCATAGTATTAGGTGTTTTTTAAAAAAGACCATTAACTAGGTGACCCATGAAATATTGTCCCTTTTTATTATTTCTTCCACAATGTAGGATTCACTTCATTATAACATTATAATTGCCGTCACTTGTTTATGCATTAATCATATCCCTCCTGCTTCAAAATTGTTTTATTTCTTGCCATGAGATACAGTTGTTCATTTAAATTTAAATTTTTATAGGATAACAGAAGAAAAGTTTGGTCAAATGGGTATTTTCTCATTACATTTGATTTAGCTTCAATATTAAAGATTATATTATAATCTAAGTGACTGCAAAGGCTAAGTAGGTATTATGGAAAGTATTAGTGAAAGCTTACTAAGAACAAATGCTCTTGATAAACTAAAGACGCAGAAGATGGATGGTCCCAGAGCAGCACACTGTGACAATTTCCAGCTTACTTTGTGAGTAATCTGTCTGAACCACACAAAAAGAACTAAAACCTTTTGTTTCCTGTTCCTGTCATTCTTCAGTTAATATACACTTTAGAGAGAGGAAATGCAAATCAAAGGTACCTAGCTAAAAAAAAAAGCTTCTTCAAATTTGTTTTCCAAATATCTTCATACAGTGACCTATAAAACTGTAGGAAAATAATGAGAGCTAGATGGGTGAGGGGTACACAAAATAAAACCGATGGTTGCATTCATAAAACTGGACCAATAGTGCCATCTATTGCTTCAAATATGTTTGTTATGCATATTGTAAATTTCATGTGATAAAATAAAGATGGTATGCTGCTATATCTTTAAGTCATTTTATGTACTTTCAAATAGCATACAATTAATAGGTTAGAGTCATACTTAAAATTCATTGTATATTAGGTATAGCATATATTTATTACACATTAAATTTATTATATTTATTATCTTTTAGGAGATAGCTCACTATCAAAATCCTTCTAAGAATTTCTATATAAGGACTGAGTAAAGGAACATACTAGGTGTAGAAAATATGAATACTAAATATGAATTATGAATACAGCATAAATATGTGTTTAACATAGAAGTCAAATAAATCAATCTGAACATATGTGTGTATATATGTGCATATATATTGTGTATGTGTATATATTATGTATATATTATACAACATACAAAGAATTCCTCAGTTTTATGTAAATGGTGCTAAATTTTATTCAAAAGTCACTTGTAAAAAAAGGAAGAAAAACAAAATATTCCAAAATCTTTCTGTCATGATGCCCTTGCAGCAGTTTCCCAACTTGCAGTATTGCCATGTGTTTTGTTTTGCCTCATGTTTTATTCTAAGGGAAGTAAGTGATTATATTTAAAGCTAAGCTGGTTTCCAGAGATCTATTTATCTTCTTGGACCCATTCCTAATAAAACCATGAATGCCAGAAAATAATGGAACAACATCCTGCATGTGCTTATGACTAAAGAAACAAATAAGCAAAAAAGAAGAGTGAAAATACCAAAGTGGGACTTATACCATCACAAAGAAAGTAAATTCAGCATAGACGATTTGATGTTAGCAAATTAGCTCTATAAGAAATGGTAAAGAAGGAAAGTGATCCCAGATTGAAGTATGCTACTTCAGGAAGAAAGTGATCAGAAAGGGAAATTTTAACAGAAAATGACTGTAACGTGTGATAATTTTCCTTTGTTATTATGAAGGTAAAATTTACATGCAATGAAATTCACCATATTTAGTATACAATTGCACGAGTTTTGGCAAATGAATGCAGTCCTATAGTCACCACAGGAATCAACACATATAACAGTTCCATTACCTAAGACATTTCCTTTAAATGCCCTTTGTAGCTGTAGCTAGCTTCTTATTCATCCAGTGCTAATCGGTGTCAGGTCCCAATAGTTTTTCCTAGACCAGATTGTCATACAAATAAAATGACAGGGTAGATAGCATTATGAGTTTGGGGTATCTGCTTGGCATAATACATTTGAAATTCATTTGTGCTACTGAGTTAATTTGTCATTTTTGTCACTTATTAATATGCCATTGTGTGCAGATAGATACACAGTTTACCTGTTTCTTAGTTGAGGTATATTTGCACTGTTTCCTGTTTGGGTATATTATGAGTAAAGCTGCACTGATATTCTTATATGGGTTTTGGTGTAAACTTGGGGTGATATCTAGGAGTGGAGTTACTGAGTCATATATATTTTTGGATATATTTAATGTTGTAAGAAAACCACTGAAGTATTTTCCACACAATCTGTAATATTTTCCACATCTACCAACAATGCATGAGCGTTCCTTTATTCTATGTTCTCCCTGACACTGGGTATCATCCATTTGTTTGTTGGTTTAGATATACACATATATATGATGTAGTTATTAATATGCAAAAAACAAGTGACAACTGATGTTGAACATCATTTTATATGCTTATTTGCCATTTGTACATGTCATTTGGTGAAACACCAGTTAAGATCATGGATCATTTTTGAACTGGATTATTTGTTTTCTTATTGATGTGTTTGGAGTTTTCTGTATGTATTCTGGATACTGAATATTTATCATATATATATATGATTTGAAAATATTTCCTCTGTGTCTTTTTCCCCTTCTTCTAGCCATATTTTGAAGAATTATTTTTTAACAAAATTTTGAAGTCCAGGTGGAGGTTTAAAGATGGTGGTGTGAGAGGTGAGACAGAAACCTCCTCCGCAAACCACATATAATACTAAAAATATAGCAGATGCATCAATTCATGAAAAAGCAACAGGGAAGAAGACTGTGGCAGAGTGTCTATACCTGGAGAACCAGCAGACCTGAGGGGAAAGGGGAAAGTACCAAAGCCATGATCTGGAGGGACCCAAGCCCTTCCCCCACCCCAGCTCACAAGGAGGAAGATAAATGGAGCAGGGAGGGAGTGGAGGCCTAACACTGCTGAACACCCAGGCCTGGTGATCTGCATTGGAAGCAAAACCTACATTACATAATGCTTTGGAGACTAGTGGTGTTGGAAAGCTAGGAAAGGTGAAATACCAGGAAAAAAAAACACTTGGGATTCCAACAGTTTGTGGAAAACTTGGATCCACATATGGCCGCTCTTGGACAAAAGAAAGGCAGGCAGCCTTCCCAATGAAAGAGGGCTGCTAAAGGGGCAAGGATTGCACAGAGCTTGATGCTCAGGTGAAAGGACAGGTGGATAAAATTATCCGGGCACACTCTGACCAGCAGGTTGGGAATTTTCAGGAGCTTCAGGTGCTCCATTTCCCTGGCTGGCAATGCAGCTACAAGGCCCCCCACCACGATACACAGCTTGCTGTACCTTCTGCCTGGCTGGCACCAGCTCACAAACAGGCTGTCCCGGCCATTGTGCCAGGCCAGCTAGACAGTGGCCCCACCTACGGCAACTACAAGTGCAAAGCATAGAGGCTTCTCACTGCCTGCTTGGCCCACTGTTCCTGGCAGTTGAGACAGGCACTACAGCTGGGAAGCAGGAAACACCTCTTTCCTGCCAACAGGTACCAACACTGCTCACCTGTGAACCAGCCATCATTCCAGGGGCTGAGCAGCTCCAGAGAATAGAGCTTTTGGGCACCAGAGGGTATGACCTACAAATATGAAATGTTAAAGAAACCTGGTTCAAACAAAAATCCCACAAACACCAGAAAGAGGGCCAATTGAAACTGAACTCATCGATCTTCCTAAAAGAGACTTCAAAATAAAAATCATAAACATGCTCAAGGAGCTACACCAAAACATACAAGAGCTCAGGGAGTAATTCAGGAATGAGATACAAACAATGAACAATACAGAATCTGAAATGAAACATACAATGGAGGGATTTAAAAGCAGATTAGAGGAAGTAGAGGTGACAGTAAATGAAATAGAAATTAGTGAACAGGAATACAAAGAAACTGAGGCACAGAAAGAAAAAAGGATCTCTAGGAAAGAAAGAATATTGAGAGAACTGTGCGACCAATCCAAATGGAAAAATATTCGTATTATAGAGGTACCAGAAGATGAAGAGACAGAAAAACGGATAGAAAGTGTCTTGGAGGAGGTAATTGCTGAAAACTTCCCCAATCTGGGAAGGATAACCTCTCAGGCTATGGAGGTGCACAGATCTCCCAACACAAGGGACCCAAGGAAGACAACAACAAGACATGTAATAATTTAAATGGCAAAGATCAAGGATAAGGATAGACTAATAAAGGCAGGCAGAGAGAGATAAAAAAGATCACATACAAAGGAAAACCCATTAGGCTATCATATGACTTCTCAACAGAAACCTTATAGGACAGAAGGGAGGAAGTGGCCTGATATACTTAATGCAATGAAGCAGAAGGGCCTCGAACCAAGAATACTGTACCTGGCAAGGTTATCATTTAAATTTGAAGGAGGGATTAAACAATTTCCAGATAAGCAAAAGCTGAGAGAATTTATCTCCCACAAACCATCTCTACAGTGTATTTTGGAGGTACTGCTATAGATGGAACTGTCCTAAGGCTAAATAGCTATCACCAAAGGAAATAAATCCAAAATAAAGAAAGTAGACCAATAAATTGCTAAGCAGATGCAAAATCAAATCCACTACCACCAAAGTCAGTCAAGAGATAGACAAAGAATACACAATACAATATCTAATATGTAAAGAATGGAGGAGGAGGGGAAAAAAAAGAACGTTTATATTGTGCTTGTAACAGCATGCTAAGTGAGTTAATTAAACTGTTAGATAGTAAGAAAGCTACCCTTAAACCTTCGGTAACCACAAATCTAAAGCGTGCAGTGGCAATACATACATGCTTATTGACAATCACCCTAAATGTAAATGGTCTGAATGTACCAATCAAAATACATAGAGTCACTGAATGGATAAAAAGCAAGACCAATCTCTATGCTGTCTACAGGAGATTTACTTCAAACCCAAAGACATACAGAGACTGAAAGTGAAGGGATGGAAAAGGATATTTCATGCAACTAATAGGGAGAGAAAAGCAGTAGTTGCAGTACGTGTATCAGACGAAATAGACTTCAAAACAAAGAAATTAACAAGAGACAAAGAAGGACATTATATAATGATAAAGGGGTTAGTCCAACAAGAGTATATAACCATTATAAATATCTATGCACCCACCACAGGGCCACCTACATATGTGAAACAAATTCTAACAGAATTAAAGGGGGAAATAGAATGTAATGCATTCATTTTAGGAGACTTCAACATTTCACTTACTCCAAAGGACAGATCAACCAGGCAGAAAACAAATAAGGAAACAGAGGCACTGAAAAACACATTAGAACAAATTGACCAAAAAGACATCTACAGTACACTCCACCCAAAGAGCAGCAGGATACACATTCTTCTCAAATGCACATGGAACATTATCAAGAATAGAGCATATACTAGGCCATGAAAAGAGCCTCAAAATTCAGAAAGATTGAAATTGTACCAAGCAGCTTCTCAATCCACAAAGGTTCGAAATAAGAAATAAATTATGCAAAGAAAAAAAAAAGCCCACAAACACACGGAGGCTTAATAACATACTCCTAAATAATCAATGACCAAATAAAAACAGAGACCAAACAATATATGGAGACAAAGGACAAACATTCAACACCACAAAATCTGTGGGATGCAGCAAAGGCCATGCTAAGAGGGAAGTATACTGCAATAAAGGCCTACCTCAGGAAATAAGAAGAACCCCAAATGAACAGTCTAAACTCACAATTAACAAAACAAGAAAATGAAGAATAAATGAGTCCCAAAGTCAATAGAAGGTGGTACATAATAAAGATTAGAGCATAAATAAATAAAATCGAGAAGATTAAAACAATAGAAAGAATCAATGAAAACAGAGCTGGTTCTTTCAGAAAATAAACAAAATAGATAAACCCCTAGCCAGACTTATCAAGAAATAAAGAGGGTCTACACACATAAACAGAATCAGAAATGAGAAAGGAAAAATCATTATGGACACCACAGGAATAAAAAGGATTATGAGAGAATACTATGAAAAATTATGTGCTAAGAAACTGGATAATCCAGAAGAAATGGATATCTTTCTAGAAAAATACAACCTTCCAAGGCTGACCCAAGAAGAAAAAGAAATTCTGAACATACCAATTACCATAAATAAAATTGAATTGGTAGTCATAAAACTACCTAAGAACAAAATCCCTGGAGCCGATGGCTTCACTGCTGATTTTTATCAAACACTTAGTGAAGACCTAATACCCATCCTCCTTAAAGTTTTGCAAAAAGTAGAAGAGGAGGGAATACTTCCAAACTCATTCTAAAAGACCAGCATCACTCTAAAAACAAAATCAAGCTAAGACCCCTGAAAAAAGAAAATTACAGACCAATATTCCTGACGAACATAGATGCAAAAATACTCAACAAAATACTAGCAAATCAAATTAAAAAATACATCAAAAGGACCATCCATCATGATCAAGTAGGATTTATTTAAGGGATGCAAGGATAGTACAACATTTGAAAATCCATCAACATCATCCACCATATCAACAGAAATAAGGACAAAAAACACATGCTCATCTCCATAGATAGTGAAAAAGCAGTCAACAAAATTCAACATCCATTCATGATAAAAACTCTCAACAAATGGGTATAGAGGGCAAGTACCTCAACATAAGGAAGGCCATATATAACAAACCCACAGCCAACATCATACTTAGCAGCGAGAAGCTGAAACCTTTTCCTTTAAGATCGGGAACAAGACAAGGATGCCCACTCTCCCCACTTCTATTCAAAATAGTTCTGGATGTCCTAGCCATGGCAATCAGACAGCACAAAGAAATAAAATGAATCCAGATTGGTAAGGAAGAAGTAAAACTGTCACTGTTTGCAGATGACATGATATTATACATAAAAAACCATAAAGAATCCACCCCACAACTACTAGAACTAATAATTCAATTCAGCAAAGTTGCAGGCTACAAAATTAATATACAGAAATCTGCTGCATTCCTATATACTAATGATTAACTAGGAGAAAGAGAAATTAGGAAAACAATTCCATCCACAATCACATCAAAAATAATAAAATACCTGGGAATAAACCTAACGAAGGAAGTGAAAGACCTATACCCTGAAAACTACAAGACACTCATGAGAGACATTAAAGAAGATACCAATAAGTGTAAATACATCCCGTGCTCATGGATAGGAAGAATTAATATTGTCAATATGGCCATCCTGCCTAAAACAATCTACAGATTCAACGCAATCCCTATCAAAATACCAATGGCATTCTTCAACAAACTAGAGAAAATAGTCCTAAAATTCATATGGAACCAAAAAAGACCCTGAATAGCCAAAGCAATCATGAGAAGAAAGAATAAAGCAGCTTGAGGGGGAGATTATGCTCCCTGATTTAAAGCTCGACTACAAAGCCACAGCAATCAAGACAATTTGGTACTGGCACAACAATAGACCCATAGACCAATGGAACAGACCAGAAAGCCCAGATATAATCCCAAGCATATATGGTCCATTAATATATGATAAAGGAGCCATGGATATGCAATAGGTAAATAATAGCCTCTTCAGCAACTGGTGTTGGCAAAATTGGGCAGCTACATGCAGGAGAATGAAACTGGATTATTGTCTAACTCTATACACAAAAATAAACTTGAAACGGATCAAAAACCTGAATGTAAGTCATGAAACCATAAAACTTTTAGAAGAAAACATAGACACATGAAAAGATGCTCCATGTCACTAATTATCCAGGAAATGCAAATTAAAATCACAATGAGATATCACCTCACACCACTTAGGATGGCCATCATTGAATAGACTAGGAACAACAAATGCTGGCGAGTATGCGGAGAAAGGAGAACCTTCCCACATTGCTGGTGGGAGTGTTAATTAGTTCAACTATTTTGGAAAGCAATATGGCGGTTCCTCAAAAAACTAAAAATAGAAATACCATTTGACCTGGGAATTCCACTCCTTGGAATTTACCCAAAGAAAACAAATTCTCAGATACAAAAAGACATGTGCATCCCTATGTTTATTGCAGCACTGTTTACAATAGCCCAGATACGGAAGCAACTTAAGTGTCCATCAGTAGATGAATGGCTAAAAAAAAGGTGTTACATATACACAATGAAATACTATTCAGTCTTAAGAAGAAAATAAATCCTACCATTTGAAGCAACATACGTGGAGAAAGACAAGTACCAGGTGATTTCTCTCATTTGTGGAGTATAACAAGGAAGCAAAACTGAAGTAACAAAGCCGCAGCAGACTCACAGACTCCAAGAATTGACTAGCGGTTACCAAAGGGGAGGGGTTGTGGAGGGAAGGTGGGGAGGGAGGGAGAAGGGGATTGTGGGCTATTATGATTAGTACACATGGTGTGGGGTGGGTCGTGGGGAAGAAGCGTATCACAGAGAAGAGAAGTAGTGACATCTTACTATACTGATGGAAAGTGACTTCAGTGGGGTGTGGGGGGGACTTGATAATATGGGTGAATGTAGTAACCACAGTGTTTTTCATGTGAAAACTTCATAAGAGTGTATATCAATGATACCTTAATAAAAAAAAAATTGAAGTCCGTTTATCTTTTTTTTAAGGAATGTGTTTCTGGTGTCACATCTAAGATATCACTGATTATGCCAAAGTCATAAAGATATTCCTGTGTGCTTCATTCTTCGAGTTTTTAAATTTAAAAATTTTAGGTTTTACTTTTAGTAAAATTACTGTTGCTGCATGTTAAGTCTTGAAATCAGGTAATGTGAATCATCTAACTGTTCTTTAAAAAAACTTTGGCTATTTTCATTTGTGTTTCTACATGTATTTTAAAAATTGTGTTGTCCAATGGTAAAAGAAATGGTGCGGGTGTTACTGAAATTGCAATGATTTTTCTACATCTCTAATATTGAAGAGAATTGAAATCTTAACAATATAGTGTAATTTAAGGAGTGATATGATATAGCTATCATTTATTTGTATCTGATTTATTTCATCAGTGTTTCATAGTTTATATTACATAGACATTGCATATATTTTGGAAGATTATATCTAAAATTATTTCAGGTATTTTGGAGTGCAAGTATATACTCTGTTTTTAATTTTGATTAACAACTGTTCAATGCTAGTATATTAACATTAATTTTTTTTTTACTATAGGCCTTATTACCTGCGACCTTACTAATTGGTGTATATATGTGTGTTTATAGATTCTTTGTGATTTTCTAAATAGATTGTCATATTCTCTGAAGACAAACAACTTTATTTCATTCAAACTGTTTATTCTATTTTATATACTTTATTTTCTTAATGTGGGCTAGACATCTATATTATGTGGAATAAAAACCATGGGAGTAATTATCTTGGCCTCATTCCTAATCATAGGGAAAAATCATTTCCAGAATATCTGGCTTACAAAACCTGGCATCTAATATCTGTACAATATGTGTGAAAGACACAACAAATGTTCTGTATTTTAAATATTATAAAGCTTAATTCCAATTTATTTTTTCAATATGCACATATACAATATTTTATATGTAAATATACATGTGTACTTGTAATCTTATAGATATGCATATTAAAAGTATATTCTTCTTGTAACTCAATGGAATAATCTATAAAGAAACATCCTTGGGTTGCATACAGTCCACTTTGCAGGATACTGCCATATAAAACTAAGCCCAGCTTAAGCTCATTCTCATCTTGCACCAGCTAACACAAAGAGAAATAAATATGTTTACAGAAATTAAATTATATATTTTATGTACTATATACCACATATATTTTACATATATGTAAAAAATATATGTATATTTATATATGTAAATACTCACATATATAAATATACGTGTGTGTGTGTGTGTGTGTGCATGTGTGTGCGTGTGTGTGTATTTTTTACTAGGGGAAGTATAGGACCAGAAAGGTCCCTGAGATACTAATCTGTGTTTTGGTCTGTCTGTGGCTGACAACCCCATGTGCCTGAAAGTCAATAGGCAAGACATTTATATTCCACATGTCAACAAAGGTTTATATTGTAAACCCCCCCAAAAAATACACCTGAAAATAATTTCTTATTCATTTATTTGAATGTTTGAACTTTTTATAAGATTATATTATGAGGGAGGATTTTGGAGAGGGTCCTGAAGGAACATGGTACCTTAAGTCTAGGAATGAGTAGAGCACAGCAAGACCTCATGAGTTGTGCTTCATCACACACACTGTGAATCTGTTTTGCTAGAACATTTACAAATGTTCTTGCTGTTTCGTCCTGGATCTGGCAAAGCTCAGAGGCCAAAGTTGGATCTTTTGAAATAACCTTACTCAGAATTTAATCAAGTCCCTTGTTCCCTCTCTGACTTCATTTTCCCATCACTACCAAGCTATTGAAATGGAGCAGAAAACCAAAATCTAGCTCTGAGTTTGGTGGAAGCTACAGAAAATGTAGATCACGTGGATCTCATTGGTTAATGCATGGAGACCTGTGGGTGTCATGCCAGGAGTGAGTTTCAAGAGGAGAAAAAAATATTCAAAAATTCCTCTTCTGAATAATTTGTATTGGAATTATGCTGCAGAAAGCCATTTGTGAATGAAATCATATTTTTCTCATAAGGTTGAGCTTGGAATAGCATTAAAAATAGTATTTTTACTGAGATTATAAAATACCCCCTGTGTATAATCATTTATAGATTAACAAATCATGTGAAAACTTAAATTCATAAAAAACAAAAGTAAAAACACAAACCAAGTGATTGGGTGACCAATACATTTATGTATATTTAGTCATGATAGATTATAAATCATAGGTAGACTATAGAAATGACTAGAGAAATAACAAAAAAATACTTCAGAAAATGTATCCCTTACTATGCAAGGTATCATATTTATTGACTGATAAGTTAGTATTTGTTAATGTGACATAATGAATAATTAGATATAAGTGAAGCTGCTATAAAAGAGATCCTGCAATGTAGTGGTTTAAACTAGTTTCTCTCTCATCTGGTAATATGGTTAATCTGGTGGTTTGATGGTGTCAGGGACTCAGTTTCCATCTGTTTTGAATTCTGCCATTCTCACATGCTACTGACCGTAAGGTTGATGATACCTAGCCAGCTGAAATAAATGAAATTTCGTATCTATAATCGAGTTTTCCTAAGAAATCTTCCATTCACTCTTCTCCTTTAGCAAGGCCTTTTTAAATATCCAACAATGGCAGGTTGCCTGATTAATGTCCCATAAAATGCATAACTTGCTATTATGAATGACTTGAATTTTGGCAGGAAAAAGTATAGACAATATTATATGAGACATGTTAACTATAATTATCTTTTGCTAGCATTGAGTCCAAGTTTAAATATGTAAATATTCAAAACCAAAAAACCTTCCTTTTTGAATATTTCAAAAAGATCTCATAGCTTAAACATATATCAGAATATGCTGTTCTTAATCTCCTACAAAAAATAAAACAGTGACAAAATTGAGGCTGTTGAACTTTTCACATACCGAAACAAAGTAGACTTATGTTTTCAATCAACAAAATAAGCTCAAAATATGTCACAGGGACCTGAGCTAGTTATTTTACTGTCAGAGTAAGATTTTACTGAGTGATCATTTCTAAATATTTGGAGACATGTTTGATGGACGAGGGAGAGTTAGGAGAGGAATATTAAACTGTATTTTGAATATATAAAAGCCATTTGTCTTTAATGTTTGATAAATTTGTATAAAATTGTGATATAACAAATCCAAATTTTGTATACCTATTATAAATTAATTCAATGGGTTGATGCTGGTGAGACACTTGAGGGTGCTTGACCCATGGTAAACATTCTATAGGCATTAGCTGTTGTATATCTTACCTGTAAAAGTCTGCTGAACATAATTCTATAACTAGAATTGTGGCTCATTCTTTCACTACTGATGTGACCTTGGGCAAGTCAATTAACCTCTTAAAGGCTTGTTCTCTTTACTAGTACAATGGGAGTAGTAAGAATAAAAAAACTATTTCCTCTCAGTGTATTTCCTTATGATCAGTGATTATCTGTTTGAAATCAAAATCTTCCTAAACTTGAGATGACAGTTATCTGATGTGTTCATATTATTTATAGAGCATATGAATGTAACAAAGTGAGTGAGAAAGTAAATGGAGAGGCAATCCCCTTCTAAAAAGGAAAGGGTCATAGGCATCATGAAAGGTCAATGGAGATTATAAGAAAAATAATTTTCTGTTCAATATATTACATGTCACTCTAAGTCTACTTTCTCATTTCTGAAAGCTGGCATTCAGGTCCCTGTGATATTGTAGGTGAGAGTGGTGGACACAACTACCCTGCCAAGTTGGCCCAATAGCATTTTAAAAAATAATAGTGAAATATTTGATGAAATTTTCAGGCAGTGAGGAAAATTTTCTTCTATTTTTTTCCCCTTAAGAATTAGTACTGTATTACCAAAAACTTTTTGGTGTATAACTGTACCTAGCTAGAGAAATATTTTTAATATTGTGTATTAGTAGTAGTAGCTGTAGTTTTCTTGAGGGGAACGGGGGGAGAGTTCCCATTCTTTCTCTTTCTGCTGTCTTTGCTGTCTTTATACATCTATTTAAAAACTAACAATAAATTTATAAAATCTAACTTCTTTATATGAAACAATGCAAAACATATTTTTCTATTTGTATGCTACATAAATACATTATTCAGTAAAATATTGAGAAAATAAAAACCAAATATTTATACTACATTACAGAGTCAACTGTAATCAATGAGGCATCAACACCGTGATCAAAATTATATTAGTATATTGTTATAGGATATTGAAGTTATAAAAATAATAAATTGTAAGTGCATTTGTTAGGAAGGAAAGGACTCCGCTCAGTGTCGCAGGGAAGTCAGATACAGTGAGACAAGAGACCAAAGTCAAGAGAGCAAAGTAAGTTTTAATGCCTTCTGCATGGAGTAACAGGGCTGGCCTGCCTAAGGTGAGACAGGCAGGCGTGGATACTCTTTCTGAGGCTTCTTTTATGTGGTTTTGGCCAGGCAGGGAGGTCCTTGGTTGACAGCTGTCAGCTCTCGAGGCTGGTTCTGATTGGTGAAATGGGGACGGGGGCTGTGCTGTGCCTGTGCTTCTGGTGTTTCTTATCTGGGGGACCCTGGACATTTCCTGAGTCACTCTTGGACCCTGTGGCTTCACCTGATTAACTGATTAAAATCATTTCTGGCTTTCTGGTTCTATTTGATCAACTCCCTGAGTCATCTTTGGGGGGCCCTTTCTGCTTTTCATCCCACTCATTTCTGTCTTTCTGCCTAACACTTTGTTTTTTCTTTATACAAAGGAGGAGAATGGCACTATCGGTCAAAAGCCGTTAGCTTTTACATTCTCACTTCAACAATTTCTCTAAGGCTCAACATTTGCCTGGGCTAAATGAAGCCAGAATCTCCTGTCCCTATGTACATAAGGACAAAAACATTAAGCTAAACTAAAAACTTTTTGAACTTTGAGAAAAACAATTGTAACTCATTCCTATAAATCCTTCATATTATCAGATTTTAAGGAAGTACATATTTACTTCAGCATTCAGGCATATAAAAATACAATGAAAAAAACCTTCAAAGTATTCCATTTAAATAGGCTACTCTGAATGTTTTCTTTCTTTACTGAAAATCTAAGAATATTTTTTATAATTCAATTTTATGTCTCCTTGTAGTACCATAGATTCATTCCTAACATATAAAGTGAAAATTTTAAATGTCTGTCATTGTTATTGATAAAGCTCTCAGAAAACTTGCTTTATGAAGCATTCTGTATTTACAACCAAGTCTTTACATAAATAGTAAACAGATTATATTCCCAAGGTCAGTATGGCTGCTTTCTTTAAATCTACAGAAGAGAATAACACTTCTTTGTTTTATTTAATTTGCTTTAATTTATTATATATCCTAGTAAGAACAATATAGTCCAATATTTGATCTTTACTGTCTTATCTGCCAGTAATCTCAGAATAAACTAATACCCCAGTCAAATGATTTATCAAATTCAAAATATCACTCTCCTTTGTTTTTTCATTATTTTTGTTGTTGGTCTACTCCTACTTTATAGTAGTCTTTCTTATTTATGTTTTAACCTCATGGGTCATCAAAAACTTTCTCTGGAAGAATATATATATTAAGAATATTTATTTGGAAAAATATATATACTAAGACATATGCATGTATGCATGTATGCATGAATGTATACATGCAAATAGATTGTATGGAAGTTATATAAATAATAATATTTATGATATAGATCAGAGATAGGCAAACCTTTTTCTGTAAATGGCTATGCATAATTTAAACACATTAGTCTTGTGGGCCAGACAAGTGTCTGTCATAACTGTTCAACTGTGCCACTGTAATGCTCTAATACTTAAGCAGCCACAGACAATAATGTAAACAAAAACAATAATGGCTGAGTTTCAATAAAACTTTATTTACAAAAGCAGGCAGGAGACTATAGATTTGGCTTTCACAGTGTAGTTTGCCAACCTCTGATATAGATAATAGATTTAGATACAAAAGAGATATGTAACAGAGCCATGTACTCGTTTAATACTTCCCATATTAGCTTACATTTATCTTCACTTCTGACCTACTTTCTCATATATGTTTGCCAAGTTAAATTATATTTGATTTGACACCTGTAGTATGAAAGAAAGCCAACCAAAGTAGAAAGGCAAAGTCAGCAAGGCTGACAGCATGAAAGAAGGTAATACTGATCTGATGAACATACCTAAAACACTTAGCCCTACAACTAACTGAATAAATGAAATCAATGAAATGAAAAACTGGTGTGGAAAACATCAATATGATTGATATCCTCTAGTTAGGAATAAGGAGGGAAGATACACGTCACCAAGACAGAAAAGATCAATTTTGGAGAAAAGAGAAAATGCAAAACAAATAAACAATGAAAACTCTTGTTGGTAATCATAAGTGGAGATGGGTGTTGTGGGTAAAATTGCAGTATTTCCAGAATCTTTTGTCTGGCCTTAGTGCATCTTCATATCAATAGGTGTTACCAAGGGATGGAGAGAAGTAGTCCATTTCCATGTCAATAGGTGATTACAAGGGGAGTGGGAGTGAGGGCACACCTGGACCAGAGAGGTTTGGTGAGGTCCTTTTACAGCCGGGGGAGCAGAAGTTGATGACTGCTTGTAAGCAATAAAGGCTTTTTTTTCCACTTTATTTCTCCCTTTGACTGATTTCAGCTTCAAAGGTTGTTTGCTCCAGGGTGGGAAGATATTCCCCCCCTGGGCGTACTAGTTACAGGTGTATTAGTATTATTATTCTGCGACCAAGCTGTATTGCAATGTGAAATAAAGCAAGTGACTAACCATGGGATGTTCTCATTCTGTCATCTCCTGTGTTCTTACAAACCAGAATTATCAGTGTATATGCTTTGTGAAGCAGAGGTAATGCAGATGTGACACAGAGGTAATGTAATATAAATATAATATAATATAATATAATATAATATAATATAATATAATATAA